>OU612058.1:192419107-193621510 GCA_914767635.1 Melanostoma mellinum | reverse complement strand
CATACACTCCCTCATCATCCTTTCACCCGAAAAGGAAATACACCATACATATTCTCCATTTGAATGTAGGGTAGGTAGGCATTCTGTTTTGGTATCGGCGGGCGGCGCAACTTCAAATCCTTTAAACCCAAGACAACAGCACCATAGTACCTAGTGAAGTTAGAAAACGGACTTAGAATTGGCAAAACTCAAATCCCATTTATTCAGCACGAGCGTCACAACGGTGCTCATTTCAAATACAGTGACCTCAGGATAATGTATCCTAACTCTTCCGTTTGGCCCCGGGGATGAATGGGATGGATGGATGGCATTCAGCATTGGTGTAATGACTGAAAAGGACATTCTCCGTTAATGCGGTTTCCTTCAAACGTTTTCTTTTTCCGTTTGCACATAAACACTCTTTGGCCTCAAAATATGTAGGTATATATGACGACAAGACCTATAGGAGCCATTGTGAGCTGCCCAAAGTCGTCCTTTTTAATGGGCTTTCAACTGGTACTGCTCATGTCAAACGCGGATTGTCCATTTAGACACAAAGTTGGATATTTTGAAGAAAACTGCAATAACACACGACATCGAAAGGCTGGCAAGCAACATAAAGCATTCAATTTGACGAAATAAATTTCAAACGGTGATGGCCGAGTTGGGGTCTTTCCCTGGCACAAAATGTTTGCCAGGTTCCGTGATGGAATATGCCTGTTGGAAATTTATTACAACCAAATGTTGAACTTGTTGCACAGAAATGGTAGGTATTGTTGTGATAGAATTTTAATGCATGACTGTGTTGCACGAACTCGTTTGTTTCCGCCGGTATTTTATGGGACAAAACCAAAGTGATGGTTGCTTTTAGAATCGACTATTCCCCATTTGTTTGAAAGTGGAAATATAATGAAACGTTTTTCCAATTCCAATGTGCTAGCTAGCTTTTTCCGCTTAGTAAGTTTTGTCTGGTAAGTTAGCTTGCTCAGCTTCTTAATATAGTCGGTTCACTTAGTCCGCTTGAATCGCTAACTCAGCTCGATCCGCTAAGCCTGCACATATAGTCTACTTATCCAGCTAGGCCTGCCTAAGCTGCGTCAAAAATACATGGCCAACTCTCCGTCGATTCAGGACTAATCCACTCTAGAATCTTAGCCATAAAAGGATTACATATTATCGTGTCTTCACGGATGGTTCCAAATAATGGAGCTGGCGGTGATGAACGGCTCATCGCCTCATTATAAACACATTCGCTTTCATTTTCTCAGCGGAGGCGTATGCTATCCAATTGGCTATTTTATAAGTTAAGATACTATGCGTATGGGTGGATGGGAAGAAGTATTTGTGTTTGCAGTGGCAGCAAAGCTGTGCTGAAGGCACTTCTTAATTCTTATACTATACTTTAAAAGTGATCCAGTAATCCAAAACCTCCCTGAATGCGGTCGTAAAAGACATAATTCTTTGAGTCCCGCTTTGGTTCCAGGCCATTAACTAGAAATGGCATTGCCGATGAACCGTTCAGACAAGGATCTCAGACAGCTTCCTCACGAGTCAGGACCTGAACCGGTGGCGGCGCGGCGGCGGCGCCCTTGGGGTCCTTAGGATGGTTTCCAATCAGCGATTGGATCTGTCAAAAGCATTACCTTAGACGACATGCCTCCATTAGACGTAGATCGAAGCACTTCTCTTTTGCATAAAAGTGCTAGGTTTTAGTGATACCAAACTCTATGAATCCAATGGAAAAAGGGACGACACGCACAATTTTAAGTTCTTGCTGCCAGAAGCTCTTTTGACAAAAAATTTGAAATGAAGTAAAGATATTGTTTTCAAAATCTTCAAGAAATAAAAATTTTAAAAATTTAAATTTTTCGAATATTGATAACGAAAAATTGGGTCAAAATTTTGTTCAACATTAACGAGCAAGTCGATTTAAAAAAAATGATAGGTACTATGGCGGGTGTCATTCTTAGGCTTTTTCCAAAAATCTTAATATATATAAATTAGGTTCGACAATATTTGTCCGCGATGGACTCCTAAACTGCTTAACCGATTTTAATTAAATTTGTACACCGTGTGCAGTTTGATCCAACTTAAAAGATAGGATAGCTTACATCTCAATTTATGATCGACCACCACATGTTGCTGAGACTAAAGTATAGTTTAAATTTATTTTGAAGTAAACGAAATACAGTGAATTTTGATTTTATAATTTTTGGAGTAAGTATAGCCAGCTACGTGTTACTTGACTTAAGTATAAATTAAATATAAATTAGATTCATTATCTATCTATCTATCTATCTATCTATCTATCTATCTATCTATCTATCTATATAAAATAGGTTATATGTATGTGTGTATGTCCGGTGTAGACTCCTAAACCACTGAACGGATTTTAATGAAATTTTAAGGGTAGACAAAGTTTAGTCCTGAGATGGTTCCTGTCAAGGTTTAATCCCCATAAGGAACGGGGTTAAAATGCCAGACAATTTCTGCACTGTTCTTCAGGAAAAAAATGATTTGATTCAGAGTATTTTTCCGGATATACAGAGTAATTACTTGAATCATAACTTGCATAGTCATCGGGCTATTTTGGTAGCTACAAATGTTGATGTTGATGAAATTAACTTCCAGATACAACAGCTGTTACCAGGCGATCTTTTAAATAAATTGATATTGATAAATTTGTTGATGAAAATGATAGTGTAAGTTTTCCAGATGAATTTTTATATTCACTACATATACCCGGTGGATGGGCGTTGTACTATTCGGGTAGGCTCTGATTGGTGCTAACTTGGCGGCGCCCAGATGCTGTAACTTATAGTACACGTCAACTGTGCTTACTATACCTCCAAGCGGTATCCACTGGGACCTGGGATGCTCCGTCCAGAGCTGACCTGCTAAACTAGTAAGTGCGAGTGTTGAGATAAGGGAATCCGGAACAAAGAATTGTGATCGATCAACACTATAATTGCTCTGCGAACAATGACTGACTGCACGAATCTCAGTGGTCTACGAGAGCTTTCGTGTAAATGTCCCAGCGGATGAATTCGAAGGACAGAATCAACGGTGGACTTCAGCAGCCATAAAAGCGGAAACCCCTGAAAGAGCTACTCCAACATATCTGGTTTAAAGGTCTTTTGGGGTCTTTCAATACTAGGACAGGGTATTGAAGTAGAGATGGTGGCGGACGAGCTCCTGGTGAGCCAACGGCAGCACTCACACCCCTGCAGCAGGATACTGACTCTGGATACTCCAGCCCTTTGTGTCCGAAGGGATCCAAAAGGACCTGGCCCTCCAGGTTGGGGGTTGTGCGTAGGGTTAACTACCCAACCACGTAAAAAAGATATAGTTCCGAAACAATCAACAGCCTCGGATAACGATAATGATTTCAAAGTTGACGACCCATGCAAACGAAAAAAGGACAACGACCTCCGGATCTGCACCTGGAACGTAAGATCTCTTAACGGAGAAGGTGCAGCTGGAGAATTAGCGGACGCCCTGGACTGCTGCAAAGCAGACATAACCGCCATCCAAGAAGTGCGATGGAATGGACCGGGCATAAAGAAGATGAAAAACTGTGACATATACTATGGCGACTGCTACAGACAACAGAAAAAGCGTTTATTTGGGTGCGGATTTGTCGTAAGAGGTAGACTCAGGGATAAGGTGATTAGCCAAAATCCAGTCAATGAGCGTATAATGACCATCCGCATCAGGGCTAAATTCGCCAACATTAGCCTTATATGCGCCCACGCCCCCACAGAAGAGAAAGACGACGATTCCAAAGACTGTTTCTACGAGCTCCTCGAAGAAACATATGAGCAATGCCCTAGATACGACGTGAAAATCGTTCTTGGCGATTTTAAAGCAAAACTAGGGAAAGAGGACATCTTTGGAAACACAATCGGTAAGCATAGCCTCCATGACAAAACCTCCGAAAACGGATTGAGGCTTATCGATTTTGCTGCGGGGCTAAATCTTGTTGTAAGTAGTACACGCTTCCCGCATCTCAAAATTCATAAAGGCACATGGCGGTCCCCAGATCAATTAACCGTCAACCAAATTGACCATGTTGCGATCGACGCAAGGCACTCTTCCAGTGTGCTAGATGTCCGAAATTTCCGAAGGGCCAACTTTGACTCGGACCACTACCTTGTTGTAGCCAAGGTACGAATGAGGATATCTTGTTCACGACCAGCACGAACTAACGCTGTGAAGAGATATGACGTCGGAAAGCTACAATCGCAAGAGATTGCTAATGCCTTTTCCAATCGAGTGTCCCTTCAATTATCCTTGAATCCCGTGCCGCCAGCATTAAACATCGAAGACCAGTGGCAGCAATGCCAAGAAGCCATCAGAACCGCTGCCTCTGAGGTTCTGGGTTTCACTCGGCCACCAAAACGAAACCCATGGTTCGATGAAGAATGTAGGCAGGCAAATGCAGCCAAGCAAAGAGCACGACAAATGCTTTTGCAAACACGAACGAGGGCTGCTCACGATCGGTATAACGAGATTTACAAGGAGAGAAGAAGGGAAGAACACCGACTTCTCAAAAAGAAAAAGAAGCAGCATGAGAAGCGCTCGTTTGAGGAAATAGAGAGGTGCCATGACAGGAACGAGACTCGGAAGTTTTACCAAAAGGTAAAAAGATCCTGCCAGGGTGGCAAACCCCGAACTCAAGCCTGTAAAGACCAGCAGGGAAACATAGTTGTAGAGTCACAGTCGCTACTGAGGATCTGGAAAGATCATTTCTGCAGACTGCTTAACGGCGATGAGGACACAAATTCCGCTGTCAGGCAGACTGCCCCATTCAACCTGGAGGATGATCAAGAATGCCGTCCTCCCGACCTAGAAGAAGTTAAGCTTGCTATATGCAAACTTAAATCAAATAAGACTGCAGGTGCAGATGGCCTTGATGCCGAACTTTTCAAGGCAGCTGGAGATCAGTTGGAAAGGAGCTTGCACCAGCTGATCTGCATGATATGGTCGAAAGAAAGCATGCCCGATGAATGGAACCTCAGTATCGTATGCCCGATTCTAAAGAAAGGAGACCCTCACAACTGCGCCAATTATAGAGGGATAAGCCTCCTTAACTTCGCGTACAAGATCTTGTCTGCTGTAATATGTGAACGTCTGAAACCCCACGTCAACAACTTGATAGGTCCTTATCAATGTGGTTTTAGACCGGAGAAGTCCACAATAGACCAAATTTTCACATTACGGCAGATCTTGGAAAAAACCCGAGAACATAATATCGATATTCACCACCTCTTTATCGATTTCAAGGCCGCGTATGACAGTATCTACAGAGACGAGCTGTACAGAGCCATGTCTAGTTTCGGCATCCCTGCAAAGCTCGTACGACTATGCAGGATGACTTTGGAGAATTCACGCTGCTCCGTCAAGGTCGGAAAAGAACTCACCGAGACCTTCAATGTCGAAAAAGGTTTTAGGCAAGGCGATAAACTGTCATGCGATTTCTTCAACATCATACTTGAACAGATTGTAAGAAACTCAAACGTCAACACCAGAGGAACAATCTTTCAAAAATCTGTACAATTGCTCGCATATGCAGACGATATTGACGTAATGGGAAGAAAAAAGCGTGATGTCATAGGTGCTTTTGCGAGTATTGAAACAGAAGCGACAAAAATGGGTTTGATGGTTAATGAGGGCAAAACAAAGTATATGCTGTCATCAAACAAGGACACAGAACATCGACGAATTGGACAAAACGTCACAATAGACAGACATAACTTCGAGGTAGTACAGGACTTCGTCTACCTAGGATCCGCTGTAGACACGGACAACAACATCAGTGCGGAGATCAAAAAGAGAACTGCTCTTGCCAACCGTTGCTTCTTTGGGTTAAGAAGGCAATTGAGAAACAAAACCCTCTCCAGAAAAACCAAGGTAACCCTATATAAGACCTTAATCATCCCAGTCCTGCTTTACGGCGCGGAAGCATGGACCTTATCGAAAGCGGATGAGGAAGCCCTTGGTCGTTTCGAAAGAAAAATTCTCCGAATGATCTTTGGTCCCGTATGCGAAGGCAATGTGTGGAGAAGAAGATACAACAACGAGCTGTATGAGCTGTACCGCGACATGGGCATAACCAGAAGAGTACGCATCGCGAGGCTACGATGGTTGGGCCATGTTGAGCGGATGGACCCAAACGCTCCGGCTCGTCGGGTGTTCGAAAGCACATTGCATGGAAATCGCGGAAGGGGAAGACCTCGTCTTAGGTGGCGCAATCAAGTGGAGGATGACCTCAACCGACTTGGAGTGCGAAACTGGAGAGAGCTCGCCCGAAATAGAAGTCGTTATCGAAGGATGTTGGTTGAGGCCCAGGTTCACCCCGAACTGTAATGCCCACCTAACAACAACAACAACAACATATACCCGGAATGCCACCACATAATCTTCGATTAAGGATTGGTTCAACTATTATTCTCCACCTCATGCAACGGTACACGTTTGGTCATTAAAAAAACAACCGGAAATATTCTTGAAGCAATCATTTTAACTGAAAAGTTTAATGGAAAAGTGGTCCTGTTGCCACGTATTCCAATGATACCGTCAGATTCTACCATACCCTACAGAAGGTTACAGTTTCCAATTCGTTTAGCTTTTGCCATAACTATAAATAAGTCTCAAGACCAAACAATGTCCACTTTTTGTGGTTTAGATTTGAGAAATCCATGTTTTTCCCATGGGCAGCTAAATGTTGCATGTTCACATGTAGGAACACCGTCGAACCTATTGGTGTTAGCGAAAGACAGGTTAGCCAGAAATATTGTACACCGATTAATGCTAAATGAAATTGAAATAAAAAGCATTTATAATTCAAAAGAAGATTTTAAACTATCCACCCTACCTACCTCATCTATAAGTTTAGCTGTCACATGCTATTTATGTAATTTACTCATTTGTTACAAAACTTCAATAAAAATAACAAAAAAATTTAAATCTAATTCTTTTGTTTTGATTCTTGCTTTATATCAAACTAGCTGTGCCCGCGACTTCGTCCGCGTGGAATAGTGACTTTCGGCAGCATTCTTAATTTTTTAGGCTACTTATTTTGCAAATAAGACACATTCATGCGTTTTAGTAAACCATTGTTATATTATTTTATTTTAGTATATGTTTGCACACGACGTTCTTATATATTTATTCCATCTTTTGCGAAATAAAAAGGTTTTGTGGGATTGATATACGTGATTCTGCCACATAAAATTGCCATGGGAATTTTTTCTAAACGAACACCTGCAACTTAAAGCGTCTGAGCCTTATTTATAATGTCCAATCAGTGGGAATTAAAGGAAAACGGGGAATCGAAACGCTTTCTCCTTTTTTCGTTCCAGTCATTATTAATGCCGCATCCCAGATGTGTAATTTGTAGCTGTGTACAATTCTGGATTACTCATTTTTGGCACTGGAACACCAACTTGCTGCCACTCCTTATAATCCTAAGAAATTGAGAAACTCTATAGGGTATGATGTGACTTGCTCAGTGTCCATAATATTGTCTATTGATAGACATTCGCCAACGTCCCCCAATACGTCAAACATATTTTATTAGTTTATATGGTTAACTATCTCATTAGTCGGCGCCGAAATCGCCTTTCAAACAGCCATTCCCGATTGCCAATTATTATTTGAAGTTTGAAGATCAAGATAGACATTTCTTCTCAGGTCTAATGTATTTTCGACAGTTTGACAGAAATCACCCCGCAGTGAAAGAACTTTTATCGACCCAGCAGTCTTAAGGTTCCCGTTTACGGTGTCGATCCCGTAGAAATATAGGGATTACTTATTAAGCCTATGTCTTTCCTCAGGCTCTTTGCTATCTCTTAATTAAATTCCATTTAAATCGGATCAGTTTTCTGGGCGGGAGATGGTAACAAAGAAACACGAACAGACAGAGTTAATTTTGGATTTGTAATATTAGTAAGGATGTCCATATTCGGGTTCTAGACTATCTCTGTACCAAAATTCATATAAATCGGTTCAATAGTTTGGGTGGTAAATATAAACAAAGAAAAACAGACAGACAGAGTTAAATTCGGATTTATAATGTTAATAAAGTCTTCCATTCCCGTGGGAACATGAGGGCGTTTCCGGAGGATGACTTGAAGTTTACATTATTCGGGAATAGTGCAGTATTCTAAAGGTTGACATTTTTTGAAATGGGTGCTGTATTTTCCAAATTCCCGTTCCCATGGGAATACAGGGATAAAACATGTTGCATAACATAATATATGTCCATCCTCAGGTTCTAGACTGTCTCTGTACCAGAATTCATATAAATAGGTTCAATAGTTTGGGCAGTTAATGGTAACAAAGTGAAATAGACAGACAGATTTAACTTCGGACTTATAATATTTGTAAAGACTCCCGTTCCCATGGAAACATGGTGATCGTTCCCGTGAGGGATATGGGGATGAATAAAAGTTTATATTGCTCAGGGATTATGGAGCATTCAAACGATGGAAGAGTTTTTGAAATCGGTGCCATAGTGTCAAAGTTCCCGTAAACGTTCCTGCTCCCCTGGGAATATTGGGAATAAATATATGGCGTATATCCTTCCTCAGGTTCTGAATAATCTTTGTAAAAAATTTAATTTAAATCAGTTTATTAGTTTGAGCGGAAGATGGTAACATAGAACGACGGACAGACAGAGCTACTTTCACACTTATTATATTAGTAAGGACTCCCGTTCCCGTAGGAATATGTGGATGAATTAAAATTTATGTAACTCAGGAATAGTGTAGCATTCTAACGGTGGAAAAATTTTTGAAATCGGTGTTGTAGTTTCTAAGTTCCCGTATACGTTCCCGTTCCCGTGGGAATATAGGTATAAAATATAAAGCCTATGTTCTTCCTCAGATTCTGAACAATCTTTGTACAAAAATTAAATTTAATCTGTTCATTAGTTTGAGCGGGAGATGGTAACATAGAAAGGTGATCGGACAGAGCTACTTTTGCATTTATAATAGTAGTGAGGGCCGGTTCCCGAGGGAATATTCGAATGAAATAAAGCCTATGTCCGTCCTTAAGTTCAGTCCAATCTTTTTACAAAATTTCATTTAAATCGGTTTATTAGTTTGGGCGGGAGATGGTAACATAGAACGACGGACAGACAGAGCTTCATTCGCACTTATTATATTAGTAAGGACTCCCGTTCCCGCAGGAATATAAGGATGAATTAAAGTTTATGTTACTTTGGGATAGTAAAGCATTCTATCGGTGGAAAAAGTTTTGAAATCGGTGTTGTAGTTTCTAAATTCCCGTATACGTTCCCGTTCCCGTGGGAATTTAGGGATAAAATATATAGCCTATGTCCTTCCTCTGGTTCTAGACTATCTCTTTACAAAATTTCATATCAATCAGTTTGGTAGTTTGGGCGGGAGATGGTAACATAGAAAGCCGGACAGACAGAGGGACTTTCACATTTATAATATTAGTTAGGATGTACGAAAATTTTGATCAATTGTGTTCAAAGTTCTTCCACAGTAAAGTCGCCATGTTTTTTTTTTACAAATAGCATCTATGTAAAAAAGCGTTATGGTGCCCAGGTATGATGTTCTCCTACCGTTCCTATAAACTACTTAACAACAATATCATGACAAAAACGCTAGCCACAGCAACGCGTGGCCGGGTCATCAATTTTTTTTATATTAAAAAAAAAAAAGACTGAAAAAACACCTAACATAAAAGTTTATTGAAATTGTTGAAGCCATTTTCCAGAAAAATAAGTATTTTCATATTGGTTTTAAAAGGAAGGTACCGTTATAAAATAAATTTTAAAAAACTAGTGATCCCGCAAACCCATATTCGTTTCCAATTTCCGACCTTGCTCTTCGTATGTGGAATTGTAAGGGTTGTGTAAGATAACCTCATTGAATTCTGACCTTGTTATCATTGTAGAGTGTATTAAAAACCGAGTGGAATTCAATGTTGCGAAAGCAAAATGTTGTCATTTGCCGTTATTGCTTAACATCCCCCATTCTCATTATCCGCATGAATGCTTGGATGTGTGCAAACGATGATCTTCGTTGTAACGACCACTTATTAGAAATCACCAAAACTGCTGCTAAATGCTTCGGTTTCCTAAGAAAGTCATCACCCCTTCTGATCTGGCTACAATTTATAGGGCCGTCATCCTTCCAAATAACCTAGAATATTCATCTGATCAGGTGCTCCTCAAACGTCTTTGCGGCTACTTGTGAGGGTACAAAAAAGACTGATAGGTTATAGTTCAATTGAAGGATCGATCGATTATCTCGAACATCGTCGAAAGTACCCTAGTGAAATTGCCAGTTGCATTTCTTCCCTGAAGCAATTTAGCCTCAATAAGAATGCTTATCAGTTTTACCTTGAGCCCAACTTCGGGCGTACAGTCAAGTACAGCGATTCATATTTAAGTCGAACTACCCGTATGCGCAATACTCTACCAGTCTTACCCCTACATTAATTGTGACAAAATATTGAAAGCAAAGTTTATTGGTTTGTCGTATTTTACCTTCTCTTTTTTTCTTAAAAGCTCCATTTGTGTTTTAAAACATTATTGATGTGCGCATTAATTACAAAAAAACCTTAACTGCAAATTTTGAAAAAGTCGGTCATCAGGTTTAGGCAGTCGCTGTAGACCCATATACAGAACGACAGAATTACGGAACCCACTTTTTTCGTATTCTATATCATCGTAATGCAATGTCTTATTAATGTCTCACAATTTTGTGATTATGAGCAATTATAAAACTTGCCTCATACAGGGTGTCCCGTACTTCGTGTATTATCCTTTGGGGTGTGATTCTTGGTCATATTCTAAGTAAAAAATTGTTCTACAGTAAAGTCCGTTTCTCAATTTTGACATCACTTTTTGACAATTTAAAAAAAGGCTAACTTTGCTGTATCCTGACCTGTGTTAAATTCGAAATCTCTGTCAATACTAGTGATAGAGACCTTATCTTAAACTTAGTTTTTTGTAGAATAAAAAAATTTAAGACTGTATTTTAGTTGAGCTTCTATCTATAGGCTTAGGTTTGCCAGATTTTAAGTGCTGTTCAAATTTTTTTCCCGAAACAAAGTTTTGATTTTGAGGTCATTGTTTTCAGGAAATGTCTGATAAATGTAGAGTTTCCTTAATTTTTACAGATGAACAAAACAATAATAAAGAAAAAACTAAGTAAAAAGTTTTCTTAAAAACCCATACATTTTATGATACTTGAAAAAATACAAAATGGGTAAAATTAAAAAAAAAAAAAAAGATTTTTAAATTTTAGGTTTGTTTGAATAAAACAAACCGGCGGAAAATTGTAGGTCCCTTCCATTCCCTCGCAAGGCATGGTTGTGAGAAATGCGCTAGGTTCAGGGGCTCCTCGCTCTGTTGCGCCACACTATTTATTTAATTTTTTAATAATATGGGCACTTTTAGTATTTATTTTTTTGTATTTTATACAATTCAATTATAACAAGTGCTCAAAGTGCCCTCCTTCGTTTTGAATGCATGCCAGAGCCCTTTTTTGAATTTCATTGTGGGTGTTTGCTCTCGATAGCTCTTGTCTTACTTGTAAGTCTTGTAATCTTTGAAATCTCTCTCATGCTTTGCTCATTTTGTCCGACTGAACTGCTTAGAGCTTAGCTTGCTTAGTCCTTCAGTTCGCTAATCAGCTTATCTTAGAGCTAAATGAGATTTGCTCACTAGCTCCGCTTGGCCTTCTGTGTCTGCTTGGTTCCCAAGCCCTTGGTCCGTTTTGTAAATTTTTGTTCCTTTCGAATATTTCTATACTCAATACAAATTTGTTAAGGTACTTAAATAGGAAGAGGAGAAAAAAAAAATATGAGTCTTCGAAATAAGCCAAGTCTGTCTCGAGCTTTAATTTTCCTTCTTGGCAATAGTTGCCTTGTTAAAAGTGCCAATATAAAACGCAGCTTACCTTTAGTTTACTCATACTATAAGCTGATGGACTACATTCAATTGTCGTCATTCGAAACATAAAAGAAAAGTGCAAATATCTTTCTTTGTGGGGACTGGTGACGGTACGCAACAAGGTGACTAAGCAAAGCACCCTGCCACTGTAAGGCGACCTCAGTCAGCGTCGACAGGCTACATTTAATTTGCATGCATTAGCAATATTTTTTGCAATCGGGAGCGGGACGTAACATATTTATTTAAGGATATTATTACTGTTGCCAAAGTGGGGGGCTTAGAAAAACATACGCAAACAGTACAATGTTCCTGGAGTAGAGGAGGTATACAAGTACCATCAGCAGGATGAATAAAAAAATACAAAAAAAAATGAGGAAAACCTGCGGAGAAGTGTTTTTTCTTCATTTCCTTTGTTTCAAGTCTCCTGAAGTGGGCGAAGTCACCGATTCAGGGATCTCGCTTCATCTCTAGAATGATTATCTCTTTTTTTTCATATACCACAGTCCCACCCCTAGGACACTGCCTATATTGCGCCACATCGTCGTCGTAGTCATAGTCGTTGCGTTGGACCAATATATGAACTTGTAACGTCACTTTCTTCAGATGATTTACTCCCCCGATCTACCCAAGTGTTTCATTGTTTTTGGCCTCGGATATGGGTGGATTCGGGTTAGTGAAGATACTGGAGAGTCATTTTAAAGAAGAGCGCAAAAAAATTGCAAAAAAGCTCCTGTAACGGGGGCTGCTGTTGCAAAAATAAATACAAACAAAAAAATCCTTAAGCAAACATTAATTTACATAAATTCTCCACATATTAAACTAAATGTATGTGTTTAGGGTGTATATTGTGTGTACTCAAAGGATGGCTTCTTTTCTAAAGTCCTCGCTGTAGATGATGATGGGAGGCAAGATGATGAGGATGATGATGAAAAAATTTAATCAAGCAACAATACGGTTATATAAACTGTTTTGTTGTTATTGCATTTTTTTGTACGTTTTTGGTTTGGTTCTTAGTGGTTTTGGTGCGAGAGTATGAAGCTAAAACAAAGAATAATGACATCTCCAACACCCTTGTTATTGTGGTCCGCTATATAACTGGTGTATCATCCTTAAGGTGATGGCAAGTTGGAAGCCTGACTGACTGAAATGGAGTGCTTGGGCTTGCCTCTGCTACATCATGGGTACTTGTAAATATTTAGAAGTGGATTAAATTTTTTCTGGGAGGATATTTTGCGACAGGATCATAATTATAATGTGTTCCGGTAAGATATGATTTTTTTCCATTTTCTCTTTTTGTTCTTATGTAATTCCGTAAGGGTGTCTGCTTTAAGGGATTGAAATGAAGAAAATGTGACATAGTTTGGCAGTGAATGGCTTAAAGTGAGTTGAAATCTATGCGTAGCTATTTCAATGACAGTTACGGAGGTTGTTTGAATAAATCGAGTTATTATTTTTTATAGGACAGTAGAATTCTGCTTTAATCTATGCCAACATTCTTATAGCACCAATTTTATTACAGAATGTAAAAGGACGCGCTCGGCTTTGGAGAGTTTAGTAGAAGGTTGTGAGCCTTTACTCTTATTTTTTTTCGTCTATGTAACTATTCCCAATTGCTTTGGAAAAATGACTGACTTTCTTCCTATTTTCCGTTTTTGAATATCTGAGTTAAAGTTGATGGAACTTTTAATTTCCGACAGATTTTTATTTTAATTGGGGAGGAATTTAATGAATTTTTTCGAGAATTTTCAAACTAATATACATAACTCAACTTTTCTACCGCGTACATGAAAGGTCCAAAGATCGAAGTCATCGAAATTCTCTTACAGCGTAACTTCGATAAGATTCAGCGGCATTGCGATGACTATGGAAGATGAAAATTCACTTTTAAAAATCAAAAACAATTGTGTTTCAAAACTTGTTGGCTCGGGCCTCATTGGATACGAGAAAGAACTGGCGAAAGCTGGTGATCATTGATCTACATGGCCACCCACTGCCATACAAAGTGGTAGTAGCCTCTGGCCAGATGAGAATCTGTATTTTAACAAATATATGGAGGAGGCTTGGACAAGGGTTGAACAGAATACCTGTTGTTCTGACAAAGCCACTTTCTCACAACAGATAGCAGAGTGAACGTGAGTTATTACATGGCCCTCATAAGGCCAATGATTGTCTATAGGTGCCCCGTGTGGTTCAACGTAACAGCGTCTCAAATGGAAAAGAGACAGTGTTTGAGAGATAGTTCCTGCGCATAAATATTTTGGATTGCACAGAAGAGCAGAGTCGGAGTTAAATTTTTTTTTATCCTAATGAGGTCCCTTCCAAGGAGGATCAAATAAACAAAAACGATAATTTCATGATAAAACTGACTCGTGGTCACCGTGCAAGCTATGATCTTGACTAATGGCCTCATAATTGAGGCTAATTGCCCCAATATTAAATATAATGAGAAAACACACTTGAGTGGATTTGTCCAACCGGAAGCATTCCTCTATTTCACAAAACACTTTATTAAAACTAGTAGCTGAACATTGTAAACTAAACAACAACAGACCGCTTTGTCTTCGCGATGCTAACTTTGGTCGGAATGCAGATAGCCCCATTTTTCTTCGCGAGTGCTTGACGAAAAAAAAACACTTGTTACTGCAGTCTGCACTAAAATTGAGAAAACAAAACAAACTGTCATCGGTGTTTACAAGACGGGGACTGGTGTATGTAAAACGTCAACAAGATGAGGATGCTGTTCGTATTGACAATCATGAAATCTTGTCCAGGGTTGTCATGATCGATGCTGTAACATAGTACTTTTCAAATTAGTATTTTTTTTTTTTTAGTACTTTTTCTTCTTATTTTCTCTTTTCTAATTTCATTCCTTAACTGAGTAGTAGTATTAAATTTCAATTTCAGTAGTATTAAATTTCAGTAGTATTAAATTTCAATTTTCTCTATCTTTTTTTCTTTTTTCTTAATTACGCTTTATTTTCTATATTTTTTATACTTAATCTCTAATTACCTTTTATATACTCTGTAAATTACTGGTAAAACGTTACAACTTAAAATATGAATTCCCTTGATGGTGTTGGCGATGGCAATAGACTAGTGCTGCGTTCAATGATTAGGGTGTTTTGCAATCAATGTACGGGACTTAAAGTTTGTCACATAAACGCGCAAAGCCTACGAAAAAAAATTGATGAGTTTAGATTAGTGTTCGAGGGCTCTGGAGTTGATGCTATCTGTGTTTCTGAAACCTGGTTTCCTACCAACTTTTCTAGTAAAATGTTTCACTTAAATGGGTATAAGCTATTTAGAGGTGATCGAAGTGGTAGAGGAGGAGGTGCCGCAATTTATGTTCGAGATGGCATTACTTGTAAGTTAAATTGTATATCCAATCCAGGCAGTGCAATAGAATATGTCTTTGTAAATTTATTTTGTGGAGATGAAAAACTATTACTTGGCACAGTGTACAGACCCAATAGATATGTTGATTTAAATAGCCTTGAAACAGTGTTGGAAGAAATCGCTGTAACGTCATCAAGGATTGTCTTGTGCGGTGATATAAATAGCAATCTTTTAACTGAAAGTATTCTAATTAACACTATGATTTCCTTTGATCTTTCTGCTGTTAACGTTAATGTTCCTACTCACTTCACAAGTACCTCAAATTCACTGCTTGATGTTGCTTTTGTCAGTGATATGAGCGATGTTTTATTTTATGACCAACTCAATGCACCAGCTTTTTCTCAACATGATCTTATTTTTCTTACTATCAATTTCAATATAATAACACCACCAACAATTTTCGAATATCGAGATTTCAAAAATATCAATACCTCTGCTCTTGAACAAGAAGTGTCTATGATTGAATGGGATAGAATTTTTTATATGCCATCACCTAATGAACAAGTAGAATTCCTACAAACGAACATAAAGAATCTTTTCAACTCGCATGTTCCCCTTAAACGAAAATGTATAACACATCAATCTCGACCTTGGTATACGCCTGAAATTTCTTCACTTATGTTACAGCGAAATCAAGCTTACCTAAGATGGAAAAGATATAGGTTAGAAGAATTTCATAGATCTTATCGCTCGCTAAGAAACCTTGTTGTGTGCAAAATAAGAAACGAAAAAGCAAAAATTTTTAAAAATCGAATCAACCTTAATGTTAATGGTCGAAAACTTTGGAACAATCTTCGTGATATTGGCATTGGTAAGCAAAAAAAAGTCTGAGCTGCATAACATTGACGTAAATGAGTTGAATAAACAATTTTTAACATTCTCCTCTGCATCTTCACCTTCACCTAATCCCTATGGATTACGCAATAGAGAAGTAGATCGTTCTTCTGCCTCTGAATTCGACTTTGAGTTTTCTGGAATCAACTGTACTGATGTAGCTGAAGCTTTTATGTTGGTGCAGTCAAATGCGGTTGGAGTTGATGACATACATCCTAATTTTGTAAAAGCTTTACTTCCACTCATCTTGACTTATATCACATTTATATTTAATTCAATACTTACAACTAGCATTTTCCCGAGACTGTGGAAGCAAGCCAAGATAGTTCCAGTACCTAAAAATTCAAATGGCACAGATTTTCGTCCAATTTCAATTTTACCCTTTTTAGGTAAGGTCTTTGAAAGAATAATGCAAAGACAAATAAATACTTATCTTAACAGATCTAATATCCTTACACCTTTTCAATCTGGCTTTCGTCCAAAACATAGCTGTATCACAGCCCTTTTGAATGTGACTGAAGATATAAGGCAAGCAATTGATGATGACAAGGTGAATTTCTTGGTCTTGCTAGATTTTTCGAAAGCTTTCGACACAATTGATCACACAAATCTCATTTGTAAGCTTCTACAACAATTCAATTTTTCATTATCTGCAGCTAATCTGGTCTCATCTTATCTAAGTGAACGAAAACAGGCTGTATCTTTTGCTGATAAACTCTCGACTTTTTTGCCTGTCTCAAAAGGTGTTCCTCAAGGATCGATTTTGGGTCCGATTTTGTTCTCTCTCTATGTAAATGAACTACCATCCATCCTTAACTACACACTAATACATATGTATGCTGACGATGTCCAACTGTATTTGAGCAGCCCGCTTGGTCTCATTGAAAACTGCGTCCACAATATTAATCAAGATCTCCAAAACATCCATATTTGGTCTCAGCAAAATGGCCTGTACTTAAATCCTTCAAAGACCAAATGCTTAGTTATTTCTAAAAAACCGCTTGATCTCTCGTATTTTCCCCGCTTATTTCTCAATAATACAGTCATTGAGTTTGCAGAAACAGCCAAGAATCTGGGAGTGATCTTTAACAGGTCCTTAACCTGGGAAAATCATATAAATTCAATTGTTGGTAAAGTCTACGGATCCCTTCGTGTCCTTCAGGAATCTCAATATCTTACTCCTATAAAAACTCGAATTATGTTGGCAAAAACTCTGATAATGCCTATTCTTATGTTCGGTTGTGAAATTTATTGTAATTGTGATTCCGTGAGTAGAAGAAAACTTACAGTCGCCTTTAACAGTTCAGTTCGGCTTTCGGTAAGGAGGAAGGCCTATCTCCTAGTCCACACTAAGTCGATATTGCTGATCGGCATGTGCCGATTTATGCACACGGCAAAGTGGGGACCAGTGTGGATACCAGACTTCAAAATATTGGTTTTCAGAATATATAAATTGGTAAAATTGGTGTCCAAATTGCTTAAAACCACTTCACTCAGGTAAATTTTTGCAAGATTTCGTTTAAGTTTATATTGCGAATGGTATAGTCTTTCCACTCGAAAAAATCTTCGACTTTCAATAAATTTCTTAGAGTCTGTCATATCATGAACTTTTTTTTGTATCGTAAGGGAAAGCTCTACTTATAAATAAGTAAATGAATAAATAGGGTGGCCCAACGAAAGGAGAAGCCCCACAACCTAGCCCATTTCACACTACGCCTTATGAAGGAATGGAGCCTCTATTTTTCTGCCGGCTCCGAACGGCTAATCGGAAAGCGCTTTCATGGCAATGAATTTGCTATTGGAAACTTACCAGTTCCCTGCGAGAGGCGATACCCGTGGAAAAAAAAATATTCTCATATGTTCATAAACAAAATATAAACAAAATTAAAATAACAAAAATATATGTTGTAACAAATCATGAAAAAAGAGAAGAAAAATTAAGTGCAAATTCAAAATATCAACCAAAAAACATATATATTTTCAAAGGAAATCAGCATCTGGTGACTCCCCCTTTATTTTGAATAACAGCTGCAACCTGCAAGTCGCTTTGGTATGCTGCGAACCAGATATCTCAAAATTTCGGATGGAATCCTCTCCCATTCAAATTGGAGGCTTTCCCAAAAAGATGGTATGTTTCGCCGACCATCCAACGGAATTCTGTCATCTAATATGAACGAAATATGCTCTATTGGATTGAGATCTGGGGATTGAGGTGGCCATTTCAATAGTTAAACATTGTTTTGAGGAAAAAACTGCTTTGCCACTTTGCAAGTAACTATGCTTCGGATCATTACCTATCAGCAATATTTTTGATGGCGCAAAAGCTAAGATTTCTTTAATTTTATTGACCTAATGAAACCCCATCACTATGTTTGTCGATTTTTTGAATGGATCATTGGTCGAGTCTTTCTTTTGGCTTGCACCATATGCTGTTCCTTGATTTGGAATTTTTTTAAATTCAATTCTAGACTCATAGGACCTAATCATGCTTTTCCAAAACGATTGTGGTTTTATTAATTTTTTTTTTTTTTTGCGAAAGCCAATCTAGCCAAATAGTTTCGTAGCCCGCTTTCATTAAGTCGCCTTTGAACCGTCCATGGTGTAACGTCTATTTGTAGGTTTTCTTTAATGTTTCAAGCTGAGAATAATTATTTTTTTTTTCTGGCTTTTATTTTGGTCCTGCGATCATGGGTTATCAGCTGCTGTTATTTTCCTCTTTCTTCCACTTTGATTTCTAAAACTGGCAACATATCACTGTTCAATGCAGTTCAAATACACTTTCCTGGCTCCAGAAATTGACAGACCATATTTTTCTTATAGTTTACGGACTGTCAATCTCGACGGCGACGGTCCGAAACTAAAAATCTTTTTTTCAATTCAGGTGAGAGTTGTTTCATTTCAAAGCTAATGAAAATAAAATGGAGCAAAATGTTTCCAAACGGTCATAAGAATACCTCACCTGTTGAACATTTTGGCTTTTTTTATTTTAATTCATTATTAGCTATACTTTGCGCAAGTATTAAGAAATTGCACTTTATTCTGTCCAACCTCAATGTCATTTGCTGGAAAATTAATTCAGTTCGTGTTTAAAAGAGAAGAAAAATAACGGAGTATTTTCAAAGGTTTGATGAGAAATGAACACATATTATGTAGGAACATGAAATAAAGTATAAGTCTTTCTCATTTTTCGCATTTTTCAAATGATTCAAGTGCATTTGCACTTTATTTTGTCTGAAAGTGTACGAAAAATATTTTTTAGCCAAAAATAACTTGAATTATGCTCAACTTACCAGAATATAAGAAACCACTTCTCATTATTTATGAGCCCAACAATTAAAAAAGCAGAAATAATCTGATAATCTGGAACTAAAAAAGCATCTCAACCTCGTGTCGACTGTCGATTCAGTTCAAAAGATTGCTTCCGTCTCAAAACTAACGCACCTTCCTGGCAGTTTAAATTTCCTTGTAAAAATGATCACGTTCAAACGTTCAAAATCATATGAAAATAATATTGGATACTAAGCAAAAAAGGAACAACAACCAGTGAAAACGTAAGGTATATGGAGTGGGCACAGTGGCACACAAAAGAATCGAAAAAAGTTAAAAAAAATAAAAAATTACAAAAAACTATTCTAAAAACTACAAAACACTTGAATACATAAAAATTAAAAAAAAAAAAAATTAAAAATATAAAAATAATAAGAAGCTACTGGGGCTGCTCTAGTCTTAAGTAGATTTCAGTAATTTTAAGAAGCTTGAAAAGATTTAAGTAACTTTACGAACAAAACACAAAAATTTGATCTACTTTAACCTTAGATTGTTAATACATATATGTAAGTTGTCTTTAGGCTGGAAAATATTAATATTAAGTTATAGAGGTAATTTTAATACCCACGAAGGTTCAGTAAGTTCATTAAGCTATATTATAAAAGCTAGGTTTCCACATTTTTGTGTGCAAGTAAGCCAAGGCTTTGTACCGTTATAAGACTCGGCACACAAGTTCACCAGCGACAAAATTGCTACTAGCTGAGCGTTGCTCCGGGTAGTTTTAAGGATCTTAATCTCGTTCTTCCGTTCAAGTGGTAATATGGGGATACAAGGTAGTCTTTGGAACTGAGGGATAAAGTAACATCCTAAATTTGAAAGAGTTTTTAAAATTGGTCAAACAGTGCTAAGGATCGCCCGTTCGTTTCCGTTTCTGTTCCATAAGAATAAAGGCGTGAAATATAGTCTGAATTAAATAAAATAGGGTGGTGCAATAGGTGCAATTTCACACAACAATGCATTATGTGGAAATGAAGGCGACTTACTATTTTCTGCCGGTTCCGAACGGCTAATCGAGAAGGCGCTCTTCATACGGCAATGAATTTACTAACGAGGGACTTGCCAATTTCTCGCGAAAAGCGATACCCGCGCAAAACATTTTTGGCTTTGTTGTGATTTGAACCACCAACCTCTGGGTTAAAAGGCAGACATGTTAACCATCACGTCACGGTCACCATAATATAATCTGAGTTAACGCTGAAAGAAGTCTTTGAATCTGTGCAGTAGCTTCAAAGTTTCCGTTCCCAATCCCGTTCAAGTGGGAATATGGGGATGAAACCGTGACAGGAATAAAATATATTTATCCTAAAAATTTCAAAAGATTTCGTTGGGCGGTTCAGGAGTCTATACCGGTCAAAAAAAAAAAAAAAAAAAACACAAACATAGATTTTTATATACATAGACTGCTATAGGCATCAAAAGTATTTTATAAATAAAAAAGTTGAAACCATGCTAAGCATTGCGCATTTCACTTGACTTTCCTGATTCTATGAATAAAATATAAATAGCAATTACAACAACACTTGATGGTTATTCATGTTCGTTTGAACCGCACGCAGCTAAATAAATCAAAAACTGACAATTAATTAAGAAAATAACTAACTCTCCCTTCAGCATATATTTTATGGCACCTTAACTCATCACCAGCTTCCAGATTTAACATTACAGAAAAACACATTAAAAAAACCATTTTATTCATTGAAAAATTCATTAAATTAAAAAAAAATATGAAAAATAATGCAAATCCTTTCCGTTCCACTCGCATGTATAAACTTACACCTGTGGCGATAAGTGGATTGTATTTTTTCTTTTTGTTTTTTAAGTAAAAAACATTTTTCCAGCTGCGCTTTCAATTGCTTGACATGCATTCAGAGCATCGAGGGAAAAATACACAAACAATACTCCTTCTAGCAATTTTAATTAATCGTAAATTTGAAAAAATAAAACACATGACCAAGCGAAAGCCGTAGGCCGCTTTGGTAATTGACAGACAGCCCCCTTTTGGGGATAGTTCCACCTACCTACCTTTGCCAACTTTATCGCGTCAGTCGGTGATGCGGTAGACTGATTCAATTAAAAAAATATTCACATTGCAACCTATGATCACGCATAGATTCAACTTTTATTTAATTAGCCACAATCACGAATTAAAATTATATAATAAAATTCAAGAAAAACAACATCACATCGATGCGCGATGGCGATGCGATGAAAGGCTACGATTTAATTATCCTACAAGGCGACGTAATTGATTTAGTGTAATCTATGAGGGTTGGAATACCGAAAGGTGGTCTTAAGTTTTTGCAATTAAGAGGCATCACTTTAAGGAAAGACGTCCACACTAATCAACTCTCTTATCAATAGAACTTGAAATACGATACACTCACACCCATAGAAACCTTCAAAGAGGTTCCCAACTTGAAGACTTACCTATAATACTCACGGTAGGTCGGTTGGTGGTGCAAATTGATTTCGCAAAAAGCAAGGAAAAATATTTCTCTCTTCTTCGTTTGCCAATAATCCTTTTCATTGCGAAGCACTGCAATTAGCAGGATTATTTGATTACAGCGCTAATTACACTCAGGCCCTTCCTTGGAGAACGCGCTATAATCCACCAAGCCATCCAGTCACAACTAAACCCCTCTCGAATTTCTTGTTGTACGAGTAAGTATCTTTATCAGCGCACTCGAACGTCACACAGTGCTTCGCTTTGTATCTGCTAGATAAGAACATTTTTGCGCCTGGAATTTATAGCTTTCCCTTATCCAGGTTGAATAGTTAATGTTGCTTAAGTTTGTTTCTTATATCCTCGTAAGGATTAAAGGTATCATTGAAACGGCTCTTTCGTTATGTTATATGTGGCGCTTGGAAGCGGAAGAACTTTCTAATGATTTCATGGAAGAGAAGAGGGCGCGAAATTATTATTATCCTTTAGCTTAAAAGAAACCTTGAGTTCGTTTGCGTGCGGATTGAAGTTTTTTTTTTTTCTTGTAAAATTGGGAAGAAATTCCCTTTGGTGTGGCATCTCTCGGTAGTAAGTGTGGGTACACAGGGAATGGTTTTTGGAAAATTCTAAAAGTAAAGTTTTAAAGCGACGTCGGAATATAGAAAAACAAACCTCTCGCACAATCCCTCTAACCATGGCCGTGTTTTACCTATAAGATTGCTTTAAGCGGTATCTCATGGTTCTTAAGGGTAGAAATTCTATACAGAACTTTTAGAGGCGACTACGGTATTAGTCGTTGATGTAATTATTTTTCAAAAGTTATCATAGTAACTTTTTCTTTGCCGCACTCTGGCTCTGGCCGGGGCCAAATTATGCAAATAAGTTTGAAGGTAACAGACTTTTCCACAGTTGTTTTTGGTTTTGAAGCATTGGCAAAGTTATACTTTTTTGGTATCAGTTTGGTTTGGAATGAACGGTAAAGCTGTGAGGACAGTTTTCGGTTGTTTTTGAATTATGGATACTTTTTGGGAATTATTATGGTTGGACAAGTACACTTTGGTAAAATGATTGTCCTTCGAGAGGGATTTCGAAAGTATTTGGGCGAGAGATTGATATATAACTGATTTTTCAGTAAGGTGAGATCGTCTAAGCTAGAACTTAGTTTACAAGGGGTGGCCTTGTTCTTAAGTTTATAGAACGGATGTATATTAAACATGGCTGCACACATCCGCTGCGAGAACCGTTGACTGCATAACAAAAAGAAAAGTATCTTCAGTTGCAATTTCGTATCAAAAATATTTCCTGTGAGGATTCATAATCAGTCAGCACTAGATTCTTCGATGACAGCCTAGAGTCCAATTTTGAAATGTCTCTTTGGTACACGCGGCTTTTTAGTTGATGCTGTGGAAATGGAATTAGAGTCTTCTTAGAAAGAGTTGTGGCTGATGTGGAGACCTTAAATTGGTTCGATTTTTTTTTTTTTTTCATAAATTGAAACATTCTCCCACATCGATGTCCCACCATGAACCCCAACTCATTTTCTCACTGTTTTCCGAAAGCTATAACCTGCCCTTAGGCAAAATGCATGGTTGACAGAGCTCCAACATCCGTGTTAATTTGGTTGGCTGGAAGGTTGACTAAAAAAAAAAAATTAAATCACAATTGTCCCCCATTTCTTCATGTCCAGTAGCCCAATCAAGCCTCTAGTTGTGTTATCCAGTGTCGTTCATTGTGTCAACAGGCAGACACATTCAGTACATTCAATTCGCACTGCCAACAAATGGCCCCTGTGTCCGTTCCTATTGTTTCCCATTTTACAGGTGAGTTGTTCCCTATGGAATGAAAGACGACAACGGGCCACACGCCTCGACGTGTAAATTGCCATCTGTCGTTAGAAAATGATGCAAAAAAGCAAATAATTGCTGGGGAAACGTTTGGCTATGAAAGTCGTTGAATCAAAATGAAATTGTTCACCTTTTGGAGACCAATTCAGGGAATCTTTAATTTTGACCTGCGTCAATCTGACTCTCACAATTGTAGGTGTGGGCAGTATCTAAGCAGATTCCTTATAAAGTACCGAATAAACGAACTCAGACATTTGGTGCTGATCGAACGTGATCTTATTAGCAATTTTTTTTTTGTTTTCATTGGCTGTTGAGTAGTGATTTATTGAAACACTATCGTCAGTCGGTTGTGAGTTTATTCGATGAGTAGACAAATCAACACCCTCATTTGATGAAATGCTTACCATTTGCATAAGAGTTTTGTATTCAAACATAGGTTACCTTACACAGTTTACACTTTATGCATTGAGAAGCGATGAATCATGTTTATACGTTTATAAAACTTTTATAGCAAGTATCCAATAGCTCTCAATAAACACGCAATGCATTTTTATTACAATGTCAAAACAGGAGTCAACTTGTGCTTTTTGATAGAAATAACAGCATTGTAGCATAGCATAGTGTGATACCCAATCGTATTTTGAATCCACTCTCAACTCGGAATACGAACGCGTATGTTATGCAGTCTTATGTTAAACAAGTTGATACACTGTTTTGGAGAAAGAATGGTTTGTGTTTGATGGGATTTGAAAGTGTCTGGCGTCAGGTTCTTTAATAAAAAATGTGTTTGTTTTACTATCGAGGATACTCTTCTTCGTTTGGTTAGAATTTACTTTTTGTACTTTTCAATTCAAGTTGCGCTGCATATTTTTAAGTTAAATACCTACTCACTTTATGAGCCCTGATGCTGTGGTAGAGTTGTTCAGCATAGATAGGCCGTACGCATGGGTTAAAATCCGGCTCTGGGCGTCTACAGCCTCCCATGTTACATCTGGACCCGTCCTTGAGGTTATGTGTGCAATCCCAACCACCTGTTTTTATAATCTATTACATCACAAATAGGGAAGGCTGCTACCTCGGTAGTACGATCTCATTGCTCCAGATTAGAATAAGCCTCCTCTAAAAAAAAACGAAAGTAGCGATCAAGAAAACCCAAATGGGAACATTAAATTTTCCCTAATAAGCGTTTAAAGCGAGCACGTTGCCAGGCTATCGCAGTCACAAACTATCAACTGGTTTGTGTATAGGTTTCAATGCACACAGTGGAAGACATCGAAAATGGAACCCAAATAATTGGAACGATTTGTTCTGTTTTCTCTGAAATGAAATGATTTGAAAAGCTTTCCTGGTTTGTTTTCCTGACCGCTATAAGTAGCCTCTGGTTTGACCCAGGGCTCAGGATTTTCACTGACTCTCTTCCTTATTTTCATATATCTTCTCTTTAGCTCCTCATTTTCGTTTTCAACTTTACGACCCTAATCTTCAGAAGAGGAACGGGAACGCTTGCGCAATGCACATCATTAGCTCATTGAATTCTGACGTCGACAGCGTTGTGAAATGGGTAAAGAAACTGGGTAGAATCAAGTGCTTCCAAAACTCAATTCTGCCTGAGCGGAAAATGCTACGATTACCATTGTCCATATCTGTCTTAATGCAAGCGAAAAGCTTTTAGAAACTGGTGAATTGATAAGTAATCGCCAGCCAAGTCTTCGTTGGAATGACCATATATTTGAGATCCGCAGAAATTCTTTAAAAATTTTTGGATTCTAATAGCGATTTGTTGAGTTCTTTGCTCTTTTTGATGAGGCCACAATTTAAAAGGTTTCATTCATCCAGAACTAGAGTAGAAATAAAAGGTTTTGGTGATTATTTTCAAATTTTCAAAAAATTGAAGCAGGTCCATTATTTTAGAATTATTGTGAGTATACAAAACATAAATTCAAGTTCATTAGTTTTGAATGTTAATAAATTAGATAAACAATATCTGCAACTGGCGTACAGTGGTTTGGTGCGATTAATTAATTTGAAAGTGGAAGTAAAAGTTAATTTATGTTTAAAATCTTTCTAGGTATTAGAATAAAATTGATTTCAAATTAAATTGTATTTAGATAAAGAAGAATTTAGACGGTTGATTATATATAAATAAAGTTGTGTGTTTACATCGGCCAAATCGTTTTTTTGTTTTTCATTATCAAGGATATTTTTTTTTTTTTTTTTTTCAAACAAAAATGTGTAGTTTTGGTACCAGTAGCGTGATGATTAGCTGGTCTGCATGTTAACCGGGAGGTTAGTGGTTCGAATGCCATCAGTCAAAAAGTTAACTTTTTTTCAGCGTATCGCGTTTTTGCAACGTTTTGGCAAGTGCCCCGAATAGTAAAACTCATTGCCCTGAAAAGTCGTTCGGAATTGGCGCAGAAAACTGAAGACCCCTATATCCAAGGCATGATTGTGAGAAATGCGTTGGCCCTGGGGCTCCTCACTGTGTTACGCCCCCTTATTTATTTATTTTATTTAAATGTGTAGTAAATAGAAACTATTCAGATAATTATAATCATAAATGTGAAAATTTTGTTAAACTTTAATTTTTGTACTTTTTTTTAATAGTAAATCTCAACATACTGGTTGGCATGCTTACTGTAACGTGAGAGGTTAAAAGTTCAAAACAGAGACCGAAAATGTTTATCCACGGGTATTAAGGAGGAGACCACTTTAGGAGCGTAAAAAACAAGGTTGTTTTTGCAATTTTTTTTTAAAGGAATAAAATAACCAAATCATTTTCAAAATTAGGAGAAATTTTTGTTAGATCTGTCCAGTATTCAAAAACAATTTTAACTATTCGTTATTGAAGTTTTCCGGACGCCTGTTTCCGACAACGTTGAAAACTGCTGCAGTTGCTTCTTTTTCTTTTGATCTGAGAAAGATTTACCAAGCTTCATTCTTTTACTGGCATGTTAAGGGGAAGGATATATTATTTAGATATAAGAAATAATGAAAAAATGCAAAATTCTTAATTTGGGAAGCTTTTTACTCCAAAATTTGAGTTTTTGGACCGCCGAAAAATTAGTTATTTACAAGCTACTGTTCAAACTTTAGGTATATCCCTTCGATTATAATACTAAGAGTAAACTCCCAAATATTCATCTAAATCGGTGGTTAACTTTTTGAGCTACAACACGAGCAGTTTTTGAAAAAGTAGTTTCGAGATAATTGCATCCTTACCCGAAACAGCTGCCTGACCATACAAAAGGTCAACAGTAGAGGGCATTGTGAAGCAAAGTTCGTTCCAACTCTAACGGCCCGAGTTATCTGACTAGTCACCCGACTGCATGTTATTCTCGCGCTCTAATTGCGATAACTCTGCATCTATTAGATATTTTCAGTTTTACTTTGGTTCTTTCTATAATACTTTCGAAATATGTAATAAAAAAAATTTATTTCTTGAAAATTTTAGAGTGGTCCCTCCCCTTAACTTTGTCGGGAAACGGCAAATCTACCGATATTAATTTCAATGTCATGGAAAGCGCTCTCTTGGTTAGCAGTTCGGAGTCGGCGAACCGATTCTCCTAAATTCCTCCGAAGGTATTTTTATAAAATACTCTTTAATCCGTGCCGAGTTGTTTTCGATTCTTTTCACTTTAATGGCACATTAACAGTTTTACTTCATTCATCATAGACAAAGCTTCTAGAGATGACACATTTCTATATTCATCTAACCTTTTTTTCTTTCGCAAGAAACTTAAGATGTTATTACTTTCATTGTCAAATCTGTTGTATGTGTCTTTGACCCGAAGTTCATAGACTCATTTGGGCAATTGGTTTGTGTTTTGTTGATTCCTTGCATGTTTCAAGACAGAAAAAATTTTATTTTCTCGATAGGGCTAAATTTAAGTTTTTTTTTTTTTGCCTACCTGACCATTGTAGTGTGTTTCAAGTGGAAATTCTGGCGATAAAAGAAGTCCTGTGCTGTGACATTCGTATCTTCTATCGGACAGTCAAGCTGCCTCTTGCCTCTGTCTCAAAAAATCCATTACGGTCAAAGACTATCACACGTCTCTAAAGGAGATGCTACAACAGTTCAAACATTCATATCGTTTATGGATGCCGGGACACAGAGACATACCAGGCAACTGCATGGCAAACGAAATCGACCAGAGAAGAAACGGCTTTTCCTCTTTTACCAGGAAGGAACAAGATAGATAACCTATTGCTACATGTAAGCTTTTGGTATAAGGCAGGACGCTTCTGAGAAAACGAGCACTAGGTAGACGCGGAGTTATACGCGGCTAAGCAAATTGGACCATGTGTGGACTTAAAATATTCAAGGATCTTATGAAATCTTAATTGTCTGTTTATAAGCTCTACCATAGGTGTCCTAACAGGACAGCGCTTAGCGCCTAATAGTTAGACACGCCGATAGATTTGGTATCTCTACTCTGTATAGATTTATGTTCGGAGGAAACCTCACAGGTGAATACTTTTTTGACGACACCTGCGATTGAACTAATAATGACCCTAAAAGTCTATACCTTTTCATACAATTTTCTGCCTGGTTTGGCTAACATGTGATCAACTTGTTGGTCTGGATCTCTCATCCCCTAGATGGGGACCAGATTGGTCTCAGTGGTATTGCAATCGACCCTCTTATTGAAGTGAAAATTATATTTTTCATAAATCATAGAATTTCCTGAAAATCAGTTGTAGAGTTTTTGAGAAAAAAAGAAACCAGAACTTTGCTTGCGTTTTTCCAAAAGTAGGTAGTCAAAATTTTTCGAAGCGACCAATGGTGTGTCAAAGAGCGTCATTTTCAAGGTTTTGATAAAACAGTGCCAATAAAATGAAAAGAAGCAAAAATTGCAAAACTCCATCTAGTGAATTTTGATAGCTTATGGAGTTGTCAGGGGAACTTATGTAAAGGTTAGCTAGAGTTGTGCGAACGTTTTCTTTGTTTTCAGCCTTCCAGTAATTTTTTACAACTTATGTCAGGGAAACTTGTGTTAACCTTCTTCAACAAATAAATAAAAAAACCTTATATATGCCCGAAAAGTATCAAGATTTTCACTTAATTATGCGTAGACATTGAAGTAGCTATTTAGAAAATATTTTCTTTTTAGACACAATAAACCTAGTATCTCTCAATGTTTACATTTTTCAGTTATAAACCCTAAAACCTAAAAACTTGTATACTAAAATGACATACCTTCTGTATACCTCAAGTTAACGATACTTACATAAAAATCAACTTACTGCTTATGACTAACACCATAACTCGCAAAGCTAAGTGACAATGGGAAGCAATAACACGTCGAACAATTACAATTATTGTTAAGCTATTCATTTAAATGAAATGCAAACTCATGATGCAGCATAGTCATTCGCAAATTTAGTGGTTCTTCTTTCAATGGCCAAAGGCAACAAAAAATAAATTTCAAAAACGAAAACAAAAAATACTCGAATCACGCTAGATAAAGTGCCAAACTACAATTACTGTATCTACGGTTGTTATTGTTGAAGCCAAAGCCATGCCTTTAGCTGTACATATATACTTGTTCCATGTTTTCGGAGCCGTCTTCCGTCACCTGGCCATGCTTCACATTGCGTGCCATCAGCGAAGCCATTTGGAATTTCCGCATGGGCGCTCATCTGAAAAATTTTCCTTTTTAGCTTTTTAATTTCTAGGTTGTAAGCTGTAAGTTGTTAGTTGCAGTCGCAGCTCACAGTCCTCCTTCTTCCCCCATGTCAGTAGTGTGTGATTAGAGGGCCATTATTATTTATTTATTTATTGTCTAGTGCTCACCAGCGCAGCGTTCTATAGTACTTCCCTACACCTGTGTGGGAGACGTCTAGTTCTCGAACTATCATAATTGTCATTGGGAGCATTTTTGGATAAAGTGTCGAGTGTCGAATATAGGGAGCACATCACCATCACCAAGCCACAGGTCGATGTGGAATGACCCGAGTTAACACGAAGTTTCGAGCCAATAATACTTCACCATTATGCAAATTGGGAGTACGCATGATTTGGAGCTATTGAAATTCTACATACTGAATGCAGAGACACCTTGTGGTATACAAGAAACGTAGAAATTCCTCTCCAAAAAAAGCTCCCCTCGCACACACCGGGACCGGGAGCAGCTATTTGGGGGTTGAATGCATGATGAGGACTGATATGGTGGCAAGAGGAAAGTCTTAAATAGCTTTTTATTTGTGATACCAAAAAGTTCAACTTCGAGAGTTCATTTTAAGTGCAAGACAAAGAGGAGCATCCGCACCCAGAGTTTCCCAGGGCTTTGATGCTTGCCGTTTGTCGTTATCTTTGGTATGGCGGAAAACTATAACTGGGACCGTCTGTCTCGTACTCGTACACCAGAAGAGATCTCTTTTTTTCGGTTGGAGGTATGTTGTTTTAATGGTAGAAAGATCGCGTTTCTGTCAAATCATGATATGATGTATAGTGGGAGAGGTAGACAGGAGCCATGATGGATTTCACATGTCGCTGATTTTTCGTCGAGATATAGCCACGTGAGTGTGTTATACATGCACCCCCTTTGGTATGAGTTTCTGATTTATTTATATAGACACACGGCTTGGGAGAGTGAATTTTTGTATTTCTGGCTGTTGAGTAGCTGCGGATTGTGCAGATTTTGCTTGTTTTCTATCGGGATTAAGTGAAGGTATAGAGATTGAGTATCTTGTTGTTTTTTTAAGATCTTTTATTGTTTAATTATCTAAAATGGGAAAGTTGCACTGATTGGGAGATGGTTTTGTGGTTTTTTACGGGAATTGGTGGTTAATGTTTTTGCTTCTTTGCTTTGGAAGGTGAATTGAAATCGTATTTTATTGTATTTAATTGATATAAGGATATGTAGGAAATCTATAAACCTTAAGGACATTGAAGGACATTGAAATTAAGATATAAAATAAATAAATATATAAGGTGGCGCAACAGAGCGAGGATCCCCTGGGCCTAGCACATTTCTCACAACCATGCCTTGTGAGGGAATGTAGGGGACCTTCAATTTTCTGCCTGTTCCGAACGGCTAATCGAGAAAGCGCTCTTCATGGCAATGAATTTATTAACGGAAAAACATTTTTGTTGTTAGTTACTTAGGTAGGTATAAAAGTAAAACACCCAAAATGCCAATTATAAACTATCGTACCTTACCATGTCAGTTTCGAGATTGTACAGCCTCCCATCTCTTTTGTTCCTTCTGAGTCTGACAATGGGGATGATGCTATTACTTAACCGTCATTGTTTGAAGCGATTTGCAGGTGTAAGATTTCTATGGAGTGTTGGTTGCTTCAAATGAAGATCTTAGAAAAATGGCCTAGTTCATGTTTAGCCAGAGGAGATTTCTAACACTTCAGTGGATCCTGGATCCTGCAATTGTATAATACTCTTAAGAACCTTAGAGATGCACCGTGATTTGCTGGCGCGTGGGAGCCTTCATGTGCTGGTGCTAGACTATAAAATGGATCAGCAAAGTTTTTCCTTGCAACTTCACCAAGCTCTTGGCACTTACTTCACCAATTTGTGGTTCCAAGGGCATAAAGGTCAGCATGTGGTACCCGTGGCGTGATGGTTAGCATGTCCGCTGTTAACCCAGAGGTTCGTCGTTCGAATCCCAACAGATGCAAAAATGTTTTCCCGCGGGTTTTCTCACATTAGCGAGAAAGTGGCAAGTCCTCCGATAGTAAATTCATTGGCATGAAGAGCTCAATTAGCCGTTCGGAATCGGGAGAAAATCTAGAAATATCCAAGAATTCTTGAATGGCTATAGCTTATTAGAATTGACTTAGAAGAATTCAGAAGTACTCTGAGAGCAATAACAAAAACAAGAAAAGCTTTTACTCACTTTGCAGTTTAGAGTGGTTGTATAACTAATGAGCTCTTCCATTCCACAACATATGGTGTGGTTAAGGTAAATGTGTTAAGCGGACGTGTGCCTGTCTAAGAGCATGTTGTGTCAAAATTATTTATCTGGGGCGTCACAAAACTATTTAGTATTGGTTTCAGTGTGGCCTACCTGCCTGGTTTATAGTTGGTGCCAGTAAAATCCTTTTCTTGGAAGAAGAAGCCTGAAAAGCTTGCAATATGTCATTTTCCAACCGCAGCCATTACCTTCCTTTCATCCTCATCTTTTTTTCATCTTTTCTTTGTTTTTCAGCGTTACGAGTATTTTTATCTTGAAGGGATTTCAGCTCTCCTATTTATCTGCTTCACACTATTGATACGCTTGTGGGGGACATAGCATTGACTTCGAAATGCGTCGGTAAGTCTCCCGGTTTTGGCCTTTGGTTGTTCTTTGTGTGATGTCTCGTGCTGACATTAGCAGAGTTTAAGTCTTCCTTTTTTTGCTTCTTTGGGATCGTGTCTGAAAATGTATGACAATGACAAGGCCATTTTGAAGGTTTTCTCTGCATCTTGTGACAGCGTTCGACGCGTCTTTTTGAACTAGTAGGATATACCTTCTAAACACAACCATTTTGAGCTTCTACTCATTCGTTATGGGCATTGCCGGAATGTACGATCCTCGATTTAAACAAAGAATATTTGGTGTACTTTGGTGTTCTGTATGTTTCTTATCTTCAAGAACTGTAATAAAGAGCAGAGGACTTGGACGCTTCCCTAGCTTACACCTAATGTAATGCATGCACATCTTACTTTCATCATTGCTCCCTTCACAAATGTCCTTGTTCATCCGTAAAAATAAATCTCATAATCAAGTATTTGCTTTCTAAGGCAGAAAAATTCTGGACATTCCACAATAATGTGCAGCGATGCTTCTTCTTTTAGGAGGCATAGTCTGCAGATGGGTTCTCTATACTAACCTGTTTCGGTGAAGGTGTTTCTGTTAAGAACAGTGGTCCTGTAGCAAATTTATTAGGTGTTCTTATTGAGATTCAGTGTGGTACCCGTAGAGTGATGGATAGCATGTCTGCCTGTTAATCCAGCCAGAGGTTCGAGTTCGAATCCCAACAGAGGCAAAAATGTTTTTTCAACGGGTATCGCCTTTCGCGAGGAATTGGCAAGTCCTCCGTTAGTATTCATTGCCATGAAAAGCACTTTCTCGATTAGCCGTTCGGAACGGGCAGAAAATTGTAGGTTCCCTCACAAGGCATGGTTGTGAGAAATGTGCTAGGTCCAGGGGATCCTCGCTCTGTTGCGCCACCCTATTTATTTATTATTTATTTTTATTGAGATTCAGTATAGGAATTTTGATGTTTTTTCAGTATATTCTCGAAAGAAGAGTTTTGATCAGGTGCCTACCCACATTAAATCTCGTACGTACTTCTTCTTCGCTTGTTTCTTGAAGCTTGTGTATTGTATTCCACTTTGAGGCGAGTCTTTTTTATTTTTGTTTATATGTCTTTAAAGCTGTTTTCCTTTTATTCCATCACCATGTTTTTTTTTTTACTTTTTGGAAGTATCCGTTTCAAACCCAGGAACCATTCGAGTCTCTTGTAATAAGTTTGCTTCTGTCAATCACACATACCTTGTAATATAAGCACTTTGAATTTTGGACAGGTTCGATGGTGCTACACAGATTCTTAAACGAATTCAAAATGAATTACTCGCCCTTCTCTTCGTCCAACTTATACCTCTTGACTATTTTAGTAGTCCTTAAATGTTTGATTTCTTTCATCGCTTCCATAAAAAATTCTGTCAGGAGAAGACGGTGTAGCTGGGCAACAGGGTCACCCAGTAGAGAAACTTCATGTGGAGAACAGCAAGGCAAAACAAACTCCAATCAAATATTTGTTTTAGGAACAATTATACAATTAATTTTACAGAAATATGAATGACAATGAACGCTTAAAATACAATTCTTTCGCTCTTATTGTTTCACAGTGTTGTGCTGTGAAATAAGCTTTTCAAGCTATTCTTGGATGAAAAGTTTGAAGTGCTTAAAAGATTCGTGCATAGTGTGTTTGTAAAAGCTATCTGCTCTAGTCGAAGGACAACCACCTGAGTTTGACCAATGAATTCCAACAAATCATTTGTATGAATTATATGTGACAAAATGCCTTTAAGGATTGTAGTTTTTATTAAATACGACACCCACAATGAAACCCTACAAATGTGTGCCTAACTGTATGATAGCCACGGTATCAAGATAATATTTTATTGCAAGATCTTCTATTTGTTTTGTACGCATCATGAATTAGAAAGGTCCCTCTTTTTCCTCGCTTAATCCAACATAGACACAAAAAAAGTGACTCAACCAAGCTCTGAAAACCTTGGAGCCTAACGTGTTTCAGGGACCTTACATTTTTTGCAAATTCCGAACGGCTAGGTTAGAAAGCGCTTTTCATGACAGGTGTAATTACTCTCGGACAAGTTGCAAATTCTACAAGAAACACAATATACCCGTGGAGGAATAACTTCATGTTTCGAACCTCTGACTCGCACGCAATAATCACAACTCAAGCACTCTTCTCCTGCTTGAATTTTTTTTTGAAGACATACAAAGTCCTCCAAATCCTTCCGGTTTCAGTTCAATCTTTGAACTTTGAATACATTTCACCGGAATGAAAAAAAATAAAAAGTCTCTCAACATTGTAGAAACTTGCTGATAAATGAAACCAGCAGGTGGATTCTCTTCCTTGTACTCAGTTATCATCAGAACACCACTGGCATTCACAATCACATATTTACTCATTCACACGCCACATAGGTGTAACTGCGACATTGCCCGTATCCTAACTATGATATTCGTGTATCACCGTGCGAGCACTTCACCTAATTGCATCAAAAGATCTGCGATACCAGTATCATGATCGTCGCTATCGCATTTCAGGATCACTATAAATTTAATTTTCCACTAGCACTTCATGTCCTTTTTGATACTCGACTCGCACACCCTGTCCATTTTAAGGATAAGAGAGAAGCAGAGCCCCGCAAACAAAACAGACAAATACATTAACCAGTTCCGCATGATGATCCTGGGCGATCAGTTAAAACGAATATAAATATCCACAGCAGATAGGTAGGTAGGTGTGTGCCTCTGAACTCTTCGTCAAGCACCATGCTAGGCAACTTGTTCCGCTTGCCAATGATATGGTCACCTCACCTGGAGAAAAATTACCGTATAAATTGTGGAAAACCTTTCACAGTTCATGATTTTCGTCGTTCGCGTTTTACGTTTGCACTTGGTGGTGGTTGATGCAGGACGCAGACATATTCTTGATTCTCCTGCTTTATACGAATACGGAAATTACTTTAGTTGAGGAGACGAACAATGCACTGTAGCAATGGTGCTTGGTGCTGATGTAGAGACAGCCACGCCATGTATGGATTATTTCAGAAAGATTCTTATCTGCTCCTCCTCCTCCTGCTCGGCGTTCATGTCGTCGTCGCCGTCAATGGTCGTGTCGGTCGTCCACGGGGAGAATTGTGGTCATTTTCCCTAAATTATGTGTGCAACATTTTTGTTGTTCTACATGCATGACAGCATTATGTTGATTGATCGACCAGCCACTGACACTGGCCCGAAGTGGTATCATTCTATTATTCCGTATGTCCATGTCGTCAGCTAAGATAAGCCATATTAGATACGACACACAAACACAAACTCACACTTACACCAAATGCGGTGAGTTTTATATTCGCTTTCGCACCGAGATGGAATCTGCTGAAGCAGGAAGAAACTCGGTGTGTGGGATCAGCTTCAGCAGAATAACGAAACACCTAAGCACAAAAAACAAGAAGAAAAAGAATCTTTCAATCGTATTTGGCAAATCTAAGCGCGTAGGCTTATCAACTTATCAACGAAAAGCCGGCCTTGAAGACTTTGACGCACATTAAAGCTATGGTCTCGCTCTCGGTGTCAATTTGAATTGTTTTTTGCCTGAATCTCCATAAATTTTCAGTTAAACGGTCGAAAGGGAACATAAATTATTCATTGGCTGTTTATATTTCTTTCTTTTCTTTTTTCTTTCTAGGATTGGTATATGGGAAGGTAGATAAAGTCTTGGATTTAGCTAACAGATTCAGTTCAGACGGGGGATCATGTAACGATCAACATCCAGAAAGACTTGAATAACTGTGTCTGTGACGCGTGGGAGATCATTTTGTGTTTTGTTGCAATTTGTGTCGCGCACTATAAATCATTTTGCACAATGTTACTTACCTAATGGCTTGTCTATTTTGCTCAACGATGGTGAAAGATCACTTCAATTGGGGGCGACTTGACAACAAAAAATATTAAAGGTGCAGGCAATCGTTGGGTTAATTGGCGTTAATAGTACGGTGGTGGTATAAGACTGTTCTAGGGCTCGTGAATCATTGAACTTGAATCGTTTGAAATCACAAAGAAGTGTCTGAATTCAAAATTCTAAAAGTCATCATTGGAGATCACGGTTGCTCCGCAAAATCTGATGCCACAAAAAAGAAAACAATATTTTTATTGAATGTTTTATACTTACTTACTTTGGTGGGCATTACAGTTCGGGCTGAACCTGGGCCTCAACCAACATCCTTCTATAACTTCGATTTCGGGTGAGCTCTCTCCAGTTTCGCACTCCAAGTCGGTTGAGGTCTTCATCCACTTGATTGCGCCACCTAAGATAAGGTCTTCCCCTTCCGTGATTTCCCTGCAATATGCTATCGAAAATCGGCCGAGCCAGAGCGTTTGGGTTAATCCGCTCCACATGGCCTAACCACCAATGCTTAGCGATGCGTACTCTTCTGGCTATGCCCATGTCGTGGTATACAGTTCGTAGTTGTATATTCTAATCCACACATTGTCTTCGCATACGGGACCAAAGATTAATCTATGTACTTTTCTTTAGAAGCGACTAAGGGCTTCCTCATCCGCTTTCGATAAGGTCCATGCTTCCGCGCCGTAAAGCAGGACTGGGATGATCAAGGTCTTATACAAGGGTACCTTGGTTTTTCTTGAGAGGGTTTTGTTTCTCAATTGCCTTCTTAGCCCAAAGAAGCAACGGTTGGCAAGAGCAGTTCTCTTTTTGATCTCCGCACTGATGTTGTTTTTCTTGTCTATAGCGGATCCTAGGTAGATGAAGTCCTGTACTACATCGAAGTTATGTCTGTCTATTGTGACGTTTTGTCCAATTAGTCGATGTTTTGTGTCCTTATTTGATGACAACATATACTTCTTTTTACCCTCATTAACGATAAAACCCATTTTTGCCGCTTCCGTTTCAATACTCGCAAAAGCAACTATGACATCACGCTTTTTTCTTCCCATTACGTCAATATCGTCTACATAGGCGAGTAATTGCACAGACTTTTGAAAGATTGTTCCTCTGGTGTTGACGTTTGAGTTTCTTACAATCTGTTCAAGTATGATGTTGAAAAAATCGCATGACAGTTTGTCGCCTTGCCTAAAACCTTTTTCGACCTCAAAGGTCTCGGTGAGTTCTATACCGACCTTAACGGATCAGCGTGAATTCTCCAAAGTCATCCTGCGTAGTCGTACGAGTTTTGCAGGGATGCCGAAACTAGACATGGCTCTGAACAGCTCGTCTCTGTGAATGCTGTCATACGCGGCCTTGAAATCGATAAAAAGATGGTGAATATGGATATTATGCTCTCGGGTTTTTTCCCAGATCTGCCGTAATGTGAAAATTTGGTCTATTGTGGACGGACTTCTCTGGTCTAAGACCACATTGATAAGGACCTATCAAGTTGTTGGCGTGGGGTTTCAGACGTTCACATATTACAGCAGACAAGATCTTGTACGCGACGTTAAGGAGGCTTAGTCCTCTATAATTGGCGCAGTTGTTAGGGTCTCCTTTCTTTAGGATCGGGCATACGATACTGATGTTCCATTCATCGGGCATGCTTTCTTCCGACCATATCATGCAGATCAGCTGGTGCATGCTCCTTTCAAACTGGTCTCCAGCTGCCTTGAAGAGTTCAGCATGAAGACCTTCTGCAGCTATTGATAGTTAGTTTGATTTAAAAGTCTTCCTCAAGGATGCGTTGCCAATAACTATGAGCAGATATGGTATAGTAAAAGATCCCAACCTGCTACGTTTCCATTCAGTATACGCCCATAACGAATCTTTTAACTCCATCGAAGCTACTCCAAAGTACCTCACACAGAACTCTTTCAAGATGGGACATCTGGCGTTGCCAAGTGATCTATGGGCTGCTTGGGAATTCGAGAAGATGAGTATATTAAACGAAGATATGATGTTTTATATGAGGCATAACATTTTTATGGCCAGAATCTCCGCTTGAATCACGCATAATGAGAGAATAATATTTAGTTGTTTTAAGTACACTCCGCCACCAACTCCGTCCTCGATTTGTGAGCAGTCATTCTAGAAATGAATTGAATCATCTGGTGGGATGGTGACTTGGAAGTTTTTTTTTACAAAAACCAAACCTTTTCTTGAGCAAAACTGTGTTCGTAATCTTTCTGGGCTTTTCGTCAACTCTTTCATATCAGCTCATTATTATGTTTGAAAAGCCGAGAATCGTTTGAGGCATTTTGCAGTTTCATTCGTAAGTTTAAAGACCCTATGCAAATGGAATAAGAACCTTACAATCCACAACACCAGCGAGGCCGGACATCTAAAGTGGACTGCACGTCATATAAGTAAATGTGCGCAGATTCAAAAGAATACAAAGATGCAGAAAGGGACCAACATTTTATGTGCACAGAAAAAAATGTTTCCCATGCCTTGTGAGAGATGCTGTTTCGGAACCGCTAATCGAGAGAACGCTTTCATTACAATGAATTTATCATCGGAGGACATGCCATTTCTTTTCGAAAGTTGAGACACGTGGAAAAAATTTGTTGGGTTTCGTTGGGATTCGAACTACGAACCTCTCGCGCAACAGGCAGACATGCTTACGGATACGCCACGGGCACCACATCGTACAGTTAAGTTTTCATCCGAAAATAATTGACGCAATGGTATGAAGTATTCAATGTTTTTGACGCACATCACTTTTCGCGAGGAATCCAAATCCTGCGATAATAATTACCAAGTTGCGTCCGCTTTCAAAAATAGCCATCGATAAAAAATATACACGAAAAAATTAACAATTTTTATCAAAAATAACACAAAAAAAATATATTACATGTGCCATCTCTCCCTGCATGTGTGGGAGAGATGCAACATAGCAAATTCATTGAATTTAAAAAAAAATTAACATGCTTTTTCCGTTCCTGATCCCGTCCACAGTCCGTACTCAGAGTAGTAATTTTTCATGCAGCAATTTCTGACATGCTGAACACTGGATCCAATCTCCCCTTTTTGCTGTTTTGAAATAGTTTTTCCTACATTCAGAACAAACATTTGGATCATCTTTGGGCTTAACCTTTCTTTTGGTTAGTTTATTGAAATAGGAGAAGCTAACACCTCTGCCAATAGCCTGCGATTGGAAAAATTTCGGCAGTGGTGAAATAGGTTGCAGTTGTTTCGATGGCGTTAGTTTGTTAAAACATGAGGTATGCGTTTCATTTCCCGAATGACTGCATGCTGTACCTATGGCTGGTAGTTGGATTTACCGGTTCCAGAATAGTTTCAGAACATGAAACGGCCGTACAGGAAAAAATAGCTGTTGGTTCTTGAACTTCTGGCGGGTACTCAAACAGTTTCTCTGCTTTTCGGAGAGACATTCTTTTGTCAATGTTTTCTCGGGATTCTTCCAGCGTCTCATCTGCCTAGCTAGCCCTTGTTTATGTGCAGATGTATTTTAGGGGTATATTGATGCTTAAATCTCTCTTTAAGAAAAATACAAAAGCCAATTCAAAACAATCGATAGCATCTTTGTTAATCGATTACTTGTAACGAACTAAATTTCATTTGCTAATAAGGTGCGTAAAATAAAACAAATTACAAAAAAGTCCCGTTGCATGTAGAATGTTTCCAATTTCTTATCATACCTTTTCTGTTAGATACCTAAGAAACAAAATGCAAAATAAGGTTTTTTTTTGTGGACGACTAGATGTGTGAGTTTGGTTGAATGCGGCATATCTCCTGACGCGGCATCTCGCCCGCATTTACAAGACTTTTTCGAGATTTACTGTGCAGCCTTATATAAATATTTGTTTAAAACCAAATCTATCACTAGAAAGTGAGTAATAAAATGCATTTTGAGAAGGTTTCTTCATCGATGGCATCCGCATCCTGAATGGTGGATGGTTCCTGCTGATGGGACTCTTCGTCGTTGAAATCTCTCTTAAAAGAGGCAGAGGCAGAGGAGTCACTTATGCTGCACTTGGCGTCTTAGAATTATCAAAGCCAAAAGACCATTTCTATCTCCTGCATTTAGAGCAATCGAGTAAACAAAGTCATTGAAATTGGTTCGATTTGAACTGACTTCGCTGACTGAATGGCTAAAGATTTCTTCACTTTTTTTTATGCAGAATGAATACAAGCGTGTCACGGGATTGGTTTTGGTAAACAGAAGTCTGAGTTGCTGCATGCCATTTAAGGAGTAACATCTTACTGGCCTCTCCAATTTTCCATATAGTATGTAGGAAGGGCTGTAAGAGATCTTTGTTGCTTACTTTAATTGTTTTGGTTCTCCAGGAACGATTTTGATTAAACCCACTCTGTTTCTCCTACAAGTTGACCATTGTGTTTCTGGCAGCATGAAGTAGAATTCGAATTTATGACAAATACAGCGAAAACTACATCTTAAACGAAGAGAGCCAAGGCTGGATTGATTTAAGCCAGACTTCAAAGTAAGTCTCTTTGCTTAGGCTGTGGGTGTGAGAAACTAACTTTCTCAGTAGTAAGGAGATAGTGGAGCTAGCTTTGGTTGATGAAATTGTGCAAAATTGATATCAGCCGATTTTCACAGCCTGTTACTGATAGCTTTGTGGTTTTCTGTAGAGCTTGTTTCCAGAATTGTCTTAGTAAGCGTTGATTATATGCATATGTATGAGGGGTGGCATACATCTTAATACCAAATCACTATTTGCTGTCATTAGCTATTAACAGCATATATTCCTTATGTCCTTGAACGGTGGGGTCTCAAAGGCAGTCCTGAACATTATTCGTTGTAGATATCGCAGGTACGCACTTGTACCAAACGTCGAAAGAAAGCACTTGTTTTACAAAGCAGCATGATCCGGTGACGGAGAGAAAAAACCAGAAGACAACCCCAAGAACCAGTGAAAGATTGGCCGGATATGAAATAATGTTTCACAAAAAAAAAAATTTCTTATTTTTCAAAAGCTCTTATGACGAAAGGTAGTTTCTGTCTCTCTCAAGTAATTTGTAACCGTCACAGCCAACAACAAGAATTCTTATTATTCCACTTCTCTGGAATCCAATCCGACCTAAATCTCAACTCAGTTTCCTCAACTGTCCAACACGACGACAACGCTCAACACAGTCTCAAGCCTATTTATAGACTAATCACGTCACAACGAAAGTGTCAGCTCATTCGCAAACATTCTTAACTACACCTCTTTCGAGGAAATACACACCACGCTATCAATAAAAACTAATGTTAGCAATTCACCCGGCATAGCCCGTAATTATTGCGCATTATGCTAGATATGCAAAGCATAAAGTCTCACGTCCTCTCTTCATCAGAAATGTTAGATAATAACACTCATGACCGTGTGCCCCTCCTATAAACAATAACAAAATAACAAAAACCGGCAGCACTGTCTGACAAATTAGCAAGTCCATCTGCAGAGAGCAATTGGCCATAACAACAACCTCATGTCTGTATTTCAAGCCTCTAAAAAATAAACTACCAATAGGTAGGTACTAGGTACATAGCAAAAAAAAGTTCGCGCGTTAAACGGTCAATTTATTAACGCGTAGCACATTATCAGCTGATCGCGCGGTTGGCTTCAAAGACTGAACAACAACGTCGACAACTACCATACCAAGCTGCGGCCATATTAGTCGCGTATTTGCGTCTCAAAATTACACTTGCAAATTCACCCCGTCCCGAATGCAGACATTTTTCTTGCACTCCCTTCTTGCCCGTATATAAAAAAAGCAAGATTGCAATGCAACTTGGGTTAACATGACACAGCAAGCGCTCACGTGCAATTAATGACCTACAAGATTACCGGGAAGCGCAGCAGTATGCGTATCCTAGACCAGGAGGACGAGACGAACATATGAAAATTCCCCAACTCTCTCTCTCTGGGCAGGTGTGCCTCTTTGGCGCGTTGCTCCAACTCCAACTCGAGCTGCCTGCGTCAGCCTTTGGTTATTTGAGTTATCATTTCCATGTAATTATCATGCTATGCGCGGGCCCTGATCATCGTTCCTAAGGTGGTGGTGTAAACAACACTACTGTTTGTCCACTGCCCAATGGCCAAGAATTCCAATGAAATTGAGCTACGCTGGGAATCCAGGAAGTGGCACAATCCCAAAATTAGTGATACAAAAAAGACTATAACGCTGCGCAGCACCACACCACACGATAGTAAAAGTATTGAAAATTAAAATTTTGTTGAACTTGGTCGGGATGTAAACACTCTTCCAAAACTAACTCACAAAGACGCTCCACACAGCGCGCATTATAATGTTAATTACATGCACAGTTGATTATTATTATTGGCCGACACCACTAGGGGCAGCGGCAGCGCTCGTATGTCAGCCTCTAATAAATAAAACATGGAGTTTTGCACTCATTGACTTGGTGTGGTTACTGGTGGCTTGTTGGCTTTGCGGTGGCGGTGAGGGCATATGATTTGCGGGCGGGCGCGCTCAAGAAACAAGTTTCAAAGTTCATTCATGGATTCATACATAAGTGGAGTCGGAGAGTGGACAGCGCGGGGACCATAATGCGGCTAATCAATTCTGTTCGCGTTGGTCCTGGCCGGCAGTTTGTATGTTTGCTTACAGAGGGGCATCCACTTTAAGTTTGTTATGAAATTATAATTTTTCTCTTTGCGATTAGCATTTATTAAAACCGGCGCGCGTTTGAATTGTTGTTCAATCTGAACATTTGGGTCATGGCCATCGATTAATGGTTTGGTTATTATGTGTGCAAGACAGGCCAGTGCATTGGACTAGGTCGGGAATGAGTTGCGATTGTTTCTTCATGATGTGAATTGACAGGTAGCAGGTAGGTTACATTTTTGATTTATTGCAATCGATCATCTAACACGTTGGCAAGTAACGGTCTTCATGTGGTAATTTGTCAGTATTTTGTTGCATTAGTAAGGCGAAGGATATTTCGAAAGGACAGTTACATGTGATTTGGTCGAATGAAGATTGAAAGACATCCAAGGCCGAGATTGAGCCAGTTTCACTCTCTCCAAGAGAACTGCTCTCAAGCACTGCTGAACCTTCCTCCCCTTGATACCTACATCATGCGGTGTACTCTCAAAACCATTTCTCGTTTGAAGAGATGTGGTTTCTGGCACAATTCGCACTGGAGTTCTGAGGAGCTCGCAAGCAGCATATCGTTTGACTCATGTTTATAATGGATATGCCGTCTGACACGATGATCCCAAGGCTCAAACTGCGTCCAAACTACTCAGTCAACTTTCCTTCGGTTCAGGACTAGTTCGCTCCAGAATTTGAGCATGGAAAGAACTGTTATCGTATCTTCACAGACGGCTCCAAAACCGACGAGGGTGCTGGTGCTGGTGCCTTTGTTGAGAACGACGACATACGACTCCACTCATCTTTGGGATCATACGCATCCGTTTTCCAAGTGGAGGCTCATGCTATCTTAATGGCCTTGAACCACATTACGAACAATGGATAGACAGGGGATTTCTTTGCAGCGACAGCCAAGCTGTGCTTAAGGCCCTTCTCAACCCTTTAACTACTTCGAAAGTGATCCAGGAATGCAAGAGCTTTCTAAATGCGATCGGAAGATTGAATTCCTTGAGACTCGTGTGGGTTCCGGGTCGTCACGGCATAACTGAAAATGAGATCGCCGATGAACTTGTTAGGCAAGGATTTCAAACAGCTTTCTCAGGACCAGAACCGTCTCTTAGGTCTGCCAGTGTCCTCTGTGAGGGCTTCAATCAACGATTGGATCTGTGAAGAGCAAAACCGTAGATGGCATGCCTCCATTGGATGCAGACAGTATGCTCCCCAACGTTAGTAAGATAAGACTGCAACATTTTTGTTAGCTCGTAGCAGAAAAGACTGTAGAAAGCACTTCTCTTTTGCCAAGCGTTTAAATGTGTTAGGCTTAAGTGATACCACACTCTGTGAATCTTGTGGAGAAGATGAGGACACCGCAGAGCACTTCCTCTGTGAATGTCCTGCTTTTTGTCGCATGAGGTTACAGATACTTGGCGCAGACATGGTGAGAGCTGGTAACTTAGGCTCCTTATCAGGGAAAAGTCTTTTGACAAATAGAAGGTAGCGAACTGGTAGTACAATGGACCGGTATTTAGGTCTGAGTGCTCCAGCTTGTATTTTAAAAACCTCCTATCGACCATCTTGGATACAAAAATACTGCGGTCACCAACATCAGCTCATATGTTTTGAGACATTGACTGGTAGGAATAAATCTTCCATATAAATTTCCTGGATGTCAGCTCGCTTTGTCAATTTTTTTCTATATTTATACTATTGACCCTAAATAATGATTATTATGACACATAGTGATAAACGATTTCGTCAAATCGATTATTTGTATAGGTATACTTATAGTTTGAATTGTTGCTGTTTGAAGAACAAAAGCGGAATGCAAACATTAACACTGCGCGTTACTTTAACATACTTTTTAATTTTTTGGTCATTAAAATAAGGCAAATTTGAAACTGAAACAACTCACCCAATATCCTTGAAGTAGAACTACTTGATTGGCCCAAAAAAGTCTTAAATCATTTATATTGCAACGATAGTGATTTATTAAGAAATGCAAATACATTATTTGTTTTATATAATTTTCACTTTTTTAGTCTTGAGCTTCCATCAGTTTCATCATCGGGTACAAGAAATCGGTTGAGTTTTTCTTCCCCGTCATTGTTCAACTTTAGACGAGGCCATTCCGCGATTCCTCTGCAATGTTCTTTCGAAAACCCTTCGCGTTGGAGTGTTTATATGTTCATTGCAGTCTTACGATGCGTAGGTACACTTCTAGCTTGTCTATGTAGAGCCGTTCGTTGTTGAGTCTTTAAAAGATTATTCGGAGTAGTTTTCTTTCAAAATAATCAAAGATTTCCTCATCAACTTTAGATAAGGTCGATGCTCTCGTGGCGTATAGCATCACTAGGATGATCAGCTAGTTTACAAACGTGTACCTACTAGCATTTGAACACAGTGCTCCAACTTCAACAAATTGATCATCATCTTAAGTGGAAATTTAAGATATTCATCGTAATGAGAATATAAATTCTTTTCGATAACAATATGCCGCACAGGAAAGAGGTCTGGATCAAAGCCGTGGATTTAATAAATCGAAGACAATACATGCTAATCATCAAGCCTGCCAAATATTTCTTGAAATTTTGAGAAAACCATCAAAATAAACCTGCCATCATACTTGATTATAACCGCACCGGAGGTGGAGTCGATGTAGGTAAATCAAGCAAAACGCGGAAGAAAAAAAATATGTTCAAAAACCATAAGCTTATCGAACTAGGGGAGGAACTAATGAAGTCGGAGTGAGAACTGAATAACCGTTCAACATGAGCAACATTTTCAACATCGTTGGAATGTCTACCTACATTAGATGAGGGGCCGTCCATAAAATACGTCACACTAAAATTAGCTTTTTTCGAACCCCCCCTCCCCCCGTGTCACATTGTGTCACACTTTCTGTGACCCCCCATGAATATTACGTCACAAAAGCGTATACTCCCCCCCCCCCCTTGCGCATGATAAAATTTAATTGATATTGCAGTTGTAAGTTTCAATTTTTTTGTAATAAATTTATAAAACGCTAGAGTCGCGCCAAAGAGCTAGCGCTCATGTTCATATATTGAGTGACAATTTATTGTATTAAAAATGTATGCATTTAAATGTCTGTATATTTACTAATACGAAATGAATTAGGGACTTTTATCATGACAACGATTTAAAAAAAAGCTAGTCGAGAGAAATACTGTAGTAACATTTTTTGATGAACGGCGAACGTTACGTTGCCGTAGACCCCCCCTCCCCCCTTGTCACATCTTGTCACACTCAGCGAGACCCCTCCCTCCCCCCTGTATGCGAACGTATTTTATGGACGGCCCCTGATCTCTGTATTTTTTTTTTTTTTTTTTTTGGTAGAGATCAACCAGAATTATCAAACAGTCCCTGGAAGACTCGTCACCTTTTGTCCAAGAGCAGAAGACAAGAAAAGCAGTACCACCTGCGATGGATGATGTAGTTTTGTAGTTGCCTTTGAAACACAAGAACCTTATGTGTGAAATGTCTCCCAGAACTGTCAACAACATAGAGTGGCGCAACAGATCGGAAGGCCCCGGGACCTAGCGTATGTCTCATAACCAAGCGTGAAGGGAGCCTACAAATATTTTTTTTTAGTATTTAGTATTTTATTTTATTTATGATAAGCTTACACTGTAAGACAAAAGAATATCTTATTTATAGTGCAGCTCTTAAAGAGTACAATAGCTACTAACATTAGGTTATAAAGCATTAAAGAAATATTGTAAATTGTACAAAAGAGAAAAAATTAAGAAAATTTAATTAATAAAACATGTTTTTGAATGAAATTGAAGAAATATACAAAACAATAAATTTTAGTACATATTTACATGTGATGAAACTAGTTAGTTCTTATAATATTTTTCGATCTCTTTTCGTATCTCTGTAATGCAATTTAAGCCCCTAATTTCTCTGGGCAGTGAGTTCCAAATTCTTATAACATTGACGAAAAACTGGCGTTCGGAAGTCAAACAGCAAAAACGCGGAATCAAAAGATGATGTGATCGATTTGAATTTAAAAAATTAATTTCATTATAAAGGTCCTCAGGCTGGCGGGAAAAGAGTATACCGGAAAAAAAGGTTATTGTGCGAAATTTGATTAAGTTGTCGAACGTCATACCAAGGAATTCAAATACATATTGTGAAACTCTATCATAACGCCTTAGCCCGTAAACGTAACGTATGCTAGAATTAAATACAACATTTAGTCTCCTTTTGCTTTCAAAGACTACATTGCAGAAAATTTCACAACAGTAAATTAGCACAGGTAAAAACAATGTTTCTACAAGAAGCACTCTTGTTTTAAAAGGAATTATGTGCTGTGAAGGCCAGAGCGTTCGCAGAACACCATAGCCTTTTGCAACAGTGTGTTTTACATGTAGATCCCAGGTAAGATTACGATTAAACACTACACCTAAGTTCTTAGCAGAATCGACGTAATCGATTGGACTCTCCTTAAGAAGTAGTAATCGACGTAATCGATTGGACTCTCCTTAAGAAGTAGTTGAGGGAAATAGGAAACGTCAATTTTGCTCCTGGAAATAACCAGACATTTAGATTTCATTGGATTCAACAGCAGTCCATTATCATTAGACCAACAATCAATAAGTTTTAAATCCTCATTTATACAAGTTGTCGAGTGCTCGATCATCCCAAGGGGGGTACTAAAGTATAGCTGAGTATCGTCTGCGTACATACGAATAGAACAATGTCGTACAACAGCAGGAAGTTCATTAACATACATTGAGAAAAGCAGCGGACCAAGTATAGAGCCTTGTGGAACGCCACTCATGACAGGAAGAAAGTCTGATAAAGTATTGTTGAAATAAACAGCTTGCATTCGATTGGTTAAATAAGAAAACAACAGCTTTGTTGCGGAAGAGGAAAATTTGAATAGCTGGAATAGTTTTTCACAAAGCAATACATGATTCACCATGTCGAAAGCTTTAGAGAAGTCTAGGAGTATAAGAAACGTGACACTATCTTTATCGATCGCTTTCCTAATATCCTCAGATACACTCAATAAGGCAGTTAAACAACTGTTATTCTTACGAAAACCCGATTGTTTTGATGACAGTAGATTGTAGCGCTTAAGAAAAATATTGATTTGCTTTTGAATAATTTTCTCGAAAACCTTAGATAAAAATGGCAATATGGAAATTGGTCTGAATTCGTCACCTCTAGACGTCTTTGGTATAGGTACTATCTTAACGCTCTTCCATTGTGAAGGAAACTCATTAGTACTAATGATAGAGTTAAAGATATGAGTAATGTATGGTAGCAGTGTGGGAAACAAAATTTTTAAAAAGGAAGGGTGTATTTTATCCAGTCCTATAGCGTTAGACTTAACAGAGAGAAGAGCCTCGACTACATCCTCAGCTGCAATGGAGGAGAAAGAGAAACTATAAGAAGAAGAACTAGGATTTGAAAACTCTTGGGGAACTGAACGACTGGTGACAGTTGTGTTTGTGGCAAATATTTTGTTCAGATCGTTGATATCTAGGTTTTCTGGAATATCAATACAAGATTTACCAACACCCATACTTTTAAAGTTTTTCCACATCTGTTTACTTCCTCCTGACAAGTAAATGCGAGCAGAAAATAAACGAGCCTTTGCCTTACGGACTGCTAAAACAGTTTTGTTGCGCAGAGTGATATAGATTTGGTGAAGATTATCAACACGAAAAACTTTCCATCGTCTATAGGCCAAATCACGTTGTTTCATCAGGGAGAGAATGTCTCTGGTAAACCAAGGTTTATTTTTAGTTGTGCAGTGCATGGTTTTTAAGGGTACATGGATATCAAAAAGACGATTTACCTCACGGCACATAAATTCAACCTGCACAGAGGGCAAGGGAAACTCTAGTATAAGATTCCAGTTGACACAGTTTGTATCATTTTCCAGAGCAGTATAGTCAATGTTTTTAAAATCTCTATATTCGATCGGATGATACCGAGTTTGAACCTCAACTTGAAAGTCAAATGCTAAAAAAATTAAGTCGTGCTTCGAGAAAGCAGGAGCAGAGAGCTGGTCATATAAAATGACTTTAGCTATTAGGTCAGAGATTAGAAAAATATCCAACAAAGTGGGATCCGAAATAGAGAAATGGGTTGGCATAGATGTATTGACAGGTCGTAAGTTGAGGGAAAAAAATTCGTCTAAAAAGTTGTTCTCATCAAGAAGGTTACAATTAAGATCACCACATAAAATAATATTGGGATAAGAAATGCAAACCTGTTCTAAAGTTGAAATGAGTGGAGATATACAAATGTTTCTATTCGGTCTGTAGATAGTTCCAATTAAAACCTTTTCATTACCATTGGATAATTCAACAAAAACAAATTCCATTTCGCTATCATCAGGAGAAGAGCCAATTTGTCTGGATTTAATGCCTTCCTTAACATACATGGCAACCCCTCCACCTCTACGTTTAACCCTATCGGATCGATATACTTTGAATCCAGCAAGAGAACACATCCGGTTGTTTTGAGAAACATTGAACCAAGTTTCAGATACACACACCACGTCAACCTTAGTACCTTCAAATGTATAGCGAAATTCATCAATTTTGCCCAATAAACTTTGTGCATTAATATGACACAATCGAAGTCCAGTTTGACGTCGGCTTAGCACGTTAATCATGGTGCGCAGATTAAAATCCCCCATAGTAAACAAACTTACACGAGAGAGAAAAACAAAAAAGATCGAAAAAAATTAATTGAATTCAATCAAAGAAAAAAGAAAGTGATGATAATAATAAGTGAGTGAGTAATAAATTCAAATATTAAGTATGTATATATATATATATTTTTTTTTTTTTTTTTTAAATATTTTTTTGCGAATAGATACAAAAATAAAAGGAAAATAATGAAAGAAAGAAAAAACTAGAAATAACTTAAGTGTCAGAGTCGGCACCCCTGTCCAAACTCTCAATGCAGTCGACGGGTACAGCAGCTTCATTCATACATTTCTTTACATACACCAGTCCTCTAGCAGTGTATACCTACTGATAACAGTTGTTTTTGTTTTTTGAGAGCCACTGCACGTTGATAGATTGACAAATTGTTTTTAGTTAACGCTTCACGCAAAAAAAAAGAGCCGTATGAGAGTCAATATCAATGTCTTGCAGGCATAACAGTCTATTATTTTTTTTTGAAACTCAGCCACAGACTTCAAAACAAAGTTCCTATCATACGGTGATTTAAATTTAATAACAATTGAAGTGTCTTTAGATTCAGTGCGGGATCGCGTGCGATAAATTGTGTTGATAGTTGGTGGTTTAATTGTTAAAGCGTTGCAAAGGAGATTGAAAGTGGATTTAAGGTTTTCATCCTCATAAAAAGGCACACCAAATAGAAAAGCATCATTGGCTACGGTGCGGTTATCGTGGATGTTTTGAACTTTTTTAAAGTTATTCACTTCGGTTTGTGCAATGGTGCATTTTTTGTTTACATCAACGATGTTTTTTTTTTAGTTCGCGTACCTCAGAATCGAGTGTGTTAATTTTTTCGTTAGCTTTAGAAAGCCCAGTATCGAGATCGTTCACTTTGGTGTTGGTTTCTTTTAAAGAGTTTTGTAATTCTTTGATTTGACCACTAATTTTGTCAGAAATACGATTTTCCGAATCGAGAATTTGTTGTGATAAAAGACTAATAATATAGTCACTCTGTTCTTTACTCTGCTGATCCATACTTTTGCAATTGACATTACTATAATTGCTCTGCCAGTTCCGAATGGCTAATCAATAAAGCGCTTTCATTGGCAATGAATTTAAGTACTAGTTGAGGACATGTCATTTCCTTGCTAAAGGTGATACCCTTGAAAAAACATTTTTTGGTTTCTGTTGGGACACGAACTACAAACCTTCCACGTAACAACCAGACATGCTAACCATTACACAACGGACACCTCTGCCAAGAACTTCAAATCAAGTCTGAATAAACTATGTTCCTTTTTTCTTGATCTTCATAAGATTCATCCAAACGAACCCCAGTTTGCTGAAAAATGTTGACACTGAGCCAAAAAACATCACAAAATCCAAAAAATGAGTTTGAATCAAAAGAAAAAGGCAACGAATAGGCACCTATAAACACTTATACGTAAACAATGACGCTCCTTCTTCTCTATTTTTACTTCGTTTCTCCTTTGATCTTAACAGTTTTCCGTTAGAATTACTTTTACAAGCTTTTCTCTTTTGCAGTTAAAAATATTTTTACTTTAATTTCAGTACTTTTGGCGTTTGGTTTTTAATCAAAAGCTTTTCGTTTTTTTTTCTAAGCAATTGTTTACGCTTCACATTTGATTTTTCAAATGGGCAAGACTTTTGCTTTTAATGACAAGGTATTTAAATCTCGCGTAAAAACTGAATAAAAATTGAAAATTGGCCTTAATGGACCTTAGAATGTAAAGGTAAGTGCCATTTTAAGTATGCGATATACGCGTTGATAGATACCTACGCAAGGACTGATTTCTAGAATTATCTTTTTTATACCTATTCAGGTATATTTAAATTTTAAACAAAAATGCTGTAGCACAAAAATGGAATGCTTTGCCTGTTTTTATACTCTTTTTTAGTTAGGTACTTCACCACAATAATCCTATTTCGTTTTTTAAGGACAATTTGGCATACCTAATTAACCCTTTTACATGCTTTTGTTCTTTGTTGTCCCACAATTAAATAATTTTAATTTTTTTTTCCATTGCATACGATATCCGTTCCCAATGCTACAGTTGTCATTTCAGCATAACTGCATAAGCAGACATTTATCGCTTTTTCCACAAACAGTGCTCTAGCGAAACTAGCGCAGTTGCATACCTCCCCTGACCTGAAACAATTTAGCCGCAACAACCAGGTTTGCCAGGATTACTCATCTTCATCTGTCATATCTTGAAAACAACTTCCGACGTACATTCAGCTATAAAAAATCATTTTTCAGTCGCTCTACCTGAATGTGAAATTCTTTGCTAGAATCTTTATTTCCCCTGGATTATTCATAAAAATTCAAGTGTCTCTCATTAAATTCTCTCCTGTTTTTCCTAAATGCTCGCACTGTGTTTAATAATTTTAAGGACATTCATATCCTTTTGATATGTGCGTGTTGGTAATAAAATAAAAATATTTTGAAAAATCCTAAGATAGGTACTTAAACTTTATTTGTTTACTACTTTTTCCACCATAAATCATCGCTTTTGCAGTGATGTGATACGATATCGATTGTTAAATTTGCACCAACAAATGCAAAAATTGGTATTTTCTGCTTTTCTTCAACTCAAAATATTTGCTGTGAGCTGCTGATCCATAAAGCACCTCAATAACATTTTTTTTTTCTTGCACCTACATTAATACGGTCAAAACGGCTGGTCGAAACAGCTCTTTTTGTTATTCCTCAGGGAATAACTCATGTCATCACTCATGACGGGTTTTCTCATTTAACTCTTTTTTTTTTGTGGTGTTGTTTCTGAAAGACATTTTCCTTCTCCAAGTTGCTATAAACACTTCCGAAAATGAACTTAGCACTTGGTTCGTAGCTGGTTAGTAGGTATACTGTATACATCGCAAAAGACATTCGTGAATGAATCGTCCTCCACGAAGGGAATCGTATAATGTACAGGGACGGCAGAAGGTATGGGGTGGGTGGGGTATAGACCCCACCTAACTTTTCTGAGCATGGGGTGCACCCCACCTTCTGGCCTTGGAAATATACAATTTATTTTTTACATAAAAGAGGCAAAAAAAATGTTATGAAATTATGAATATTGTTATATGTACTAATTTTTGCTTGATTGACTGAAACTGACCAAGTGATTTGAATCATTTATTTATCGGTCACAGACTCAACGTTATGAATTATTTCTTATTCTTTTTTTTCTCCTTGATTTTAGTAATTCTTTTTTAAAAATATAATAAAACGTACGTTTCACGGAATATTCATATGCACTGTCAGACAAAATAAAGTGCAAATGCAGTTAGCTCATTTTAAAAATGCAGAGAATAAACATTGATTTATCACTCTATTTCATGTTACTACGTTATATTTTATCATTTTACATCAAACCTTTCAAAATACTCCGTTTTTATGTTCTCTTTTAAACATGAACTGCATTAATTGGCTTGGACAAAATAAAGTGCAACTTAACTTAACTTAAACTTCTTATTTATTTATTTATTTATTTATTTATTCAATTACATATTTATTTATTTTTTCATTTATTTATTTATTTATTTATCTATTAATTATTTATTTATTTATTAATTTATTTATTTATTTATTTATTTATCTATTTATTTATTTACTTATTCAATTATTTATTTATTTACTTATTTATCTATTTATTTGCCAATTCATAATTTTTGTTGTTAATGTATATATATGTATATATTTCCTTGTGTAATTATTTATTTATTTATTCATTTGTTGGTTCATTATTTTGTTATTTATTTCTTACTTAATATACAAATGTTTGTATAATCTATGAAAACAGTTTGTAAGAAGTCTATAATTTGGCTGAGGTGATTCTCAGATATTTCCTCCTCTTCTCTCCATCTCAAATATTCAATGAAGGTTTTTCTTGTAGCTTTTCCTTCTATCAACTAACTCAACTATTATAATATTATAAAACCATTATTATAAATTTTTCAGTAGTAAGGTAGCCTTATACCAAATCTCTGTAAATTGTGCAATATAGGTTTAATGAAAAGAAAATGTATAAATTACTCAGCTACAATAAAATATATATATAAAAAAAAAAAATAAAGTGCAAAGTATAGCTAATAATAATTCAAAATAAAAATATAAGCCAAAATGATCAACAGGCGACGTTATCTTATGCACGTTTGCAAAAATTTTGATTTAAGTTGAATTTTATTTTCATAAGCTTTGACATAGAACAACTCTCACCTGAATTGAAAGAATTTTTAGTCACGGACCGTTGACGTGGGTTGACCTTTCGTAAACTAGGAGAAGAATTTGGTCTGTCAATTTCTGGAACCAAGAAAATTTATTTGAACTTCATTGAACGGGCATCTGCTGCCAGTTTTAAAAGTCAAAGTGGACCGTTGACGTGGGTTGACCTTTCGTAAACTAGGAGAAGAATTTGGTCTGTCAATTTCTGGAACCAAGAAAATTTATTTGAACTTCATTGAGCGGGCATCTGCTGCCAGTTTTAAAGTCAAAGTGGAAGAAAGATAAAAACAAAACCACCTGGTGACCGCAGAATCACAATAGAGGCCAGAAAAAACAATTATTCACAGCTAGAAACATTAAAGAGACCTACAATTAGACGTAAGACCAAGGACAGTCCAAAGGTGACTTAATGAAAGTGGGCTATGAAACTATTTGGCAAAGAGAAAATCATAGCTACGCCAAATAAATATAAATAATAAAGACTTGCTTTCGCAAAAAAGTATTTAACTAAATCCCAATCGTTTTTGGGAAAGCATTATAAGGAACTATGAGTCAAAGCTGTCTCAATTGCACCGAAAAATGCTTCGAAATTGAAAAAGTCGAAGAATTTAAGTATTTGGGCCTTAGGATCGACTCTAGAATGAGCTTTGTATATCATGCTGAAAATTTGAGAAAATACTTACAATTGAGATAAGGAAACTAAAATCGCAGAAAATAAGAAAAAAAATTAAAACGATTAAATATTTTATGAGTCGAAAAGTATTCGTTTCGGGTGTTACCGTGGAGTGACCCACTAGCAGCTAATATGCAAAATAAAAGGGGAGTCATCGGGTCTGATTTCCTATGAAAATATATGCTTTTTGGTTGGTATTTTTAATTTGCACTTTATTTTGTCTTCTCTTTTTTCATGATTTGTTGCAACACATATTTTTTGTTATTTTAATTTTGGTTATATTTTAAAAGAACTTAAATAAATTAAAGAAAATGACTTTTTGAAATAAAGTTCATGAAAACAATACAAAATAAAATGAGTTTGTATCTTAATTCCAGTTTTGACGTTATTTTGTCTGACAGAGTATATGTACACCAGGCACGAGGCGTGACATTTTCGTCTACGGAAGCACTCAAAATAAAACTAAAAATGTTTCCGACCTACCATGCTCCCCCACCTAAAAAAATACCGTTCTGCCGCCCCTGATAATGTACAATATTTTTTATATTGTGAAGCTCCGTTATGAATAAACTGAAACTTTTTTTTGTGAATCGAATTCCAATTTTTCATTTAAATTGGAATTGATTGGTATAACACCACACGAAAAAGCAAATACTGGAGTAGGTAGGTACCTTTATTTGAATAGAATCAAAGGTTTGGATTACAAATAAACAAGTCACAAGAGATCCTAGTATGCCTAAATTTTAGCATCCTGCAACATTATTTTGTTGAAAATATAGCAGGAGACCAGGAATTTACGGTTGAAAATTCATAAATCGTCAATATTATTTTAATGCCGCTTATTTTCTTGTATCGTTATCGTATAAATCGAATGTCTAACTGTTTATGTTTATAAGCCGTAGTTATGCACCATTGACAATTTTACTGTTGACAACTTTGGTGCTTGTGCGGTAAAAGAATCCTTGTTCAACAAGTAGGTACCTACGAGGTACCTAAGTGTGGAATCGTATGTTGTAAATTTATTTATCGTTTCGAATATTGCATCGTTTTGTTTTTAGGTGCCTTATTGATAAATATGTGATTATTAAAGGTTTAAAGGAAACCGATGCCGTTGCACAAGGGTGGATATGTCCGGATTTATATGTAGTTAGGTAGATACGGTGCAATGTTACGATGTTTCGTGCGACGGAAGTAAACGAAAATATTGAAAGGCATATGGGTGTATAGCGTTGTAAAGTACAAGAAAAAGCGTTAGCTAGGTACCTACTTGGCACAGTGTCAAAAACACTGTGTAGATCTTTTGACTCACTCAATCCTAATGGTTTTAGTTGAATTGTGGAACTCAAGTAGCCAAAATGTCACCTAAAGTCTTATCTGCTTCTTAATTCTCGAACGATAAACTCACGCCATGGCACAATCTAGGTGACCAACAATATTCCAAAGCAAAAGTTGGAAATGGCTGACAGTTTAGAGAAATGTCACACATTCGGGACGGATAACACAAGCAGCGAATACCTATGTAACCTAAAGTGGCAACGGCCGAAACTAAATTATACCTATGCCAACTGCGCCTGCGTGAATTGTGGTCAAAAAAGTTGTATAGATACCTACTTCTTATCACTAAGTTCTCACTAAAGTCATTTTAAAGATACCAACTCTTATACGAAACGTAGTAACATCCAACTGTGCCAAATCGTTTGTGGAGTTCCTAATGCAATCCTTTTTGAAAACCATTAACAAAGTCAACTGTGCAGGTGCTCATTGGCCCTTTAGTCTACGCCTGTGAATCTGTAATCAGTTTATGTAGGTATAAGATGCCTGCAATTGCAGCACCCGCCTTGTGCAATCTCTTTAACCTTTCGAATCCAATTCATGAAGGCAAGAGCCAATGTCAGATAGAAGTAGGTATCTACGGACCTGTCCAAAGTATCTACTCTCAAAATACAAAGCTAAAATCAATCGAAATTACGAAACTGCAATTAGAGTTCCATGTCACATTGCTGCACATCGAATGCCATCAATAAATCAACACAAAGTGTTGTTCTTATCTCCTAAATACCTTTCCAAATAGTATCTGTAATGAGTGCTGTGCAAAAGCAACTTGTCAGATTAATTTATTAAAAAATTCACTTCAAATTACTGTGGGTATAGTTGATATCTGTTGCATTGGAATGCATTCGTTCACCGTTTATCTCATCACACACTTTCAACTTAAAACATTTCGCAATTAAAAGAATCGAGAATATGTTCGCTATGCTGTTGTGCCTTTACCCACTTCTCCACTATATTTTTGTGCCGCAACAAACCTACGGTAGCCGTCGCGTGGCGTTCAAATTCAAAACTTCGAAACACTTCGACGCACATTCATGGATGACAAGAACCATCGCATTGTCACTGCCTTGCTTGCCGTTGTCGCGTTGTTTAACCGCAGCCATCTGAGAGTGCTCTGACGGTGGGAGCGAGAGCAACAATTAGACGACTTCCACTCAACAGAGAGTGTTATTCTCTCGGTGATAACCACCCTCTCATTGCGTTGACAAGTGTAGTGGTAACCACAAAGGCGTGGTCAAATTTCCATTTTAAACCACTACACCCGCATCGAGAAAGCACTTGACTGGAATAAGCGAGACAACACAATCGAACACGACAGTCGATCGAAAGAAATAGTGGAATGAGAGAACTGGAAGTATGGTGAGGGTGTCGCAAGCTTAGGGCGGTCCTAGGCGCAGACTCGTGGCACCGTTGTTCACTGTTGACAGAGCGAGATAAACGAAACAAAATGGCTTCTGTCATCGCAAGTAGCCAAAAGATGGCACTAGCTGTACCGGAATGTGTTTTTAGAGCCCCAAGTGTGTTTGGTGTGTATCGTAATCGGCAATGGTGACGCTGGGTTCATTTCGTATTCAGTTCCCATCCAGTTCATTTCTCGCCCTTGGAGCGTTGTTCTGTGCTCTCAGAGGATGTTTTGTTGTAGATATCGAGGTCTGAAATTAGGTTAGCCGATCAATAATTCGGGATGGCTATACATTTGTGTGTTGGTTATGTGCATGTGTGTGTGCCTGTGCCTTTTTTTTTTTTGTATTTTTGGTTGAGAATTCGGAATGCATTTGCATGCAAGATGTGTCAGTTTGGGCGGGCGCACGCAATTTCAGCTTCACCTTATTTCTCCTCCGACTTTGTCAACACAACACACGCAACGCTCGGGCAACAACTTTTCAATTTTGACACTTTGCATGTGACAATTGCAACTTTAAGATCCTTTTGCCTTCCCACCTTTAGCATACCTCGAAAATGGAGACACATAGGTAAGTAGGTATTTATGGAGATGAGGATGTGGGTGTGTGTGCCTAAGGATAGAACCACCAATGTTTACGTTTCAAAAGAAAAACGTCTCCAGCCCCAACTCGCTAACGGCGCGGCGGTATGCGGCATGGCGATGTGTAAAGAACTGGCGTGTGAACTTTGTACGACAATGTTGCTCGTTGTCGATTGAATTATGCAAATTTGACTACATAAACTCTCAGTCTTCGTCAGACAGAAGGGATAAACTTCATCATTAATGCCTCCGATTTTCTGTTTGCGTAAGCACTTTGTCTGAAAGCCCAGAGTCGCTCCTAAAATTAAACTTGTCGATCTTATTGCCTGCTCTGCGTTTTTCGAAACAACACTTTTCGGTGATTTGACGCAATTTTGGTATAGCCTTTGAGATCTGCTATCATCGCGCCCAGTGAAATTTTATCATCGATTCGAACTAATTGTGAGCAGTCAGGCCCCAAATCTCAACCTCATTAAGAAAGGATATTCACATATCCACCTTCTTATCGCCAAAAAAAGAAAAAAACGACAACAAAGTCAAAGCAAATTTAGCCATAATCGTCGAACAAATCATTTCGGTGATGGCGTGGCATGAATTGGTAGACTACAAGTTTTGATTGCTGCCATAGGAACGCATGGTCATTAAATCAGCTAAAGCGCGTTCGCCTAGAATGTCCTTTCAGCAGGGAAGCAATAAAAATCACAGAGTTTGCTGCCGCTGCCACCCTTTCCCCATAGAATAGCTTCAGTCCAAACAGGATATTCAAATTTGCCTAGGAAGTTCATTAGGAAAAGGAATATCAATAAATAAAAATGAACATGAATTGGGCAACACACAAACAAAAAATACAACAACAAAAAAAAGCAACAAGACCGGTGGCAGTGGCAGGCACATGGAGAAGAAAGAAGGCCCACTTTTTGCCTTCGATTTTAAGCACGCAATTTTCAATGTTTTATTTTAGGAAAGGCGGGCTGCGTGGGTGGCAAGACTATAGGGGGGTCTTTAAGAATGGGGGACATCCTTTCAGCACCCTTTCCAATACGCATTCATAAATTCAGTTACTAGAACGAATGGATGGAGCCTGGCTCCCCACGTTTTAACTCTTTATTTTCCCCTTTACATCCAACAAGGATAATAAAATAAAAAAGGAAAGAAAAAAACCTCTTTGAAGGTATAGGTATCAGCATGCTATTGCTACCGAAACACACCACCGGAGTTTTAGTGTTGTACCCTCAGTGATTTTGCATCAAAGGAATGCCTATTGTATATGTGGAAGCTCGAGGGATGTTTTGGCATAGGTATAGAGTCTCGGTTATCCTTTCTATCTATAGAAGAATCCTTTGGTTTTTTTTGATCGAATATGAAATCAATTTTTATTTTTGCATATAAAACACTTGTACAACGAGGCCACAGGATATGGTGTGTGTTTTGCCCCAAAGGAACTAAAGGATGGATGATGACGACTTTTTTTTAAAGTTTCTAAGGTTGCATTTCAATGGTTGAAAGGAAAAATCTATCCGGATGTTACAAAAGGGAGTGTTACATCAAATAAATGACTTCATGGCATTGCGATGGATGCAAGAGTAGGTAATTTTATGGTTGATATTCTCAGCCGCGCCGCACCCATGTACACGAAGGTCATGTAAAATTGAAGCAGAAGGAAATGAAAAGCATTTAAAGGAGTTTTGGATTTGCTTTTGACAGTTTTTAATGATAAGCGGACGCACTTTGGATAGATTCAATTTTATACAACCAAATGAAATTGGCATAGAGCTTGCATTGGATTCTTGTATCGTAGAATTAAGTTGGTACCTACCTACACCTACTGACTTTCGTTCAAAATAAAGGAAACACGGCTTCAAAGAGAAAGTTTAAGGTCGAGAACCTTTAAATTGATGTCGAAAGTCTTTAAATGAGGCACTCAAATGCCTGTGAAGTACGCTTTCGCAATGGGTAGATGTGTACCTATTCTTTTAGCTTATCTTTTGCTAAGAAGGTATAAAATCTTTTTATTTGACCACCCCGCAGCAGGTCTTTTACGTTTTGAGTACAGGGTACCGCACCAATTGTGTAAAAAATGAAGTTCAAATAATTTTTAAGTAGATAAGAACCTACCTACCTATTTCGTTTTATTTAATAAACGAATGGAAAATTCAATTTTATTTTGCATAACTAACTGTTTTTTAAGACGATAGATAGACCCTTAGTGACCTCCACTCTCACCAACTCAGTTGCTGCTCCTGATCAGGAAATTGCTGGCTGGGACCTGAGGGGTTGAAATTGCTTCAATTGATTCGATGCGATGCTTCGGCAAACACATTCATTAGTCTAAGAATCTACTCTGGGAATACTTCCAAACTGCATCACCGCACTCTCCAAATCTTTTTTTCCGTATTTCAAAGTATTCATTTTGATAAATCTACATAGTAAAAAATGTAAGTCGATTAAAAAAAGTTATTTCGATTTACTTAAGTAAATTTGTGTGTCACCCTGTACTTTTCATTCTTGCTCAGTATCAGTAGATCAGTAGATCTGAGTGTATTAAAAAGAGGGAATGGGTGCAGCTAAGCTGGTGGAGGGGTGCACCTGCAAGAAGAACAATTAGGTATTTATTGGGCAAAAATTAAAGGTGATTTTCAATTATGGTAAATCATTTAAGTACCAACAACCGAAACTATATGTTCGATTAAATTACTAGACAGTGGGCCTTTAAATGAGCATTGCACGAACTTAGGGAAAAATTATCTATTAAATTTCTTAGTGGCCTGCTGTTTTTTCTTTTTAGCATTTCTTACCCTTAAACCTACCCTGCAATCATACATTTTCTTGAATTTTTTAAAAACTAAGCAACTCACACCAGTGCCACCCATATAATTTTGCGTGATTTAATTCAATTTTCATAATTAATGTGTAGTTGGCAACCCTGTACCACAAAATATACTAGTATCAAAACCTTTGACTCAGCCTTAAGGTCTTGTCATCATATTAAGAACACAATCGCAAGTTCGTGCGACCCAGTCGTGCCTATTGTTTTTTTTTTCTAGTATGCGGAGCCTTGTTTCTCCGAAAACCTTAGCCCTTGCGTTAAGTGTTTGTTGCATCAGGGATGTAGGATCCAGATTATAATGGCTACATCATCAGAGGCTGTAATAAAGATCAGATGACTCAATGCGCTTTCTTGGTGACTGGACTTCAGCTTCAGCTGACTTTTGCCATAAATGCTCTAATGCACTTGAAAAAGGACATGAATTAGACTGTTTTTACACTGAATTAAAGCCTTCGACCAACTTTCTCATAATATTATATTATATAAGCATTTGGATTTATTGTTTGAATAAGTTCTTTCAATGGTCTTTCTATTGTGCCACAAGGCAGTCACCTTGGTTCTTTACTTTTCATTGCATTTCATACAGCAACATTCTAGTTTTTTTTTTTTAATCTATTGAAAATGCGTCAGATCGCAATTTATTATAAAAAGATATTGACAGTTTTGTTACATGGTCTTCTAAAAACAGTTTAAGTTTTAACCTTACAAGTGTCAAAGTATGACGTTCTCACGCAAAAGGACTCCCGGCATTACAAATTGTTCAATTTCTCAGGAATCATTATCTCAAGTTTCGAATTTCCGTGAGCTTGGTGTTTTTTTTTTTTTAGTATAAACCTTGAATTCAATGAACACACTTCATTGCAAGCAAAGCAAAGTCATTGCTTGGGTTTATTAGGAGTCGAGCGAAAGAATTTATCGACCCCTATGTTACACTTTTCTTATACAACTGCCATGTTTGTCCCCATCTCTAGTTTGCTTCTTTGGTTTGGTCACCTCTATATGAGGTTTATAAATCTTGTATATTGAGAATTGAGGCAGTACGCAAGATTCATACGTTTTGCCTGAAAGGTCTTAACCGTGAATATCATTTTATTATGAAAATCATCTGTATATCGAAATTGTATTCTCGGATCTGGGGTAATATAACAATTTGGTCGATTGTGGACTTCTCTGCTCTAAAACAACATTGATAAGGACTTATAAAATTGTTGACAAAGGGTTTCAGACGTTCTCATATCAAAGCAAACAAGATCTAATACGTGACATCAAAAGCGGGGAATACACTACACAATACAATTATCGTACCGATAATCGTGAATAGCATGGTATGATTGTACCGTGTGTGTACATGAAGTGAACCGCTGTACCGATTTTTCAATGTCGAATGCTTTGAAGTGAAAACCAAATTGAATCGTATGCGATCCAAGTCGCTTACGACGATTCCATCGTGTATTCCCCGCTTAAGAAGCAATTGTGAGGGTCTCCCTTTTTTCTGGGATCTTGTATTCGATACTAAGGTTACATTGATATTGATAGTCATATTTCATTTAAGCACATACCAAATTTAACTTCTTCAAGATCGGGAGGACGGCATTGATAATAAATTGTTCCTGATCATCGTCCAACTTGAGCGGGATATCTCATCACCGTCAAAAAGTCTACTGAAAGCGTTTTTCATGGCAATGAATTTTACTATCAGGGGACTTGCCAACTCTCCACGAAAGGCGATATCCGTGGAAAAACATTTTTTCCTCTGTTGCGATTCGAGCCACGAACCTCTGGGTCAACAGGCTGACGTCACGGGTACGCAATAACTGTATGAATTCTTCATCAAACCATGGCTCGCAGCATATGATAGCTACTGGCTATCTAGTGCGTTTGTAGCTTCCTGACTTCTCATTTTAGATGTCGCAGTTTTTCATCTTCTTTCTTATGCCCGGCTGAAGCCATCGCGTATGGCCAGACATTCGGTTCTTTTTACCCCAATGTAGAGTATATAATTAAAACGAGTTCCAGTGGATATGTTCCCCTGAAAGTTTTCCTCTTCTTCTATATGGAAGAACTGATTGAGGAAAGTCCAGGAGTCATTTTGCTCTTTTCAATTACTTAGGTCGTCGACGGTATAGTGATCATTGCTATACAAGGCTGGGGTAGTTGACATAGTAGGTACCAGAGATTAAAATGAACTAAGTCCGCTTGTGAACAATGAGTATTTACTTGAAAAAAACGAGTTTGAACAAGCTGAGTCAGCCCACAAGCAAGTCAATTTGAACGATCTTATTTGTGAACCAACCAACTCTGAACAACCCCTATTTTCAAACGAACCAAACAAGTAGACTTGCTTGCAAGTCAAAATGAGTTTGAATAACATTGAGTTAAGCTGCTTGTGAGTAAAGTGCTTGTGAGTAAAAATGATCACAAGCAATTTATTCGTAAACAAGCAATAAGTTCATGAGTATGCAGTGTGCTTGTGAATAAGCAGTGTGTTTATAAGCAAGCAATGTGATCATACCAAATAGGGTAGTTCGATGGCGTGTTCGTTTTGAGTACCATAAAAATCTAGGTATAGGTAAGAAGTACGTTTGTTTGATAGCTTGGTTTTTTATTCTTTTCTTTTATATATGAAGAAAAAGGTTATTATACAGCAGATATGGAAACAATTTATGGTATTTATTGAAGTAGATAGTACAGGTTTGTAAGTATATAAAAACAAAAAATTTTAAGCGAACAGAAAACTGAATTAGAAGTTAAAAAAAGCGAAACAAAATCATGATAAATAAGGAATAATTAGAAAAAAGAAAAAAAATCTCTATATACTTTCTATATTCAAAATCAGGTACCAAAAAAAATTTACGCTTCTAAAATAATAATTAAAACCGCATTTGCGGTTTCTTATGATACATTTTCAGGTCACTTTTACTCAGATAAACTCGTAAACTTCATTATGCATAATTCCGAAAAAAAAATCTTTAAAACTTATTTCGTCAACGACGTAAATAGCCACATGTTTATAACTCTAATTCATTGATGACTTATTTTTGTACCTAGTAGGTACAAAAATTAAAGGTCATCAATGAATACTACTACCTACTACGAATAGTACTACCTACCTTCATAAGCTTAAACCCAAAAATTTGCATGCCATAAAACGAAGGAATTAGCAATCACTTAAAAAACTGATAAGCAAAATCCATTTCCGCAATAAAGTCATATAAATTTATTATATTGTAAAAATTATTTACAAACGCTTTTTTAATTCCTGGAAAATAGTAACATTACATACAAAAATATTAAAAAGAGAAATTTTGGAATCAGAAAATAAAATGTTTTATCATCCCGCAATGCATCCAATCCGTTCTTTCTCTTCTCATAAGCCAAAACCAGCCATTTGTATGCCTTTCTTTGTTTTTCAATAGAATTATAGTTAGGTATAAATGTTCAACGCATTGCTTTCCGATGAATACACTGCCTGTTTATAAACACACTGCCTGCTTGTAAGCACGCTACCTGCTTGTGAACACACTGTCTGCTTGTGAATATTTTGCTTGCTCATGAGTATTTGAATATATTCAAGTAAGTTCAAACAAGTCAATCTGCTTGCAAGTCATTTGCTTGTGAGTGCAATACAGAAAAAATGACTTGTGAGTATCCTTACTCATTTAGTTTGTTCACAAGCAGTTTTTGCTTGTGAGTAAATATGCTTGCGAGTTATTTGCTTGTGAATAGGGGTGGAAAATGATCAAGTCTGAGCGATCGTTGAGAAATTTTGGATGTTTTGAACTGATTTGAACATACTCATTTTGATCTCTGGTAGGTACACTGTTGCCGAGGCTTGGGAACTTCCTTCCGTTGGCTCGCCAGGAAATCAACCGCAACTACTTTTACCTCAATACTAAGTCCTAATATTGAAAGACCCTGAGACTTTTGAAACAAATATGTCGGAGTAGCTCATTCCTCATTCTTATTTTGACGACTGAAAGTAAGAGTTGGTTTTGTAAGTCAAATTCATTTTAAATATCGCTGATATTGGTATAGTCAGTCATTACTCGCAGAGCATTATAGTGTTGCTCTACTTTTCTTTATCTCTCGGTCAACACTCGCACTCACTAGTTTGGCAATTCAACTCTTTGACACCCGAACGATTCGCAGGTTTGCGCGTTAACTTTCGAATCGTTCTCTCTGAAAAAATAGAATTATAAAATAAGCAACAAAAAAAGTTCCTTTAACAGAAAAAAAAGAAAAAAACAATAAAATGGTTAAGATTCACTTATGTCCGTGTTTTATTTATGTGTTCACTTATTCTTTTTGATTTAATCATAAGTTGTTAAGAAATGTTTGACAATTTATGAACGAACCGGTAGTCGGTAACCGGTAGTTGGTAACCGGTAGTCGGTAGTCGGTAGTCGGTAACCGGCAGTCGGAAGTCGGTTTTTTTATTTCACCATTCTAAAACAAAAAAGTTAAAATAATTTTAAATAGAAAAAACTAACACAAATATCAATCAGATGAAAACAAATAGAGACAAGATCATTTTAAGCTTTATATGTGTGTATAAGAAAAAAAGTGCAAAATTTTCAATAAATAGGGCTTTTAGTTTAGCTAAAACAAAACATGAGAGAAATTATTGAGTTATTTTAAAATCGGGCTTTTAGTTTAGCTTAAGGAGACCCAGTACCCACAGGTTACCACTTGGAGACAAAATAAGCACAAACGACTTGTACACTGTACATACTACAATTTGCAACATCACGGCGCCATCAATTTGACACCAATCAGAGAAAAATATATGACCAACCAAAAATGTTACTTTGTGATAACAATAAGTAGGTTGCCTTTTGATTTTGGTACCTCAATCAGATACATGCAAAATGAATTCTCTGTGTCAAGTAAGAAAGGGTAATTATTTTGAGCTACGTTATTAGCGAGTAAAAGTCGTGAAGAAGGTTGCGTATACGACAATTTCAAATCAACAGGACGGAAGAAGAACGGGTTTGGTTTATATTCCTACAGCAATAAGCACGGAAATATGAACTTATGATACCTAATGTTTTGTTCATTTCCAATAAAACCTTTAAGGCTGTGATTCATTCGTTTTCTTAAGTACTTTCAAGCAATTGTGGGCTTTGAACAGACCTTAGCAGAATGCCACCACTGAGAGGTTATATAAGGCTGATGAATTTAGTAGGTCACTTTGAGTTCGTAGTTCACATTAAATGTAGTTTTTGTACAACTTTGTCGAATGCAAAATCAGGAACATTAACGGCTCGATTGTGTTCAGCTTCTTTGAGAATAAGGCAAATCAAAATATTCAAGAACATACCTACCTACAGTTTGACTTTGTTATGAGTTCGCAGTAGTAGCCTAGGTGTGCATGTTATTCATCGTATGACGTACTCCATTGCTTTAAAAAGACAATTAGAACTCATTTGTTGCGCACCGTAAATCAAACGAAAATGCCTTAATATTTCAAAAGCTCTACAGAACTAAGGTACCTACATATACCTACTCTCTTTTACCTATAGCACTGTGCCACCATGTCCTCTCATTTGCCAAACGCATAATCGAAACAAATTGAAACAAAAACACAGATTAATTTAATATTTATTCAATGATCCGACACGCAAAGCTCGAACAAAATGGAAATTAATCTAGTTCGACCTCCCCCACTATAGGTGTAGCTGTGGACTGTGTTGCACAAACATACACACGCACACACTCATAGTTCCTACCTTATACCTTGTTCCGCACGCACACAATACACGCACAAGAAATTCACAGCTTTAACATTCCGATAAGTAATCAGGTAAAATTGAACTCATACCTATACCGGTTCGCCGAATATCTCCTTCGTAATTTAAATTCGTTGCTTCGAAGCCAATGCCACCCTCACACTGATACCACCAAATTTACAAAAGGCACGACAATCTACATACATACATACAAAAGAAGAATTACGAGGAAATAATGAAACAAAAAAAAAAAAATCCTGTAATGAACAGATAAACAAAAACAAAGCCACCACGTCGACATCAACGTCAATGGAAAAAAAAGGAAGGAAGGAAGGACTCGTAGTATTTCTGATGAAGTTCATCAGTGTGGTTGCTGCAATCATCGCAGGATACATCGAGCTAACGGTTGGAATCTCGGTAACATGTCTCTGATTTACACCAGGCCAGGACACATTAAAGGACACCCCAATGCTATCGATGTCAACATGGATATGGTCATGATTGGGTGCGAGTGGAGCTCTCAAGTGTACTATACTGTTATACATATAGAAAAAAAAGAAGTTGTATGAAACACAAACAATGTTGCCAGGCAACATTGTCTGGCATGCGCAATCGATCATCCCCACAGCTATACTTACTACTTGACGAAGGGGAGACTTGTTTTATTTACTCAAAAGTAAGCAGAGTTGTGAGGAGCGAGCGGGAAGTAAAACTTTAACAAAGGACCTCTCTAGGGGATGCATTCCCTTCGGTAATTGCGATTACAAAATTGGCTCCTTTCGACGAGTAAGTGTAGTACAAGCATAGTAGGTAGGCACTATATCATATCTCCGAAGCAGATTCCCATATCCGGTGTTTGTTTGAGCTTCGATGTCATAACAAAATGGCCGAACGCACAATATTCCTTTGTATGCCTTAATTGCTCGTCCTCCTCTACATCACATACACCCACACACATGCCACCTATGGGTAGGTGTACTCATTATTATTTGTCTACGCATATGTTTCCCGTTAAACAGAATATAACACAAAACCAAATGAAATGAGAAAAAAAAGAGACTCATTGTATCCTGCTCACAGATTGCTGTGATTTTTGGTTAAACAAGCTTTTGATAAGCTTTCCCGATTGCCAGTCGTCGTCGGCGGCCACCATTTTGCATCGTAAATCAAGTTTTTATTGTGTTATGATGGATGAGGTTTTTGCGCGAGTTGTTGCCATTGCCACCATTATTATTATACCATTCTCTGGTCCTTTGTGTCCTGACGGTGTTTTTGTTGTTGTTCTTGCTGTTGCTGTTTTTCTGATAAATGTGTAGGTACTCGTATGTTGGTAATGGTTATGGTGTGCTATATTGCAGGAGACAGGAATACTTACGACTTGTGGTTTATTTTTGGTTTTGGTTTTGGGGTTTTCTGAATCCGAAGCGAGTGTTGGGGGGAGGTCGTCGTATAGCTCGTTAGATAGTCGTCGCATTTTATACTTACCAATGAGTGTTATGTAGAAATATGAATTTCTTTTTCTTTAATCTTTTGTTAATATCCTTGTTATGGTGTGATTATGTTTCCAGAATGTGTATGGGATTATGTATTTTATATCGCTTGGATGGCTTTAAATAATGTGACGATGGATGTTAAGGGTGCTTATCTGAGGATAGAACTGGAGATTTTAAGTGTTCATTCGCAATTGAAAAGTGCATTCGAATAGCATCAATAGCTACGCAGTTGGCGTCGTCATAAGAAAAAAGGGATAAAGTATATGCCCGTCAAGGGCTTGGTATAGTTTCAGCCCAGAACGATTATGTAAATGTGATGACCGATCATTAGATGCAAGTAGGTATGATCAGTGTTTTCAACATGCTTATTGCGGCATCCAAAAACTGACCACTTATATCAAAAATTTTCCATTGAAAAAGCCTAAGCTTTGACTTGTTGCAGCTACTCAAGCTCACGTGAGTTACTGAAATGCGATATTGAATAGGACTTTCAACTCATCCAAAAATATATCCCTTCTTTAAAAAAAAAAAAAAATTACTTGTCTACCACGACTGAAAGTGAAGAGCCCGAAATTTTTTCATAGACTCCAGTTCAGGTTCAAGGCAGACTCGTGCTCTTAAGACCCTCAGCTCCTACCTACGTACCTAAATTACTTACAGAATCTTTCATCAGCAAAAAATCGTTAAAGTTAACTCCTACAGCATTTGTTAAGTAACAAATCTTACAGCAATGGTAATTCATCTCAAACACAAATTATGTAGGAAATTGATGTCATTTCTTATGATAGAATTGGTATAAGTTCAATTATGCATGACACATTATCGGCAAAATGGCCGCCGCGACCTCGGCGGCACAAATCCATCCAATGCAATGGTCCAAATTTTCGATGACGCTGAGGCATAATTGAGGTTCTATACCGTTAATGTGTGCCGGCTTATCGACGTACAAACATCTTTTCTTTCAAATAACCCAAAAGAAAGAAGTCCAACGGTGATCTTGGTAGCCAATTGACTTCGCCACCAGTAAGATAACATCTCCAATTCGGACCATACAAAGTTCGTTATCATCTCACGATAGCGAACACTTCACGGTAATTGCCTGATGACCTCATTTTGGAAAAAAGGCGGCCCTATGATGCCGCCAGCCCATAAACAGGACCAAACAGTCACTCTTTCTGAGTGCATTGGTTTTTCGACAATCATTCTCGGATTAACATTCGCCCAAATGCGGCAATTATGCTTATTGTTGAATCCTCTGACGTGAAAATGTGGCTCATCACTGAAGATGATTTTTTCGAAAATTGATAATCCACTGTTGCCTCCATTCTAATAATTGACGACGCTTGGAACGGTCCAGAGGTTCTTGAGTCAATTGCACCTTGTAAACGTGTAAATGCAAGTTTTTATATGCATAATGTCCTCAACGACGTGGTTTAGAGGTGCAATTGTTGGGCAGGACGACGAGTTGAGGACAACGGCTCTTCAGCCACACTATCGCGAACATTTTCTGCGGTATACGAGTTGTAAGAGCTGTACGAGCATGCGCTGGTGTTTTTACATCTCCTACATAACCGGTTTGCTCAAATGTTTGCACTTTTGCTCCGATTGTACGCACATTTGGACGATTAAATTGGTCGAAAAATCAAGAAAATCACGATATGCATTTTGATTTGGACGCCCGTTTTCATATAATAAGCCTGAATAAATCTTCCAAGGCGTCATCGTTTTGGGCTTATCTGCATAGACAAGAGACTTAACACAATCTCACAAAAATAGTTCAGAAGTGTCATCACATTACCCAATCTTGGAGTTAGCTCACAGCTTTAAGACTTGTTTGTAAAATCCGGGAAGGAGTAGATTCGGCTGGTGACTAAGTAATTGAAATTAGGAACCCCCACTGAACCATTTAGAGCCATGATGGATGAATTTTATGATGCTGTTCAGTAGGACATTAGAGATGTCGCCCAGTTCATCGAAGAAATACTCTCCGAGGGCTTTTTTCCTAGTGTGGGCTAAGATGGAGCCCTCACAGAGGAAGTGGGATGAGAGATCATCCCACTGCCTTTTTGTCCTGAAATCCTGTACACAAGTCGGATGTGCTAATGACCATTCTCATCATGTGGCTACCAAAAGAGTTGTAACCTGTGAAAATGTCAATCAACAGAGGAAATCGAGGTCTGCTAAGCTGGAGCAGAAATTTTAGTGTTTTTTTTTTTTTAAATATCTGGCCGTAGATTTCGGGAAAATTGACATATTTTTAAATATGACCGGCCACAATGTCCTGGAACCCGAATTAAAGTTACGGTGTCCGTTGAGTTGAGTCCAAGATAACTGCGACAACTTTCTACCAATTTCGAATTTGTGACAATGGTTGAGATAGCTTTAATGGCCAACTGGCTCTCTATGAAGATTCCAACATTTTTGTTAATCAAGTTTTGCGTAGCTAGGTGTTTTGTGGATTCACTGACTGCAAGTACTTCTGCTTGGAAGACACTTCAGAAAAGAGTTTTATTGATCTGTTTATGGGAGGTAGATCTGGGAAATGCCTGACCCTACCCACACGTCCGTCTTGGATCCGTCTCTGAAACCGGAGACACTATTTGCTTTTATAACTCTGATTTCAATGATATTTTGTTGGTATTGAATTCAAAACAACGATTCTCAAGTTTCGACGTTTCGAGAAGCGCAGAAAGGACACAGTCCCAAAAGTTCCTAATTTTGGGAAGCACAAAGTATTGTGTCAAGTACATTTTACCATTTAACTATGAAAGTACAAAGTCTCTAAATAATATCGTAGGACGCGAACTACCTATGCAAGGCAGGTCAAATAATGAACATAAATTTAATAAGGAGTAAGGCCCTTCAGAAATTTTATCGGTTACTATATCGTCTGATGATAAAGCCAACTCCTTCGTTTTAAATACCGATGAGGTTTTTTTTCGAACTGAGTTCATTGTTCAGTCATAGCAATTCCAACAGATGCCTGAATGCAAACTCAAGAAAATCAATATCTAATACATCAACATCGCAATCCCTTGATTCATTGCATACAAATATACTCAAACAACCATTTTACGACCCGCATCAGCGCCAGCGGCAGCAACGAACACGTTAACTTTAAAAGAATCAATTGAAGGAATGGCCTTAGTTTGCATTCGCTTTTGTAACAAAATTACGTAGATGACCTCGAAAAGTTTATTCCGAAAGTCAACTCCGGAACTCAATCAAACCCCCATCACTTTTTTTTCACTGTTTTTTTTTATTCCATTCCAATACTGTGCTTTGCGAACTTTTACAAACACAAACCTCTCTTGAATGTGTATTTTACACCCCCGTGTGTGTGTCGGTGTGTTTATATGCGAACAAGGACATGCATGTTTTTGAATACTGATGATGTCAACATTTGCCATCCGATTCATTGGTCCTGTTGTATAGCATTCTCGCAATAAAGTTCCAATTGAACATTTCTCTCAACAGAAGAAGTGGTCGCGTTTTTTTTTTAAGTAGGTATATCTACTGAGTGTGCGAGCAGAGAACACAACCGTCACTTTAGTAGTGGGTAGGTGCCCCTACATAGTCCTAGACTCCTACCAATATATAGCTAAACGTACACAATTTGTGAGGAGTTTGTACTCGTGGAGGCCTGACACCCTCGCATTGTTCACTAAACCGCCATTTTGTAATGCAGTCAGTGACTCCGCTGATTTTTGGTTTTATTTTGTACAATTCATATGGTTACGATACGAACAATGCATTTATGAGCACACACACCTATTCACCATCAGACAACATAGTCCTAGTTTCGGGCGTAGGATAACACTTTCGGCGGATAACAAGAATGAAAAGAATCCTTTTGCTTGTAGGGATGCGACGACATGAAGTTGGAAAAAAAAAGATGTTTTTCTTTTTTTTAAACACACATGCATACACTGCACTTTAGCTCCACTTTCCATAGCTGTCCGACATTCGAGAGGCAGAGAGGAAGGACGTAGAGGGCGGAGATGCGATGCCATTTCAATGCCCTGCTGTGATATTTGGCTCCTCCACAACGAACTGTTGAATGTGCAGTTTTATGGAGCTTCCTTAGAAGCTAGCTCTATATAGGTAGGTACCCATAGCTATGACGGGCTATACAACGAGGATGAGAATGAGAATCGAGAACTGACGCCAGAGCACACGACGACGGTGGAACGGATTTATGCAAATTCACAGCCATTGGCAGACAGATTTGTTGCGATTTGTGAATTTTTTAAGGAGTCCTTTGCGCGTCTTTCCTCCTCTTCGCTTTCTCTCTCTCTCTCTCGCTCTCTAACAATTTCTATTAGTTAGTAGATATAGAGATGTATCTGGCGAGAAACTTTTCGGGAGAAGATTTATGGTTGAATGCCACACAAAACGGAAGTTTTATGTTCTTTCCTATCCGTGTTTCACCTGTGTTTTAGACACACTGATAATGTCACACAGAGGATTTTTTCTTCTTACTTCTTTTGTTTGTTTTTTTTTCTCGGTTTATTTCTATTTTTCGGTTTTGTTTCGTTTTGTGTAATTTAGTTAGTGCGACAGAAAGTTTGCGACATAAATGTTTGCAAAATATGCGAGCTTAATTTATTGATGGCGGAGGTCTGACATTTTGAATGGGAAAACTCTGATGACAAAATGAACCACGATTATAGCGTAATAGCTACTTGATAAGAGTTGACTTCACTTCAGCAAAAAAGGTGGCAGCTGATGAGGTGGAGGATGAAATAAATAGATGAGGTCTGTTGGTTGACTAAAGATAGGTGAAGGTTGTTGAACCTATGCAATCACTATGCATTCTTGTTTCCGGTGACAACTGCTTCCGATGTGATATCCCTCCACCGAGTACATCTATACTATTATCATTAGAAGGTATAATGGTAGTGTCGTTCTATTCACACAAGATTGACTCGAAAATGGAAAATCAAATGATCTATAAGTCCCTTACAAAACGAGTTTCTGAGAAAGCTTTGAAAACATATTCTATCACTTCGATCGTAAGTCAGTCTTTTTCGAATGTTCTCGAGTCTTCTAGAATTCATTATCAAAAACCATCAAATTTTAGTCAGCCATCGCCTTTCGGGTCTTTCGGACAATAGAAAAACAAGGTCCTAACTGCCGCCGCTGTATTGAAGGCATTTGGCACTGGTGAGTCACAATTTACCGATTGTATACGCAGTCACCACTGGTGTACAATCGGTAAATTGTTGACTGAAACGAGATCGCTGATGTTCACATGTCGATTTTTACATATTTTCGAGTCTTCAGCCTGTAAGCTACCTTCAAGATCGGTCGATTTAAACAACACTGGACTAGTTTTTCTGGGATTATATGACGTCTCCTGTTTACACAAGAAGACAAGGCTGAGACGATTGACGCCTTGGAAAAGGGTATTCGATAAGTTATTGCTGATATTCGGAACCAAATGCTGTAAAAAGCGGTCGAAAATGAAATTCATTCGAGCAGTAGTGGCGGTAACTTAACCGAAATCATATTTGAAACGTAGATAATGGCAAACTCTTATCTTTGAAATAGAACTGAATTCGTTTAATTAAATAATACGTTCTATTTCCTTTGCCAACCTCACGTCTTAAAAACAGAATTTATTTGTATATTTTTAAATGTTTTGCGTTTAGACACAAACTACTTTGGTTACTTTTGACGCCAATAGAGAGGATCTTGGTCCCAATATTCAAAAGTGTAATTAATATTTGTGTAAGCCTTGCAAGCACTCTTTTCTTCTTCTGACCGTTTTGTTTATTGCCTTTTGGCTTGTCGTATATTCATCGTTCTTAATTCTAACAATTTACTCTGGTAGGGATAGTTAGCTCCTTCAGTCAGCTCTCATATAAGCTCATCAACTTCACCGTAAACTGCGGGGTACAAAATCAGAACTTGTTCTTTTTACCCCCCTCCCTCCCCATCACTAAACGTTACGTAACACTCAAGCGACCGTTAAACAGAAACCCAAATTAAATTAAGCATTTTACTCGAAATAAAATTTTTTAAAATAATCAACTACTAACCAAGGTCTATGATTGAAATTATTCCTCTGTCCACGGGTTTGCTAGCCACTCAGATTCTTTCATCACAGGCACCTGGAGTGCAGACGAAGACGGTTCTGGAATTACAATTAAACGGTTCTGGAATTGTTAACCCATTGCATCAAGCAACATTAAATATGACGTACAACACGATCTAGGGATTTCCCGTGAAGTATAAACGAAAAGGTTTACCAACTTGCGAGGACAAATTAAAAATGATAGCCAGACTATAAAATGGAGGGATTCCCTGTTACACGTAAATGAAAAGGGTTGCCAGTTTGGGAGTTTTTATTCCTTATTTAAAAAAAAAATGTAACGTAGCGTGTTGTAAGAAAGACCCCCTCCCGCCCCTGTAACGCATCGTAACGTTTTACGAGATCCTTCTTCTCCCAAATTGCGTTACGTAATACTTGAACGCTCCCTTACGAGGAAACGTAACATCCAGATCTTTGCAGAGTCTTGGAAGTAGAAGTGCTTGCAGCTGCAAGGCATCTGCACAAAAATTGCTGATTCTGATCTTTATTTGACTATTTCAACGATATACAACTGAAGAAGGAGTTTCAATATATTTCAATTATATCTCGAGTGGGTAACGAAAATAAAGCTAAGACCTTAAATCTAAATACTCTAAGGCTTTTTTGTTATTAATCTCTTTCTTCAAGGGTTTATGAATACTGTTAGGATGTCATGAAACCCATTGCGAGTATTTAGAAAAACAGGAGAGGATTCAATAGGAGTCACCGATGCACATATGTAGATTCTAAACTTTTGTGAATCTATATGGAGGGGGAAAACAGAGTCTGATAAGACATTCCACATTCGTTTCTGCGGTTAAAGCATGAATCTCTATACTTGGCTGGCAGTATTTCCGAAGTTGAGCTCAAGGTAAAATTGAAATCTGAGTCACCAGAAGCACAGTAGTTCAGATATTAGCTGTTTTGAGATCATCTGGTCTTATACAATAGCTTGAGCAGAATAGTTTTTCTGCAAATTCCTTACTATTGCTTTGAGAGTAAACCCATATTTTATTGAACTACTAGCTGACCCGCTCGGCGTTGCTCGGGCTAACCCGTTGTTGTCAAAGGGTTGTTCCCACAAAACAGCCAAGAAAAGGAAACTTGTCAGGAACACCAGCTTGACTAAGTTTAAGAATGCCTGAAAGTTTCTAGTTTCCCGTTTCCGTGGGAATATGGTCATGAAATATAGCCTATGATGGGGAGATAATGTAACATCCTAATGCCGAAACAGCTTTTGCTATCGGCTCAGATGTTTTAGAGACCTGTAAAATTGTGTGGAAGTTATGGGGTATGGTAAATAGATAGTAGCCAATTCTCAGACCTACTGAATACGAATATAAAATTTGGTAAAAATCGGTAAAGCCGTTTCGGAGGAGTACGGTAACTAACATTGTGACATGGAAATTTTATATATTAGAAGATAATGTTTAGGGTAGTATCACTATAGGCTCGTTCTCAGTTTCCTTAGAAGTCTACCTACCTTCATTTTCCTTCTGATTTTATCTGCTAAAACTTTCCCGATTGCTTTTTTGAGAAACTTAGGTATCCATTTGAACTACAACGCACCTTCATTTTACCTGCTCCATCATTCCTGGACACAAATAAGTCTTTTCCAAATCGCCAAGAAAATTTATGTGTAAAATATGCCCAATGAATATACCTTCCACTGCTCGAAAGAATTCTTCAATTCACTTTTCAATTCTGCGGACGAATTGACCTGAATTGCTGCAAAATTACCACAAAAAAATACACACACAACTTTTTTTTAAATACGCCTTAACCCAAACATCTTTCATCTGCATCCTTAAAGAAATGTCAACGTTTTGGTCCTTAAACACTTTCGTGCAGTAGACATTATTCCGCTTCCTGTTTAAGAACAAAAAAAAAAAAAACACAAAAAGAAGAAAAAAAAAACTAAAGAAAACAGAAAATCCAAGAGAAAAAGGACAACGCTGTACTTGATTGCTGTGTGTAAAATATAAACTCACTCCACACTAAAGCGCCACCATTACCGCCGCAAGGAACTCCTCAGCTCATTGGTATTCCAGTCATGTGGCGAGAGACTTTAAACGAAATTTCAGTATTTTCTATTTTTTTTTCTTCTTTTCATTTTTTGTATACCTATTTGTTCTTAACCCCAGGCTGTGATGGCTCTGGCTTCACAAACAAATGCAGGTATAACAGTTTTCTTTAATACAGCCGCAACAGCAGGCTTTATGAAACATAACGACCCCGCCACAGTTGGTTGTGTGTGTGGTAGTGCGAGGGTGGCATGGGTGATTGGGTGGTTTCCAATAAGAAAACGAGTGTAAGCACGAGACTTGCGCACTTTTGCTCTAATCCCCCCAGCCTGGACAATCTTACTTGGTATGCACTCCATGTAGCCTAACAAAACACAAACACACGCACACATGCGAATACTGGTATAGTGAAGTGATAGTAGGTACAGCGTGTTCTGGTGTGTACAAATGTCATCCTCGATTTTGAACTCTTTGATGGGGGAGTGCATCAGGAATTCTATGCGGGCACCCGGATCAGCTGACTCTCGAAGAGCTCTCCACAACAACGGCAGCACCAGCACTAGCACCAGCACCAACATAAGCCGCCGGCCGCAGCCCCCGTGCGTCGACGACCGACTTGGAGAGGAAGCAAATATTTCATGCGAGACTCGTCCAGAATGCCATTTGCGGATCATATTCATACGCTGGAGTCGTCATCGTCGTCATCGCTGGTGCTGTTGTTAGTCTTGATGTCTATTAAAGGAGTGCGGTGTTGTATGCGTGTCTCGCGAGGCGATATTGTTATTCCGATGGAGTCCTTGTCCTTGCTCCCACACACACCTCCTACACCTACCATTCTATCTATGAACATGTGTGTGGATAGGTTTTTGTTGTCGTCACTATTGTTGTCATAACTAATTTAAATTAAACTCTCGCTTGGATAATGGAAAATATATTTAAGGGTGCCCCTGAATATGGACTTGATTGGGGCAGATCGTCCTCGTCGCCACTATTGTGTGTAGGTAGGTAGGTACACCGAAAATAAACCATTGAAGGTGGTTGTTCAGTGTATATCCCTTCTCCACACTTTACCATTCATCATTCAGTAATTAGCATAAAACCGTAACGAAATCACCCTTGCTTTTGGCATCTGAACGTGAGTGTGTATTTGTGTTTGTTTGTGTGCCCCGATGGCTAGTATAGAGATGATGGAACAATGAGCATCAAGTAAATATACACGGAATCGTATTAATCATTTAATTTATTCGTTTCCTTGTCTTTAGGATAATTATCACCTAAAATCTAAAACTTGGGTGTTAACCCCTTTATACGTTGGGTACGGAGTCGTACCTATAGAGCGAATGTTGCGAGGAAACCCCTTTTCGATCGTTCGATTCGTATAAACCACTTTTAATGGGTGGAAGTCTAACCAGATTTAAGGGAATTCGCTTCGGTGAATCTGTCGACATTGTTTCAGCCATAGCAACGTCGTCTGTCGTTTCGTAAAAGCTACATATAGACGGCTATAAATTTTCGTCAATTGTTTTTGATTAGAAAGTTAAATGCTAACAAAAAAAAATCATTGTGAGCGGGATAGTGGTGCTTGGAAGTAAGTCGGAGGCAATTTTCTTGGCGCACTACGCTGCTATTGTTTGACATTTTAGTACGGTACAGTATACCTATAGGTACCTGCTTAATTTTATTGATTCACTTCAGGGAAACATGCCTTTCTTTCAGGCTATACTCCGTGCGCTCTGATATTTTTTAATGAAAGAAGATTTAACTTCAAGATTGGCAACACTTCAATTGTATACAAATTTGCAACCATCAGAGTTTTGAAAATATGCTTGCTAAAGATTATATTACATACATATAAAATTTCCATGTCACAATGCTAGTTACCGTAGTCCTCCGAAACAACTTTTCCGATTTCTACCAAATTTTATATGTATGTAGGTCTGAGAATCGGTTACTACCTATCTATTTATCATACCCCTAAGTGATAGGGCCATCTACTCTTAACATTTTTTTTAAATTTACACTGTGGCACGAGAATTTTATATATTAGATATTACAGTCTCAGTGTAAATGTCATATCAACAAAATGATAAAAATAAATAAATATAAATCTAGAAATTTTCAGGCATTCTTGAACTTAGTCTTCTTAGTTTTCGTTTCTTGATAGTTTTGTGTGAACAATGCTTTAAATAAGTAAGACCCGAGCAACGCCGGGTGGGTCAGCTAGTGTTTTATAAAACGCTGGCTCATTAGCACATTAGGCTCTCAAGGGCTTAAAATAGTAGTCAAGCACCTCGGTCTCAAGCTAGATTTGTAGCTATATTCTAACAAACATATGTACGCAGTTCTGGTCAGGGTTAGAGGAGCTTTTGCTCTGACAAGGCGACTGTTTCTTCTTCCTAGCTTTTAAAGCAGAAAATTCGCTCATAGCGTCATCAAAATTTATTTGCTGGGTCGCCTCATGTTCAATAGTTAAAATTCCCAGATTGTTGAGCCTCTTTTCCGTCATTGCTGTCCGCAAGTAGTATTCAATTAATTTAAGCTTACTAAAACTCCTTTCACATGACGCAACTGACACACATATTATCATAAACATTTTTAATGCGACAATGAGATTCGGAAAAGATTCTACAAAATCCCATTCAAGGATGAATTTCATAAAGCCTAAAGACAACCAATAAGATGTTGTCACTTAAGCCGCTTTCAAATGACTTTTCAACCTTGGTATCTCTGAGAGAAGTTCAGACTATGACACCTCATGCTAAGCACTACCAAATTTTGAAACAGCTATTTTCAAATCATTGATGTTTGCTAAAAGTAAGGCCTGTACAACTTCAAACAATGAACCCACCTCCTTAATAGACTCTGTTCTTGTTCGGAGTTCAGTAATGAATAGATCAAGGCACTCGAACATGTCTTTCCGTAGTTCAGCACTCAGAGAAAGTCCTGCATCAGTTGCCAACTCACCAGCTATTCGTTTTCTACGACGAATTCTTCTTTCTGTTGCAATGTCGTATTTCTTCGATGTTTTTACACTAAAGTTAATTGAATCTTCTTCGATCTATAACGCCATAGTATATTAAATATTTAAACTCCTTGGTAGTTTTAAGGTGTCACCCCCAAATGGGTGACACCCGGGGCGGTCCGCCCCACGCCCCCTCTTTGCTACGCCACATTCTCAGCGGAAGCTGTACTGACCGGAACTTATTAATTATAAATTTTAAATGACTGAAATTTAAAATGAATGAGTCAAGTCAATTCATTTATAAAATGAAGTTCTTCATATAGTTCGAAAGGCTGTATGTTGGTGTTTTCGTCTTTCCAAAGTATAGTACCTAAATCATTGCGATGCTTAAGAAGCACCTCTTTTGATATAAGGCTTAAATAACTGTTATCATAAATAATTCCAAATTGTAGTTGGTAAAATATTCATTGAGGGCTTTAAATCGACAATCAGCTTCGGCTATAATAGCATCTATCATATTGTGTTAAAAAAGTTAACTCTGTAGTGCATTTCATAAGATTGAATATGAACTTATACCATATGTTCATAACCGATCAATCGTTTTTCCGGGCTGTTTTTTTTTCTTTAAATTGAGACTGGATATCGTAACTACTTTTTCCGCAAATAATCGAGCTTGTGCAACACTATTGTCGAATCCCGTATTACGGAACTCTCAGTTGCTTACTATACTCAATTTTTTTTTTAATTAACGCGCACATCAAGAGGTTATGAATATCCTTAAAATGTTTTAAAACACAATGAACGACACCGATGAACACTGCTTTTAAGCTTTTGTGAGTCGTACTGCCGGGAAAAACAGAGTCTGGCAAAGCATTCCACATTCGAGTGGTGCGACTAAAATATAAATCTCTATACTGTTCGTTTGAAGTTGGGCTCAAGGTAAGACTGTTGGGCATTACAAACGAGGCGGGTGTTGCGGCTAAATTGTTTCAAGGGAGGAATGCAGTTGGCTATTTCACTAAAGGGAGAGGACAGGAAACGGTGATGTTCAAGAGAATTGATCGATTTTAAAATTAAACTATCATACCTATCAATCTTCACTGATTCTCTTTGAGCTAGTTTTGCTCGTTCCTTCTTCATGAGAAAATCAATTTACGTTTTTATGAAAGTTATCCAGTGAAAAATAACTTTTTATGAATATGAATACTGAAATATTCATTTAAAAATGCTTGGCGAACAAACGTGATAGCAAAATTTAAGAGATTGTTCACTTTGGGACGTGAAGATTGGTTACAAGCTTTTGTTGATACAAAACGTAATAAAGTACCTTGGTGTAAATTTTGCGGTAGTCACTATGCATGCAGATTTAAAAATAATTTAATATTTAAATTTTATTATTTTTTTACCTTTTATAATTTTAAGAACGTTTTTGATTAAAAATAATTATTTATTTAAAATAGTTTAAACATTTTGGCTTTCTTTTTCTCCTCATTTTAAATATTTGAATTAGTTAGCTTACTCAGAGGGAGCGCACGGAGAGAATTGAAAAATCGCCAATTGCGAATTTCTAGTTTGTAATTTGCGAAATCCCTTTTTTTGTAAATTACACGGCTTTAATTATAAATTGATCGAAAAAATAGCAATTTACTCTAAGTGTCATCTCAAATTACAAAATTTTTTAATATGTGATTTGCAATCAAGTATCGTAATTTAAGAATTTCGTCTTTTTAGTAGTTTACAAGCTTTCAATCGCAATCTACTACACTTCCGGAGCACAATTTCGTTTTACAATTTATTTATCGTGGTTTACAAAATAAGTATGGCGATTCGCTTTCTCGAAATACTCAAATTGGGAAATTCAAAGGATGATCCAGATATTAACCCCAGAAAAACGTAATGCTCACATTTTAAGCGATCATTTTTTATTTACCATCGCAGCTCAACGTTATCATCGCCGACTCACAACTTCAAGACGTCTGGTTCAAATCCACACAGAGCCTACCAGTATTGTTTTCTTTCTCATATGCACCCCGACACTGAATTACAACAAAACAATTCCCCAGTCCCATATCGCCCTATGCTTAACTACCTGCCTTCAATTTGAAAAAGGGGTTGTTATTAGATTTTTGCTTTTACTGTAAATTGGTCTCGGATTGCGATTCGCGAGTCACAATATTTTTTGCTTCAAAATATTTACTGTTACTTAAAATTTCTGAAATGCGATTTTTGAGTGTCAATTTCATCATTTCGCTCTTTTTTGCAAATTGCAAACAAAAAGTCACAATTTGATAATATCTGATCCAAGGTCTAAAACTGGATTCATTAGTCGTGATTCACAGCTGATTTTCCTTGATCTGATCTCGGAATTCTTTCCGTGCGCTTGTGGTCTTTTAGTGGTTTCAGACTTCAAAGTCGACACTTGTGGTCTCTCAAAAAATGTTCTATCAACAATACTCTCGCGCGACGACGCGTTGCCTAGCTTTCATAGTGTTGCCAGACGATTCGGGATAATACACGTAAATTACAACTCACTCATTTCATTTGGGCAAGTGTATGAAATAACCCAGTGAATAAAGAGCTGATACTTTACAAAAGGTCCGGTAGTTCTAAATTTTTTATATGTTGTCTAGGATGGTTGTTAAGTGTTTAAAATGAAAAATGCACAATTCCCCCCCCCCCTCCGCGCCCGCCGCCATTTTGAAAAAACCGAAAAAATCGGCACTTTTTTAGATTTTCACTTATATCTTTGTTTCGGTGCATTTTAGCTACAAGACAATGAAATTCCCTATAATATACGTGTTAAATTTTGTTTATAGGGCAGATAGTTGACGAGATATGATATTTTAAAAAAGATTAAAAATACGCATTTTACAGAAATTTTTTCAAACTTCTAACTTTAGAACGCTGTACTTCAATTTTGACCTATTTGAGAAAAACAAGTATAAGAATAAAAATTCTGGGGAATTTAATTACCTACAAAATGGATGTATACTTGTTTTAACCAATCTTACGGAGGGGTCAGTAAGCATTAAAATGAAAACAACGGCATATTGCGTTTTTTGTTTTGTTTTAGCAATTGTTACTCCATAGTGTATTTTTAAAAAATCAAAAATCAAAAAATATGTGGCCTTATCGCACGCTGTCATAGCTGCTGCAAGACCAAGATCCTTTCTATCACCCCTTCTGATTGGATTAAGTATATTTATGTACAAAAAATTTGGTTCTAAACTTTTAATAGATTTGATGTCATTCCTTGGATTTTCTTCTTCTTATCACGAAGCTCAATTGCTTGAAGTTTCTACCATCATGCAACCACAACAACCTCTGGTGAAACCTAACCGTGACGATGCTTTCTGCCAACTAGTTTTCGATAATGCTGACTTCAATGTCAATACTATTGATGGTCGAGGGACTTTTCATGCCATGGGCGGAATAATATGCATGACCCCATATGACGCAGGGGGAGAAGGGGGAAAAGTGAAACGATCTGAGAAGCTTACTACAATTGGTATCAAGTGCTGATTCGACAGAACTTCAAACATTTGTTAAAAATCTAGACACTGGCTTGAAAACTGTGGCTATCAAAGATCTTGATAGCTTATCCCCAGTTGCTACCGACGTTATTTTGCCATTGGCAACTGACATTCTGTGGTTACTAAATGTTCATTCAAGTGAGGTCCCAATGGTGGGATGGAATGGATTCATGGAGAAAGCCACATCTGAAGAACATTACCAACGATCAAAAGTGTTTTACCTCCCTTTCATCAATGCTCCACCAAGTAATCTCGACACTGTATACACAGCTCTCCTCATCGCCCGACAGAAATGTGATAGTATCAATCATAAGACCTGCTTTGTTACGTTTGATCAGCCACTTTACATGAAGGCTCAAGAGATTGTCCATAATGGCAAGCCAGAACTTAAAAATGTCATACCAAGGCTTGGAGGCTTTCACTTGCTAATGTCATTCTTGGGAACTATCGGGACCATCATGGCTGGCAGCGGACTCAGTGAGCTTTTAACCACCATTTATCCTCAGAATAGCATCATCAAAATGATGAGTGGGCACGCTTATTCCCGAGCTGTGCGGGCTCACTTATTGACCCACCAGGCTTTGTCCCATTTTATCATACAAATCATGGAATTGACTGAGGAAGATAAAGAAACGGTGGACCGCTTTCTGTCAGACGTGCAACAATGTACAGTTTTACAAGCTGATAACTGTGATGAATTCAAACCTGTTGCTACAAAATTTGAAACTGCTTTGTGTAACCTACAGCAAAGAGGACCAACTGCCAAGCTTTGGGTGCAGTACTTCAAGATGGTAACCCTTGTAACCCTGCTGCAAGTTGCCAAGAAATTTCAGCAGCAGGGGAGAAAATCTTGGTATCCCTGTATGGTGGAAGTAGAGAACAGTCGTTAAACTCCCTCCGCTATTGCAAATTGAAAACAAGTACCACCAAGCTCAATCTGGCAAAACTACCTCCGACCACTTACGCAGCACATTTCCACCTCCTGAGGACATACCACCAGGTCATGGAGTGGATGGGGATTGTCAAAGACCCTATCGAGTGGGGCTGGAGTAGAAAAGCTGGAAGACTGGAGCCTATCAGGATGAGTAGAGACGCGGCTCCCCCAAACCTGCTCAAGACTATTTCATGCAGATGTAAAACTGGCTGTATGGCGATGTGTGGCTGTAGAAAGGCAGGACTTAATTGTTCCATCCTTTGCAAATTCTGTGCTGGCCAAGAATGTGACAACAGGAATGAAGTCATCGTCGACGAGGAAGACGACGCCGATCAAGTAATTTCACTATGTTACGAAAATGAAGACCCCGACTTCATGAACTCACCACCTACAAAACGGGCGAAGCGCTTATAAAATTTTTTTTTTCAGTACTTAGTTCAATTACTAATGATTATTGTATGATAATTACTGCCTTTTGTTCTCACTATGTTTAAATAAATGAATATTTAAAAAATTTATCTGCTGTGTTGGTGGCTTATTTGAAATTGAACATCCGCTATCACCAGTTAAGTGAAATAGTGAAATATTCAAGTGAAATAGTACTTTTCTGATGATCATTGCGCTATAACATGTAAGAAACCCAAATAGGATTGGTATAAACTACAAATTCAAGCCACCACTGGAAAATAATAAGTGATTTTTTAAAAATACACTATGGAGTAACAATTGCTAAAACAAAACATAAAACGCAATATGCCGTTGTTTTCATTTTAATGCTTACTGACCCCTCCGTAAAATTGGTTAAAACAAGTATACATCCATTTTGTAGGTAATTAAATTCCCTACAATTTTTATTCTTATACTTGTTTTTCTCAAATAGGTCAAAATTGAAGTACAGCGTTCTAAAGTTAGAAGTTTGAAAAAATTTCTGTAAAATGCGTATTTTTAATCTTTTTTAAAATATCATATCTCGTGAACTATCTGCCCTATAAAAATTTAACACGTATATCATAGGGAATTTCATTCTCTACAACATTGAATAGAACTGTCTTGTAGCTAAAATGCACCGAAACAAAGATATAAGTGAAAATCTAAAAAAAGTGCCGATTTTTTTCGGTTTTTTCAAGGGGGGGAATTGTGCATTTTTCATTTTAAACACTTAACAACCATCCTAGACAACATATAAAAAATTTAGAACTACCGGACCTTTTGTAAGGTAACCCCCCTTATTTGGTCTCTATTGCCTGTACTAAAAATAAATAATAATAAATAACGGCTCGAGGCCGTCAGCGGTCGCCGTAGTTGCTATAACGCCTAGCGCCACCACTGGTTGCTTCACTAGTTTTGCAATTGATTAATCTATGAACATAATAGAATACAAACAAATTAAAGTTTATATCTATTTAATTAACTTCCTTTTTTAATTTTAATTTTGTGAAACTAGGTTAAGTAGGAAAAAATTTCTGTTGAGCTTCTTTCAGTTTGAACTTCTGTAGTCCGTTCTAAAAAACAATGCGTAAAGTAAAAGAATTATTAAAAAAACTTCAAATTTTTGGTGAAGGACCATCAGCCACAGGTCACATTGCCTGGTTCGGTAGTTGTGAGTCCAGGCACAGATGGGTGGGCATTTTCTACGGTGACTAAATACTTCTTTTTTTTAACGATAAGTAAAAACAAAATAAGTTTCTTCAAATTGTCGCCTCCGTCAAATCATTTTGAATATTATTTTGTGACAATGGTTGCCAACAGAACGAAAAACGCAATATTATGTGACAATATAATAGTAATTTGGTACTTCTCATGACTTTGAAACGCTCTTCAAATACACAGCGAATGTTTTTACCAATATGTTGCGTTTCAAAATGTCTCCCCGTCTTGTAAGCTTGAGTCTTTTACTTTGAATTACCATACCGGACGACACCCGAAATCCAAACGGAAGGATGGTCAAATCTTTTCGAAGTCTAGCAGTCTGTAAAGAAACCGGTCGAGATATTTTTTATGAATCTCAGAGAGCTCAGAGCAAGCTCATTCCTATATGCACGCACTTATCTATGCTCTTCATCAAAAGTGCAAGTGTTAGTAGTCATCAGTAACTAAGCATAAAAAGAACATTTACAAAGCAATACATTCGACAACTGACACAAATTACTATATGATTATGAAGTCATGTACTTAACTCTTTTGTCTGAACTTACTAACTAATGAAAAATGATTGTGGATATTTGAAGTCAGCTGTTAATGCAGTTTCGCGGCTCCATTAGGTAAGGACTACGTCAAACATCGTCGCAACCAACACCATCTGACCTCAGAGTGTAGTTCTTTGCCTGTCCACTAGGTACACAATAGAAAGCCAAAGAAAATAACTTTAGTTCGTCAATAGAAAAAAAACCTCAATAAAGTTTATCAATATGTCAGCCCTGAAATCTCGATAAAAAGAATTTCAAATCAAATTCAATTCAAGTGAACACTCTTCATGGCCTCCTCTATCAAGTGCAGAAATGAGTGAAGGAAATTGCTGCGCTCATTTTCCACTGCTATAAGCACACCAAGTAAAAAAAAGAATCAGAATACAACAGAACAGGGTGTTGAGGGAGCTCCTAGTCTTTATTTTTTTAAAGGAAAATTGTGTATATTTAAAGGGGATGCGGGCCGGGCATCAGATCAGGCATACTACCGCACGTCCAATTGGATTCCTTCCACGCCAACACTTTTCAAATTTACTACTAGTCGCATTAGATACCCATCGTCATCGTTGTTTGTAGCCCCTGACGCTGTATATTCATCGTATCTCCTCAATCTATCGGCTGTCGCTTCGGTTCGAGTTCTTAGCATATCGCATCTTTGCGATCTTTGTCTTTTCCAGTATCTGTCAGATACATGGCGGTTCACTTTTTCCACCCATTCATTCATCTTTTATTTTTTGGTTTTTCTTTTTGCGATGGTGCTGAAGAGAGTCCTTCAGCATTTGGAGTTTTTTCTATTTTTTTTTTTTTTTTTGATTCGTTGGCTGATGTGCCAGATCTAGAGCCAACCCACTTCCATCTCTGGGCTTGTGAGCCTAACGAAGTTACACATTGACATTAACTACGCTTGGATACGCATTATTTTCGCCTTGCGTTGTACATAAATATCTATCTGTAGTGACTGGCCCTAGACAAAAAGTGTCACATCCGCAACGTCAGCAATAATCTGGCTCAGCAAGTTGAGCATTTTGATGGGTTGGCTATGGGTACGTATAGTATATCCATAGTGTGTCAGTGTCAACCTTAAAAAACACAACTCGAGTGACACTAGGTTTCTCTTTTCTTTCTTTTTTTTTTATTATGTTGGCTTCTAAGGGTTGGCGCTGATGAGGGTGCAGCCATACAGATACACCACACTCGTGTTAGCTTAGGTAGTTGTCATAAAAGGATTCACTTGATATTCATCACCATCAGAATGCGTGGCGATGGATGTTACGTTCGGTGGTTTGCTGTTCCACTTCTGGTCGTTTTGTGTGATGTTAATCAGATTAGTGTCATACGGTCGCAAATTAGGTAGGTACACACACATTCACATAGCGCGCAACAATAATGCCGTGTCAAATATGAAAGCAATAATATAATAAATCGACCGCTCCCACTGCACTGAGGGTCGATCAAAATGACATGTGTTGCTTGCATTCACGTTAGTCCAAAAGACACACAAATAGCAAAACTACATATTTCGAAAACAATTTTTTGTCTCGAAGTGCGGTTGGATTTCCTTTTTTGCTTTTTTTGTTAGGAGCACACGTTCAGGTCGTGACATATACAGCTTTGGTGCACTCAGTCGTTGTGGAAAGGTGTAGAGGGACTCATCATGGCTTGCTGCGTGATAGTTTGGCTCTTTTGCAGATTAATGGCATTTGTACATTGTGTATCCCCTTCCGGTTGATAGCCTCACCGCATCGTTTTATGGCCCATACTTGCTGCTGTTTTATTATTTTTTTTATTGTTTGTTTGGGTGTGTGTGTTTTTATGCACACCCCATGGTGTTGTTTGCTCCTGTGAAACTCACTCTGGCCTGAACTCACACTCTCTCTATTGCGGGTTACTTAAAAATAAAATTCCCATCAAACAACCCCGCACAGCACACAGGATATGCAAACAAATCGCTAAAATGAAATCAGCTGTAAAAATTTTCAAAAATTTCCACGAGGATTTTCGCACATTTCGGGTCGATTTGACTGAATCACGCGCTGTGAACGCGAGTGAGAATCGCAAAACGAATTTGAAAATAATGCGAAATGGCTTTGGGGCTTTAGATATGTGTGTCTCTTTCTGATGATGGAATGTTTGTTTGTGTGTTTGCATGAATGTAGAGTGTTTTCTTTTTTTATTATATTTTAAGAGTTTGGAGATTATTGTACATATTTGATATCCGTATGATGAATATTTTAACATTCGATTGCCACACAGCAATGAAACTCTTTTTTTTTTTTTTTTTTGTGGAAAATGCAAAATTTTTCGTCATGCCCCTGTTGCTTCGATCCTCTCAGAAGTGGCTTCACTGTGGAAAGATTGTGGAGGAACAATTTTGCTCGAAGAATAACTATTTCAAGTCTTTGATGAAAGAAGAACGACGTAGAAAAGAGCTATTATCGTGTCTAAAGGTAAAACTTAGTGCTCAAGCCGTAGTTTTTATGTAATTAAATTTCTAAGTGAACTTTTTCTCTTTGGAAATGGGAAGCTTAAGGTAGTTTGAGTGCTTCACTTTGGGCGCCAAATAATAATTTTATGATTATTTACGCACAAAAACGATTATGTTAGTAATTATAAAGCCAAGACCTCTTACATTGTGAAATTACTCTTAAGGTTTTCTATTTTGAGTGCCAGTAGGGAGAAGTTTCGTGAGAGAACGCCAGCTAAATGAAATTTTGTACCTACTACGCCCTGTGAACTGACGATCACTTTTTGCTGCATCTATCTGGTTACAGCATGACATTTGCGTTAATTATGCTCCGCGGTTTCTACGGCTTAAAAATAACGATACACTTGTGACTTGTTGGTTTAGCCAACAAATTTTCTCCAGAGGTAGTACGGTTGAGAGAGCAGTGACACTCTCAAACGTCAATAGTTGATTCAAATTAACGCTTGCTTAAAACAAACAAATAGGGTGACACAATAGACCGGAAAGCTCCGGGCCTTACACATTTATTACCACAAGTGACCAAATGTTCATATTACGGCAGTTCTTGGAAAAAAAACCCGAGAATACTACATCGATATACAGCATCTTTTTATCGATTTCAAGGCCACGTATGACTTTATTTACGGAGACGAGCTGTACAGCGTACAGAGCCATGTCTAGTTTCGGCATCCCTGCAAAACTCTTACGCTTATGCAGATGAATGACTTTGGAGAATTCAAGGTCGGTAAGGAACTCACCACTTCACTGTTTAAATGGTAGACACGTGCACCCAAGAGGACCCTAGCGTTCATAGGTTTTTCTTAAAACCCACCTCTGTCTATCAACTCCTACTCTCACCTCCACGTGGTGAACATCGGGTGCCTAGTACCTCAACTGGAGATTGGGTCTCAACCCTAGTGGAAGGTTGTTGGTGGCAGCAAACGAGAGAGGGGGGGGGGGGGGGGGGGGGGGGAGAGGTGTTCCCACTAAGGCACCTCTTCTTTCATCCAGACGGCAGCGGAGGAATTTCCTAGATGGAATCAACGGTGGCGTCTACAGTTCCAGTCAGGTTGAACTACTTAGTGAACACCTTATAGGGCTACTACAGCATATTTGGAGCCCAGGCCTATAAGGAGCGGTTTATCCGGCTTCCCATCCTTGGAGCTATACAAGGATCTGGTCCTCCAGGTTGGGGGTCGTGCTGTCGGGGTGACTTCCCGGCCACGTAAAGCAATTGTTAGTTGCGAAGCACCAACAAGCCTCGGATACGGACGGATTTACTGATGACGAACCTAGCAAACGAAAAACGGACAACGAGCTTCGGATCTGTACGTGGAATGTTAGGTCCCTTAATAGACCACGTGCAGCCGAACAATTAGCGGAAGCCCTAAACTGCTACAAAGCAGATATTACCGCTATCCAAGAAATGCGATGGGATGGGCCAGGTAGACGCAGACTAAAAGACTGCGATATCTACTACGGCGATTGCTACCGGGAACAGAAGCAGCGACTGTTTGGATGTGGATTCGTTGTTGGAACTAGACTTAGGCAAAAAGTCTTGAGTTTCAACTATGTGAACGAGCGCATAGCAACAATCCGCATCAAGGCTAAATTCGTCAACATAAGCCTCATTTGTGCACACGCCCCCACAGAGGAAAAGGATGAAGACACCAAAGACGTATTCTACGAGCTCCTGGACAAAACATATGAGCAGTGCCCTGGCTATGACATTAAGATTGTTCTAGGAGATTTTAATGCCAAGCTAGGAAGAGAGGATATCTTTGGTGGAATAATCGGAAGATACAGCCTGCACGACAACACCTCCGATAACGGATTCAGGCTGATCGATTTCGCTGCGGGGCGAGATGTTCTGGTAGCTAGTACGCGGTTCCAGCACCTCAATATCCACAAAGGGACATGGAAATCTCCTGATCAATCAACCGTCAACCAGATTGACCACATTGCGATCGACGCACGGCACTTCTCCAGTATAGAGGATGTCCGAACATTCCGAGGGGCCAACATTGACTCGGACCATTACCTTGTTGTAGCCAAGGTACGACTGCGGATATCCCGATCCAAGCCAACACAAGGAAATACTGTGAGACAATTCGACGTTGGACGACTACAATCGCAAGAGATCGCAAAGTCTTTTTCCGATCGAGTCTCTTACAACCTCTCAAGGAGTCCTATGCCGCCAGCATCAAGTATAGAGAACCAGTGGCAGCACTGCCAATCAGCCATCAGAGATGCCGCCTCTGAAGTGCTGGGTTTCACACGGCCACCACAACGAAACCCCTGGTTTGACGACGAATGCCGGCAAGCACATGCAGCTAAACAGGAAGCATACAAAGCGGCGCTGCACAAAAAGACTAGAACTGCTTATGAGCTCTACAAGCAGAAGAGGAGAGACGAACACCGGCTTCTCAGACGGAAAAAGAGAGAGCATGAGAAGCGCGCCTTCGAGGAGATAGAAGGGTGCCACAGCAGGAATGAGGTTCGGAAGTTTTACCAGAAGGTAAAAACAACAGCCTCGGGCTACAAGCCCCGAGCCGAAGCCTGCAAAGACGATCAAGGGAACATCGTGGTGGAACCGCAGTCTATGCTGAGGATATGGAAAGACCACTTTTCCAAGCTCTATAACGGCGATGATGGACCCAATTCCGCTGTTAGAGAGATAGAACCATTCGATTTAGGTGACGTAGACCAAGAATTCCGCCAACCCGACCTGAACGAAGTGAAGACAGCAGTGTCCAAGCTAAAGCCCAACAAAGCTGCTGGAGCTGATGGCCTCACTGCCGAATTGTTTAAATCGGCCGGCGATGACCTGGTCAGGAGTATGCACCAGCTCATTTGCAAAATATGGTCGGAAGAAAGCATGCCCGATGAATGGAACCTCAGCATCGTTTCCCCGGTCCTCAAGAAAAGAGACCCTCTGAACTGCGCCAACTACAGAGGTATCAGTCTTCTTAACATCGCGTACAAGATCCTCTCTGCCGTATTGTGTGAGCGTCTGAAGCCATTCGTCAACAACCTGATAGGTCCTTATCAGTGCGGCTTTAGACCAGGAAAGTCCACCATAGACCAAATCTTCACACTACGACAGATCTTGGAAAAAACCCAGGAGCTTCAAATCGATACCCACCACCTTTTTATCGATTTTAAGGCCGCATATGACAGCATCTATATAGAGAGGAGTTATATAGAGCCATGTCTAGTTTTGGCATCCCTACCAAACTTGTCCGATTGTGTAGGATGACGATGGAGAACGCACGCTGCTCCATCAGGGTCGGAAAAGATCTCACCGATACATTCGATGTCAAAAAAGGTTTTAGGCAAGGCGATGCACTGTCATGCGACTTCTTTAACATCGTTCTTGAAAGAATAGTGCAAAACTCCTACGTCAACACAAGAGGCACAATCTTTCAAAGGTCCGTTCAATTACTCGGATATGCCGACGATATTGACATAATTGGAAGAACGCAGCTTGATGTCAATGGCGCGTTTATGAGCATTGAGACGGAAGCGAAGAAGATGGGTTTAGTGGTAAATGAGGGCAAGACCAAGTATATGCTGTCATCAAGAAAGGACACCCAACACCGACGTCTTGGACAGAACGTCACGATTGACAGCTATAACTTTGAGGTAGTTAAGGACTTTGTCTACCTAGGCGCCGCTATTAATTCAGACAACGACACCAGCGCTGAAATCAAACGAAGAATAACTCTTGCCAATCGCTGTTTCTTCGGACTAAGAAGGCAATTGAGTAGTAAAGTCCTCTCTCGAGCAACTAAAGTGTCCGTGTATAAGACACTTATCATCCCGGTTCTTATATATGGCGCAGAGGCATGGACCTTGTCAAAGGCAGACGAGAACGCTTTGGGATGCTTCGAGAGAAAAATTCTTCGGGTGATATTTGGTCCCGTCTGCATAGATGGAGAATGGAGAAGAAGATTCAACGACGAATTGCACGGGCTGTGACCTTGTCAAACGAGTCAAGGTCCAGCGGCTTAGATGGCTGGGTCATGTAGAGCGAATGGACACCAACGCTCCGGCCCGGAAAGTCTTCGAATCCAATCCCGAGGGACGGCGCAGTAGAGGAAGACCGCGACTCAGGTGGCGCACGCAAGTAGGAGAGGACCTCAACCAACTTGGCGTGCAAAACTGGAGGCAGCTAGCTAGGGACCGAGTTGGCTGGAGAAGCATGTTGGTTGAGGCCCTAGTCCGACCCGGACTGTAGCGCCACCTTAAGTAAGTAAGTAAGTAAGGAACTCACCAAGACCATTCATTTCGAAAGAAGCATGGCAACAAACTGTCATGCGATTTTTGTAACACCACATCAGTGGTGTGGCGTCCATATAACACGATTCCTATCGTCTTACCTTTTGTGTCCCTTGTTCATAGAAAAAACCAGCAACCTAAGTCTACAACTAAGCAGTCAACAGCCTATCTTTGCCCATACACACAATGTTCTTCAAGCACTTTTAAATTTGCGAGATACACACATAATACACTATACACAATACACAAATCAGTTTTGTTTTGTTCTACTGATCATTGTTTTGGATTATTTGCAAGTTTAAAATGAATTTTAAGTACATAACGTGCATTTGTAAAAACTATGAAAAAAAAACTAAAAATTCTGAAAATTGTGAAAAGATAAAGTCAAAGAGAACTGTTTTGATTTAATTAATTGAATGGCTTTGCTAAATGTTGAGTGTTGTTTAAACGATTACCTTTTAGAAGAGGAAAACCAATGAAATGAAGTTCTCATTTTTTTTAATACTAGTTACGTTACTTAAAATTTTATTTTATTTTCTTGCATTTCCACATAGGCTTCTTTTTGAAGCCGCTTTTTTATGCTTTAAGCTCATTGTAAATTTTAACTAAAATGACTTAAAGTATAGAAAAATTGGCTTCCATTGATCCACGCTTGGAATTTAAGGTACCTTCTATTTATTCCTTATTAATTTGTGTAGGTGATTCATTTTTCTCGACCAACCATTTGCAAATATCCACGCCAAGCCACTGCACCACGTACTCAAAAAGATTGTAAAAAACTCAAATGTCAAAAACAGAGGAATAAGCTTTCAAAAGACTGTACAGTTCCTTGCTTACGTAGACGATATTTATACCTACGTAATGGGAAGAAGGAAGCGTAATGCCATAGGTGCTTTTGCCAGCATTGAACCAGAAGCGGCAAAAATGGGCTTGTTGGTAATTGGTGGCATAACGAAGACGGAAAGGGAAGACCTTGACTTAGGTGGCGCAATCAAGCTTTATGGGAAGATGTTGGTTGAGGCTCGAAATCGCCAAAAAATTGTAGGTCCCTCCATTCTTCACAAGGTGTTCTTACTTTCTTAAGTGGGAACTACAGTTCGGGGTGAACCTGAGCCTCAACCATCGCCTTTCGATAGCGATTTAGATTTCGGGCGAGCTCTCTCCAGTTATGCGCTCTAAGTTGGTTGAGGTCTTACTTCATTTGATTGCGCCACCTTAAACGATGTCTTCCTCTTCCGCGATTTCCCTGTAGCTTGAGCGTTAATGTCCATTTGCTCTACATGGCTCAACCATCTTAGCCTAGCGATGCATACTCTTCTTGCTATGCCCATGTCGCGGTACAGCTCATATTTCTCATTGTTATGTACCTATCTTCATCCTCACACATTGTCTTCGCATGTGGGACCAAAGTTCATTTGGTGCACTTTTTCCAATGGTTTCCTCATCCACTTTCGATAAAATCCACGCTTTCGTGCCATAAGGCAGGACTGGTAGAGGTTTTTATTTCTCTATTGCCTTTTCAGCCCAAAGTTGGCAAGAGCTATTTTCCGTTTGATCTCCGCACTGATGTTGTTATCCGTGTCTATAGCGGATCCTAGGTAGACGAAGTCCTGTACTACCTCGAGGTTATGTCAGTCTGTCACATTTTTCGATGTTCGGTGTCCTTGTTTAATGGCAACACATACTTCATTTTACCCTCATTAACCAGTTAATCAAACCCATTTTTGCTGCTTCTGTTTCAATGCTGGCAGAAGCACCTACGACATCACGCTTCCTTCTTCCCATTACGTAAATATCGTCTGCGTTACAAGGGAACTCTACAAACTTTTGAAAAATTATTCCTCTGGTGAAGGAGGCTTTTAACTCATCAATTTTATTCATCAAATATGAGGGTCTCAGTTTTTAGGATCTTAAATACGCTCCAACTAATCTCCAAATTCCTTGAAAAGTTCGGCATCAAGGCCATCTGCACCTTAAGTCTTATTTGATTTATGGAGGACGGCTTTCTTGATGATCATCCAAGTTTAATGGGGCATTCTGACTGACAGCGGAATTAGTGTCTTCATCGTCGTTAAGCTGTCTGCAGATGTGGTGACCTCACTAGCGACTGCGTCTCTATATAACTTTGTTTGCCTGCTGGGTCTTTACAGGAAGAGCTGAGTTTGGGAACTGCCCCACTCGCAAGATCATTTTACCTTGCAGTACTGAAACTTCCTAACAAAGTTCTTTTACCTTGTAGTAAGACTTCCGAATCTCATTACTGTCATGCCATTTCTCAACATATACTCAAACCAGGGCTTCTCATCTACATTTTTTTTTTTTTTTTGAGAATTCGGTGTTCTTTACCTCTCGTTATGCTGGTCGAAAGCAGCCCTTGTTCTCTGCATTTGGCTTCCTGCATTCCTCAACCAACCATGGGCTTGTTTTGGAGGCCAAGTGAAACTCAAAATCTCAGGATCAGTGGTTCTGGTGGTTTCTTGGCACTGCTCCTACTGATCTTACATTCTTTATGCTGGCAGCATAAGATTATTTAAGAATTGTTAGTAGAACTCGGTAAAGATTTTTCAACTTGTTTTGAGGTTTCAGAAATTATGAAGAAGCCAGTAAATTTTAATCCAGGATTCTGCCAAAATAAGCGAGCCTAGAAACGAGATCTACGGCGATTCCTTCCAAAATTCAACAGCATTTACTGAAAGATGATAAGACCGTTATTCTTGGTGATTTACTGCTCTAGGCATTTGAAGTTCTACAACAATTTCTCCGGCAATATATTTTGAATGAGCCGGTAGTTCTTCTATTCCTGAATCAACTTTACTGCGATTGTCTAATCATAATATAATAATCATCATAATACAGATGCAGACTGGAAGCCGGTTTTTGTACCAGGGCACATGAAAAAGATATTTTTAACGGGGTAAAACTTACCTCCTGCCCCCGCCGCGTATAGGTATGCCTTTGGAGCCAAGCACACTAAGTTTTCGACCACAGTTCTAATTAGCCGAATTTACATACAGGGTGCCACTTTGGCTCACTAGATTCTAAACTTCAAAATGAGACGATACAGTCATACGAAAGCTTCACTTTGGCCTTGACCGGCCTTTAACAACTTCCTTTGCTTTCAAGTAAAAATAGGAACTTCCCTATTACTTCCTGAGTAATCAATGGAAATTCACTTTAGGTATTGGAAAAATATTAACACAGAGAACACATTATTCATTTATTCATCGTGTCAAAAAAAAAAAAAAATTTCAACGCTTTTAAAATGCAAAGTGTGTCCTATGTTTTATGTCGTTGAATACACCACCATTTCTTTAGGCAATTGATCAAACACTGATTAGGCTGCAATCGTCAGTTTAAAATCTCTAAAACTGCCATAGATGCCGTAGATTATGACAAAACGCCTTTTCCCGTCGTTAATGGCATCGCATTTCATAAACTTAAGCCTGTCTACAACGCCAGCAACATGCGTCAACATCAGTTTGTTCCAAGAACAGTAAAATTTCATATAAAAAAAAAATCCCATCAAGTCTATTCTGTAACTTTTTAGTGGTGCCAATGCCAACCCCTTTTCACAACTCTGCACATTGTATCTATTATTCAAAAGTCAAAAAAGGGGAGTGACTCGTTTAATACACTCTCGACCATAGAGCGCTAAATCTCTAGCGCTTTAATCACGTGGAAAGGCGACAAAAGTCCAATTGGAAAACGTCGTCGTCGTCGTTGCTGTTGAGAATATTAACCCAGCAGCGCGAACTCTTCGAAGAAGGGTTCACAATCTTATCATTAATCATTAATGAAATCCGGAGTAGGTACTGGTTATATGCCAAAAGCGGACGTATGCACAGGCTTAGTTAGTTTACCACTCCATTGAGATGATGAAACCCCCGCTCATATGCAAGGGTTGTAGTTATTCGTAGGTAGGTAGGTATATGAGCAAGGACTTTCATTCGCTTCACACACAAGTACCTGTTAAGTGCGAAATGTAACATGACCCGAGGCCAGATTATTCGCGCGATGATTTTGATTGAAGAATCATTTTGAAGTGCTCTAACGAACAATGTGTTAAGGGTCCTCTTCAGCATTAGTGGCCCGCAATAACAGAATTAGCTTCAGTCAATCATTCAAAAAAAGAACTGAGAACTTTTCATAAATTGCCTAATGTGTGTGACTTTCTTGTTTCCTCTGTGAATGAGGAATCCCTTGGGGGGCGGTTATTAACTGAAATTAGATTATAAACCCAGTTTTATAATGCTTCACGTCTACATAGGGCAGTAAGAAAGGAACATGGTTCAAGAGAAGTTGATGAAATGGCTTTGATCATCTTTGGGGCTCAGGATGCTCGCTCAATGAGAAATCTTAGAAGGAAATGTTGTGTCCTATTTCATTTTCATACCAAATGGATGTAGAATGGTTCTTTTCTCCACAGCTATGCACATGCTTTTTTTGCACAGGGACATTAAACGCCCTTTCGGTTTTTATCCACACTAAGCGCCTAAGGTCAACTTAAGGGTTTCCTTAAAGAAGAACAAATACGAAAAAGAAGCATTAAAAAGGAATACACAATAAAAAACTATTTAACCGTACTTTGCGGCTCTAGTATTGCATTTTAGCTGTCGATGTCGTCCTGTGATCCTCCCGCCCGAAAACAATCAATCTTCTTTTCGATTTAATTTCAATTCGAGATGTGACATCTGTCTTTTCGGGGATATTCAACGGCAAGCGGACCAAACCCAACCTTCGGTTCACCAGTACGATATTGATAATCCTGCCACACACATTATATCTTCTCCCGCTCATTGCCGTCGGTCGTCCTTGTCGGTGGCCGGGGTAAGGACAACATAGATAACAAAACAAAAAATTCCCTAAAAACCAAGGAAAAGAAAAACACCCCGCGCCGTTGTACGTACACTGCTTAGAGTTCGGTGCCATTATTATTTTTTCTAATTTTGGTTTTTTGTAAAAACAAACCCCCGATCAAGGACGACCGTGACTTTTTCCTTTTTTTGTTAAAGGATTGAAGACTTTCTCCCCTGCCAATTCTTTGTCATCGATATGAGGCACGGGAAATTGGGATAGGGTTTTTTTTTCTTCTTTGCCAGTGTGCCCTTTATCACTCGCCAATCCTCGCCGCGTCGGTGGTCCTGTCAATGCGAATTCAAGGAATTTCGCTTTAAGACTACAGTTGCTATATATACATGAACGGGTTGTGTCGAATTTGACAGGACATTAGGAACAGAAAAGGATTTCCCTATGATAATACTTTATCCAAAATAGGACGAATCTCCACCCCGCAACATATTACACTTACACAGACAACACAACACAGACAACACAACTCGACATATCCATAGCAAGAAAAGTTATTGAAAATCGAAATACGAATGGGTGGGTGTGGCAGAGTTAATCGAAAGTTAATTCGAATCGGTCGAACGCCGATATGCGCACAAACAATGAGAAAATCTTCTGAGTCATTTCCTTATTACACGGGGACATACAATCCAATCGAATTTTAATGGGAAATTCATGGCATGAAAGGGAAACAATCGACCAGAGAGGGAGCGAAAGTGAGAGGGGGTTGGTGCGATGGTGATTCTGATTTTGTCCTTTAAACAAAAAAGAATGACAAAAAAAAATTTAATATACAGAGAAGGGACACAATGCGTGTATGGATTAAATGAGTGATGGCTGTTTAATTTAAAAATAAATACCAAAAATGCAAAGCAATGCTTTTGTAATAAAACTCTGGTTAAAGTTTTTTGAGGTTGAGATTGATTGAGTTGCGGTGTGGTTTATGGAGTTGTAAGGAAATTGGGTTCAAAATTGGGACATGTCAAAATGCAGTGGCCATCTGGTTTGGCGAATGCACACATCACACAAATGGGTTACTATTATTTTTTTTTTTTGTAATTTTTGATTGAGCACTTGTCAAACTTGTTTCTACATTAAAACCAGCATAGCAACAACTGCGTTTAATATGCAGATGAGCCATTTATTGCAATTTGAATAAAATTATAGAGTTCAATGGTTCATATTTTTCAAGCTTTGCCACCATCCTTTTCTATACTAGTTCGTTCTGAACGTAGCTAAGCCCTTAAAGACGTTTTGTAAGCTTGGTGAAAGAAATTGTGGACAATACTGTTGAGGCATGCCACACACAAAAAATCTAGTTTGACGTAACTTTACATTCGAAAAAAAAACTACAGGCTAAGCAAAGACTCCTTTCAAGTGCGCTTAGTCACTAGCTTTTGTCTCACCCAGTTACGTACTTGAGGTTAGTTAGGTTAGGTGGAGAATTCCTATGCAGTTATTACTCTCAGCATAGAATCGAAGACTCTAGGGTCTTAAGCGCTGTTGTCCATTTTAACCGCATTTGGTGACGTCATTGCTATCTCAGCCGCCCAGTTTTTAGCTTTCACATAGAAGTTGGACTCTACCGAATATAAACGGAGCTATCTTTCTCTTAAAACTAACCAGCGCAGCGATTGCTTATCCAGTTCGAATTGGATCCATAAGCAACTGCGCCACTATGCACGTTGCACCCCCGCGAGGATTATGGTTTTTATAGCGTCTTCTCGGTTTTTTTGGGGAAAGGACCTTAGGTAACATTTTCGATTGATCTCTGTACTAATTTCATTTTGCGAGGTACATAATTGTGGAATCCACGGTAAACAAATACTTCTAGGAGAGTTCTGCTCAAGATGACATACTCGTATTTTCTCTGTTTATAAAGCCGCCACAGTTCTCTCGAACATATCCAGACATGCATTTTTTCTAACTGTTTTGCCAGAATAAACTTACAGCTGCCAGTATACTACCTGCTGTCATCGTGATAGGTTCAAACGAAAAAGGTAGAGAATACATTTTTTTGCGAGTCATTGTTTATCTCAAAATTGGTTAAAAAATTAAGCGTTTTTCTATATCCTTTGTGTTATATGTTTGCCTTTATGTGTATAAACAATTTTTTTTTGTGATTTCGCTCCTCAATTATTATGTTTTGATTCCTGAATGGTTGTAAAAGTTTTATTTCCTATCGGGTAAGATGACATATTGCTTATCAGTCCATGATGACATACTATAAATACTATGACATTCCTACTAAAAACACAAACCTTATTTTTTAATTCAAACATTTAAATGCAAATTTAAAGTACATAATTATATTTCACCAAGCATAAAACAAAAATTATGAAAGCTAAATGGCCGAAAATCTAAGTTGAAAATGTGAGTTATATACTGACTGAAGCTGAAAAGCCAAATAAAGCAGGCATTTTTACAATATGTCATCTTACCTTCATGCAGTATGTCATCTTATACCCAACTATGTCATCTTAGCCTTAGCCTCGGACTGTTTTTAACTTATTTTTTTAAATAAATTCTTTTTACTTTAAACTATTCATTCCAAGTTTATTTTTTCCATACAATCATTAATTATTTAATTATGTAAAGATTTTAACGCTAGGGTTGGTAGAAAATTTTATTTCTTACTTTAAACAAAAAGTATGTCATCTTGAGCACAATTCCCCTAACTTTAATCAAACTACAAAAACTTTTTGGGTACAAAAAACAATAAAGGTTCATATTGACACCCAAAACGATAAGAGTCAGATTCGGGGCCTATTCTAATGCCAACTAATTGAGATAAAATACTGCCCCTACTAACTTTTCTACTTAAGCATCCCTTCAACTCGATGGTATCTTGCGCTGCATTTAGGTACAGTATGCAGTCCTCTTCTGCTTTTCTTATTTTAAACTACAGAGAAAACCAATGCGGCAAAATTTCCTCCAATTGTCTCCCAGAACCAAAAATCGAAAAATTATAAACTAATTTTTGCTATGATACTTAAGTCATGAGCTTGCAATTGTCTTTTCAAACTTATTACACAAGCCCCTTTCTCAAAAACCAAATAGTGAATGAGTTGGAAGTTCTCCCTCGCAGGAAGTTCTCCTTCGAGGCATTTTCGCGAATGTTAATGTGCACTGGTGGCCATTACTATAAGATGTCTATTGTATTAAGTGCTTGAAACTACTGTTTTCAAAAAACTAAGTTCTGAGCTCAGCTCTTTCGTTTGGAGGACATCAATTGGTGAGACAAATTTCAAATGATTTACTCCTCCACTCACATAGAATAAGAAAAAGCCACTTAACAACAAACATTTGAATATTTTTCAATTTGAAGGGATACACTCCAGTATCCAATTTATAAAATTCCCACACAAAAGGTCCTCGAACGTGTGTTCCAAAATAGAAAACAATTTCAATTGAACAGATTCTAGAGAGCAACACCTGTCCTCGCACTCAATTCATCTATCAACCAATGGATCTGAGATTTTGTGAACCACAATGATGAAAAACTGCGCACATGGTTGTGCACACGCAACATACTATAAATACTATGACATACCTACTAAAAAACACAAACCTTATTTTTACATTTAAATAGGTACTTAAATGCAAATTTAAAGTACATAATTATATTTCACAAAGCATAAAACTAAAATCATGAAAGCTAAATGGCCGAAAATCTAAGTTGAAAATGTGAGTTATATACTGACTGAAGTTGAAGAGCCAAATAAAGCAGGCATTTTTACAATATGTCATCTTACCCTCATGAAGTATGTCATCTTATACCCGGCTATGTCATCTTATCCTTAGCCTCAGACTGTTTTTAACTAATTTTTTTAAATTAATTCCTTTTACTTTAAACTATTCACTCCAACTTTATTTTTTCCATACAATCATTAATTATTTAATTATGTAAAGAATTTAACGCTGGGGTTTGTAGAAAATTTTATTTCTTAATTTAAACAAAAAGTAGGTATGTCATCTTGAGCACAATTCCCCTACTACATTGTTACACCTGTCCACCATTACGTATAGGGTCCTCAAACCTCAAGTCTTTATTAACATCAAAGGATGGGATCATGGAACAATATCCAAATAAACCGTCAAGTTGTGATAAAATATTTCAAAAGAACAAAGCTTCTTTTTGACTGACAGTACAGCTTTTTTTTAGTAAAAGATCCATTTGATTTTCGAAAAGTAGAACCAATTTTAATATGGCGCTTGATATTTCTGAGGCATTTGATAGAGTTTGGCATCAGACGCTGTTATAGAAAATTCTTGGTTTTGGCATTCACTAGTCTCTTCTTTGTTGGATTAGAAACTATCTTCTCGATTGTGTAAAGCGTCATTGCAATTATTGCATGGCTGATATCTCAATCCAGTTCAGTATCGATAAAAGTGTAATATGTTTTGGATCTAGAACGTTAAAATCTGCAGATGGGCCTCATGAAAAGGGGATAGAAGCTATAGTAAACGGGTTAATGAATCGCTACAAAATAGCTGACAAAACTTTTTAGGTGACGATGACGTTTAGAAAACTAATATTTTTACTGTGGTAGTTTAAAGTGTCTGTTTTATATTTACTTTTTTTTTAAATCATTACTGCTGGTGACTAAACTGGGCCTCAACCAATGCCTTTCGCAAAAACTTAGACATCGGACGAGCGTTTTTCATTTTTGCACTCATAGTTGGTTGAGGTCCTTTTCCATTTGTTTGACCTGAGACGAGGTCTTCCTTTTCCACGACGCAGGGTGTGGTTTCAAAAAACCGTCTGAGAACTATGCTCATGTCACGCTACAGCTTATAAATTTCCTCTCCACACATTGTCTGCACGAACCACAGTAATGGTCACAATCATTGGTCTCTTTCAGATAAGGCTTTTAAGCTGCCGCGCCACATAAAAGAACTAGAATGATCAGGGTAAAAATGAACAGGATGTTATTACTACATTGCCTCTTAACCAAAAAAAAAAAAAAAAACAGCGATTGAAAAGAGCAATTCTTCGTTTGATCTGATGTAAGTTTCGTGGCTGGAGCGGACCCTAAGTGGACGAAGTTCTGATATCCTACCTCGAAGTTCTGTTTGTCTATTATGACGTTTTGTTAAATTTTTCGATGTTCTCTGTTCTTGTTTGATTACAGCATATATAGGTACTCGGTTTTTCCCCTCAAAACTGTTTTTGTCGCTTCTGCTTTAATGCATCACGTTTAGGTACATCTTCCCATTACTTCAATATCGTCTGTGGTCAGCGAGTAATAACTATACAAACCTCTGAAACGCTATGCCTCTGCAGTCGAACTTAGAAGCAGGCAATGCCGATGGTTATACATAGATTCCATTCTCCGACAGATTTGTTGTAGATACATGCTCTTGATATCACAGCCTTGACTTTTTGATGGTCGGTTGAAGGTGAGTTTTATATCTGTCATCTTCGAATTCGTATGATTGCCAATAACGATTTCAAGTTTATATCATTGTTCAAAAGCACTAACTGTCATTTAGTCTCCTTAATCTGTATCGACAAGATTTTCATGTTCTTTTCAGCAGGTGCTAAGCGTTCGGAGTCGGAAAGAAAATGTAGGACCTTCATATAAAAATAAATAAATAGGGTGGCGCAACAGAGCGAGGAGCCCCTGGGCCTAGCGCTTTTCTCACAACCATGCCTTGTGAGGGAATGGAGGGGACCTACAATTTTTCGCCGGTTCCGAACGGCTAATTGAGAATGCGCTTTTCATGGCAATGAATTTACTAACGGAGGACTTGCCAATTCCTCGCGAAAGGCGATACCCGTGGAAAACAAATTTTTCATTTTGCCTCTGCTGGGATTCGAACCTCGAACCTCTGGGTTAGCAGGTGGAGGTGCTAACCATTACACCACGGGTACCACAAGGACCTTCATATGCTTAAATGAAATACGCTTGGCCCCAGAGTTCGCCGCTCTCTTGCGCCATCTTATGTATGTACGTATGTTTGTAAAGGAAGAATGCTTCTTTTGCAATTTTTGCACAAAATTCGATAAAAATAATCGTCCAATGTCGCACTTCGTTCTTTTGTCGCTATCACAGCTTTTCCCAGAATGAGTCATGCGTTTTTTGGCGGTACTAACTACTAAGTCTGTTTAAAGTGCGTCCTGAAATCACACTTTCAAATCAAACGTTCCGTTTTCTTTTGAGCGAACCAAGCTCCGAAACACGTATCGTACCCTGACCAGGCGACTGTTTCACAGCAGTCAACTTGATAGCAGAGTGAAGGTGATTTGGGTGCCCTGTGTGGTTCAATGTTACAGCGTCTCAGATGGAAAAGATTCGGGTGTTTGAGAGACAGTGTCTGCGTACCTGTCTTGGATTGCACAGAACACCAGAGTCGGAGTACAGAAGATATTATCCTAATGGGGTCCTTTACAACGGGGCTCAAATAAACAGAATCGAAAACTTCATGATAAAACTGACTCGGGGTCACACTGCAAGGGCGATGACTTAGAACATTGGCCTGATATTTGGGGCTTACTACCCCAACATAGATTATATGGAGAGAACACGTTTTAGTGGATTTGTCCCACCGGAGGCTTTCCTCTATTTTGACATGAAAGGTTTGATTCAGGATAGGTCGGCGGTCCCTCTCATCTACCACGTCCAGTAGTGCGTTCTCAAATCGCGATCGACGGGACGTTTCTAAAATGTCAAAACTGTTCTGGTGGTTGTCTGAGCAACATATTGAAAATTTTACTGATAGCGAGTCGCCAATGGCTGGCTTACAAAGGTTTAGCGTGTAAGTTCTAGGGTATAGGGGGTGGGCACAGTGGCAAATAAAAAAAACAAAAAACCCAAAAAACAAAACAAAAAAAAAAAAAAAAAAACAAACAAAAAAAAAAAAAAAACAAAAAAAAAAAAACCACAACAAAAAATACAAAATACAAAAAAAAAAAACAAAAAAAAATAAAAGCTACTGTGGCTGCTCTAGTTTTAAGTTGATTTAAGTAGTGTTAATTAGTTGTAAGTAATTTTAAGGAAACCCAAAAAATTTGATAAAAAAAACTAAGGTTTTTAAATTTTCTTAGTTCATAATTCTAGTTATAGGTTGAAATATATATTGTATCTCTAGGCCGAAAGGCATTAGAATTAAGTTACTGAATAGTTTAGAGTACCCGCCTAGGGCCAGTAAGTTAATTAAGTTATTATATAAGCTAGTTTTGCACATTTTTGTTAGCATGTAAGTAGATAAAAGAAAACTTAAATAAAAATGAATTATGAATTGAAAATGAAAAAAATGAGACGATAATGCTGCCTTTGACTCATTGAGAGCGTTACCTTCATTTAAAAGTCCTGAATTGAAGGTACATGTTCTATTGACAGGTCTGTGGTTAAGTTTATTGAATTTAAGAGCCATGTGTTTTGTTTCTGTCTGATAAGCTCAGTAAGGACTCATTCGAGACTACCTACCTGAGATACCTATTAACCATTCATTGATCCAAGGAAGGTTATTATTCTGATGCTATTTTCTCGTGTTCAGTACTCTGCAACCAAAGATCGAACATCATTTTTTGACGTCTTCAAATAAAATATATAAGTAGGGTAGGACATCCAAACTGTGGAAATCTCGAAGCAGAACGCATTTCAATGATTCCGAAGCAAGAATGCCAATTCCTCGCGAAAGGGGAAACCTGTGAAAATCGTTTGTTTACTGTGATGTTTTTGAGACCTTACCCTCGAACCTCCAACTAAAGAGCCTAACATCCTAAACATTATGCCAAGGGCACCACAAACGTCTTCAAATTGCGTCTCTTATAACTTCCCCATTAAACTCCTTTCTTAATACACTTGCAGTCGATTGCTTCAAATTCCAGAAAGAACTAAAACCATCTCCGCATACTCGTTTACTGACATACCGTCAATTCATTATTGATAATTGTTGACATAAGGATCCGCTACGCATGCACCCCTTCTAAGCGCGGTTAGCAAAAGAAAGAATACAACCATCCAAGCGGGTCCGTAAATGAGCTATATAAGCAAAATCGATGACAAATTGCAGAAACACGTTACACCTAGTTAGGCAGCAAGGACACAAAACTCAGAAAACCCTGAACAAAAGCAAAACAATGGCAATCTAAACACACACATACACGTACATCCAAAACAAAACAGTAGGTAGGTACAACGCACCAACTCGCAGCCGATTGTTCTCCCCCATTGTTCTATACGCGACTCAAAAAATGTGTACACACAACAACAGCGCAACAAAAGCGAGGCCAGGACACCCCGCAAACCCTGCAACAAACATATCAATGGGCAAATTAAAATAACAACCTAATCATCGTTTTAAGTTCCTTAAGGCCGAAGTAACAGTGCTGTAGAAAGGACGAGATACATGAGCCATGATGCGTGTACACGTTAAATAGGAAAATCCCTCTTTCGGAGCGACGAGCTCGTTTTGTCATCAACCCCTCTCCACCAAAAATAGAATACGAATATAAAAAAATAAGGTTTTTATTTTATAAAGGGATTTCGCCACCCTTAATTCGCACCGCCATCGCCACCCTTTGTTCTGTTGTGTTCTTCTATTCGGTGTTCTTCTCTTCCCGGGCGACAAAGTCAACGTGGATCTGCCTTCTGCTTTTGCGGCGCACTCATCAGGCAGTCAAATATCTTTTTAGCCAAATCGTCGTCGTCATCGTATTAAACATCTAACTGTTCAACGTGCCTAAAGTATTTCGTGTCGTAGGAAGTGTTCTAACAGTTAACTCAAATGAATTGCTCTGACACCCTTCTCAATTACGATTCAATGTTATATTCTCTTTGAACTTATACTTCCTTCTAAAGAATCGGTCTTCTTGTATTTTTTGCTTGTTTTTTTTTTGTGCAGCTATCTCCGCCACTAATACAACCAGAAAATGGATAAATTTCACCCCCATTCCTCCTGGGATCGAGTAACAGGGAAGAAGAACGGACTCGAATTGGTCCCTTGTGGCATACCGATATAACGCATAGTGGATGAGCGGGCGCGGGTGTGGCATCGTATATTTCATATCGAGGGATATAAAAATGATGGATTGGACTGAATACCTAGATTACTCAGCAGGAACTGATTGTGTCTTCTACCACCAGAAAACACCCATCCACAGATACACATTCGCTCGCCAATGTCGTGAAGGCTTTTCATTAAATGGCCGAGTTAATTTCCAATTGATTAGCATACATTAAGGAAAAGATACAATGACAGCAAGGCTCTGTTCTAATAACTTTTTGTTTTATTGCTTGATCCTGTACAATCTCTTCAAGGAGGGAAGGCAGTTGAAGTGAAGATGTCATCAAATTAAATTCATGTGCTGTGGGAGTAAGAGATTTCATTCGTAGGAAAGAATTTTTCAAACAGGGTTTGAAAATAGTGCAAAGATAGGGAAATTAACAAGTAAAATCTTAATGCTGAACGCACATCATGTCACTGCCAAATTCCAGAAACTGAGCTCGATTGTCAAATGAATGTCTTCAACAACTTGACAAGGAAGTTTGTAGTCACCTGTCTGCACTGACATTATTCAAAGACTTTTGATTTTATTTCAAAAGAATTCTTTTACGTTTCTCAGAGAAGTTTCTGTTGAGGAGATGATTTCAGCTATATACAGTGAGTCAAACAAAACTGCCTATACAGAGTGGTTTCATAAGTTTATTGTAATCCAATTGAATTCTTCGAGAGAACAGTGAAATAGGCAACTAATCTTCCTAAATCAAAAGAACTCTATTCCCGATTCTGACAAACTGTGCTCCTCTCAACTTTGCAGCTCGCCAAAAAACTGTTGTATCCGTGTGTTGAAGGTTTTAGTTTAACCTAGTTTAGTTTAGCTAGGTAAAGTTAAGTTAAAATAAGTTCAGTTTAATTTAGTTATTCTTAGTTTATTTATTTCCGAAAAACCATGAATGTATTCACTGTCTAATATTTTCTCGTTTTATCCAGAAAGCATTCGACAATGACTCCATGGCTGTCTACAGGTGAGGTCTTTTTGAGACTTCATATGCGAAAATGCGGATCCAGGGAAGAGTGCATTTCCGAAAGCCGAACTGAAAATCATAAAGACGTTCTATTATCATTATTCAGAGGGTATGTTGCATGGATATTTCTCTTTCGTCTAGGAAGACAGAATCTTCATACCGATTTGACATAAGGACTAGTGTGCTCCTGTTCTGTAACTATCGCCTTGGCGATAAACGGTGGAAAATGGAACGTCATTCTATGAATTTAGTAGGATTTCAATCCATTTTCCACCGTTTATCGCCTGCTTTTATCGAGGCGATAGTTACAGAACAGGGGCACTGATGAGAAATGAGCAATAAACGCCTCAGCTTTTATCTTTGCTCTTGCTACTTCCTTTGTAGTTGGCCATTATAGCATTGTAAATTTTGTCCCATACCTTAAATTTTTTTCAATGCGTCACATGGTTGTTGGAGTTTAATCCCCACACTTGTCTAGTAGCTTGTTAGCTGTGTAAGATTTCCTCTGGTGACTCCCATGGAATCATTTCTGAAGCCGTTGTCTAAGCGCGTATATAAGATGTTTTGCCAACAACTCTGGGAGAGCTGAGATCTCTTTCGTCTTTTGGAGTCGTTCGATAGTGTAAAACACTGTCGAAGTGCCATTTCAACTATTTGCAATAGTTTCTATATGTTATGTGTATATATATATATGTTGTATGTTCATAGTCCTATCGTCCTGAAGCTTCTCCTACTCGATTTGCTTTCGACTTTCTTCCATTGAGGAAGATGGACTGAGAATGTGGGCGTAAAATCTTTTGATTTGTGCTGCTGGGAAGATAAAAAAGGTAAGTATATGTAATTTGGAAAGACACTGCCAAATGCCTTTTCTGCACCGAAAAGACATCCAGAGTGGCTTGATGGTTACTGAAGGCTTTATTTACCTTGGCTTGGCAATTCAGAAGTGAATGCAGCCAAACTTATAGATCCCACTATTCTTGTTGACGCAGCCTCAATGTGTGTTATTATGTCGTCGTTAATTAGGGTGATCGCACCGAAGTACCTCAGGTCCGGGCGTCAGTCTTCTTCAGTTATTTTATTCATCTCACTAAAGGATTGGGATGGTTGGAAAGGGTTTTCAGTAAGCGTCTTCCAAATTGAACCATGTACTTCTTTCTTTATAGGGATAATCCTAGCTTCTTCATGGATAACAGGTCATATTAGCTGTTTGCTTAGCAATAATGCTGCAGATGGCTGTTTACAATTCAAACTTACAGTTAATGTTTTTATTGAAAAGCTGATATATAAATTCTTAGACAAATATTTTTATTTTACCTGAAATTATATTAACAAGACGACTGGGGTAGGATGCAATCTTTCTCAACATTTTGTTGCTAAGACTGAAGGTGTTTGTCCATGGGGACACTTTTCGAGGTTTGGTAGGACCTTCCATTGCCTTAATAGAGAACTGAATTTGGTTTTCTATACAATGTATTTTGGACTTATTGTGTACCATATATGGAATCAAATAAGCTAAACGAATAAATTAGTTGAAAAAACAGTAGATTCAATCTCATTTGAAGTACACCTCTTACTTTCATAGAATTGCAGCTCTTTCACGGCTTTCTTTGAAATAGAGAGCCAAACTGGGAAGGAGCAGCTGATAACAAGTCACAGAAGTTGCTTGTAGACCAATAGCTTTGTCCGTTAGACCGTTGGCTTAGACCGTTCAAAGCCCAGCTGGGTATTTCGAGAACATTCCTGTTGTGTGGGTTGAATTTCATCAGCTCATGGAAATGGATACCAAAGCATTGCACATTCGGTTTGGCATGAATAGTGGATCCATCAGGAAGCTTCAGGGCCAAATGTTTGCATTTGGAGTATTCTTACAGCACCTATCATTTGAGTGTCTCCTGAAGCAAACTATAGTTCCGATTTGGAGGTGTTGATATGAAATCCTCACTTCTTGTAGAAGTGGTAGACATATGGCCTCTACTTACTTGACTACGAGCAATGGTGGCAATGTTTTAGCGAGTCATCAGCGTAAAGAAGATTGTCACACCCAGTTGAGACTGGCTGGTCTGATGTTATTACACTGTAGATAAAAGGTACCCAGTTTTGAGTCTTGCGCGATTCCGGTTCCGATGTTCTTGGTGATTGGATTTTTCTTGGTTGTCCAAATTTTCTGATATAAAGAAAAGAAGAAAGAGTTTTGATTAGTGACGGAGGTAGCTGAAACAAGAAAACTATTTTAAGCCACCTATCTATATATATAAAATAGGATGTATGTATGTATGTATGTATGTCCGGGGTAAACTCCTAAACTACCCAACGGATTTTTATGAAATTTTCAGGGTAGACATAGTTTAGTCCAGGGATGGTTCCTGTCAAGGTTTGATCCCCATATTCACACCAGAAACGGGATTGGGAATAGAAAATTAGAAACTACTTCAAAGATTTCAACATTTTTTACAGCACTAGGGGTGCTACATTAGCTCATAAGTAACTTGGACTATATTTCATCCCTATAATCCCACAGTAACAGAAACGGGAACGAGAACGGGAATAAAGTTACTTGATCGATTTCAAAAATTCTTTCAACTCTGGGATATTACATCATCTTTCAGTGACGTAGACTTATATTTCATTCACATATTTCCATGGGAACAGAAGATTCCCACAAGAACGGGGTTGGGAACTTAAACTTTGAAACTACTGGATAGATTTCAAAAACGAGAACAGGAACATTAAACTCACTTGACCGATCTCGAAAATTCTTTCAACTCTAGGATGTGACATTATCCCTCAGTGAACTAGATTTATATTTCATTCACATATTTCCGCTGGAACGGGAGACTCCAACAGGAATGGCTTTTGAACGGAAACTTAGGAACTACTGGACAGATTTCAAAAAGCAAGAAACATTTCATCCCCAAATTCCCATGGAAAAGGAAAAACGAGAACGGGAACCTTAAAATTACTGACCCGAGCAAAGCCGGGCGGCTCAGCTAGTTACTCATATAATATACTTACTCATATAATGCCTTCTCTATTTTCAGTATACATTCACAATGGCTGTTGAAAGAGATGGTGATGTCGTGTTAAACTTTAAGAAGCGGATGCAAAGTCGAGTGTTCATCCCGAAAGCGAACTGAGGATGAGGTTATATACGCCATCTGGTCAGGCTGACTATTATGGCTTGCTTTTGTCGATGATCTCTGATACCTTTCCTAGAATTTATAGAAGTATATTGTCTGTTGGGTTGTCAGCTGAACTTGAGTCGTCGAAGGTCATTACATCCGGGCTTGGGTGGAGGATTAGTTGGGTAAACGTATCTACTTCTTGCAAGAATGTTTGCTCGGTGGGAGGGTTTGGTGTGAAGTATCCTCCGCTGTAACATCTGTATTGTTGACTATTAATATTTCGAGTGGTTGTTGCTGCTTTCCGATAATTCTGTTGATGTTCAAACGTATCTGGGGCGTTGTTCTGGTGTGGTTGGAGTTCTTGAACATGATGTCGATCTGCTGTACCTATCTCATTTCAAATTGTTTGTTATTATCTGTTTGCTTGTTCATTAAATATAAGCTTTTATGGGATACCTAAGTGAATGTGAGTCCTATGTGTCAATGAAAACTTCTGGCATATCAACTTTGTGTATGCTGTCAAATGTCAAATGATATTCGATTGATTTGTAAGAAAAGAACCATCCGCATGAGGTCAGCATAAGCTTTGAATTGTAGTCAGTTTCAAATTCACGTCTAGAGTTGACGCTTGGCTGCTAATAGTTTTACTAAAATTTCCTTGACAGTTGGTGGAAGTAGAAATAAATTAACGAATACCGTAGTGGGAAAATTTATCTTCTTAAAATTCATCATAAAATATTCAGTTACAGCAATGTGGTCCAATCATTATCTGATCATTAAAACTTCTACATTTGTCTAAAATAAAATAAATAAATAGGGTGGCGCAACAGAACGAGGAGCTCCTGCGCTGCTGGGAATGGAGGGGACCTACAATTTTCTGCCGGTTCCGAGCGGTTGATTGAAAAAGCGCTTTAAATGGCAATGGACTTATTAACGGAGGACTTTCCAATTCCTCGCGAAAGGCGATACCCGTGGAAAAATATTTTTGCCTCTGCTGGGATTCGAACCTCGAACCTCTGGGTTAGCAGGTGGACATGCTAACCATCAGGCCACGGGTACCAACATTTGTCTGTCGCAAACAAAAGCAAAAATTTAAACAAATTTTATAAAAAACTCAAACTGAGTTGGTCCTGCCTCCAAGTTAAGTTTTAATTTAATGAAAATACAAAATCAAAATACAAAAAAAAGTATCCAATCCAATGAAAATAAGCACTCCGCGCGCTTTTGCATTTTTCTTGTGCAGTAATGTTGACTTCCATTTACAGTATCACACACAGCACCCGAAGTAAACTCAGTGAAAAATTTAAATTGCTTTCCCGTATTACTGGACGACCAGAGTAGCTCATCAGCCCACTCCCGAGTACGTCGTTGTTTTTTTTTTTTTACACAATTGTTATCATCGCAAGAGGAAAATAATACAATCAACCGGAATTATCCCCTGGGCATACGAAACAGTCAATGCAAACAATGATTCGCAACATCGTTTTACTCTTCCACTCGCTCTCACTCAACGATTCTTCCTGGGCTACTCCTGGTAAGTGGTAACTCCCTATTCGAATGCGTGCCACTGGTGTGTACACTGTACTGTACCCACGGACCGACAACGAGTCACCGCCGACCTTAGCTGAGGAGCACACAGCACAGTCTCTGATTAAAAGAACACGACAATGAAAAGGAAATAATAAAAAAAGAACAAAAAAGTGTTTTTTGTTTTTGGTGTAAGGAGAATATTATTTTCGAGAAAAAATATCCAACCGAAAATGAAACAACAGGACAGAGCAGAGGAGATGGAGGCGAGGGAATTCTTGAAAACCTCCAATCGCCACGTACTGCGCTTTAAGCCAGATAAAGTAAGCACAAACAGCAGGAGAATCGCCGGTACATTTCAACGAGAATCTTTAATCGGAAAATGTATGTAATCCCACCAGGACGGGAGTTCAAAGTTATTCGGAGCTGCGAGTAACGTAAATTTTTCGTCACTCTTCGAAGTTTCGTGTGTGAACTAGATCCGATGACGGTCTTAGAGGACAATAAGGGGAATAGTTTTCCCACCAGGACACTGCTAAGATGCTGCATATCGAGACTTTAAACAGACAATCCCAAAGGCTTCCTCTGGACATTGTATCTTTTAAGGTATCTAATGACTGGCACGGTTGTGTCAGAAGCCGAATTTTCCAAGTGTGGAATTCCTTGGCGCCTTCTCAGGATTCCATAAACACACTCCACTCGAATAGTGATCGCCATGCAAAGATTGGGTAAATACTAACCCCAAAGACTGGCAGAGGCATATTCTCTAACATTGATAGGTATCCGGAGTTGAAGTAAGCGTGAGCACGGCCAGATCATGAGTAGCTAAGCGTTTACCGAGGCGATAGTGAATGCAGTAGCGCTGTGCGGTGGTTTAGGTCTCATCCCTTTAAGTTGTGTCTGTGGTGTTAATTAGACCTTTTAATTGCGTGATTTAGAGAGCTTCATTAAGCTCGTGAATTCGAGTGAATCACGCGCTCTCATAGGATAGTGGTGCACTCGCATATCTCGCTAAGATACATTGCGAGGATGCGCTGAACCGCCATAAGCCGCCGCGCTGCGGCGCTGACGGTTGATGATTGTGCCGGATGATATGTGATGTGGATGGATGATTGTCGTTTGCTCAAAACATGTTCTTTTTTTGTTTTCTGTGTTGGTAAAGTTTGGTTCGCCTCCTCAACAGTCAAAGAGGTCTTCTTCTTGTGCTTCTTTGCTGGGCAGGAGAAGATACGATTTGCTCAAAGAAGGCCCTACCTTAACCTAAAGAGTGCATTGCGGACGTTTGCATGAAGCGATGCATTTGGCCTGATAACAAGAGTGGTTTGGGTTCAATGGTTTGTTGGTTGTGTACGAGTACCTATAAGTGAAGCCGGATGGAAGGCATATGCCGCAAAGTCTGGTACGTGCCGATGTGAGTGGTAACGCGCAAAAGAGGAGCCATTCGTGAGTTGAAGGCATTTCCAAGTATGTTCACCTTATTGATATCCAAATTAATTAAGAAACGTAAAATGCTTGTAAGAGGCTAAGATAGAGAGGCAAAGGATGGTGGTTTTTATATCTTTTATACATCAGCTGCTGTAATAGACTTGTGCGAGAAAGTATAACGAAATAACAATGCGTGTCGAAATAGGTAAGGTATGTATATAGCGAAGTTATCTTTGTAAGACAAATCATAAGCTCATCATTACCAGCTGTTAACTAGTTTTGAAGGTGGGAAAAGAATCTACGAACCCATAGCAAGACAAAATCAAATATGTTATTGGGACTTCTCGAAGTATGGGGTAAGGAAATGGAAGAAAAGGCTTAAGAGAGCTGTTATTTTGCGTGTTTCAACTGAGCGTTTGTTTCGTTTGTAGGGGCAATAGAATAACACAAATCATTTAAAAAAGTGTCCCATTGTAATAGACGGAAGGTATACTGATTTGCGGTTGTTATTAGAAGTTATCCTGTAAAGACCAAAAATGAGGCCTTAAGGTACTGTTATGTCCACGAAGGAGCAACATTTTTTGGTCTTTTTTGATAACATTAAGAACTCGACAACGTAATCGGTTACAAAATTTGTCTTCAATGACTCTGCATATGTAAACTCCATCGACAGAACCAATTTGCTGGCAGCTCGATTTGTGGCTAACTGGTCACCTCCTAACAGTACCCACATTGTTCCTATCTGAACTTAAGATAGTAAGTTCTACAATGAAGCAGATGTTTGTTCGAACTTGCTCGTTAGCGAGAGTGCATTCTAAGAGATCTCAATATACATAAGTTACCTGATGGTCCAGATTATACCGCCGTAGTTATTCTGAAGAGCCATTTTTCTACGCTGGCAAAACCTATGCGATAGCTTTCCTATCTATCCTATTCTCTTATGCTCTTTGCGAGCAGTTTCAAAGCTTTATTTGTCCAGAACGTCCATAAAAAAGGCCAACCTTCACCCCCTTTCAATTACCGTCCAATTACACTATCGTCCCATTTTCCAAGGTAATGAAAATGTTGAGAAACCGTCAAACTCATGAAATATCTTGAAGAATGAAAGCTTCTTAACGACCAGGAGTAGCAAAAAGTCGACTGGTCATTTGAAGGCACATATCTCCCCGAAAAGTGTAACCAATCTTCACATTTTTGGACAAAAAAAAAAGAATATTACGCTTGATATTTCTATTTCTAGGGTTTGGCATCAAGCTTTCTTATCGGAAATGCGTGCTTTTGGTATCGACCTTTCCGGCCGCTCAATATAGTTGTGTTGGGTGGTTTCAAGTCATCAGATACCCACTTTATAAATGCTGGTGTGCCCTAGGGCTCCGTTTTATCTTCGACTCTCTATCTTATTTGAGACTTCTATTCCTTTCTACTGGGTTTTCTCCTTTTATCTGATTTTCTGCTCTTCTGGGCTTTCCCCCAGCAGACAGAAAACTGCATGTCTCCAGCCCGTCTCTAAAAATAATAAATCTTCCTATTCCTATCCCTTTCCAGTAACCGTCCTGTTGGCTGACGTCCCTTCTTTCCATGTGATAGAAAAGTTGGCTAACCGTCAACTGATGAAATATCTTGAAGAACGAAAGATGCGAGGTTTTCGTATCAAAAGGTCCGCTGGTGGTTTGAAATCTGGTTCACCGAAAAGTGGAAGCAATCATTACATCATGTTTTGGAGAAATTAAGATTTTTGTCCTTGGTATTTCTGAGGTATTTGATTGAGTTTGGCATCAAGCTATCTTTTCGCAAAATTCCTGCTTTTAAAATCGACGAGTCTCATCTTTAAAGTTGTGTTGGATAGTTTCAACTCTGATACCCACTTTATAAATGCTGGTGTGCCTCAGAGCTCCGTTTTGTCTCCGACGCTCTTCTTTATTTTCATAAACGATCTTTTGATAATAACTTCCTATCTTGTTAGCTGTTTTACTGATACCTAAGCCCTCAGCTCCCATATTCGTTTCCTCATTCACATCAATGCTCTTCGGGTATGGAACTTTAACGGTTGCGTAACAGAATCGTTACTTGAGGTAGTAAAAGCCGAGTAGAATTCAATGCTTCAAAAACTCAATGCAGTCTCTTGTTACAGCTTAATATTCTCCCACGACCATGCAGGAAATTCCTCACTCCTTCTGATCTGGCTGCAATTTATAAAGCCTACATTCACCCAAAACCAGAGTATACTCTCATGTCTAGTCAAGTGCTCCTTAAACTTCATGGCACCTACACGAAAAGGCTCAAAATAGAGCTTTAAGACTGAAAGGTGATAGTTAAACTGTAGGATCGATTGACTTCTTTTGAACATCGTCGAAACGCTGCCTGTCTCTCTTCGATGTACATCTCTCCTCTTGAACAATAATAGTCACAACACTCGCTTCGTTAGGAACGCTTACTAGTTTAACTTTGCGGTACAGAGATTCAGTTTTTGGTACGCACAATTTGTATGTGGAGCGCTTTACTAAGGAAGGTGCCCTTATTTGGCTTGCATCCCAAACGATCCCATGTTGGTTCATGGGCAGTATTGATGCATCATTAAATTTCCTAAGCCTTTTCTCTAAAACAAAAAATAAAATATAAAAATTTTTACTAGATACATACTAGTTTTTTACTAAGAAACCATAGACCCAAGCTGCAGAAGTGCAGATACTTAATTCAATTTGGCCCCAGAAAATTGAGATTCCGATTTTAGTCTGATTTCATCCATAAGAAAATTGATAGTACGATTCCTTCCAGAAGCTATTCATTTCCTCAATCAAAAAACTTTTCGTTTGACTTGAATTTTCAAGCTTGTCTTTAAGTCTTGAACTGTAATCTCTTTCCTAGTCTGACCTGGTCATCATTTTGGGATAATACGGTATCCGTGGCACAGCAATCTGGACAGTAAATGAGGCATAGTTAGACCAACGTAAAAACTTTTCGATACATCGCTTCGTTTTCGTGATATCGATACCTGAAGCCGAAATAATTTGCTTTGTGCTATGATTAAAAACTGAAACTTTTTTTTGAAGAAGACACAACGGATTATAAAGGTGAACCTGAGTGTCGCTTAAGATTCATTAGAATCTCACCCGATAGAAGGGATGACTGCAATCTATAAATTCTTCGAAAGTGACGAGCCGAATGGTTTTGCTATTTGACAATACCATCTCGTGTCGAGTGTAAGAAATTCAAAAACCCTGAATAACAGTTCTATTCTTTTGTTGGCTTATTTAAAGCGATAAAATCTTTTTTCTATACGAAGGATTCAACTCCATCTGTTCTATCGATCGAATCCAGAAGTATCTCTTGGTTGTGCGACTTCAAGTATCGATATCTCGAAAACGAATCCAGAAAACTATAACGTTTAACATTTTTGACTTTCTGACATATTTTGTGTAGAAAATTACAAAATGACATGTTTAAATCCTGGCCCCACGGCTATCGTACACTTGCCATCATTTTTATTTAACGCGTTACAAAAAAGATTTATTTCCAAATACTGTTTCTTAACATACGTTCGTTTTTTTTTTCAGCTCAAAATTTCATTCTTGAATTTAGAATAATTAGAAGCGCTTTCACCTCATTATATGAACAAAATTTATGCGTGGACCGCCTCTAGTTTACAAGCTGCTGGCATCATTAAAAAGTGCACTTTTACCTCAATAAAAATAATGCGTTATGGGTGTGAACTAATCCTCGTGCATCATATACCAGATTTGAACAAAAAATTAATTCATTACCATTTTTATTGCCATGCATAGAGCAATTGAACAACTGCCAACTAACGATTTACATGCCGTTATACCTCAACCCAACACCATAAAACAAAAAACAACAAATCAAACAATAAGAAAAAGGAGGAAGAAGAACGAAAAAAAAAATAATAATAGAAACAAACTAATAGAAATTAATGGCGTCCTTGCGTATTATTACACTCGCATAGCCCAGCAATGAGCTTCATTGATGTCTCCGATTGCCAATTGTACTTCCCGGCCGTGTGTCCGTTCGTCGTCATTGTCGGTCGTTAGTTCAAGCGCGCCCGCAACATGCGCCCTCTCCACCCCTAATAAGCCATCCCATCATCCACTGTTCTTCCAACAAATAAGAGAAAAGAAATTTATTGTAATAGGTCCAAATGACGCCCCCAAGGCACGCAAATTATAGTCCCGGAATTATTTCATTGCTTTGTCTTTCTATAGTATAGGATATAGGAGGGGTGAGAGTCGTCATACAACCCCCTGACTATGGGTCGCCTCAGTCCTCATGTAATAATCATAACGATATAACTCCACAGAGATGAGGAATAACACTGCTTTCTGCACTCAAGCCTCGGATGGTGTAGTTGTCCTCGCTCATGCCGAATGGTGTTGGTCCTTTTTCGTTGATTGCACAGGGATATGGAAGGACTTCTTGTGTTTCATTCGCAAAAGCACTTCCTTCGCTTAGGAGGAACATAATTTGTTCTTAACAATCCAAAGTCCCGGGCACACGGGCCAACAAAATGACAATAAAATCACAAAAAATATAGGCGCGCCAAAGCGACGCTCGTATTTATTACGAATATACGACTACGACATCGACCACGAGTGTGCGTACCATCGAATAAACGGGGACATGATACTGCAATATTAATGCCCTGATTTTTAATTTACCTGCATTCGCTTAGTGTAATGGATGTTATATGTGGGACCCTGCGGGCTGCGTGTGGAGTGCTTCTCTGAGTGTTTTTTTCGTCAATTCAAGATGGTTTTGTTAGAGTTCCTTTGACGGGAGACAAAACATGTCCCTGCTTATCTCTCTAGCTGAAGATAGCCTCGGGCTTTTCTTAAATGATTTCCTTGGAGTGTGGTCCAAGTACGATTTCAATTGATTCTCTGCTCTGACTCATTGACTGATCTATGGGGATGACGAAGCGGGTTAGCTAATAGAATTTCAATTGCACAAGGCATGAGAGTTTCCTTATTCCACTTCGGCTGGTTTGGTAGCCGACGACTCTCCCAATTTAGTTGTTCGTTGGAGAGGCAAGTCGCCTCGAGGCAGTATGACAATTATTGCGGCTACTTACACTGGATTTGGGTAAAATGTGACAGATGTGACAATACTGCCATTTTTAAGACCGGGTGGCAAGGAGCTAATTTTTTTATCGCTCTTAATGGGATCGATTTAGTTTTCCTTTTTATTGTTTGAGAGGAAGGTCCATTGTCATGCACTTACGAGGCATTTGAATGTAGAGGGTTCTCAACTAAGAATTGTAATCCCTCACTCACTGGGTAGAATATCTTCGACACAATTCTGGGAAAGTGATTCCTTCGTCCATCCTTGATTCTTTAAGTCCAAAAATTGATATTCCTTGAACAAACCTCAAGAATTCCTGTCTAGCTTTTCTTCGTCCAAAAAAGCGATTTTAATCTGCTTATGCATGCCTATTTCTCTTTCCCCTTCTCTCTCGTTCTCTGTACAGATCAGCAAATTATATCGAGCCGTGATTTTCTGCATCTTCAAGTGGCAATATTGTAACGCAATGGCACCCCATATACTGGGCAGCACCCAACGCAACGCAACGTCCAAAGCGACCACATGATGTGCAATATGAGACGCCATTAAAACCAGCCTATCGACTTCGTAAGACCAGGAGCTTCCATACTCGAGTGCATGCAGGAAAAACCAAAAACAAAAACAAATTGGAAAAAAACCATAGCAATCCCAAGAATTGCAATAAAAATGACAAACGAAAACGAAGTAATTTTTAGCATTTCATTAAGTATTGCATCGATGCAGACGTCAAATGTTGGAATACCTTTGAATACCTGCAGCGACCAGCGAGTATGACCATATAAGTCTGTGCGCGTTGTCGTCATCTTGCTGGTGTGTCTCTGTCTGTCTGTCTGTCCGGTGGTGAAATTCTACGGAAGAGAGGGCCATATATACATATATATATATTTTATGGTTGACGTTGCTGTCCTCCAGTGTCCATGAGTGGGCCACAACTTTAAAATCACTTCTGCTGCTCCCGATATACTTGAACGTTCAACGAGAATATATTGATGGGCTGACAGCCAGACACACGGAGACACACGCATCACAGATTGTCCACCAGAAGTGGACTACTCTGCGTAGCACCATAAATGTTGCAGCATTGAATGATGTGCGTGTAGGCTCCATTCACACGTGAATGCTACAACGCATAACCACAAGCCAGCACTCATCAATACAAGATGTGTAGTTGAGTGCTTTTTTTTTGGATTTCTTGGCTGTTTTGTGGCAAACTGTCAAATTCCATTTGGAGGGTTGGATGGAGAGAAGTTTCTTTCAGAATTTTGTCTCCATATCGACTGATTATAGATTACCAGGGACGGATTTGTGGGTGTTTTCGCTTGGTAAAGCAAAGACGTTATTTAAACTCAATAACATTTATTTTTTTTCTAATCTTTTCTTTTTTGTTTAATTTTCTATTTATTAATTTATTTATGTTTATAAATTGTCTTGAACTTTCAGTTAAATAATAAGTGCCATGACCGGACAATGTCTTGTGGTTTTAGGCACGCTATAGGACTTGGAGTGTTGTCAAACAACTTTTGCAGGTTGCATGAATGAGGATGAAGTGGCGACTGGCGACTATCACACACCTCCTTTGATCATGCCCTGCTCTCTCCCAAAAACTCAAATTACTTCTGAGTGATATCTTCTCTGATGATAAGGGATTGAAGGATCTTCTCTCCATCGCTCTACTGAAAGTTGTCTATGATTCAGTTTGTCAAGCATTTCCTCCTATCTTATTCATTTGGTATCACGTTGTACCTCATATTAGCCTGTATATATGTATATGTCAGTTGTTTTTCCTCGCAATGACTCTGACGTCTGACCTGACGTAACCTAACACATTCGACAATTTATACCAGCTGAAAACACCATTGGAAGTAGAATTCGCGCTCTCGCCAACCTGAAAGAAGTTCTGCTTACGATATCAGAACTTACATATGTTGGTGGAAATCGCCTTAAATGGCTACGTGAGACAAGCTGTACACAGCCATGTCTAATTTCGATATCCCCTATCCAAAACTCCTACGACTTTGTAGGACGACTTTGGAGAATTCACGCTGCTCCGAAAAGGTCGGTAAAAAAGGAAATGTGATGTCATAGGTGTTTTTGCGAGCATTGAAACAGAATCGGCAAAAATAGGTTTGATGGTTAATGAGAGTGAAAGGACGTACATATATGTTATCATCAAACAAGGACACCGAACATGCGGACGGATTGGACAAAATGTCACGCCATGTTGACTGAAATAACTTCGAAGTAATACAGGACTTCGTCTACCTAAGATCCGCTTTAGACACGGAACGAAACTTCAGTGCGGAGAATAACTTTTAACTCAAAAAGCAGAAAAGAAGGCAATTGAGAAACTCTGGAAAAATAAAGGTAACTCTTTATAAGAACTTACTCATCACAGTCCTACTTTACGGTGAGGTAGCTTATGGACCTTATCAAAAGTGGATGAGGAAACCCTTGGCCGTGTCAAAAAAAAAGTAATAAGAATGATCTTTGATGCCGTTTGTGTAGACAATGTGTGGAGAAGAAGATACAAAAACATGCTGTATGAGCTGTACCGCGATATAGGCATAGCTAGAAGAGTACGCATGGTGTTTCTTCGATGACTAGGAAATGTAAAGCTGATGGACATCAACACTCCGGCTCGATGGGTTTTCGAAAACACATTGCAATTGACTTAGAATTCCTTCATCGATTAAAAAAAAAAAACCGAGTTATTGCAATTGATCTTTATCTTCTTCGCATGAAACGTTTCCTTTCACCACATTATATAAACTTCTGAAACCACAGGACAGTATTTTGATAAGGTGATTAAATTGACCACTTTTCCTTCTTCCTTTTTCATTATTATTACGACCATCGTGATCTCGAAAGGATCACAGCTCTCCCACTTATTTGCTTCACACAAGTTGGGTACTTTGTACGTCGCGTTTGCCTCAGAATGTGTCGGCAAGCCTCTCGGTTTTGGATTGTTCCATGTCTATGGCCAAGCAAATGCAGATTATCTTGATTTTGTATATGTACCAGAAGAAATTTGTTTGAAATTACAATAACAACAAAGAATTTTGTTATTGTTTTTTATATTTTTGGAGTTGAAAATTGAAATCAGACAGAAGATCATGAGATCCAGTGACCTTACTCCAAAATTTGTTTTGGTGTAAACCAAAACAAATTTGCGTCTTAGAAGGGTACGACAGCATCTAACTGATGAGCCCACTGTCGTACCTGGGCGAAACGCACAATTTTTAATGGAGAAAGGTCACTGGATCTCTTGATCCTCTGTCTGATTTCATTTAAGGATATATTAAGTACTTTATGCAGGGACCTTTGTACAGAATCCTCTCTCATGATGGCTTCATCGTGAGCAAGTAACAGTATCCACATCGATAACCACGAGCTCTAATACAAATGGCCGTTAGACAGCTAGGAGTTTCAGATATAGATCATATGCACGAAGGTAAGATGTCCACCTGGGAGAAAACTTCACCATCTGTTGTGATAGAAAGCTGAAAAGAGGACTCTACATCGCGGTTGTGCGTCCAGCATTCACATTCATACATATTAAATGTAACCTGTGCATCAATCAGAAAAGCTAGTAGCCATACTGTCCATCGGAGAAGATTTTGGGTTTATAAATGAGGTCAATCGACAACTCAAGCAACATTTTTCATATAAAAAAAATCACAAAAAATATTTGAATGTTTACAGACATTATTCTGAGCACACAAATTTAAATTCAATTACATATTTGAATTCAAATATTTCTCTCGCGGTTAATTTGAAACGTCCAATTCCTCTCGAACAAAGAACAATAGAAAGAGACAAGTGTCTATGTGAATTCGCAAAACTTCAAACTGCAGTGAACAGTGCTAAGTGGAGGCAAGATGGCGACGTTTGACAAAACAAAAATTGTGTATTTCAGTGAAAAATTAAAAAATACGACTTTAAAGTGATATTTTCTTTTAAATTTGTGTTTGAAAGTAAATATACCTAGAACCATTTAAAGTTATTTGAATAGCCATAGTGTAATCAAGCCGACTTAATGTGCAGTGCAAGTGTTTTTAGCTTTGTTCTTCGCCATTGGTAAATCAAGTGCACATATACATATATGTATGTATATTTCATTTTTTATTTGATTTGATGCAGATATATGGTAAGCGTTTTGATTATATTTGTTCAGAAAGTGTTTTTTACTAAGTTTAGTAAACTAAGTTCTCTGTTTTGTTGGGATTAAGTAAATCTAGATTTCTTATATTTAGCTAAGGCATAGTTAGGTATCTTTTCATAACTCTCCATGTCTTTTCAAGTGTGATTTCCTTAGATTGCTTAGGAAGACTATCACGCCTTCAAGCTGGGAGATGAGAACCGTGAGCCAAGTCTCTTCCAGGTCCTGATACATGCTTCCCGTGCTCTTTGCTTGGAGCTGGGCGCAGTTCTCCTTCGCCTTCTCTCTTGCAACTACTGCATTCCTTTTCAAGGCGAGTTTTTTTTCACTTTTGATATTTAAATGGCACTTTAACTAAGCTTTGGAAACCCTTTCTTCCTTCTTAAGACGGCTTTAGCTTCATCATTCCATCACCGTGTTCCTTATTGGCTTGTTGTTGGTGTCTCTTTAAAATCCCTAGCAATGTTAGAAGGTCCCACATACTTTGTGCTCCCTGCATTTTGGATACTGTTGATTGCGCTACACAAATTAATTTTTATATTCAAAATGAATTACTTACCTTTTCCAAATCACACATTTTGATTCCCTTTGTTGTCCTTGTTTGTTTGAGGTGATGACCGGTATGAGCCTCTATAAAAAAAGCTGTCAGTAGCAAACGATGTTGTTGGGTACGGCCTTACAAAGTATCACTTTGCAGTCCTTCAGCCGAGATTATATAAATCTATTAACCAAATGGTAGTCAATTTGACTGCAAGACCATGGGACTTGCACTTACCTAGGTTATCTTCACCGGATGGGTCCTTGTCGCAATATTTCATACCTCTATGGCAGCCCTCATAATCTGTTCATTCAACCACAATCAACCAAGTCTTCATCCTATACCGGAGACTTTGGAAGAACTTATAGAAACACACCGTTTTTAACTTTACATACTGGAGCCTGCAGTCTGCGATCCGATTTTAACCAGTTCTCTTCAGATTTCCACGTCTTGGCCTCCTTAAAATTTTTCCCATCAGTTCTTTTGTAGGCAACGAAAAGTAGAAGTTGTTCGTTGTATAGTGATTTGTTCTCGAATGCTTAAAGTTCAGTCATTGATGCTGAAGAGATTGAAGAGATGACCGGTCTCAGAAGTTGTTTTGCAGATAAAATCTTTTGTCCGCTATCGCTGCATCTATTGTTCCTGTTTTCATTAGTAGGAAGAATCTGTGAAAAAATCATTAAACAAATAAATTAATGAATAAGTTAATAGGGTGGCGCAACAGAGCGGATAGTTCAAGGGCTTAGCGTAATTCTCTCAATTCTAACTTGTAAGAAATGAAAGGGACCTAAAATTTTTCTGACGATTTCAAACGGCTAAATAAGAAAGTGTTTTCCATGTCAGTGAAACTACTATCGGAAGTCTTGCCATTTCTAGAAGTTTGAGCTTTGAACTAATACGTAGCAGGCAGACGTGCTTACCTTTAGTTAGTTAGTTAGTTAATTTACTTTTTTATTATTTCAATTTGTTTCAACAATATTTACAATGTAAATAAAATAAAAATAAAAATAAAAGTATATGGTTTGGCCTAAGGCCGTCTACCAGATTGACAATAAGTTTTTAATTTTCTATATTAAGGTTTAATTTTTAATTCATGATTCAGTTATTACACTACTATATAAGTTTGTGTTTCTTAAAAATCTTCATTTATTATTTTGCCACGATATCGAAGTGCGTTGACTGCATAATTATACAACAAATCCCAGCCTTGTTCTCCATTTAAGATTTTGACTACTTTGCCTTCGTCTATGAATTTTGCTCCCAACCACCTTAGTCGGATTTCTTTGAAAATTGGACATGACCCAAGAAAATGAAATACGTCTTCCCTTACCTTTAGATTACAGATGCTGCAGAGTATTAGCAAGTCTGGTCTGTGGGGTACGAAGTTTAAATTTGTAAGTTCGCCTCTCAATTTGAAGATCGTACTTATTAAGTTAACTTTATTTGAATTGACGAAGTACGTGTTTGCTTCCAGATTGTAATTCAGTTTGCTGTAAATCATCCTATACTGGGATTCTTCGGCTTCCTTTTTGAATTGTTCGTACATCCTGCATCCGGTTGCTTTCAGAAGATCGGTGAACTTCGACTTTACAATTGCTACAGGTTCATCCAGTTCGAATTTCCAGTTAAGTTTACCTACTGCTGCTAAGTGGTCCAATTCCTTGACAAATCCTCTTCTGTTTACTAATAAACTGGTTAAGATTATTTTTGGCAACCTTTCATTTTTCATTTCGAGTATCTTGACTACATAGTCTAGGTGCATTTTTAAAGTGTCGAGGTATAAGGGGGGTACTCCAGTCTCCAGATGTAGCATGTAATTAGGTGTGCTATTTGGTAATATGAATAGTCTTTTCAGAAAGTAGCGAAGAAATTTTTCATACGTTTCAAACGCACTATATCCCCATACTTGGGCTCCATAAAGCAGTATTGACAACGCAGTTGCTCTGAATATTTTTTGCTTTGTACTGTGTAACACGTTTTTGTTATCTATACATTTATTCCACACCGAAGAAACCGCTCTTTTAGCTTCCGCAAGTTTATTTTCCAGATGTTTGTTCATATTAGCATTGCATGTGCTTACCTTTAGGTCACGGGCACTACCGACGAAGCATTAAGTTATGCCTGACTCCTCATACCGATTTAGCTTGGGTTCGGCTAAGGTTTGCGAGCTTAATCATGGAAAATCAGCTCATACTATGGCAATGTCTTTGTGACCTCGATGTTTCGTTGGCTCATGCGAAAGACAACGTAACATGACTTCAACTCCAGAGGAACTGTAAGTTGGTTGAACTTTTCTCACTTTGTCATTAAAAAATAGTAACAAAATCATAATATGAAATCATAGCGAACACAATGCATTCATAACGTAATGTGACGTAACGTAACGTAACGTAACTTGTTACGAAGAGTAATCGTGATTGTGATTCAGCCATTAAGCTTATGAAACAGCTACAGTATGAATATTATAACATTTAACACATATTCCAATTTCGAGGAAACCTAGCTTTTTCGCCAAAAACAAGCTAAAATCACTATAAATTGTCTAAAACACACATGTAACTTATTTGTTTACGAAGGAAACGATACGTTTCAAAGAACATCGCTTCAGAGCTGAAAGTCATGGGCTATATAGCCTCGCACATACCTTAAAACGGACCCCTAGGCCCATAACCATCACCTGAACGCTCCAGTAAATTAAATACTGCCCTGTGCACATTGATGGTGTCTCCATAGACGGATAGTGTTCCCGTGGTATACTCTCTCATCGCCACCATCAGGCAGTGTTTTGGTGCGCTGTAGTAAGCGCGCGTGTGTTTCCGAAGGGGTTGCATAGTTTCACGAAAATGGTCTTTGGCATTCGCAACATGCCAAAGTTAGTTGCCATTTTTTTTTTAATATCGACACCAGATATGCGAAAAATGTTGACAAACGATATTACTACGAGGTCGGGTGACGGAAATTGTTTTTTTTTTTTTTGCTTTTTTTGATGTTTTGTCTTTTGTGTGTCTCCTTCTTTCCTGTCAATCGATGAAGATGCGAAGGTATACAATGTTGATGGTGCGATGATGGACATGTCTAGGAGGTAACTATTTTAATGGCTTGTACTGCACCGGAAATAAACCCAAGGTATGGTGGCTTGGTCGAGTGCGACTGATTTATTTCCTTCCCCCAAACAAGGCCATACTATATCTATAACTAACTATGCATCACATCACAAGCAGGCACTGAGCACATAGGGAAAGTATCTTTTGTGGAGTGCTTTAAGTAACACAGAGCGCAGAGGGTATTATATAGAAACTCAACTCGAGAGTGGTCATGCCATGGCGCAATGTTGTGTGTACAATTTTTCGCTTTCCCCCGTTTTGCCAATCAATATTCTACGACAACGCTTCTTGAATACTAAATAGGCTTAGACTTGATGGACCTGTTACCTTTATTTTTGCCTCTGTCAATATCTACATGTATACGTTTGCTATGTGCCTCTTTGCCTTCCCTCCAACTATACGCTACGCTAAGAAGAAGAAGAAGCATCCCTTTTTACGCATACTCGCACACGAAACGGTATGAGTTCATAGCGATAGCGACCGACCGACCCCTTCGAGCTATTTTATGCTGGAAACGTCTCTTTTTTTATCGTGGCTTTATTTTGTTGAAATGTATGTAGCCATACTTTGGGCATAAATACATAAGTTTTCGTGCTTTTTTTCTTCCTTACTATGCTGTTTCTGTTGTTACTTTAGTTTATCTATATGTACAAATATATATATGCAGTGCGATTAGGCTGAGCTAAGGAATTTTTCTACAAGTAGGTAGGTATTGATTTTGTTTGTTTCTTTTTGTGGAGAAATAAAAGACAGGATTTGTTAAGACAAGATGAAAAAGGACCTACTAAATACGACCAGAAAGAAACAAAATTTTGGTTTTCACATTGATAAGTAAAATGCTTGCAAATTTATCAATGGCTGTCTTTAAACCGTTGCATGCTGCGAATTTTATTAATTCTAAGTGAATATGTTACAACATTCTGTAGGTACCTACTTAGAAAATTTGCCACGGTCTGGTTGGCTTGAATACCTATAGAAAATTACAATAACAAAAAAGGATGTTATTGTAATTTTCTATACTACAAGACTCTTTGAAATTAAAATTAGAAAACTATTTATGAAGGACTTTTTACTTCCTTAATACCTATGTAAAAGTACATTACAGTTCTTTTGAGATCGTCTTCTCCCAGAAATGTGCATACAAAAACACGAGCCGAAGCCCTGATGTCCATCCACTCTACGTGGCTCAGCAATCGTAACCTTGGGTAGCGTACTCTTCTAGCAGCACAGCTCATACAGCTGTTTGTTGTTTCTTCTCCCCACACATTGTCTTCGCATACTGGAGTAAAGATCATTCGGAGTGTTTTTCTTTCGAAACGACCTCCCTCATCCGCTTTCGATAAGTTGTCGATGAGTTCTCTACAGACCATGACGGAGCAGCGTGATGAAAACTTCATAGTCATCCTGCATAGTCGTATGAGACTTGCAGGGATGCCGAAACTAGACATGGCTCTGTACAACCCGTCTCTGTAAATAATGTCATACGCGGCCTTGAAATCGATAAAAAGATGATATCGATATTATATTCTCGAGTTTTTACCAAGAATTGCCGTAATGTGAAAATTTGATCTATTGTAGACTTCTCTGGTCTAAAACCACATTGATAAGGACCTATCAAGTTGTTGACGTGGGGTCTCAGACGTTCACATATTACAGCAGACAAGATCTTGTAGGCGAAAATAAGGAGGCCTATCCCTCTTTAATTGGGTCTCCCTTCTATAGGATCGGGCATACGATACTGAGGTTCCATTCATCGGACATGCTTTCTAAGTCAGAAGCAGCGGTTCTGATGGGTTTTGTTGGCATTGGTGCCACTGGTCTTCTATTTTTAATGCAGGCGAAATGGGATTCAAGGATTGCTGGAGGGATACTCGATTATGGAAGGCACTGGAAGTCTCTGACGATTGTAACTTTTCTTCGTCAAATTTCTTCACAGCGTTGGTTCGCGCGAGTTGTGAACAGTATAGGTATCCTAATTCGAAACTTCGGTAGAAAAATGTAGCGGTCAAAGTCAAAGTTAACCCCTCGGAAAATTCGGACATCTATCACACAGGAAGAGTGCCTCGCATCGATCTGAACATGGTCAATTTGGTTGACTGATCTGGGAATCACCATTTACTTTTATTAGTTTTAAAATGCGGGAAAGTGTACTACTACAACGCTGAAAAACCGATAAGCCTAAGGTGTTTTCGGACGTTTTATCACGCAGGATATGCTTACCTATAAAATACATATTTCCAAAGATGTCTCCTTTCCTAGTTTTGCGTTAATCGTCAAGAGCGATTTCCACATCATATCTTAGGCACTGCTAATAAGAGCTCCTAGGAGCTCCTACCAACAATCTTTGAAGTTCTCGTCTTCCTTTAGATTTAGAATTTAGATCTAATGCGGTATGAGGATGCTCATAATATGCTCATTAATTGGATTTTGACTGATAACCTAATCCCTGAGTCTACATTTAACGACAAATCCGCAACAAAATAAGCGTTGTTTCTGTTGTCTGTCGCCATCGTAAATGCCTCAAGTTTTCATCTTCTTTATGAGTATGACCCACTCCATCGCACTTCTTGAATGGCGGTTATGTCTGCAGTCTAAAGCGTCCGTTAATTCTCGAGTTGAACATAGTCCGGTAAGGGATCTTACGTTCCACGTGAAAATTCTGAGGTCTTTTCCATTTTTCGATTGCTTCGGTCGTCAACCTTGAAATCACAATAATCGCTGTTTGAGGCTGTTGTTTTTGGAATCGTATAGTTTTTGCTTGCCTATAATTTTTATTCAAACACTGTTAATTAAATTTGATCTTTCTTTGTTCTTGAGAAATGAATCGGAGGGGAGTTGGCCTCTTTCCATATGATTTATTTTTTGTCTTTACCCAACCTTTCTGTTCTGGGCTTTTGTCAAATTTCATGAACAACACCCTGTGTATAACAGTGAGTGTCGAAAGTAAGTGTATACCTACCTGCGAAATATTTGTTTTAAAAATAGCTTTTTTTTATAATTGGATAATGGATAGTACTTGATTTCAAAGTGGATGTGAATTGTTTTGAAGTGGTTTACAATTTAATAAACCATTTTTGAAATAGAGAAACAATTAATTAATTTAATTAAATGATTAGTGTTGAGAAACACTTACATATGTGATTCTTCCAACACGATAACCACCCTAAGCACACATCGGAAACCGGCCAAGGAATGATTACTTTGTCGTACATCTAAATAACTGGACCACCTTCCAAAATCCCGAGACCTAGTCCCGATCGAGTATATGCGGGAGTATCTCGATAAAAAGATCCACAAAAGGGTTACTTTAAGTAAACAGCTAGATAAATCGATTTTTGTTGAACAGTAACAAAAAGTTCCTTCTGATTTGATAAGGAAGCTATGGGATTAAGACTTTCTATGTGCTTTTTTCATTGATGAATGATTCCACTTCATGGCACATAGCTTAGGTTAAGTGAAAGTGGCTGTCAGCTAATGATCATGTACGTTACATGCAATACCTGTCACACTTAGACCACAAGGGTCCATTGTGATACCACAGAGATCAGCTAGTTAATCACCTACTAATCCCATAAAACCCGATATAAGATTAACGAGTTGATCCCATAAATCTGTCCCAGTAATCTGTCATTTCGGGACTAGCTGGTTAATCACCTGCTAGTCGAAGCACGCGGAACTTTAAATGTATTTTGAAAGACTTTTATGGTCTATGTAAGCTAAGTCGCTAGTATCGTCGAAGTAGAATTTACCGAGATGAGTTTTCCTTTTATGAAATAGTGCAGGACATGAACAAAAAAGGTGTTGAAGGGTTTCTTCCTCTTCCTCATGCATGCAGCTACTGTCGAAATCATTGAAATACACACCCAGTCTTTTTGCGTTTCCCGTTTGACAGTGTCCCGTAACAACACCTATAGTAGAACCTATAGATACAGGCAGTTTAAGGCTAACAATCTCTTCGAGCGTTTTGAGTCTACACACTTTTTTGGTTGCAAGGCAGTTGTTACTCTCGCAGTCCATCTAGTGTTTGCTACCCATCTTGTATAGCGTTTTGTCTTAGTAGGAGCTTGCCTATACTTGTAGCGATATGTTTACCTATATTGTTCCATTCTAAAGGTATAGGTTAGAGGTTGTGCCCTCTTTGGCTAGTTCCTCCGCCATACAGTTGCCTGGTATGTCCCTGTGTTCCGGCACCCGAATAGTGAATGTTGAACTGATTTGACATGGCCCTCAGAGATATTTGACAGTTTTGGACCGTGATGGGTTTTGTAGAGACAGAGACAAATCTTCATGACATATGTATAAATAGCTTTAAGACGTTGCACATCCACGTTGCACATGGATGTTTGTACCTACATATTCGTAGGTATAAATTATTTGAAAAAAAGAAAATTGTGAAAAAAGGAACTCTCTCTTTTGTTTTCAATTTGTCTCATCTTATGAAACTTATTTGTCCTAGTTTCGCTAAATATAATAGATTCCTACATTTATGTCCACATAAACATCATGCACCAAATTTCCTCTCCAGCTGAGAAAACATTCCCAATTTCGCAAACAAAAGTCGCCAGAAATGTCTGTGCTCAGCTCTGCAAAACAAGCACAACCTCACTCACATACATCGCAACGCACTGGGCATAATTGGAAATAATAAAACTCATAACACTTAAACGCTTTATATTCTCTGGGACTTGATTTTTTGCGTGTCCACGAAATCATTTGTCAGATTTTGAGAAAATTTGCATTAATCAAACTATACACACTCGAAGCTCACACGTCGCGTCGCCATGCCATTCGCACCACCCCTTGACACACAACTTTCTGTAGCTGTACCACTGTCAGCATGAGAATGTTCCTCTATTATTATTATTACTCTTTCTGCTCAGAAAGAAAGAAAACTTTCTTAACTGATGACTTGTTTTGTAGTTTTTGAAACAATTGCCCTAAGAGTTGTGTACGAGTATGTCTGAGTCAGTGACACGACCAACCGATACACGTTATCCCCTTAAAGCTGCAGTTTTGTTCCACAAATAAATTACCAATTTGAATATCCCATTTGAATATCGATAACCGGGAGATACCGGCAATAGAGCAAAGAAAAAAAAATATATCGAAATAACAGCGACATATCCTGATTGTGTACGCTTCCGTTTGCTGCCACTACCAACGAATTAGTTTTTTTTTTCTTCAGTGAGTTGCTGCTCTTGGACTGGGGTGGAATGTGGGAGACGAGCCCACGTACTTGTCCGAGACGAGGGTTAGTTCCATGCATCCTCTCCTCCAACTCCCAAAGCGTGTGTAGGTATAGCGAACGAACAGCAGCATGTATTGAGAGAGATTTGCCTAGAACAGGACGATTTATTTATTTTGATGATATCTTTCAGGATAATAAATTGAATGAGCGAGGATAACTGATTTTTTAGGGCTATGCCGGACATAAATATAAATATTCGCAACGAAATATGTGAAGTGCTATAAAGAATCCGCATCATGTGGGGTCAGGCTCTATACCGCCACCCCCTGCCGCCACACGTCGTATCGGATACGTGCTCCTGTCACACACACAACACATCACTATAGACTAAGAGTGGGAGGGGGTGCGATACTGCCAGCTCGAGGCTCCCCTTAAATAAGTAATGTCCTCATATGGTTGCCGATTCCAAAAGCAGTGCTCTGTGCACTTCTGACAGCCGCTATAAATAAAGAGGAATTGAATTTTGCCTAACATTTGGTTGCGGATTGGTTTTTTTTTTTTTTTGTTGGTCCTCCTACTCTGCACATCCATCAGATACTGAAGTTACGTGTTGTTGTGATAAAATCTCCCATTCAATGCGCAGCCTTTTTATTAATTTATTTCATTAATTTGGACCAAGCAAAGATTCCTCTCTAATCCCCAGCTTTGAAATCCTAAATGAAATTATCTAATCACTCTGATCAGGAAAAAATAATCTAACACCATGTTGGTGGGGGTGTATGTGATGTCTGATGTGTGCCAAATGTGCACCGGGCGGGAGCATCAGCGGTAGAGATATCCTGGTGAATTGTGTGAGCTTCTAATAAAAGGTGATGTAATTAATGCCGTACTTGATTGCAGATATACTGTTTATAAAGCAATTTTCTGGAGGTTGGGGTTCTCTAACAACACCACACTCGGTATACCTTACACATACACCGAGCACATACCTACTCATTTTGGCGAATGTGTTCGGTGCTCGCCCGCACAACACAAGATGAATATAATGAGCGTTATGTGGAAAAAGGAAGTCAAGTATGTCAGTGTTATCGATATTCAGGGGTGCCAGCACGTAACTTGTCACAATCGAGGATTGTCGATTTAATCGAGAGTTGGCAGCACCTATTTTGAATCAATCGAGTTTTCTCGATTGTATCGTTTTTTTGGCAGCACAGAAACCTGGAAACGACGCTTGAAACAAAAGTTTTCATTCGATAGAAAATAGTTGTCGTCCATCGATCAAGTGTTATTTTTTTTTGTGTTAAAAATGGAAAAATCTAACAATATGTCAATAAATAAAAAGCAGATAGATATATTGACCACCTTCATGTGTGGTCACCAGGATTTAGCGAAGGGAATCCTTAAATCAGCGCAAGGGAGGAAAACTAGTAATTTGTTGTGGGAAAAACTCACTCAATCCTTAAATACAGAGGGTCCTCCACAAAAACAGCTGAAAGAATGGAAAAAGGTAGGTTGTTGTTAAAATACAATACGTGTATATCAGATTCTATTTTTTTTAGACTTGGAGTGATCTCAAATACAAAGTAAAAAACAAATTGAGAAATAATAAGATTCATTTAAGAGGCACGGGTGGAGGCCCATATATGCAAAAGTCCATCGACGACTTTGAGGAAAAAATCATAGAGTGCGCCGGTTTGGAAGCAGCAGTCGATGGGATTAGTTCAGCAAAATCATTTGGAGTCAGACTTGAAAATGTTGATAACACTGATAATAATGACGCAGACAGGAACGTGGAAAATAGAAGCCCAGACGTTTGGGACGATATAGTCTTAGACTATGAAAATCAAAACACAGTCGAAGAGGAACCATGTTTTGAACATGCAAGTATGTACAAACTAGTTGTGTACATAGTATTGAAATAATAAATATACTTATTAATACAATTTTAGAGAATTCAACTAAGAAGAGAAATGCCCACAAAAAAAGTGAAAAAGAAAATCTGATGAAAGAATATGTGATGGCCACAAACACCATAAATACAAAATTAGACGCAATACACGGAATGCTTCAGAGCAGTCTCAAAGTGCAGAAACGAAAACTAGAACTGGACGAAAAACAATATAGGCTTAAAAAACGGAAAATGGAAATTTACGAAAAAAACCAAAACCTAAAATTGCGGTTACAAGAAACAATGTTAAACACAAAGATAGAGGAGAACCGCATAAGACTGCAGGAAATTGATAATGGAAAGTTTTTATAGTTTCCTTTCAAGACTTATTGTGTTCAAAACTTATAATATAATGAAATGTTTTTTTTTACTTTTTTTTTTAGTTGGAGAAATGAAATGTTACTTTTTAATTTATTTTAGTTTAAGAAATGAAATGTTCCTTTTTGATTTATTTTTAGTTTTAAGAAACGAAAGTTTAGTTGGAGAAATGAAATGTTACTTTTTAATTTATTTTAGTTTAAGAAATGAAATGTTCCTTTTTGATTTATTTTTAGTTTTAAGAAATGAAACGTTTCTTTTTAGTTTTTAGAAATAAATATTTATAAAGAATCTCTAATATTGTTTCTAATATTTTGTGCGACTCTTGCTAAATTATCATTTAGATTTGCGTTTGAAATGACATCAGGTTCTGTGTTCAACGTAACTGCACTAACACTATGTTGTTGGAATGGCAGTCTAAAATGGACACACGCATTATGCAGACCACAACACACATTAATGATTCGCGTCACAGTTTCCGGCTCAAACCTAAGCTTCCGTTCATTCGACAGGCACCTCCAGCGTCCTTTTAAAATTCCTATGGTTCTTTCTATTTGGCTTCTAGCTACAGAATGGATGTTGTTGAATCGGATCTCTGCACTACCTTCTGAAGCATTCCTATAGGGTGTTAATAGCCATGGCTGCAATGGGTAACCGCTGTCACCTAGGATTTAAACACATATATATAGAAGATGTGTATGCTGACAAAATGTTACAAACCTAGAATCCGAGTGCTTACTTCTCCTGCACGGAACTGTTGGTTAAAGAATTTCAATTCATTGCTGCCATTCCAAACAGCCGAGTCATGTGCAGCACCTCCATGGGAACTGTTTATTGCAACTATCTCGTTTAGATGATTACATATCTACACAAATAAAATGAGAAATTTAGAAATCAATTGTACCTATTAGTCAAATCAACTTACCACCATAGCATTCAAGCTATGAAAGCCTTTTCGATTGAAAAATATGTGCTCGTTCACCTTAGGTCTCAAAATAGGAATGTGAGTGCCGTCAACACAGCCTACTATTCCCGGCAACTTGAATTTCCTGTAATAATATTCTTTGCTATCATGAAATTTCGAATTATCAAATTTTATCCATTCTGAACAAAATTTGTCTTCCAAAACAAGCAATGTTCTTCTGAAAAACTTTGACACTGTTGTTTGTGCCATCCCGAGTAACACATTTGATCCGACATTCGCTTGGTAGCTTCCACTGGCTAGAAGATTTAAAGTGGCACAAAGCTGGAGAACTGGTGGAACCGATGTGTTTCTAACGCTGTTTGGCAAATCTAAGCAGCCTAGTACCATCAAAAAACATTCTTTATTTAATCTGAACTGCTGTACAAAACTAAAAAAAAACAAATGGTTTGGTTTCGGTCTAATTTTTTTCTTTGTAGATATATATGAACACTTACTCTTTCTCACGCATTTCTAAAGGATTACTTTCATCCCTGAGGCATCTTCTTTTGATTTTTTCGTTGAATACTTCCTCGTCGTCACTGTCAGCGTCAAAAAATATCATTTTTAAATGCAATTGAACTTATTTGGATAGAACTTTATTTTGAAGACAACCAATTTGACGTTTCACTTTGTAGTTCACAATGGCATTTTTAAGTTGATATCAAAATGAAACTCGTTTCAAAATACGTGCTGCCAAAAATAATTTGTTTCGAGTTGACCGACGATCGACAATCCTCGATTGTATCAAGTTACGTGCTGGCACCCCAGCTCTCAATTAATCACGGTATCAGTATTCTTAATCAGAATGGTGTACACTCTTTGTGTATACGGTATACGGTATACCTTTTCTCATTTGCGACAAGTCGCGCGAACTTTCTTTAACCTTTTGCATGGTTTATTTGCGGAGTTAATGGCATTCGTAGGTCAAATAGGGTGAGTTTCGTTAGCCCAGGGGGGATGCCAGTTGTTGTCAGGAGAGTAAATTTCACGGCGCATTTGCAGCAAACAATAAAATAATTATGCGAACGCTTAAGGGAAGAGTTACCCCTTTAACAATAAAAGTTCATTGCCAGCGTTGTAAATTGGAGTAGATAAGGAGTTTGGTATATTCGTGGTGGAGTGAGTTATGTAGGCTTGGTGGAGTTGTGGTTATTTCAAGTAATGAAATTCTGGTTAGCGTAGATGTCTATAGCAATTAAACAGCATTATGCCTTCAGTATAAGAATGGACTTTTGCTCATTAAACAAAGATACCAATGAGGGAATTAAAGAAGGCATCGTTATCATCAGTAACAATTTGAAGAGTGAACTTTCCTCTCCGGATGACCTCTTAATGGATCAGTGTTATATTAATACAATTTTGTTTTTAAGAGAAACACAGCATGGACAAAAGCCTCGGACTCTACAGTATACACTGATGTGGTAGTTCTGTGACGTTAAAGGTTAAGCGTTTTCGCACCAATGACATCAGACTAGTCTCGAGGTACCTACGGAAATTGGGTCAGTTCTAAAAATGTTACTGACTTTCAAAATATGAAAACTTATACTAAGATTGAGATCAATTACCTACCGGGCCATTGTATACCACGATAGCAACCTCTCCCTTATTGTTGTGCTGCAGGAGATGGAAATAGGATAATTGTGATTTCTCAATGAAAATAATGTCGCTATAAGATCAATTCTAGCCTCGAGAGCGGATTCCAGATGAAATTGAGTGGCTGAATGAAAAGAAGGTATACCCATTAGGACTGAGATCTCCGGGTTTGATAATTCAGCCGGTATTACGACTTTTGAAGCTAAATATCTCAGTAATTTGATGTAGTAGAGCCATTGTGAGATCAGATTTGGATTCGGCGGATAGCAAATCATCGGAAAAACATTGGTTTGTTTTTGGGTTAAATTTTTTTTTATGTTAAAACATAGGCTCAAAAATAGCAAAAACTGGATTCTTCCGATCTTGAATGCTTAATATTTTGAAAATGTGATGAGACAGAGCAATTCTGAGGGCAGATTTGAGTTCAGCGAGCCAAAAACCTTTAAAAAATATAGTTTGCTTTTAACGGCATTCGAAAACGTGAAATTTTGTTGACCAGTGTAATTTGTGATTTCATTCGAGCTTTAAAGAGGCGATTTGGGCCAGAGAAAGAAGCTTTCGAATACTTAAAGACAACTCAGAAAACCGAATTTTTTTTTTCATAGGAGCTAAAAATATCTGTAATAAGCCAAGTTTTTGCATGACCATAAAGAAAGGCAAAAAAAAATACGCTTGTGTCATCGCTTCCAACGCTTTTCTAAAGTGACCTTCTCTATGTCAGCTTTATTGACAAAGCCAACTGGCAGCTCGATTTGCTGCTAACTAGTCACTTCCTGATAGCATATAGGCCCCACCAGAGTTTGAGTCTGTAATGAAGTAGACGTTTTTTCGAATTCGATTGCGAGAGCCCTAAAAGATTTCAATGTACATACATAAATTCGCTTATCCTGATGGTATCCCTGCCGCTATTCTAAAGCATTGTTCTTCTACACTGGCAAAACCATTGAGTACTATCTATTCTGTTCTTCTGGGCTCTTTCCAAGCAGATGGAAAACTGCGTTTGTTCAGCTCCCTTAAAAGGGCGAATCTTCCATCTCTTTAATTCGATCGTCCAATTCCAATAACGTCCCTATTTAGTAGTTCATGGAAACGTTTTGATAAAACATCAAGCTCATGATATATCTTGGAGAACGAAGCTTTTTAATGACGATAGTGCGGCTTTCGTAGCCAAAGGTCCACTGGTGATTTGATGGCATACCTCACCCAAAAGTGAAACCAAGCCTAACACTCTTTGGAGAAAGTACCTACCATTATTGCGCTTGATATTTCTGAGGCATTTGATCGAGTTTGGCATTAAGCTCTCTTATCGAAAATGACTGATTGGTATCGATGAGTTTCTTTTTCATTGGATTACAAAATACCTTTTGTACACACAAGTTGTGTTGGATGGCTTTAAGTCTGATACCCATTTTCTAAATGCTGATGGGCTCCATTTTGTCTCCGACTAAAAAAAATAAATAGGGTGGCGCAACAGAGCGAGGAGCCTCTGGGCCTAGCGCTTTTCTCACAATAATGCCTTGTCAGGGAATGGAAGGGACCTACAATTTTCTGCCGGTTTCGAACGGGTAATTACGAAAGCGCTTTTCATGGCAATGAATTTACTAACGGAGGACTGGCCAATTCCTCGCGAAAGGCGATACCGTGGAAAAACACTTTTGTCTCTGCTGGGATTCGAGCCTCGAACCTCTGAGTTAGCAGGTGGACATGCTAACCATCACTCCACGTGTACCTCCGACACTCTTATTTCTTTATTTTCATAAATGAGCTCCTGTCTAAAACTTTTAATTCCCTCAACTGTGTTATGACGTCTCAACCCTAAACTTCTCGTATTCGCTTCCAAATACACGTCCTTGATCTTCGGAGTTTTAACTGGACCGTTTATGTATGATAAGCAGAATGAATTCTGACCTTAACAGCATTGTTAAATGAGATAGTAAATTCAATAATTTGAAAGCTCAATGCTGTCTCTTGTCCTGCATCCAAGAAACCGAGGAGCTGTCAATGCTTAGTATGTATGTGTATAAGTGATGACCTTCGATGGAAAGACCATATGAAGTCGCCAAAAACGCTGGATGAACATCCTCGAAATTTTACTTGCCTCACTTCAATTATCGCTTTTCACAAACAGGTCTACTAGCATTTATACAAGGTGATGGACCCCCCCTCCAATACAATTTTTTGCTTGTCTAGGTCCAACCTACACACCCTATCTTTTTGTCATACCTTATGCGAATCACCCTGTATATAGCGTTGTTGCATTACTCTCCTGACACAATTTAGACGCAACACTCGCCTCGCTAGGAATGCTCATCAATTTTACCTTGAGCCCAACTTCGGGCGTTAGTCAAGTACAGTGATTCATATTTTAGTCCCACTACCACCATGTGGAATGCTCTACCAGACTCTTAATTTCCCTTGCAATACGAAAACAGAAATTTTTCGTCTTAACAGAAAAACTACTGAAGCAAATGCTTCTTAAAATTTGTACATTTCGCCTCAAACAAATAAGCTACTAAGTGACCTCATTAAGTCGAATTCTATTATAAAGTAACCAATATGTAAACAAAATATTACTTCACCCTTTTCATTTATTTTAACAAACGAATCTTAAGACAAAACTCAAACAGTCGACTTTGAAAAGGATTTAACTACTGTGATGAGCAATGTGGTACTATAGCACATTAGCATATTCCAAGTGTACTATGTATTACAAGAAACTAAAAAAAAATTTTTTTTTAAAATGTAGATAAACTAAACACGTAATTTTTAGCGGAACTTACATATGTTTTTCGAAAAAAATGTTTAAAATTTAAAAAAAAAATAATTTTTTTTTGAAAATTGCAATAACTATCTTCGAGCGGACAAAACAGCGAGTAGAAAACGCAAGGGGTCATGAAAGTCTCGTGGGTTCATTCGGGCGCCATTAAAAAAGTTATGACACTTTCAATGTTCAGTTGTAAAGCGATTACTTGAATTCTATGAAGCGAAAGATTTTTATCCGTACTATCATTGGATTATACCTATCTATTATAAATAAATAAAATAAATAAGGAGGAGCCAAGGAGCTATGGAAACCTAGGGGCTAATGGCATTTCCAGGACTTACAATTTTATGCTGATAACGGACGTCTAAGTTAGAAAGCGTTTTTCATGGCAGTGTATTGACTCTCGGAGAGCTTGATTATTCCTTACGAAAGTTGATACCCGTGAAAAACGTTTTTTTCTTTGATATTTCTGGGACTCGAACCTCGAACCTCTTACTTAGCATCTTTATATATATAAAATTTCCATGTCAAAATGTTAGTTACCGAACTCCTCCGAAACGGCTTTACAAATTTTCACCAAATTTTATATGCGTGCTCAGTAGGTTTGAGAATCGGCTACTAATGATTTTCCATACCCCTAAGTGATAAGGGTCATCCACTCTTAACATTATTTCTTTAATTTACACTGTGACTTGAGAATTTTATAAATTAGATTTTACAGTCTCAGTGTAAATGTCATATCAACTATGTATATTCTCAAGTAAATTTATTATTATACTATTTGGGGCCTCTGAGAATAGTTTCATAATTTTATAATCCCAGAAATACCACGGAAACGGGGACAGGAAAGGAACGGGAACGGGAACGGAAATTTTGAGCCAATATCAAAAATTCTTTCGACACTAGGATGTTTTATTACCTGTACAAACATATTATGTAGCTATATTCCATTACAATATTTCCACAGAAACGGCAACGTGAAACTATAAACTTTCCGGCTATCTTCAGTTTAGTTCGGCAGGTGTTCCTGAAAATTTTTTTAATAACTTAGATCCGAGCAAAGCCGGGCGGGTCAGCTAGTAGCTATATAAAATTTTCGTGTCATAGGGTTAATGTTTACACTCCTCCGAAACGACTTGACATATTTTGATGCAATTGCATACGTATATAAAGGTCTGAGAATAGGTTTTAAACTTATTCCTTTCCTTATTCTCTTGCCATGGGAACAGAAACGAGAAACTGTTGGACCAATTTCAAAAATTCTTTTAACAAAAGGACGTTTTACTACTTATCCTCGTAACATAGACTTTGTTTCATCCCACAAAAACGGAAACGTAAGAATAGAAACTTTCAGGCAATCCTCAGCTCTGCCCAGTATGTGTTTTTGATAAACTTAAGGATTTTTGCAATTTTGTGTGCACAACGCTTTCAATAACAAAAACTGGAGCAACACCAGGCAGATTAGCTATGAATAACTGAATGAATTATGAAGAACTGCTTATTGTTTAATTTTAACTTTAAATGATGATCAGCAGACCTGGGCTTCAGTTAGTTACTTAAGTCCCATTTCCAACGCTATATGTATACGCTATGTTTGACAATCTGAATCCTCTCTAAAAAGAAAGCTTCGTTACGAAAACCCAAAGGTTTCTTTTCAACACTGTCAGGGTTGGACACTTTCCTCCTTTTCAGGTGTGGTAAGGCTTTCGTCTTCTCTCTTAACACACTGTTAGAGGAGTGCTCGCTGTCAATTGCCATTTGGCCGCTCTTCTGGTTTGCCTACTAGATTAGCATCATTTCCATCTTATGAAGAACGCACAACAGCTTTTCTTTGCTCTCAAACTCAACAAAAACCATCTTTAACTACTCCCTCACTCACACACATTAGTTTGACAACTTCGACGAAAATGTAGCGAAATTTCCTCTTTTGTATAGACAAAAAAGATATACAAATTCGAATGACATTTATGTTATCACACGAATAAGTTACACTCTATAGCTTCTGGCCACCACTCAGCAAGTACCCACGAGCATTAAGCCGGATCAACGACATATGTACGTACAAAGCAACTAACATAAGCACTAGGCATAAGACAACAACGAGCGTACTGGATATACATAGGTATATAGATATTGTGTATCTCTTCAATCAATCTACGCAATCTAATCCAGAGCACTCGAAACAACATCACATCACACCAATTGCCAAAAATTCCCTGCTAAGGTTATTTGATATCTATATCTACTTGTCGTCAGTCGTCAGTCGTGAGTCGTCGTCTCTGTCGTCGTTGTATTTCGTATATATAAATGAAAGGTGTGTGTGGGTGTATATTTTGTTGATTGGCAGCGATATCCTTTTTGCTATTACCACTACTCCATCAACAAAGAGATATTCTTCTTTACTCCAACTGCTGCCGCTTGTCTCCCCAGACATTGTAGCTCTTAGATGAGCTGACACTCGATGGTTAGTTAGTTCAATTTGGGAGTCCTTGTGGTATGCCATAGATGATGGCTGGGGCGATGTCATAAATCCAAGGGCGAACTGCAGTAAAAGCTTTCCAAGTGTATCATTCCATTCATTTGCATTTTCAGGGAGGTGAAGTAGGTATGAGTCTATAAGCTCTACTCATCATAATGCAACCGATGCATCCAATTTAAATTGACACCTTCTCCATCATTCGGTCGGTAGGTAGGAATAAGTAGATATGGGTGGTGGTGGTATGGTTTAATGTAATTTTTGACAAAAATTCAACCATCTGGCTGCTGCCGTCATGGATCAATCCATGATAATATGAAAAAAAAGAAACAATTAAATGGAAACCAGTCCTCGGGAGACAAAGGGGACACCGCGCAGCTCCAAACGAGGTTTTAATATTTTATTCAGTCCTACAAAGTTCATACCCGCGCACTAACATATGAAAGGGGTTGGTTGAAAGACCCCCGTTCGATTTATAAAATTGAGTTTTGATTTTTTACACAAGTCCAGCATGTCGGCTGGACTATCGCAGGCGCATCCGCCATAAATCGTTTGGCTGTCATTTTTAAAATTCCATTTCTATATTTACCCCATCAACATGGCGCGCTTTGCAGAGATGCAGATGTATGTACACAGCCACTATGGCCGTTTGTAAATGTGATTGGGTTCAGGACGAATCATTAAAATCTAAAAATCTGTTGTTGCCAAAAATTCGTTTCCATCGTTTTGAGTGTCCTCTACGTTGTCGCTTAGCGTTCGAGGATAGGGCAAAAGAATCTCGTTTTGACTTTAGGTGGACCACGACCAAAAAAATGGCAGGTTCCGCTATTCCGGTGATGAATCCATGCCTGATGTCTCATCAAATCGCAAAAAGCACGAACAATCATCGCCAGATATCCACGACGACGATGCGACGACACGGACGACACAGAGAAACACAAATCTTCTTCACTCGATAGATTCTCAAACAAACTAAAAAAAAAAAGGAAAACAAACTCAAAGGGAAAATATCTGCGAAAACGTCCCATTGCCAGGCAGCCACCATTGTGATGATGATGGTCATCGGGAAGATCGACGTCGTTGTCGTCGCTGACTGTCGTCGTCGATGAGGTCCGCCAACGAAGTCCATCAGCAGAATTTCAATTTTCCATTTGCTCATACACCGAAAGAATCACTGACTTTCTTCTTCTATACTCGTTGGTAGCAGCCAGCAGCCAGCAGCGTCCCAAATGCGGTTTGGGGGAGACGCGAAAACAACGCTCGGACACAACAAACCAAATGTAACAATGAAATATCAGAATTTCAGCTGTCTGTCTGTCTGTCTATATTTTCTGGGACCCATCAATCAATCCGTCAACTTGGGGCACCAAACGCTGCTATCTTAAAACTCTCCAGCCCAATCATATAAATTTTGTACCCGCACATAGCACATAGGTACCTATACATTACGTAGCAGCAGCAGGAGCAGCAGCAGCAGCAGCGAGAGAATATTTTTATTTTGCTGATTTTGGTTTGGTTTTGCTTTTAACGGATCTTGGTTAAAAGGGAATGTGTAACTTTGTTGCTTTAACGTGAAACTGACGGTGACAGAACGCAGAGAGGAATACTAAACAAAGTTTGTCCTAACTAAACACCAGGACACGAGTAACATGCGACTGTGGTCTTTGACTACGCCTAAGAGATGAAGATTTGAAAGGACGAAGTATTTCTTCCCACGCCAAGCTTAGATCGACGTTTTTTTAATGATAAAAGTGATAAAAGTTTCATTGAAATATTAGAGATTTCGCAGGCCATATCTTGTTTTTAATTATCAAGCGAATCTCTATTGTGTGTTCGCTTACTTCCTTTTGACAAAAGAGTTTTGCACCTTTCGATCTTAGGCTCACGTCACATTATTTCAATTCCTTTTTAGTGCAGTCAATGAAGCGAAAAATAGGGCCTTTCCTCCGAATTTTTTTACTGTGAACCGATTTGCATGAAATTTTGGAATTAGGCTCATCTTACCCTTAACTTCAAAAGTGAAAATAATTCGAACACCGCCACCACCCTGGGGGTGGTTGCCACGCCTTCTCGGGGGTGAATTTTTTTTCTTCAAAATAACCTCGGATATCGATAGAAGGCCTAATTTTAAGCAAAAAATCAAATATAAAGTTTTTCACTAAGTCCAATACTTTTCGAGTTATTGGCAATTGAAAATTCGCAATTTTTTCACGTTTTTCATCTATTTATTGCAAATATCTCTAAAACTATACGTTTTATCGAAAATTTTATAAAGAACAAAATTGTAGCAGGTAAAAAAAATGAACAATTTGGTTTTTTATAAAGTATTCTAAAAACAATATTAAGCTAGATATAAAAGATCAAAGCCATTTTTTATTTTGTCTGAAATTTAATCGTTGTGGTCAATGCTATTTAGCGGCGAGCAGATGCATTTTATGCATTCTAATCCAATAGAAAGTTTTGTAGTGCTTGAAATAACCTTTAAAATGAGCACTATTAAAAGTCTTTTGCACGTAAAATAAGTGAGCTGTAGTGCAAATAAAGGGAGCATTTAATGTTTTTTTCTTTTAAATCAATGGGTTTCCTAAGTGCCATTTCCACCAAAATTAAATTTAATCGTATTCCGCCTAAAATTAAGTTTGTTATGAAGAGTTTGATAGATAGTATCAGTTTGGCTGCTTCAAGACACATATTTTTCAAAAAAGTCACGATTAAAAAAAAAACAACAAATTTTCAAATTTAAAAAAAACCCACTTTTTTTCATAATATCTCAAAAATGACGACAGATACGTATAAAAGTGTAAATAGAAAAAATTTAGGTATTTTTCTGACAAACAATTTGGTATTTTTAGTTTTTTCAGTCAGACAAAAATTGATGGAGATATGATTTTTTAAAGAGCGCGTGGCAGCGCAATCGCAGCCTCTTTTAAGTCCTTTAACCCTTCACCGTTTTTGCAAAAGGTTGTTTACTACATATTGCAATAAAGCATGTTGTAGCTCTCTTAATTACTTTTACTATGGTTTTTTATAAATTGAGATAGCATGAAAATTGAAGGAGTTATGGTCCAAAAACTCATTGATTTAAAAGAAAAAAACATTAGATGCTCTCCTTATTTGCGCTAAAGCTCACTTATTTTACGTGCAAAAGACTTTAAATAGTGCTCATTTTAAAGCTTATTTTAAGCACTACAAAATATCTCTTTATATTAGAATGCATAAAATGCACCTGCTCGCCGCTAGATGGCATTGAACATATCGATTAAATTTCAGACAAAACAAAAAATTACTTTGAACTTTAATATCTAGCTTAATATTGCACATAGAATACATTAAAAAAAAATAAAAATTGTTAATTGATTTATCTGCTACAATTTTGTTCTTTATAAAATTTTCGATAAAACGTATAGTTTTGGAGATATTTGCAATAAATAGATGAAAAACGTGAAAAAATTGCGAATTTTCAATTGCCAATAACTCGAAAAGTATTGGACTTAGTGAAAAACTTTATATTTGATTTTTTGCTTAAAATTAGGCCTTCTATCGATATCCGAGGTTATTTTGAAGAAAAAAAATTCACCCCCGAGAAGGCGTGGCAACCAATCCCAGGGTGGTGGCGGTGTTCAAATTATTTTCACTTTTGAAGTTAAGGGTAAGATGAGCCTAATTCCAAAATTTCATGCAAATCGGTTCACAGTAAAAAAATTCGGACCTAAAATGCTTCATTGACTGCACTATTTCCTCTGGTGAAAAAACTGAATCAAATAGAAAATCGGATAACTATACGGCACACAAAATGAAAGTGAAATAATAGTAAACGCATCCAATCGGCTGAGCCATGTTACCATAATTTTATTCTTAATGGTGAAAGATGGGGAACTTCTGGTTTAAGGCTCATATGAAGAGCCATTCGAATCATTGTTCCGACTTTAATGTAATGTTTGTCGGTATTCTGCGATGTAGTGTAATCAATGGTCTTTTCTAATATTTTTTTAACGCACTCGAGAGAGTTTTTATGGGCTTCGTTAGACTTGTATACACTTGCAGACTTACAAACTTGCAGTCTTGGAGTATGAAGTCATTAAAGTATGCAGAGTGGTTTTTTTTTGTATTGGAATTCAATGTTTCAATAAAAGAGACCACTGTTAAACACTTAAAATTACTCTGATTCAGCACAACCTACATCAAAAATATTGCGTCGGAGTATTTCCGCATATGTGGGCTGGCATCAAGTACTAAGTTTATTTTGGTCAATGATCCCACGGCTCAAACTGCGTCAAAAATACACAGACAACTTTTCATCGGTTCAGGAACAGGAGAGAATTCGTATCGAATCTTTACAGATGGTTTTAAAAGCGATGATGGATCTGACGTTGGTGCTTTTGTGAGGACCGACTATAAACGATTACACGCCTCGGTAGGCACATAGTCATTCGTCTTTCAAAAGGAAGCGTATTCTATCCAAGCTACGTTACGAACAGTGGCTGGATGAGGAGAAGTATCTGTGTTTGCAGCCACAGCTAAGCTGTGCTTAGGGACATTTTCAACCCTCAAACTACTTCGAAACCGATCCAGAAATGCAAGACCTTATTGAATCCGCTCGGAAAACTAAATTCTTTGAGTTTCGTTTATGGGTTCCAGGCCAAAACGACATAACTGGAAACGAGATTGTCGATGAACTTGCAAGGCAAGAACCTCAGACCGCTTTCTCAGGACCTGAACTGCCGGGCATTAGGTCTGTCAGGGTCCTCTGAGGGCTTCAATCAACGATGAGATCTGTCAAGAGAACAATTGTAGATGGCATGCCTTTTGATTGGATGCAGACGTACTAACCGCATGCTCCCCAACGAAAATAAGAAAACTGCAAAATTTTAGCCTATCAGGTTACAGATACTAGATGCAGACATGGTGAGAGCTGGTGACTTAATGTCCTTATCATGGTAGCGTCTTTTGATTTGTATTAGAAAAGCCATAATAAAAGGATATTTGTATCCGGTAGGTCTGAGTGCTCCAATTAGTATTTTAAAAAACCTATGACTGAAAAAAGTCCTTCTTAATTTCTAAGTGCTTCTTGCAGAGATTTGGGATTTTCACACATAATGGCTCCAGCGTCAACGTCGAAGAGTAGTTGATGTAACAACTTTCGTGTACTGTACTAAATCTTCTCTCAAGTAGCCAAGAACTGTTATAAAGAACCTTTGGAACTCCATGTTGTTTGAGATCTCGTTGTTGTCGATCGAGTATGCTTTTTCGAAATCAACCAGCATAACTCCTATAAGAAATCACGTTGTTTTTACATGAGGATGCTTATGCTTTGCATTGCGTCTGTTGTTGGCATACCTACTCTCGATAAATTGGTTATTAGTTAGCTTCATTATTTTTTGCAGTCGGCTATACCCCATACTCGCTCAATGATATTCAAAATGTGAGACATCAGCTCGAACGTTAGTTTTTGCAACTTCGTTTACCATCGTTTCATTTGTACATTGGGGGAAGGTCACTTTCCCTCAATTACTGACTATAACCTTCTTTTAGCTAGAAGATGAAAATCATGAGTGATATAAGCCGGGCATGTCTCCCAGCTTTTTCCCAAGACATTAATAATATGGCTTCTCGTGTCAGGTTAGCACTTTTACCGTTTTAGAGTTCTTAACAGCAACAGCAGCTTCTTCAATTGCTATGGCCGTGTATTTCTGTTATATGAGGTTTAGCGTTTGGAAAGTGCTCTGGAGGAAACCGTTCCCTCAATAAGTCATCACAATACTGTCACCACCTGTGCAGAATTTTGTCGTTATCCACAAGAGCATTGTTTATGAACTTCGGAATCTTTCACCCGAGTTTGCATATATTTGGCTAGCAAATGGTAGCCTGTTTGAGATTTTTTGCCACTTCTAATATAGGTTACAAGATGTCGATCTTGTTTGATGAGCATGCTATTCAATACGAAAGGACCGTGTGACTAGCAAATACTTAGGATTCTGGATCACCTACAGGACTGCTGCAACCATATCCAGTATTTCCATATCAGTCATACCTCCGTTTGTCCTCCTAACATATCCGTTCAAATCTCCGCCAACAAATGAATAACATTTTTTCCTGATATCCTTTAATCTATACCCAAAATGCACTTTCTTCACTCATAGCCAATTTGGGGAGCATTTGCACGGTCAATACTCCGTACCTCTTCATTCAACATCAATTTAAGAGGCATCAAACGGTTTCTAGACTTCGAAATGGACAGGACACTGCCAAGTAGCTCTTCCGAAATGATGATTCCGAATCCGTTTTTACCTTGATCCGTTTCAAAGCGAATATCTTTTTAGGCATTCGTCTCAGAATAAATTTAGGCCAGCTATCAGACTGCGAATTTTTTTTTTATATAGCTTTTCATGCTCGTTGAACGATTAGGAGCGTCAACTTTGGCTCTCACTATGTGCAGGAAATGCAGGTCATGCACAGAGGATGTGTTCCGCGGTGTCGTCATTTTAACCACAGGATTCAAAGAGTGTGGCACCGCATAAATGTAAGCGTAGTAGTTTTAAATGTTTGACGTATAAGAGAAGTGTCCCAGTGTCAACACAACAGCCTTTTCTGCTATGAGACAGCAAATATGCTGAAGAATTTTATTAATGTTGTGGAGCACACGATTAGTCCATCCACTAAGCCCTCAATGAGAACACTGCTAGACCAAGCCCTTGTCCTGAGAAAACTGTGTTGCCTCGCAATAGGCTCACTATTATGCAAAATATAAGAATACAGGAGTTGTTCCACTCTATTTAGAGAGTTATAGGCTATACCTACTATTGTCATGGATCCATCACCTCGAGTCTTTTCAACTTGCCAGTTGACCTTTTATACAGCGACAAACCACATAAAAGGGTCTTCCTCTGTAAATTTTTTGGCTAGGGGCATTTTAGAAAAGTGTTTTTCTATATAAAGATGTATAAACGACACGGTAGTAGTGTTCTTTGAAACTATCTGAATCATCTTTTGTTACAACTATTTTTACAAGTCGGCTTACTGAAGCAGGCGACCTTCTCAAAAAGGTTAGCCAAATTCGTAGCTTTGAGTGATTGATTACAGACATTGAAAGGAATTTCTCAACTTATTCTTCAATCAGTGGATTTAAGATTAAAAATAATTTCGCGTATTATCTACACGCATTTGAACTGCACTCTAAAGACTATAATTCGCCAAATTGCTGGCTACCAAGGGAATACTTCAAGGCATTAAGAAGCCATTAAGGCCATTTTGACTCATTTTTAATAGCATTCCTTGCTGTCGCCTATTACTTGTTGGTAATTACATGGCATACACTTTGTCCCCATCTCCTAAATACACCAAACCACTATCAGGACAAAGAAACATGCATGGAGTCCACACCATCACCATCGTGCAATTACTTTCGCCGCAGGCTAAAAGTTTCCACATGTAAGGTAAAGTCTTATGCCTTCACTTGGTGTTACACACTGGAAAACTGAAAAATGCAATAAATCAGGGAGTCACCTTGATTTTATTGATTTTTTGATATTATATACGCCACGTAATTAACCGCATGTGTGGTGTTTTTGGCTTAAGAAGCCAACACAATGCCCGTTCTACATCGCATCGTATACGATTAAAGTTTACACGAAGCAGCTATTAATGCCCTCCCACGTGGTGGGTTATGGTGTGGCGATGCAGCGCAGGGTTTTGGTTTTTAGCACAAATGGGACACAAACACCATCGCAATACAGCCATACTCGTATACATCCAGTGATGTGATAACCCACTCAAAACGCGGAAGGCGTATACCTACTCGACGCGTGAACACTTTAAAACACTCGGGCTGGTATGATGGCAGGACAAACGACAAGGGGATGAGAACAACTCAGTTCTAGATCCGATATTATTGACAATTAAACACACACGGTGGCAAGAGCACCTTCGCTGAAGGACTCTTTCTCGCTCTCACTGGCTTGTGATGTCATTACGTCGTCGTTATTCTATTGTCATCGTCGTTTTAAACAATGTGTGGCAGCATAATGCAAACTTCCACAGTTGAACTCCTTAACGGATCCACTTTAGTAGGTGAACAAGCCAACTATACTCCATTCTATCAAACGAGCATCTAATTATCCCAGATTTCGCAAGCGGCCTGGTTTATTCCTGTACGCCGCGCACTGTCATCGTACCTAGCCACTTCCTCATCGTACGCCGCGCACTGTCATCGTACCTAGCCACTTCCTCGAAATTATGAAATTTTATGCCTGAACACATCCTGATCTCTAGCATCAGCTGATGTCCTGTTCCAATAAGAGTGTTGTATATCCTTTCCCGTGTTGCAGCAGTACAAATTCAATTAGGCAAACACATCACTCTTGGTTAGAGCTTTGTTGTAGTATACGTATACACTTTACACTCTTCATCCCCCATAATTTTTTTCTCGTCCTTTTTACAGGATAATCCAATTTAAAGTATTCAAATAGAAATTGTGGCAATCAAATGATGTAGAGTGAGCGAGCGGTGGCGGCCGTGGCGTGTTGACATGACGGCTTTTGGCTTGGCTCGGCATCGGCATTGAGGGTGATTTGAATGCCGTCTTGATTGACTGCGTATAATGGTAAAAACAGGACCGCAGTTTCCAATTTCTAAATATGGCTATGGCTACATAATAAAATGGTTAACCAGAAAAAGCAATCAGCACTGAGCAAAATGCGAGGTGTGTTGCTTTTTGCAGGGGATTTTTGAAAAGAGTAATTTCAAACAATTTTGAACTTGTAACATTCTATAAGAAGAGGGGAACCCAACACAACGGCATTGGCACTCTATATAACTATAGACGTTAGCATTTGCCATTTAGTCACATTTGTGACGCAATTTTACGGTGGGAGGATGCTGATGAAAGGAATACACATGTCAAGTAAAAATTTTCAAAGAAATCAAAACGCAATGTGGTAAGGGGCTGACTTTGGGCAATCTGTCACTCTTATTTGGTGTTGCGGTGCTAAAAGGTTAAAAGTATAAGTTTATCTATTTATAAAAGTTTTTTACTCAAGGAGGAGGTTTCGAAACTTAATGGATTTACATGTTACAAATAGCTTCTGAGTCAGTTAAAAAAACTAAAAGGCAATAATCTTTCACTGAACTTTGGTTTAAAGGTTTAAAATTGTTACTCTTATGGTCAAGTTTCTTCAGTTCGTGGTTTCAAGTTAATGGCTTTGGCATTCGACATCAGGCAAACTCAGCTGCCATTTGACGTGTTGTAATATTTGTTGAATGTTTGCCATTTACGATCATGGATCGCTTGGCAATCGACGAGGGCGTTACAGTTATTATAACTTACTACAAAATTGGCGATTCAAACGAAGCGATGTTGTAAGGACTTGTGGTGTACGCTTAGTTGAAAATACTGCTGGAACAAGTTTTGCTGATGATTGAATTTCATCGATTTCCCTGCGTTTGTAACAATTGGAGGTGTCACTATGGGGTACCTAGTAGGTACTACCTACTCTACGTTTGAAGTTGTGTTTAAAAATAAGTAAATAAATAGGGTAGTGCAACCGAGTGAGGAGTCCCAGGGCCAAGCGCATTTCTCACAACCATGCCTTGTGAGGGAATGGAAGGTTCCTTCAATTATCTTCTGATTCTGAACGGCTAATCGAGAAAGCACTTTTCTTGGAAATGAATTAACTATCGGAGAACGTTGCCTATTCATTGCGAAAGTCGATACCCGTGGAAAAACATTTTTGCCTTTGTGGGAATTTGCATCTCCATCCTTATGAAGTTCAAATTGTGCAACAATTGAGATCTACTGGACTGCTCCTATTACAATGCCCCAGATCCGCTTCCTGGGTATTGGAACAATTAGACAAAAACGCTGATGTTTCGGACAAGATTTTCTTCATCGATTAGGCAGATGTCTCCCTTGGTGGCTCGGTATGAAACCAAGCCAAATTGCAGCAATATGCTTCAGATAACCCACAAGTGACTGATACGGTACCATTGCATCCTGCCAAAGTGACTTTTGGATTGGAGTATTCTATGGTCTCTAAGTCTCAATGAAGAAACGATTACTGGCAATATAGGGTCAAATAATAACCAATTTTGGAGCCGGCGGCGATCACGCGTTAAACGATGTGACGATATGTGATTCCATCACAATGGGACAAAAAACCACCCAACAAGATCAAACTCTGCTTTACTTACTGTCTGACAATTTTCCTGTTTGCATAATTTTACGCTTTGACAACGTAAATTTTTTTCTGTGAAGCCACGCAAAAGGCCGAACGCTAATAAACCCGAACTTTAGACGCATTGCTTTAAGTCAATATTTTAAAAATCCCGAACAGAAAAATGTTTTAACTGGATCGGGTCAGCATGTTGGATGTTGACTTTTGTGTCATTTAGTTTTTTTTTTTATTTCCTTTTTCACAGTTTATATGAGGGTGTCCGTTAAAGTTAAGTAAGACAAGTGTTACACAATTTACAAATGTCAATATTGTAAAGTGTTGGTAGAATTGCGCACCACATGCCAATTGGCATCCTCCAGGGAATTACATGTCATCCAAGACAGCTCTATGAGCAACTTTCACACTTTCTTGTGAAAGTACCTACTTGTTTTTCTCCTGACAAATCTTATCCCAAAGTTTCCATGCCCGTACTGGCGGAAACTCGGCTAGGTTCCTACCTCATTGGAGCTCTCCTGCACTATTGAACAAGAGCTAAGTTTGGCCATTCTGCCAACTCAAACACTTCTCACGAATAAAAAGCTGCACTACCTACTTGCAATTACGAACAAAAACACTCGATTTTAAATTTTTCAGAAAAATTTTTTGGAGGTCAAACAGGAAGTGCTATTTTCTTGGCGGTCTCTTCATTCATCGACGCATTAGTTCCACTGAACTTTGACCAATCAGAATAGTGGAGGTTCGTCACAGGGTTCGTCACAGGTCATAACTCACTTATCAGCTCATGACTTGGGAAAATTTAATTCATAATTCACCAACTGACTTATGAATTGAAAAAATTTAATTCATAATTCACCAACTGACTTATGAATTGAAAAAATTTAATTCATAATTCACCAACTGACTTATGAATTGAAAAAAATTTAATTCATAATTCACCAACTGACTTATGAATTGAAAAAATTTAATTCACAAATCACCAACTGACTTATGAATTGAACAAATTTTAATTCATAAGCCACCAGCTAACTTATGACTTGAAAAATTTTCAATTCTAAATCAGCAACTAGCTTGCGAATTACATTTTTTTTAAATCAGAAGTCAACAATTAGCTTATGATTTAGGGATTTTTTAATTCATAAATTCGCAACCCTGTTTGCAGCACTCTTCTCAGCTCATTAGCTGGGTTCTGCTAATTTGCTGAAGTGGGAGATTCGTGACATTTTGCTCGAATGAAAGAATCCAGACCTGATGTCTTGTATTTCCTTTAGATTAGATTAGATTATTTATTGATTCATTACCCTGTAAGATACAATCTTATAAAATAGAGTAAATTTCAGTATGTAAATACTTTTAGTACAAGATAAATCAAAACATGTTGCTAGAAATGACAATTGAAATAAAAGTGAAGTTTACTAAAATGAATAAGTCAAATATGAAACTTCAATTAAAATATTTTAAATTATACGCAGCTCAGAAAAAAAAGATAATAATTAACAAGGTTAGAATAAAAAAAAAAGATTATAAAGAAAACTACAAAATTGTAAGATTATTATTAAACAGGTATACAAAACGTCACACATCGTTATTTAATCTTCAATTATTAGATTGTTTCGAGAAATTGCTTGAGTTTCTTTTCGAACAAGGTTGTAACACTGATTGATTTCAAAAACGAGGGAAGAGAATTCCATAATCGAATAGCATTGATATAAAATTGTCTTTCTGAAATAAGAAATGAATATCGAATTGGTATGAGATCATGTGATCTATTAGATCGTGTGAACTCAATTTTGTTGTACAGGTATACGGGTTGTCTAAGCTGAATGATTTTATGCAAGAGTGATAATGTTTTAAGTTTGAATAAGTTGTCTAATGTAATGCCGTTCATGGATTTTGCAAGAGCAGATATATGGTCATATCTCCTCATGCCAAAAACATAACGAGCCATACTGTTATACGCAACATTTAGTTTCCTCTTATGTTCGTAGTCACAGTTGCTGAAGATTTCACAGCCAAAAAGCATAATCGGTATTAATAAAGTTTTAATCAGCATTAAGCGAGTTTTCAGGGGTTTAACTTGTCGAGAAGCCCACAACATCCTTAGGCCTCCATAAACTTGACCTAGAATATGTCTTATATAATCATTCCAATTGAGTTTTCGGTTAAACATTATGCCCAGGTTTTTTACAGTTTCTACACACTCAACTGTACTATTGTTTAGATAAAAACTTGGGAAACAAGAAGTATCAATATTTGCTCTTGCAATTATCAAACATTTGGATTTTGTAGGGTTTAAACACAATCCATTGTCATATGACCACATAACAATCTTATTTAAATCTTCATTAACTACGTGTATACCATTTTCGAGCATATTCATTGGATAGCTACTATATAACTGCACATCGTCTGCGTATAAATGTAAGGAAGATTTAATAGAGCATTTTGCAATATCATTAATGTACATCGAAAATAACAGCGGGCCCAAAATAGAGCCTTGGGGAACACCTCTATTCAACGGAAGCATGCTAGACCAAGTGTTGTTAGCAAAAACTGATTGGAACCTTTGAGATAGATAAGAGAAAATTAAGTTTGTTGAGGACGAAGAAAAAGAAAACTGGCTTCGAAGTTAAGCACAAAGTACATTTTTGTTGACAGTGTCAAAAGCTTTCGACAAATCTAATAATGTTAAGATGGACACATTTTTATTATCTATTGATCTACGGATATCCTCCACAACATTTATAACAGCAGTGGTGCAACTATGCTTAGGTCGGAAACCTGATTGATTTGGGCAAATTAAGTCATTCATATGAAGGTACGCACGCATTTGATGATTCATAATTCTCTCCAAAACTTTTGATAAAAACGGCAAAATGGCAATTGGTCGGAATTCATCACAATTGCGGTTTTTCGGAATAGGAATAACTTTTGCCTGCTTCCATGTTGACGGCATAAAATTGTTTTTTTGCTTCTCGTATAGAAAAAACCACCTTATTTCTAAGTTTTTTATATAAGATGTACAGAACATCGAGTTTAACTTCTTTCCAGCGTTTATAAGCTAGATCGCGTTCTTTAATAAGGGCCTTAATACTAGCATTAAACCAACATTGGTTTCTGCTTTGGCTATGCATAGTTTTAAGAGGCACATGTGTAAGGAAAAGATTATTTATATTGGTTTGCAAGAAGAATACTTGGTCATCAACTGAGGGTATGAAATAAATTTGAAACCAATCAATCAATCTTAGGTCAGTTTCTAACTGCTGCAAATTTATATTTTTATAATCCCTAAAACTGAAGGTTAAGGCCTCTTGCACTGGAACACATTGAAATGTCATGTAGATTATATCGTGACGAGAGAAACCGGGACCGCTTAATTGACTGTATAGTAAAACTTTTTCTAGATGAGAAACAAAGAACAAGTCGAGTAAAGTAGAAGAGTCTTTAGTGAAGTGTGTGGGTGTAGAAGTGTTCACCGGATATAAACTTAGTGAAGTCATACTATCCGTAAGATCAGTGTTATTAAGTATATTGTTATTAAAATCACCCGCTAGTATTATATTTGGTGAAACATATGACAGTTCATCTAAGACAGAAAATAGGGGCGATATATCTATATTGCGGTGAGGGCGATATACAGTGCCTACCATGACCTTATTGCAATTGCATTTTATTTCAAGGAACAAATACTCAATATCGCTATTTGGTGGTAATATACTAATTTGCTTACAAAAAAGTTCTTTACGTGTGAACATTGCAACACCTGCCCCTCTACTCCACCTATCACAACGAAAAGTGTTATAACCATCAATGCTTACAACAGTTTCTGAAGAAAACCATGTTTCACTAACGCACACAACATCAATATTCGAACTTACAAACAGATTTCTAAATTCATCCAGCTTAGGTCCCAAACTCTGTTCGTTTAAATGACATATTTTTAGGCCATTTCGTTATCCACTTAATACCCGTATCATGGTTTTAGTACTGTTAAAATTGTCATCAATCAATGATACTCCTCGATTAATATTCAATCCGCTCATCATTTATCTAGATAGTTTGTTTCAAGTTCAAAAAAAAAAGAATAAACAAATCAAATTAAGATAGGAAACAAGATATGTGCAAGAAAGGTGACGATTTGGTTTGTATTTTATAAAAGGTAAAGTTAACAACTATTAGTTAATATTGAAGTTTGAAGAAAAAGAGGTAAAAAAAACAAAAAAAAAATATCTTAGAAAAAAAAGCAAGAATATGATAATATAAGAAAAAAAAGGTTTCTTTCAACAAGATAGTTGATCGAGATCTCGTGTTGTCATCAAGTGTTGTTCGGTGGCATTTTCATTAAGGTCCTTGATGTTCTCTACCAAAATAGCTTTTGCATTGGAGTTTTTCTTGATGTAAACAAATCCTCTAAGTGTAAACGCAGTGAAGAGTTTGTTGTTGTTTTTAAGTTTCAGTGCGGCATGCAGAATTTCTCTATTTTTGATCGTCAGGCATTCATGAATAAGAATCTTCCTTTTTCAAACAAACAATTTCTCTAGGCTCAACCGACCCGAGTAACATTGGGCATGAAAACTATTTTAGGCTACGTCCCAATTGGAGGATTTGATATTTTTTGCGAAAACTACAAAATACTTCGCGTAGATTTTGGGGAATGGGGACAAACCTATAAAGAATCATTACTCTGCTAAGATAAGGCACATAAGGTTGGGCACTCCGCCTTTTAGGTGGTAACTCAGCTATTACGTTCGGTCTTTGGCCGTTTATATTGAAAGGCTTCAAATGCCAAGTACTGATGATGATTTAGTTATGATAAACGTTGACTGATCTGGATATCAGTGTGTTACAATTCGGTAGCCAAGTGGTTCAAACAATATATTGCTTGCCACCTGCTGATGCTGTTATAAATGAAAGGTCTGCAGAACATTTCTGGTTCTTATTATCCCTGCCATTTGAGTATCCAGCCCGGCTTTTTCCTTGTGAACTGTAAAGATGGCTGTTGGTGAAAATAAAGGTCTGTCCAAAATAGGCCAGAAAGGTGGTAAAAAGAAGGTCATAGATCCTTTTTCAAGATGAGATTGGTACGATGTTAATGCACCAAATGAGTTTACAACCCGTCAAATCGATAAAACTTTAGTTAACCGTACCCAAGGAACCAAAATCGCTTCGGAAGGTTTGAAAGATCGCGTTTTCGAAATATCTTTGGCCGATTTGCAAAAGGATGGCGACGCTGAGCGTTCTTTCCGCAAGTTCAGATTGATTGCTGAGGATGTGCCGGAACGGAATGTAATGTTCTAACCAATTTCCACGGTATGGATTTGACCACCGATAAGTTCAGGTCAATGGTATAGAAATGGCAAACTCTGATCGAAGCCAATGTCGATGTCAAGACCACAGATGGCTGCTTGCTCCGCGTTTTTTTGCATTGGATTTAACGCTAAAGATCTGTTGTCCCAGCGCAGAAGTTGCTACGCTCAACAATCTCAAGTGAGGAAAATCCGCAACAAGATGGTTAAGATCATTCAGCGCAAAGTTGGAACATCAAATTTAAGGGCTGTCGTTAGCAAACTTGCTCCCGACTTCATTGCCAAGGACATTGAGAAGTTGCTACGCTCAACAATCTCAAGTGAGGAAAATCCGCAACAAGATGGTTAAGATCATTCAGCGCAAAGTTGGAACATCAAATTTAAGGGCTGTCGTTAGCAAACTTGCTCCCGACTTCATTGCCAAGGACATTGAGAAGTTGTGCCAGGTTATTTACCCATTACACGATGTGTACATTCGCAGAGTCAAGGTATTGAAGAAGCCCCGTTTCGTCTTGTCGCGACTCTTTGAGTTTCACGGAGATGGCGGTGGCAAGGGAATAGAAGGTGTTGTTTCCGAAGGCGCCGTTGTCGAAAGACCCGAAGGCTACGAGCGACCAGTACAACAATCTGTCTAATTTAATGAGAAATAAAAAACAAATGCTGCGAAACATGCGAAACATGATGAATATCCAGCTGTCCACTGGCTCATTGAAGGGGTTTCAATTTGGGTTAAGGAAAACCACCAGGTGATGGACCAGAGTTGCCTTGTACTCTGCCAGCACTTTCGAGTCGCAGTCTAACTTGGTTATGGTAAAATTTTTAGCAACAGCAGATAAAACTTATCGACAATAATAAAGGGCTTTAGCGACGAAAGACAGTATTGAGTTTTGAAGAACCAAACTATACTCTTTTCTAACTACCAGATGAAAAAGTGCTGTCAAGGTCAGAATTCAATGAGCAAATTAAACGATTCTGCTGCCGTTACACATCCAAAGAGCAAAAAATTAATAGAAAAAGCTGATAGTTGATTGTTCAGCAAAACCATTGAGGTTGTGGTTCATAACTATAATTGAAAATTTTATTCATTTTACAGCCTTTTTCAAAAGAAACTTCTATATTTGGCTGTTGCCTTGTCTGAAGATTTGTAAATTTTCCCTACACCTTCAATCTGAAACAAAATTCAGAAAAGATTGTACTACAAAAATTTTGAAATACAATTTCTTATTCATAAACCAAATGCAAGGCTATTGGGCTCAATGATACTTCAACTAAACAAGGAGCGAAGCGTTCGTTCTTTTTTGCTTCTATTTTTTTCGTTACGAGCACCGTGATGTCATAGTACATAGAAACTATAGTAAGTTCAAAACACGATTTAACAATGCTTTGGACAGGAGGAGCACGGTGGCTCAGCATTCGTTTTTCTACACACAATGGTGAAAGAAATGGTTTGGAACGGAGACTGCTAAGTTGGACCCGAGAAAATAAGTTCGCTACCAGTCAAAAAGTCTACATAATAATACTAAAGTTTCTATATACAATGGTGATATCGAAGAAATCACAGCTCTTCTATTCATCTGCTTTACACTACTTGTCATGTCTTACGGTACAATGACCTTGGAATGCGTTTTCCCTCGAATCTTGATACTAAGTACAATTCCTGCTTTCATACTGTCATCTGCATCTCAGTTGCTGTCAAATTAATTTGATTATTTTTGGATATTGTCCAACATTGTGAACCGTATATGAGTGCTGGACTCACAATCGCGGTGTAGAGTATTCACTTTAGCCTACGGGACATTTTTCAATCACAGGAAATGGAAGAGTGTCCGCAACACTTCATCTCATTTATATTTGCATGTTGCATCAAACGCTACCTTTGACCATGGATTCCAGATTGTTTAACTTTTCACACATGAGAGGCACATTTCCAGCCAAATGAATATCTGGAACAAAAAACGGGCAACACACTCAACCCATTCGATCTTTTAAATCACAAAATTAATACATACAGTCACTCACACTCAAAGTGGGACACCTACGAGTCGTTTAAGAATGCAATTCGCCAAAGAAATATCAGAAAAAAATCGTATATGAGTTTCTGGTCAAAGGTAAGTCGCATTTTGTTCTCCAACTTCAATCATAATCCAATCAATTCATTAAAAGTCCTTTTTGCGGACGAAACCCAAAATTAATCTTTTTGATTCTGATGTCACATTTTCTTTGGCAAATTGCATTCTTAAACGACTATTCTTTTCTGATATTAACGGCTTTTTGCGCGCAACTCAGCCACTCAATTCGTTTCTCCTAACAAACCAGCGAACTCTTTCTGCCCTTAAGTCAACATTTTTAGTGTCCTTTAACATTTTTTTAAAGGCCAATGGTGGACAGCAAGGAATCACATCTTATTTTTTTTAAAAGAAATCGCACATCTCTATGGCAATTTTTTTTTGTGCTTTCAAAACTTTTTGGTTTATTTTCGATTCGACCTTCCCGAAACCGTTTTATTACACTAAACACCGTAGATTGACTTTTTTAACAATTTCACTTATTTTGCGAACGGATTTTCTTTTTTGGTAATTGAAAATCACAATTTGCCTTTCTTCAAAGGTTGTTTGCCTTGACATTTCAATTTTTTTTTTGTAATGCTATCACAATGAAAGCTCTTCAAATACTGCAACTAAATAATTAGATAACGTGGCAATTACAGTTAGTTTTCTTAGAAAACAGCAGGTGTCCCACTTTGAGTGTGACCTGCATTAAAAAAAAATACATACTAGGCAGATTTTTTTCAGCTTTTTTTTTAAACAAATCGGGGTTGTTTTTTGATATTTTTTTTTTTATTTTATAATAATTTGAGGTCAATATTAAGCAATAAAAATAACAATTATTTCAAAAAGTGACCAACTCTGCATTTTTTTTCGTAAAGAAGTTTATTGAAGATTTTATTTCGTAGGTGTCCCACTTTGAGTGTGAGTGACTGTACTTTCATGGGCGGTTTATTATCTGTGGTTTAAGCTTCCTTATTTCAATGGAGCTTCAAAACGAGCTCTGAATATCTGAGAAAAAAGATTCATTGTTGAAAATTACGAACATCGAAGCTCAAATTATACAAAGAAAAAACCAAAGAACCAGATGATAACTAAATCTTAAATTTCCTTCCGAAAAGTCAAAAATTCCAACTCACACACTCGCTTTTTCCATTTAAATCGAGCTATTTTAAGACACATTCCAATTTTATAGTTTTTTTCATAAAGATGTCCCAGACGCTATCGCATCGCTTCTGAAATTTACGAGAATCTCTTCTCAGGAAAGTAACATTTTAATCGACTTGATGCTACCAGTTGATTTGTTGGCGCGAAGACGTCCTTCATCGCTATCTGCATTAACATTGTAATAACAGTCAACAAGTAACAAGCTCTAATACAGGCCTGCACTTTATTGCGCAGCTTTTTGACTTGAAACAAATCATATATCAACTCGATATCGGCATTCCATTCCTGCTGCCAACAACACCAAAAGCCAGAGCCATATACAAAAGACAACACATCGACCGTGTCTAACAACAACCTGCATTATGGCATATAAGTAACCCATGCAAAACACACATGTGTGGCTGTAAACTGCCACACATGTAGCAACATTTCTATCCACCTTAGTCCTGACCTTCATTTCTGTCAACCCACTGAATGTTTTCCCATGTGCAGCGCTATATATTTTCGATTACGTAATTTGCCAGCCCCGCCGCGCCGCGCCACCCTGGATTGCCTCTAGCCAAATGCCAATTGAACCACCATTGAGAGCTGCTGCTGGCTGCTGCGTTGGACCAGCTAACTTACTTGGCCAGTGGCACTAACAGCCAGCGAGCGCAGTAACCTAAACAAATGACGCTTACGATGCTAGAAAAATATCACAGCATGCAGCCAAGACTGACTATGGTCGACCGGCCAGTCAGCCCAACGAACAACCAGCCCGACGGACGGCCGGCAATGTTTGTCGATAGTGTTTGCAATTAATTTTACGGCGATCACCTGCTCGATTGGCATACCAAACCAATCGATTGGTGGTTAGGCTGGACAGGGCGTAGGGGCCGGGTTCAGCATCAGCCGGCTGACAAGGGGACATATTTAGCTGAAGATGTAGAAATAGTTCGCCAAGCATGCCTGTCAATAGTTTTGCCTGTAGTTTGAGCCCGCTGGTCGACTATAGACTGATCTATGGAGCATGTTTTATAGGTACGCGATTCGGTAAGTGGAGTTATTATAGAGGCACTTTTTTTCTATTTGTTTATTTCGGTGTGTCCTCGCGCCGCGAACTTGAGGCAAATCGGAAAAGTCAAATCGTTTGACACTTTTAACTATTGTGATCGGTGAGGGAGGGGTACGACATTAGACAGGCAAAATGTGAGTGGCGAATGGCGACTGGACACTGGAAACTCGAGACTGAGGAGCCTCGGCGAAGATGTCTAACAGACATGCACTTTTCTGCATGTTGCGTAACCCGGGGGAGCCGCTTATTCTCTCATTCAGCTTTGCTACTGGTATGCAACTTCTGACAGCTGGCTGAAGTAGTCGCCCGCTGTTACGACTGCGGCTACTTGCACTCAGCAGAGGCGATCTTGCGATAGATATTTTCACTTAAATCATTTATTAATAATAGTTAAAGTTTTTTTTTCTTTTTTGTAATTCTTGGCTTTTGCGCGACTAACTGGAAACTGGCTTTTCTCAGGGCCGACAGCTTTTCATGTTGCGGGCATGTCAGAGGTTTTTTTTCTGTTTTCCTTGGAGGTGCACACACGATCGTTAGCTGAAACCCACCATTCCGGAAAGTGTCTGACTTTGTTTCTGTTTTTTTTTTTAGTTGTTGTTGTTCTGTTTCTGTTTGTAAGCTTGGTGGTTTGAACTTAAATTCTCGTATATGTGCATGACAAGGGGGTTCTATTAATCTTTACTTGCCAAGCAAACTACATTTCGTGAGTTTAGTTTAATAGCATGGCATTAGATCCCATCTGTGGAAAAGACAGTTATTAGATAAATTAATTGAAACAGAGTCATCAAACGGGGTGTATGGTTGTTACGAATATTAAAGTGATGGGCTTGTGTTTATGGAGGTGATATTTGTTTTTTTTTTTTATGTCTGCTTGGACAATCTGATGGAAATCGAAGAGATGGGGTTTCCACTTAGGTTAACTGTCTGTAGATATTTGAACAGTTTTAGGCATGTTCTTAGCTATTGGCAGCATTTTTTCGATGTTGTTTTACTTTTTTAGTTGACCTCGTGTGGTTTGAGCAGAAATTGTTTCAAAAGCAGCTATAATCAAAAATATCTAAAGAAGTCGACTTCGTGCTGGTCGATCGTTTAAATGGGTAGTCAAAACCGAATATTAAAGTGATGGGCTTGTGTTTATGAAGGTGATATTTGCTGCTGGACAATCTGATGAAAATCAATGAGATCTTCATTAAAGTTGACTGTCTGTAGATGTTTGAACAGTTTTAGGCATGTTCTTAACTATATGGCAGTAGTTTTTCGATGTTGTTTTATTTTTTGAGTTGACCTCGTGTGATTTGAGCTGAAATTGTTTCAAGGGCTACGATGTATTGCAACATAAATCAAAAATAATTGCAAGTTCTGGTCAATCATTAAAATGGGTAGTCAAAGCCAAAGTTGACGCAGAAGAGCTACTCAAGAACAAAATGGATTTTTCTCTTTTTGAGTGCAACAGAGTGTTTCTCCATTATTTTCGCTCAAAATTTTGAATTTGTAGGTCTGTTGATCATCCAAAAGATTTCATATGCTTCAATTGGTCATTGAAAGGTCTTTTTTAATATTGTTAATAAAGATTATCTACCCGTCGAGTCCAAAAACAGCACCAAAAAGCATACAAAGTATTTTTCAGTTAAAGTTATAAAAGTACTCTTCTCGCGTCAGGCGTCAAAAACAATTTCGTTAATAGAAAGATATACTCATTTAAATAATCCTATCATAAACCTTGTTCATAGCTTCTCGCTGGAAGTAAGAGATTCAGCTTCTTTGAAGCTTGTTTTAAATTGGCTTTATGTTAACACAAAACACCATTCTTAAGTAAGTGCAAACTAAATCTAAAATTGAAGGTCAAGTTAACAAATAATGTGAATGTTTTGATGTAAGTGTAGGTACCTAATCAGGGTTGTTGGAAGCCCTCACATTTTGAAAACAGCGGCTGTTATTTCCAACTCTCTCCTAACAGTTGTTTGCAATGTCGGCGTTCAATAAACGTTTCCGAGAACCTATAGGTTGTTGTTTACGTGTTTGACATTTAGCACATCCCCCATTGCTATTGAGAAGCTATCAACTGTAAGGCTGGTGTTTGTAAACGTTTTATTGCAAAAATGAATTATTCGTTTTTGATACTTCTTAACTAATGAAGGCCAGTGGCAGCAATGACAAGAAGTCATCAGAACTGCTGACTCTGAGGTTCTGGGTTCCACTCGGCCCTCAAAACGAAACCCATGGTTCGATGGAGAATTACGGCAGGAAAATGCAGCTAAACAAAAAGCACGACAATGTTGTTGGCCTTGATGGCGAACTTTTTAAAGCAGCAAGATATCAGTTGAAAAGGAGCATGCAGCAGCTGATCTGCATGATTTGGTCTAAAGAAAGCATGCCCGATGAATGGATCTTCAGTATCGTATGCCCAATCCTAAAAAAAGGGACCCTCACAATTGCCCCAATTATAGAGATAAACTTAACGTCGCCGTCGCTTATAAGATCTTGTCTGCTGTAATATGTGAACGTCTGAAAACCCACGTCAACATCTTGAAAGGTCCTTATCAATGTGGTCTTAAGCCAGAGAAGTCCACAATAGACCAAATTTTCAAATAACAGCAGATCTTGGAAAATACCGAGAATATAATATCGATATACACCATCTCTTTATCGATATCAAATACTTACAGACCCGAGCTGTACAGAGCCATATCTAGTTTCGGCATTTCTGTAACATTCGTACGACTATGAAGAATGACTTTGGAGAACTCACGTTGCTCCGTCAAGGTCAGAAAAGAAGTCACCGAGACTTTTGATGTCGAAAATTGCTTTCGACAGGATGACAAACTGTTATGCGATTTTTTAAAAATCATACATGAATAGGTTTTTCAAAACTTACCTAAACGTCAACACCAGAGGAACAATTTTACAAAAGTCTGTAGGTACAATCAATCGCTTACGCAGACGATATTTACGTAATGGAAAGAAAAAAGCGTGATGTCATAAGTTCTTTTGCGAGTATTGAAACAGAAGCGGCAAAAATGGGTTTGATGGCAAATGAGGGCAAAAGTATATGTTGTCATCAAACAAGGACATAGAATATCAAAGAATTGGATAAAACGTCACAATAGACAGACATAACTTCGAGGTAGTACAGGACTTCGTCTACCTAGGATCCGCTGTAGACACGGACAGCAACATCATTGCGGAGATCAAACGGAGAATAACTCTTGCCAACCGTTGATTCTTTGGGTTAAGAATGCAATTGAGAACAAAACCCTACCCAAGTTAACCCTTCTTAAGACCCTAATCATCTAAGTTCTGCTTTATTACGCGGAAGCATGGATCTTATCGATAGCGGGTGAGGAAACCCTTGGTCGTTTCGAAAGAAAAAATCTGCGAAAGATCTTTGGTCCCGTACGCGAAGGAAATGTGTGGAGAAGAAGATACAACAGCGAGCTGTATGAGCTGTACCGTGACATGGACATAGCCTGAAGAGTATACGCACCGCGAGGCTACGATGCGATGGTTGGGCCATGTAGAGCGGATGGACCCAAAGCTCCGGCTAGACGGATTTTCAAAAGCACATTGCAGGGAAATCGCGGAAGGGGAATACCTCGTCTTAGGTGGCGCAATCAAGTGGAAAAAAACCTCAATCGACTAAAAGTGCAAAACTGGAGAGAGCTCGCCCAAAATCGAAAATGTTGGAGAAAGATGTTGGTTGAAGCTCAGGTTAACCCCGAACTGTAATGCCCACCTTAATATGTAAGTAACTTGAAGGATTTATGTAATAGAAAGCAATTGAAAGCGTATCTGACTGTTACGTGTGGTAGGTTTGAGATCCATTCCGAAAAAATATTTCGGGTACCTATCACCTTTCGCGACGAATTGGCAACTTATCCGATAATTGTTTAAAGCCATGAAAAGTATTTTTAATCGATAAGACTTTCGGAAATGTCAAAAAATCGTATGTTATGCACTTGGCCCAGGGCCGGATTTAGGGGAGGGCAAACGGGGCAGTTGCCCCGTACCTCCACAAAAGAGGGGCCTCCACAACAAAGACTTCGGAAACTTTTTTTCAAATTCAGACTAGTATAAACATTAGTTAACAACTTTTCCTTTCATATTTTTTTTGGGCTGTGCCCTTACCTACAACAGTACTTTGTACAAACATGATTACATATAATATTAACAGAAATCATCGACCTACATTATATTTGTCCACTTTAATCAGGTAGTCAGTAAAATATCAAAATCTCAAATGCTTATCATCTTGCAATTTTCGATGACCCGTTTGGACGTGGGTAGCGCGGCGGATAAAACAATCTCAACTCTTTGTATGCGTACATAAGGTTTTTTCTTACTGTAAAAATTTACGCCAAGTACCCGTTGAGCCATTATTACTAAGAATACAAAATTTATATTTTACAAAAAATAATGAAATCTAAAAAAAAAAAAAATAACTATTGTAAAAACAAAATTGGTAATTATGCTAAATTGCGTTAGTAATTCTAATAAGAAATCATCAGTAAATGTTTTTTGACTTCCACTGTCCAATATTTACGTAGTTTTGGTATTTTGATGACTAAATGCGGTAAACGTCCCGTGCGAGCCCTGAGGTGAGCGTGTGGCTGCCCTCTGTGGCCAATACCTTGGATTAGAGGAGTGCTTGTAGCAGGGAGTCCATTAGTTCTATACATTCACGATCGATCGGTCAATATTACGTCTTGAAAAAGCTTAGTGACACTCGTTGGTCTTGTCAAGCTGAGGCTACGAAGGCCTTAGTTGACGGCTATTCGGAAATCAAAGAAACTCTTACCAGCATATCTTCCGATAAAGAGCAAAAAGACATCGCGAGGAATCAAGCAGCGAACCTTCTACAGAAGATGCGTGGTCTCGAAACCGCTTTATTTGCAATCTTTTGGAACGGCATCTTGGAGCGATTCAACGCTACAAGTTAGGTATTGCAAGACCCAAAAATGATTCTTGAATCGGCAATGCATGCATTAGAAGCAATGAAATCATTCGTGCAATCCAAAAGAAACGATTTTGATAAATACGAGGAAGCTGCCAAAAAAATGTCTCAGATTGACGAATACGTACAATCACGTACCAGAACGAGAAATGTGAGGCTGAATCCGCTCGATTACGGGAAAGCACAAGACGTAAATCTGACACCGAAGGAAAAATATAAAGTTTCCGCCTTTATCCCAGTGGTCGACCAATTATGTGTTTCTCTAACCGAGAGATTGCATGTCTATGAAGCTGTACGTTCGAGATTTGGATTTCTTAATCACATCGAGCAGTTGGATGCTGCAAATTCGCACGCTGCAGCAGAGCCATTGGTGAAATTAATGAGGATGATTTAGAACCTAGTCTTGGTAGTGAGTTGGTTCAATTTGTATCATTGATCGAATCATATAGAAAAGACTATGGAAAAGATCAATCTCCAGAACTATTTTACTACCAAATTCTGGAAGACGAAAACTTCCGAGTATCAAATTGCACTGGAGAGCGCTCATTTTCAAAAATGAAAATTATTAAAAACAGGCTTAGAACCACTATGGGGCAAAACCGTCTATCAAAGCTTTCTCTCCTGAGCACTGAAAGTGATTTGCTTCGGATAGAACTGGATTTCAGCGGAATCATCAACGATTTTTCGGCGAAAAAAGCACGGAAAGTTCCGTTCGTTAATGTTTAAAGTTAATTTTAGATAATTCTTGTTTCCGTTTGCATTTCTATGTTCGTTAGAGAATAAAATAATCTATACTTGGTTTCGCAATAAATTGTTCATTAGAAAAATAAATGGAAAAAAATTTTTAATTTTATTTTGAATATAATTTGGGGCCAAGGGGCCTCCATTCCTTTGTTGCCCAGGGGCCTCCACACCTTTAAGGCCAAGTCTTGGCCCCAGCACTCCCCACTTTATTGTGCCACCCTATTTATTTAGGTACAATAAGAGGAAACTAAATCCTCTTTTTTCGATCTGCACCAGAATATTCAACAATATCTGAAAATTTCAGAAGCCTCTGACAATATCCGCAGCACCAGAAGTTCACATTTTCACGATCTATACTCTCATTTCGATTACGCCATCCGAACAAACTTCATCGACGATAGTTCTCCTCATAAAGCGAGTTCAGTTATCAAATTTAGTGTAGAGCTACTCTCACCGAATATTTACGACGAAATAATTAAAGAACGTATTTTCACAATAAGCATTCTAGAGGAGGTGGAAAATATATTCGAATTTATTAGCAAGTGTCCAACTTTCTCTAGTCTTTTACATTTTTGGTAAGTGTGCATCTTTGCAACATCCCCTCTCTTTTTAGTTTTTTAAACTATTATTTGAAATACGCCTAGAGGTTTTGAATTAATGAATTTTGGTAATTGGTTACAGTACACTAAGTAATGAATTTCCACACTGGACGCCTACAAGAACCTATCGTTGACTTGTTCTCGATGCCTAGCTTTCAGGTTCCACTGAAAACAATTCTCTCGATACATAGTCTTGTTAACATTCAAATTTTGCAAGTTACTGACCCTAGTTCGGTGCCAGAAACAAAAAAAAAAAATGTTTTCTTTCATTATTCCCCTGTATCCGCATTGCATTTAATTATTTTCTGCCACTGACATTGATGGAAGAAAAAGTGTTGGATTGGCATTTTACTTAACCACTACCCATTACACGCATCAAACGCCTGACAGTTGATCAAACTAGCAATCAACCATAGGGCACACGAGTAAAAATCTCTGGTCTAAGCAAACATTTGTTCATTCTCTGTGGCAATGGTATAGCCATCATTGCGTTCCGTTAAAAGACACTCAAACTGATGTAACTTCTGTTTTCCACTTCCCATCTCGCCGTTATTGTGTCAATATTTACACTAAACTGGAAATATCTCATTGACTATAAAGTGTGCGAGCAAACACGTGCAATTTTTGGCCGTTTAGTGTGCACAAATGCACACCGCTGATATCGCTACCTCACTCACAGAGTTAGATACAAAACGGATACAAGGATAATAACACGTCACAATCCCTTTAGTTGTTTCACAAACTCTACCAACCTACAACCCTCCAGGACCTGTGTCGCTGTCAACTCTATGTGCTTTATGATGCCAGCCAATTCTAAAAATGAGCAATCCCCTCAGAGATGAGCAGCAAACGTTTTGCTTTCTGCTGCGATGGGAATCGATGCTGATGACGTTGGAATGGTGGTGCGGGTTAGTTACAAACATAGCGGGCGGATGAAGGGTGAATCGTGCCGTAATTTTACCACCCTTGTTTGCATTTGAAAAATTTTAATATTTACACTTGAGCGCAACTTCCTTGTGCGCCGATTGTTCTCTTTGTGCACAAGCACACTGATTAATTTGCATACGTCACCATAATTTGACGTTTCACGCAACTCACAACCGATTGTCTCTAAGCCTTACCCAACCACCATGGATGCCTTGTTAGTATTAAGCGTAGTGCGTTCAAGGGGAAGGTGGGGGTGTGTGTGTGTGTGTAGAGCCAGAGTGCTTGTCAAACTGTTTTTCTGTCTTGTATATGTAAATAGACCAACGAAGAGGGGTGAGAGACACCAACGACTGTCGGCGCATTGTAATCAAGGAATTGTTTACAAATTTTCTAGGTCACAGCGTACAGTCAATAGACAGACGAGGAGAAAAGGTTTGTGTATGTTGTCTTTTGTTGTATGTGCTTGCTTAAGCTACTGCTCTTGTTGACTTTTGTGGAAAAATTCGCGTAAACAATTGAAAAATAATAAAAAATGATTAGCTCACATTCAGGAAATCGCGATGCGATGACGAACGGAACAAGTGCTGGTTGTTGGAGTCATGATGGAGTATTCCAGTGGAAAGGAGTTGGAGTCTTATACAATTTACCAAAAGCGATTACTGGCTGAGACAACAATCGAATACTTACTTGGGTGATCATTAAATTTCTTTGTGAACCTGCGCCTCAACCAACATCTTTCGATAACAATTACGATTTCGGCCAAGTTCTCTCCAGTTTTGCACTCTAGGCCGGTTGAGGAATTCTTTCACTTGATTGTGCCACCTAAGACGAGGTGTTATCCTTCCGCGATTCCTCTGCAATGTGCTGTCAAACACACGTCCAACTAAAGCTTCAAAAAATGCCCTCCTATTCTGACTTTGGGTAAAAATAACCAAGGACGATATACAACTTGTGTCTCGAAACAGTCCTCATCGTTTTTCTCTTCTGTGTTAGCGAATTTAGCCCTGATGTGGATGGTCATTGTATGCTCATCAACTGGATTTTGGCTGATATCCTTATCACTGAGTCTATCTTTAACGACTATCCCACACCCAAATAAGCATTGTTTCAGTTGGTTGTAGCAGTCACTGTTGTATATGTCGCAGTTTTCATCTTCCTAGTCCACTTAATCGTTTCTTATGTCTGCTTTGCAGCAGCTTAGAGTCTTCGCTGATTCTCTGATTGCAGCTTGATAGTCCGTTAAGGGATCTTACGTTCCATGTGCAGATCCTAAGATCTTTGTACATTTCTAGTTGGCTTAGGCCTTCAACGTTGAAATCTGTAATGAAAAATTGCAAATTCAGCCCCATAGCCACTTTACTACACAAACAAAAAAAACAAAAAAAACCTCAGCATACGATGCCCTATAAACACCGCAGCATAGCAACGCCACAGGCATTTGCAAATGCATTGAGTGGAATTTTCTATTTCAGTTCGTTCGTCAGTATAACTCACACCCTGTTGTCATCGAAATGTGTTTAAAACAACCAAATTAATGCATGAAAAGTTGGATGAGGCCAAATTATTTGCGGACTCCTTTAGAGAACACTTCAAACCAAATCCACCCTTGGACCCTGCATTTTTGGAAGAAGTCAACTCCTCAGTTCATTTTGCACAAGCCCCCTAACAGACCATCCAATTCAGCGATGAAAATTCATCTAGCGATCCAACAGACAACCTTGAGCTCACCACTCCTGAAGAAATTCAACAGTTCCTACACAGAAGCCGCCCAAAAAAGTCAACAGGACCGGACAAGATATCCATATTCATCCTCAAAAGGCTACCCCAATCAGTGACGATATTCCTGGCAATTATCCTTAATAATTGCATCAACAACTGCTATTTTCCCAACAAATGGAAAACAGTGAAGATTGTTGCAATCCCCAAAAAATCCAACAACAAAGACGTCTCTGGATACCGACCCATTTCTCTTTTGAGCAACATGAGCAAATTCTAGAGGAGCTTCTACTGACACGGCTGAAATTCTTCTGCAGCGTTCGGCTTCCGTGAAAAACACTCCACCTTACATCCGCTTATTAAATTTCAGCACTACATTGCCTCTTCCTTGAACTGCCATCAAGTCACTGTTGCATTCCTTCTCGATATCGAGAAAGCATTTGACAGTGTTTGTATTCAAGGACTAGTGCATAAACTCTTCCAACTAAATTTTCCACAGGCACAACAAGGAGAATCAACGCTGGAATTGCACAGGGATCCAAGCTAGGACCGTTCTTGTTCAACATCTACACATCGGACCAACCACAGCCTGAAGACGCACAAACTCTCCTGTTTGCCGATGACTCCCTCACATACGTCAAATTCATCTCCCCGGTATTTGCTGCCAGAAGAGTTGAAGTCAATGTTAGGCAGCTGGGGCTTCAAAGTCAACTCAGCCAAATCCGAGCTTATTTACTTTAGAAGACCATCCACCAGATCTCGAAACGCAAGAGGACGCTCAGCCAACAAGTGTAGAAGTACCAAGATCTCCTTGCTCGATGGAACTCAATTAACGGCTAAAAATAAAGAGAAGTACCTGGGAGTACAGTTCAACGAATTACACAGGTTCAACCCACATGCAGCTGCCGTACTAAGGAAACCCAAATTCGCCTTTCACCGCATCCATCCACTAATGCGAAAGAACAACGGACTAAACCAGAAGACGAAACTACTTCTCTACAAGCAGCTCATTCGGTCTGTGATCACGTATACTGTTTTCCTACTTGGTACCTACACGGCAACAAAAACCCACATGAACAAGCTGGCAGTTCTCGAGCGGAAGATCCTGCGCATCTGCACAGGACTACACTATGACAGGATACGAAGGAAGCACGTCAGCAACAGGAGACTCTACGAAGAAGCGAAAATAATAAAACTTGACAGGTACCTCAGCGACTCCAGCCGTAGATGTCTACGAAACATGACCGACCACTCGAATCCCCAATAATAAGGAGCATCATAAGCCAGCCAAGACATCCCAACCCGCGGTACCTTCTATTTTCTATAGCAACGGAACTTCTGAATGAGGATCTTATCCCTACAAGTGATGAAGTGAACATCAATTTCTATGCTGACCCGGGGTCAGCATACCATCGGGGCTAGGAGCCACCAACCACCGACCGTGCCAAGTGAGCGCTCACCTAGGAAAGGTTCAGGTGAACATAAAAGTGTCCAGTGCTCTCTCGCTGTGAATTTAGTGTCCAGTGCTTTCTCGCTGTGAATTTAGTGGCTCCTGCTGTCTCAGGGCAAACCCTAACGTGTTCTAGTCTTATTACAGCAATCATCACTCCAGGAAAGGATTACAGAAATCCAGCTATTCCGTGTCCAAGAACTCAAGACTCTAACCATTTTCATCATTGGAGCCTAAAACCCAAGACCGGATTAACTGGATAGAACCAAGTCGTGGAATCCAGACTCACCAACATCTCAGTCAGACCTCAGGGTGGAACTGTCTTAATAAAAGGATCCTCACTCTCACCTAGCATGACCTATCTTATACTTTGGAATACTTTATGAACCTGAATGAAATCTTAAAACCAATTTACTAAATCTTCTAATATATAAAATTTCCATGTCACAATGTTAGTTACCGTACTCCTCCGAAACGACTTTGCCGATTTTTACCAAATTTGAGAATCGGCTACTATCTATTTTCCATACCCCTAAGTGATAAGCGGCACTTATAAGAGCTCTATCTTCCACATAATTTTACCAGGTCGGGAAAGGGAACTGGAACGGGAACGGGAACTCTAAAACTTCTGAGCCGATATCAAAAACTATTTCGGCATTAGGATGCTACATTATATCCCCAACATAGACAATATTTCATGACCATATTCCCACGGAAACGGGAAACTTGAAACTTTCAGGCACTCTAAAGCTTAGTCAGGCTGGTGTTCCTGACAAGTTTTCTTTTCTTGGCTATTTTGTGTGAACCACGCTTGGAATAAGTTAGACCCGAGCAAGGCTGAGCGGGTCAGCTAGTACTTCAATAAACTAGAGTTTTGCTGCTTCTTTAGAAGACATTGGATCCACTGAGCCTTCCTCAGCCTTATTGTGTTGGAGTTGCTCATAGAGGCCTTTCTTTCTCGACTTTAGCTACTGACACTCAACATAAACTCAAACCTTTTTTTCCTCTACTAAGACTCTATATTAAATTCTCCATCTCCTTTCGAATGCCTACTCAGAGATTTTCATTACTTTTTATTGAGACATCCTTCCCATTCATCGGATAACTTTTACTCTTCTCACTGCGTGTCACCTTTTTAGGTTTGGCAAACTACTAACACTCACTTACTCTCATCAACTGTTGACTGCTACCATAAACTGCCGCATTGTCAACTGATTGCTATCGTCTAGCAAATACAATCAGATCATCCAGCTAAGACTTTCATCAACACTTAACCACAACCGACTGCTAAACTGTTCTCAATACGACTGCCAGATTATCACTCCATTCGATCGCCCCTCTGGACCATAAAATAGGTGTATCTTCCACCCAACTAAATCACTAGGTCAAGCACACTTGTCGCCGGCAAATAAGAAAAAAAAAGAAAAGTTTATTGTCTGGGAGTTCGTTAAAGGTTATCCATCTAACCCAAGCTAAATAGTTCCCCAAAAGCTAAATGGCAAATAGAAAAGTTCACCAGTCACCCCCATGTTCACAAACAAAAGCGATGAGTTTGCTGTTTTAGGATTCCCTTCGACGAAGAGGAAAAATAAAAGACAACGCATGTATCAATACTCAGTCAATGCATTTGGCCACAAAGTAAGAAGTAATTTAAGGAAAAGTAATACGCTTTGAAAGTCTTGAGGGATTCCCTTTGAAGAAAGGTACTCCATCCCCCGATTTATGTCAAAGATAAACTATTTTCGCATTATTTTCTCCTGCCCCCAATTGGCTGCTGTGGCAGTTGAGAAAGGTTCCGCTCTTTTTTTCGTTGTGTGTCATCTACACTTATGTCCTTTGGGCTTCGACATTAAGTCCAAACAGTCGTTCGTTACGTAATGGAGATTTGTGGGAGTATGTTGACATAAGGGGTCACAAATTGCCAAATTATTTTTCTACGTTAGTGCGGTGTCCTTTGGACAGCAACTTGTTGGAGTAGAGTAGAGGCAAAAAAGAAGTTGAAAACAATCCCGATAAGCAGACAACACAAACAATATGTTTGACGACACATTTTTCTGTGGAGTGAGACAACGTCTCACACCATCGGCGAAATGAGCGGGATACGGGTCTTTAGGATAAGTTGGTGGGAGGTTACACGGCTTACACCGCAATGTTGATGAGGTGCAGTTTTTAGAACGCACACGTCACTTGACAGTGTTCCTACACCCATAGCTAGAGGAAGATAGTAATTATTGTCGTCGGAGAGCGTGGGCCATCGAAACACTACAAGAGGGACTCTTTTGAGATAGATGTGAGCTGCTTCATCATGATTGTTGTCCTCCTCGTCATCTTCGACAGCCCAGCCTCAAAATAATATGCATAGCTCAGTACTGCGCTCGCCCACCCATAGAGGCGCGATGTTTGCTTTCCCCTTCAGTTGTGGTGGCTTTTGTTTTCATTCTTAAATTGGAAATTGAAAAAAAAAAAGAAAAAAATCAGAGCCAAACGCACTTGGTTATGGCATTGTTGGCCCATTCATTCCAGCCACCATCAGCCATACACCGAATCGTTATGATCGGAATAAGAGCAGGCCTCGGTTTTCCTGTTGTTTGAGTTTATGGAAGAGGCTTTGTTCTGGTCTGGTCATGCTGGTGATCTATTGCTGTTTCTGTTTCTGTGTGATGGCGGAGGAGCAGTTCAATGAGCCTCGTTTGTTATACTACACCCGGCGCGGCGCGCCGCACTTAAAGTGTTTTCTTCATGACTGGCGTTTTTTGGTTTGGTTTCCTCCAGAGATGCAGTCAATTGGTGTGTGAAGTGTGTGTGCATTATGTGTACGATGGCTCTGATGAGACACGGATGACAAGAGGGTGCTTCCAATTCTTACGCAAGGAGATGCAGTGTAATGCTGAATTTTGTGTTTTGCTCTCGAAATGGCTTTGCTTTATTATCGCTTTTGTTTATCCACATCTCCAGTGTGGGCACTTGAATTGAAGCCTGGAGGACCATTATTGATCGAAGGGATGCACCCAGGTTAATTTTGTGCTGTGGATTCTGATTTCTGACTGTTTTGTTGGGTAAATAACGATGAAGATGGAGACGTTGACGTCACACAGTAGTCAATGAGAAAGAGTTGCTAGTCGTGGGTATTCGCGTTGAGAATACCAAAAAATTTTTTTTCAGTTTAATTCAGAAGCTACCGAAAGAGTGGTAAGGTCAAAGGAATGAAGACAACGATTTGCTTAGCATGTGACTTACGAAAAATTTGCTTTTGTCATCTAACGGCCAAAATATTGTTTTTTCCCAAAACTGTGGCGCAATTTCAAGTTCCTTTAAATACGAGCAGAAAGTAGGTTACATTGTGGTGCTCGGGGCTTTACTCTTTATAACTTGTTTAATTTATAAATTTGTTCGTTAGTTGATACGCATGTATTTTTTTATAATATGTACCGTTTTGTATTAGAAAATTACAAAAATCGAAATGGAGTTTGGCAGATATGTTTAACTGTCATTTGTCACAAACTGCTCCTTAAAAAGGAATGGAAGGCTTTATAGCGATTATACCTATTTAGTTTATTTTAGCATAACGCTATGCCAAATTTTTCATACACTGTTTGTGTTACACCACATTTAGGATACTTACACTGGATTCTCTTCTCAGTCCATACAGGCCAATGTACAACTTGGTTTTTGAAGCAACTTTGTTACCAGTAACGCCATCTAGTATGTAGGTACAAGCAAGGCCGTCTTTACCCTTTTGGTGGCCCTAGCCACTTTTCGAAAATGGGGCCTCCTGTATGATGATATAAAAATCCTATACTGCGTAATAAAGGTATACAGAAATCAATATTTATTCTTTTAATTTTTTAAATAAATATTTTTTTTATAATTCATTAAAAAGATAAACAGCATTGCAGCACTTAAAACATTAACATAAACAATTTAAAAATAAAAACAAAAGAAATAAAAATTTCATTAAATTCAAAAAAAAAAAAATTAAATAACAGAAAACTTGGTAGGTTACTCAGAATTCAATTTAAAGAACAAAATATTAATGTGCAAGGAGTGGGACAGACTACATTTTTTCTGGTGAAAGAGAGGAATCTTTATTGAAGGAGTCTCTTTCTTCATTTGAGATAAGCAAAATCAATGATCACATCTCAAAAATCGATGCCTCTGCGAGGATGTCACTTTTGATTGAGCTCAGCGAAAAACTTGTCAATCTTTCTTGAATTATTATAGTTCTTTATTCGTTCCTTATTCTTTTTAACTTAGAGAAGGAACGTTCCTTACTACGATTGGTCATCATCATTCTTAAGAAGATTCTAAGTGCAATTTCAGCACTTGAAGTTTATCTTCAATTTGATTTTTTTTGAAAAAGTGTAAAGTTCTAGAATAAAGTCAGTTTTTTCATTTTAGTGTCGACTAATTTCATGATTCAATACACTCCCTTCTGATGAAATGATCTGGCTGCAATTTACAAGGCCTTCATCTGCCCAAAACAGGAGCATAACTCTCATTTCTGGTCAGGTGCTCCTCAAACATCTTTGGGCCCACTTGATATGGTACGAAATAGAGCATTAAAATTGATAGGTTATAGTTCAATCGGAGAATCGAACAATTCTCTTGAACATCGTAGAAATGTTATCTGTCTCACCCTCTTTATTCGCTTTTTTGACAAACAGTGATCTAGTGAAATAGCCAGCTGCATTCTTCCCCTGAAACAATTCAGCCGCAACACCCACCTCGCTAGGAATGCTCATCAGTTTTACCTTGAGCCCAACTTCGGGCGTACAGTCAAGTATAGAGATTCTTATTTTAGTCGCACCACTCGAATGTGGAATGCTCTACCTGGCCCTGTTTTCCCCTGCATTACGACTAACAAAAATTCAAAAGCAACGTGCATCGGTGTCTCCTTTCAAATCTTCTCATATTTTCCTAAATGCTCGCGCTCTGTTCGTCTGTTCTATAACATTATAAGGGCAGTAATAACTCCTTGATGTGCGCGTTAATTATAAAAAAAGGAAGATATAGAATAAGTGTTATAAAATTTTTGAATAATGTCAAGGAATTTGGTTGCTTCTAAGACACACCCAATGGCATTAGGGTGGGTCAACAAAAATCGATTTTATTTTACAAGTTACAATAAGTGACCTTTAAAATAAGTGCACATGAAAGTTTGATAATGCGTAGCGCCATCTAGTTTGTTCAAAGTACAAGAGTCTTCTAATATGTGTGAAACTTTTTTTTACCACTGTGATTCAAAATGGAATAACACAGTAACTTTTTTGGGGAGTTTTTTTGTTTGTTCTAATTATGTCACACGATTATATAAGGGGTTAGGGGTAAGCATGTTTTTTCCTTCGAGTCGGAGGGGAGGGTCATTATTGTGAGCGAAGAAGATAATTGGGAGACTATTTATCCCTTGTGGTACCCATGGTGTGATGGCATGTCCGCCTGTTAATCCAGAGGTTCGAGTTCGAATCCCAACAGAGGCAAAAATGTTTTTTCCACGGGTACCGCCTTTCGCGAGGAACTGGCAAGTCGTCCGTTAGTATTCATTGCCATGATAAGCGCTTTCTCGATTAGCCGTTCGGAACCGGCAGAAAATTGTAGGTCCCTTCCATTCCCTCACAAGGTTGTGAGAAAAAGCGCTAGGGCCAGGGGTTCCTCGCTATGTTGCGCCACCCAATTTTTTATTTTTTTTTTATTTATCCCTTCATATAACGATGCTCGTCGTGCTGCAAAAGAAGAAAAAGAACAAGCTACAGTTTCCGGCGGTCAGTGGGTCAATTTTTACACTATCTTCTTGTGATGATAGCATGAAGGTCTTAGATCTCAAACTCGGCATCAAAATAAATAAACAAATAAAATAGAGTCAGTTGATTCAATACTTTGGGAGGTAGATAACATAGAAAACCAGACAGACATCAGGGTTAATAATTCATAACATTAGTAAGTACTTCCATTCCCGTGGGAATAGGGGGATGAATCAAATTTTAAATAACATCAGTAAAGATTTACTAATCTACAACTTTGTCTCAGATTTTTTTTATAAAACATACCATTTTTGAGAAAAATCCAAAAAGCCACAAAGTTTGACTTTTGACCCCAAATAACTGTTGCAGCACATAGAGGATCGATGAGGAATTTTACATCTTTGTTTCTTATGGTGAACCCAAGCTCTTCACACAATGTTGGCTCTGTAGAAATTCTTATTATTTTGAATATCTAAATTGACCACACTGAGGGCTCAATTCCACAAAAAAAAACTTAGCTTCTTTTCACTGTTTCAAATTACATTGTTGGCAAGGTGCAATAAGTGTTTCTGTTTCACATAATTCTTTGCCCTGGGCAGAAAAGAAACGTACGTGGAACAAAAATTGCGAAAAGAATATAAAAAATGAAAACAGTTTGCAAAGACTTTGCAAATTACACCTTTTAATTATTTCAACTTATCACTTTTCCAATTTTGTAGTTTTGGGGAGCACATAGGTTCTCAAATTGACGAACAATTTGATGAGTATTGCCCAGTTTTCGAAAAATGAACTTAAAGGCTTGGTTTTTCTTCTAGTTACCATACTTCTTTTCCCTGATCCTAGTAGCAGAAAGAAATCAAAGCAACTAATGAAACTTCAAGAAAAGTAATACTTCCCTAGTGCATATTCAACAATACAAATCATTTCTGAATTTCCAGTTTAAGAAACTTCAAGTAAAAGACTTCCAAATATTCAACAAGCGGTCAGGTAAATTTCCTTTGGATGATGCTTAATCCATCTCAATTCCGTTGTCCTTTTTAAGTGATTCTCCATTTAGCTTCTTTGACACACAAGATTTTTACTAGCTTCCCTTTACACCATGCCTTTAACAGTTTGATTAAGTATCTTCATAAAACCATCGAAGTGAATTAGTTGATGCTTTGAAGCTTCGGTCAAATTGTGTCTATATCTAATGTTTTTTTCCTCATCATCCAAGTCCACACTGACATTCTTCGTTTAGTGAACCCTCAAAATAGCAACATCAATTTAAAATGGCAATTAATCCTCCCTGGTCCTTGCGTTCGTTTTATTTTTCGAGCTTGATTTATGCTCTATATTTGTGATGACTATTTTGATCTTCAAAAAATTTAAAAATCAAAATGTTGGCTGAAAAACTTACTTGAATGCTCACCCTTTTGGGCTTTTCATGGCTTACTTTTTCCCAAGGTAAGTAGCATCCATTGACTGCGACGATGGTACAAAAATGGCAGTTTATTGCCGGTTTGAATCTCAAATCTACGGAATGTGGAGCACAAATTTCAAATAGTTTCAAAAGAAGTCGAAACACGTTGACTGTCAAGTTAATTTTATGAATGTTTCGCTGAGCGCCAAAAACTTTTGTTTTGTGTTTTCTCATGTAAACATAACTTTTTATAAATATATGCTCACAAGATACATGTTACCGACTTCACCTAGCACATCGATGGGTGCAGTGATTTCAGTTTTTATGGAATTTTCTTTCCAATAACCATGATGCTTGATAGCCAAAGCGTTACATAAACATATACCTACCTGGCTATAATATTTGAGGGTACAACTGGAAACCTAACTGGGCTACCACATGATAGTCATGGAAGTCAATGTGTTAAAAGCACACCACTGATAGAAATTCCTTGTGATGGAATCTAAATTTATCTCAATCAATAAGCACAATCAATTTACAAAAAGGTTATTAGTATTGAAGTTTGCGTTTCTTGGTACAAAAAAACCAAACAAAAAAATCATTTACAACATATTCAAAGCTCATATCATTCGATAAAACTTTTTATCTTACTTTGGATTGGTTGATCCAAGGCCCTACCTCATCCAATTTCTCTAAAAGCACATGGTTCCAATATAATAAAAACAAACACAGATACCAACCAATCAGAGAGTAAGCATGAGATCAAGAAAATTAGCATATGTCTTTCCTACCACACAAAAAAAATAATTTTTTTAAAAATTAGTAGGTAAAAACATGTCTTCTCAGAACTCAAATGCAAAGGAGGAGGTGCGAAACGATTATTGATCTGATTTCACTTTGAACCTATTTAAAAATTATGATCATTGTTTGCTGGTTTTCTTCTTCATGTTGGCTATTTCTCCAAAGCCTTTTGTTGTTTGTTTCTTGGGTAAACAAACTTTTGTGATTTGACACTTAACATCTTTTGAAGAGTATGGCGGGTTATTTTTCCAGAAGTTTCATCTGTAAGTACATAGTAATTTTTGTTCAAAATTTGAGGGAACAGTTTGCATTGACATGTAAAGCCGGCCCTTGCTGCCTCCGACCAAGTGACAAGGGCATAGCTGAGTATGTCGACTCAATCAAACGCAACCATTGCCAACAATACCTTATCTATTTTAGTGCTTATAGATAGAGCATTTCGAATGTCTGAATAAACATTTTTGTGAGTCGTCGAAAATGGTCAACGTACCTTTCAGCTTCATATAATGACATTTGGTGGTTTCTTGACCCTCATCTTGTTTGAAAGACAAAAAAGAAAACAAGAAAACAAAAGAGAAACACACTTTCAAATTTAGCACTAATAAGCACCAATAGATTGTGGTTTATTTTTAAATTATAGCTAAGACCCAAATCTTCATCAGCTCTATTTTATAATGATTGTCAACCCAACAATAAAATTTCAAATTTCCATAAATTGAGAAACCAAGTTGGTTGGCATGCCCATAAAAATCCAAGAACAGGTTGCGATTGTAAAATCTGGGAATTCGTTGGCAAATAGACACACGCTTGGCTGATGCTCTATGTGGGGATATATAGGTAGTAATAGTATAAATGACACCTGACTCTGATTTAAGATGAAACTTGTTGGCTCCGAAGTGCTTTAATCTGGCTTATGTTTTAAAGTTGAATTCATTAAAAAGGTTTCTAGTGAAAAAAAAAGTAGCAAAATTGTGGATTAAGCACTGTGCGAGGTGTAGCTATCAATGTTCTATGTCGACTTTTCATTTAACTGTAAAGAAACAAAATAAAATCTTGTTATAAATGCTAAATTATATATTATATAATAAAAGCTTAGACTTTGGTTGTCATGGAAAGAGTTGCATCCAGAGCAATCAGGCCGCCAAATCGGCAAAGGTATAACTTGTGAATTGTTCATTTTTAAGAGGTGACGGCAGCATTTTCACGACGAAATTTTGCTTCAATCATAGTTAAGCGATTGACAGAGTTGGTTCTTGTGTCGAACAACAGCAATAGGATTCAAATTCATTGAAAAAGTTGGAACTACCTGTACTTTTGATTCGTTTGATATGACACAGTAGTGTAGAAATTTTCAAATGGAACCCAAACAATCAATTTTCAATAGCTATTATGTGAAAGCTATAAAAAATAAAGATAAGGCAAAAAAAGCGCAAAAGATAAAGATATCAATTGCGACTATTTGAAGTTAAATTCAAAAGAAATTCAATCCTCTCATTATCAACTACGAATAGCCAGTTCTTAACCTCTTTCAAAAATTGAGTAAAAAGGTGTGTTGCTCGATTGAACATCGGTAGTTTGTTGAAGAGTTTTAGAGTTGTAGCTGTTTAAAATTCTGGAAAGTGAGTTTTACGAGTGAAGAGTAAATTTGTAGACTATAAAGTTGAAAATATCTACTAAAGAATTCTCCACTTTCTAAGGAAAATTCTCTTAAGACTTTATATACGTAAAGGTGTATCATTGCGAGAAATCTCTGTTCCTTGTATAAAACCTAATGGCACGAGTCTGTTTTTACTACAAATATTCCGTTTTAAGTATTTTTGAGCAATCAAGCTTAAAGATGATCGAATCAAATCCACCCAAATATTTAAATTCCTACCCGAACTCAATTTTTAAGTTTTTTTTTTTTTGAAATTAAAAAAAAATTAAAAGACCTTATATGGAAACTTGTTTAACACCATGCTTTAAAAGCAAGTTTTCTTTTTAATAAGTACGATTGAAGCCACAAAAATGTTTCACCGATGAAGCCTACGGCTACGGAGCAGAGTTTGTCGAGAAAAACATTGTGCACAACCACATTGAATGTCTTGGTCATATCAACGTGTGGTACTATTATATAGATTTATTGTCGTTTCGGCTCAAGAAGTATGAGAGCAAATTGACCGCAGCCGAAATGAAGATGCTTCGGATGACAGCAGGAGTAACAAAGCTTGATCGAATTAGAAGTACTAAGATCCGTGGAAGCCTTCATGTCAAAAGTACCATCTTGGACAAAATTCAGCACGACCGGCTCAGTTGGTATTGTCATGTTCAAAGGAGAGATCCGCAGAACCCCGTCAAAAAGGCAATATCGTACAACGTTTCAACAAATTCGCGACGAAAAAGAAAAGGCAGGCCAAAACACTCCTGGTACAAGCAAATGCAAAAACAGCAGCATTTGGTTGGCCTCAGACATGGAACAATCCAAAACCGGGAGGCTTGCCGACGCTTTCTGAGGTCAACGCGGCGTACCCCACAGGCGGATCACTAGTGTGAAGCAGAAAAGTGGGAGAGTTGTGATCGCTTCAAGATCACTACTCGTAACGCCGAAAATGAAAAAGAAGAAGAAGAAGAAGTCGTTTCGGCTACAACAAAATTCACTAGACATGATTCCAATTTTCGTAAATCTTTCAAGAAGTTTGGAGAAGGTAGTTAGCAATTGTCCTATAATTAATAACACACTTTTTATGACAAACAGCACAGCTCTTATGTAGGTTTGGGGTAGTTTCTAGCTTGACTCGTTTAAGTGCCAGGTGGAAATGTGAACGGCAGAGGCGGATCCAGGACCCCCCAATATTTTCTACTCTCTTTATAAAAGGGCGATGTGTCGCTTAAATATACGCATGAAATTAAAATATACAAAGTCAGCTTATTTGTCAGTTGCTCAAAAAATAACCAAACAAAACCAAAATAATTTTAGGCACTTGGTTTATATCGGGCTCGGCGTTTGACGAGCACATCAGTGCTTGTCGAAATTCCACAAGAGAAATGGAGCATCTGAATGCAAAAGTGCGCTTCTATTTAAAATTCGGAAAATTGACATAAGAAAGTTTTAGTGGAATATTGGCATCATTTTCATCGGTGTAAAAGTGCCTATTTACTTATGGTCACATAATTAAGTCATTTTTATAAAATGAGGTCTACATATCCATATGAGCTTCAAATATGACTTTAAATAACATAGAAACCGCTAGAGTTAGCAAGAAATCATTAAAAACTTTTTTTGTAGAGCGTTAAATTTGCTATAAGAACCATCATTAGTTGACATGATCTGTTCATCATTTCATAATGACAAAAATTTTAAATAATCAACAGAACTTTTCCCGTATTATTTCCATTTAAAACTTTGGCTGTCTCGTGGGTCGGGTTAAAATTAAAATTCAGAGCTATAACTTGGCATGAATTTTTTTAATAGATCTAGGCCTATCGTGGAAAAAAATTCGGAAAAAACAAAAAAATGGACCGCCCTAATGGCCACATTTTTTATATAGATACTATGACTATTGATATAGTGGAATTAATTTTCTTTCGTTTTCTTAATGATTGTGATTGTAAATATTTAGAATTTGAACAAATTTTGTTTTCGTTGTAATTTGTATCATGCGGTGTACTCTCGAGACCATTTCTCGTTTAAAGAAATGTATTCTCTGACACAAATAGCACAGGCGCTTTATGGTACTCGCAAGCAGCGTCTTCTTAGTCGCGTCTAATGAATATGCCGTCCGAACCGTCGATTCCAAGGCTCGAACTGCTTCAAAAATACACAGTCAACTTTTCTTCGGTGCAGGACTCTCCCACTCTAGAATCGGAGCCAGAAATAATTATTATCGAGTCTTGACAGACGGTTCCAAAACCAATGACGGTTGGTGTCTTTGTGGAGAGTAATGACATACGACTGCATGCCTCTTTAGGCTCATTCGCATGAGTCTCCAACTGTAGGCGTATGCTATCCAAGCTACATAACGAACGAAGGCTGGATGGGGTATCTGTAAGTATCTGTATTTGCAGCGACAGCCAAGCTGTGCTTAAGAACATTCTCAACCCTCTATAACTTCTTTGCAAATGATCCACGAATGCAAAATCTCTCTGAATGCGGTCGGAAGACTGAATTCTTTGAGTTTTGTTTGGGTTCCAGGCCATCATGGCATTACTGGAAATGAGATCCCCGATGAATGTTCGAGGGAAGGTTCCCAGACAACTTTCTCAGGAACTGAAAAAGAGCACAACCATAGATGGCATGTATTCATTGGATGCAGATTAACCAAACGTATACTCCCCAACGTTGCTACGAAAACTGCAACATTTTTGCTATCTCGTACCAGAAAAGACTGTAGAAAGGCTGTTTCGGTTAATAACACGTGGCCCTTTTCTTTGTCTAGCATTTAAAATGTTAGGCTTAAGGGGCTCAGCTAGTTTCTCATTTTCAAAAAATCTTTATGCGCGTTTGGCACTTTTGCGATGGGGGTAAAGCAATGAATTCGCATTTTTTGGCTCATTGTATTTCGTATGTAAATTCGTCATAGCCCAGCGTCTCAGGTTCGATTCCCAGCAATGTTTTCCATTTTTTTATTAATTTAAAATGAAAACATAAACAAAAATTGTGGCCACGGCTGGGATTCGAACCTGAGACCCTGTCTAATAGCCATCGACTTTACCATTGAGCCAAGAAACACATCAATTTTGAACTGCTAAATGACTTAAAAGAATGGAATAGCAACATTACCTAGTATACTTACCGACTCGGAGAAATACAGAGAAGAAAGAAAGGAATTGAATTGAAGGACAGAGAAAAATATATGCAACGCAGAAAAAATAAAAAGCACCAAATATTTTACTACCATTTCAATGAAGTGGATGAGTGAAGCTGGAATCATGACAGAGTAGGAGATGCACTGGTCGATGATTCGTACTTTACAACAAATTAAAAGAGATCAACAACTCATCGCGATGATTTATCGATGGAATTGAAATGGTTGCATGAAAATATAGTTTGAAAAACCATTATTTACTCAAATATTCACTAATTTCGTTTCTAAACTTAATGCATTGTCCTTTCATTTTATTGTCAAAGTTTACGAGCGCAGTTACAAAATCTGGAGACACTATCGACTATCGTTAAAAAATTGAATGTATTGATTTTAACAGAATTTCACATGGGTGACGAAGAAATATAGATATGATATTCCAGATTTCAATTTAGTTGCTAGTTTCAGAAGGCACGATCGTTCAGCAGCAGGAGCAGCTATCTGTAAAAGGTTGTCTGATACAACTGCCATATTTTGCTCAAATCATACGGATTTGCATACGAGGTACCTAACCTACACTATAGTATATGTTTAGTTGTAATGTTTTTGATATCGGCGATTTGTGTGTTTATCGTTGCCTTTCTGGAAATGGACAGCAAGTTATAACAGTAGGGGTTTATAATTCACCGACTACGTCTTCAAGTGCAATACGACAGTTTTTATATAAAAATTTATTTATTTAGTCTGAAGACGCTTCTGCATACATTCACGATAAAATTGGGGAGAGATTTGATGTTTTCCCATTTTCCCAATGATTTTGAGTGGTGATTTTAACATCAACTTCGCCGATGCTACAAACTTGACACTTTTTCAATTTTTAAATGAAGAATACTGTTTAACAATGATGAAAGACCGCAGCCTTAGTACAACAAAATATAAAGCGACAATTGATGCAGTCTTTGCGATATATTTAAATAGATTTGAGACAAAATTGTTCGTTTCCTATTTAAGTTACCATAGACCTATTATTTCAGTATTAGAATACGATGATTGTAGAGATGGAATTGTGAATGAAAACTCATAAGTTTCATTGATTTTCCTCCATATGTACATCTACATAAGTATATTATAAAAGATTTTCCTGTACCTACTTGAAAATATTTACTGAAAATTCAATTCTGTTTTCACTTCCGTCGGCACTCCCGGAGTGCTTCTTTTTTTTTCATTTTTCGATAGGTAAATATCTCAAAAATGATGTCCTAAAATATTGGAATGATATCTTGGATATTTTTGAAATGACAGAGTATAGAAGAGAAGCATCTCGGGCGCTTGAACTCCTGCTCTGAAAACTTTAAATGCGTTTTTCTCAAAACTACATTTTTCAAATTTGCCGCAGCTGTAACTCACGCAAATTTTGACGAATCGTCTTGAAATTTTAACTGCATACTCTCCATATGTTTTTACATACAGCCATCTACAACTTTTACGATCGGATGAAAATTGTAATTTTGGCAGCCATCGAAAGACGATTTTTTTTGGCGAAATTTGGACTTTTTTTTTAAATTGCTGCCATTTTGTCAGTTTTCAATTCTTCACTATAGTTATAGATGGCTGTATGGGAAAAAGGGTCTACTTTAACGCCATCTTTTTTTTTTTTGTTACAGGTACCTACCAGAAAAATTCATAAAAATGCGGCAAATTGACGTCTTCTAATTTCAAGAAGTTCAAGAAATAGTCCATATCTCTCTTGGATTTCAATATTTTAACTCGAAATTGCACGACAGTTTACATGAATATATGAATAATAAACTCCTAAAATTACAGAACATTTGAAGCTATAGTTTTTTTTTTACACGCCTTCAAAAAATCACCTCTATTTGAGCTCGAGAAACTAGCCGAGCCCCTTAAGTTGAACCGCATACTTTGTGAATCCTATATGGAGAAGATCATGGCACGACGGAGCATACTTCTTCTGTGATTGTCCTGTATTTTATCGTATCAAGTTAAGGATACTAGGCGCAGCGATTTCCTTAATCTCCTTATCATGGCAGCGTCTTTTGACTTTTTTTCAAAAATATCTGGAAAGCTATAATAAACGAAGGTTGCTATCTGATAGTAGGTACAGTGGACCGGTTTTTAGGTCTGTGTGCTCCAGCCAGTTAAATTCATTTTTGTCGTTGTTGATGCTTTTAATTTTTACTTGTGATCGGTCTACTTCGGCTCTGAAAGATTTGCTGATAAGCTAATTCAAAAAACGAGTAAAATGCAAATGCAAATGAATCCCAATTTTTCCTTAAAATCTCTACGAATTGGTCAAACTATTTAATCAACAATTTATTTATTTAATTTTATGATTATCGAAGCTTTTCAGGTATGCATGGAGTTTTTGAAGTTTTGACTCCATTTTTGAACAACAAACAGACTGAAGTCAGTTTGAGGACTCGATTCGTAAACAAACAAAATTCATGGGTGCGTCAACTGATAAAAAAACCTCAAGCTTGTTACGCCCGATATATCGGATCAGTTTAAGCTTTTGGATACCAACAACTAATCAACAATTTTTCAACCTCGTCTTACAACTTTTCATCACGACCTGGAACCGCATTTATTTACCTGTAGTAGGCACTCGTATAATGCGCCTATGAATGGCAACCTTTTATCCCAACCTGCTAACCTTATCGCTTGGTTAATTTATTGGATCTTTGTGGTAAAGCAGAACTGCTTGGGTTGTCACTTTTAGCGGCACACATTCAGAGTGAACCGCAATCTTTGTTTGAAAAGAATTCCCAAGCACTCTGTTCAGATTCTTACCAAAGATTAATAAATAACTTACACTTGCAGCGCATTTCCCTGTACGTATGCCCAGAGAGTGGGTGTCTTGTAATCTGTGCATATTATCGCCTACCACCATGTTGCCCACACTACCGCTGCCAGGTTCATTGTTGCCCCAACTTGTTGGCTGACTGGCTGGCTGGCTATATTCATTGCAATCCAAATACGAGTTCTAATATGCGGTAATTACAGTGGCGACGCAGCAGAAACCAGATCTTCACGCTATTAGGTTTATAAATGATCGATATCCAATTAAGATTTAACATCGATTATATCGGCGAAAATTAATTGCAAAGAGAACGGCCTTCTTCACGGCCCCGCTGCTGTTGGTGCAGTTGTTGCGCTGCGTATATGACCACCGCATCGTCATGTGATGCAGCTGGCTGTAATCAAAAGTAAATGTCTTTGCACGTAGTGCAAAATGTTGGCTTTTAGAACACATCTAACCTTATGACGACCGTCGCGACGTGACGACGTTGTGCGCAGCGGCGGAGGTGGGCAACGAGCGCCAGAGGCACAGACCGCTTTACAACTATTATTACCCCTATGAGGGACTGCGGGTGAAGCTGTGAGACTGACTGAAGAAAAACAAATCGCTTTTCGTAGTCAAACAACAGCAGGGTAACTCCGCACAACTAATCTTTGTATATCTCCCCGCAGAGCAGACGAAGTGCGTGTGCATGCCTACTGCGCGCGGCGCGCGGTCCAAGGATACCGACTTGTCGACTGTAAATTATTAGGAACAAGCTGTACCCGCAAGGTAGCAGTTTGTCGCGATTAGTTTGCCTTTGAAACCACGACGACGTCCGCACTACGCGCATGCGCACAATTTTAGATAGTGCGGCTGTGCCAAATGAGCATCATCATCATTGGCCAATGTTGCCAACGAAAGTCGTCGTCAGTTGGTCTTCCTAACATTCCAGTGTGGGAAAATTACGCAATGATAACAGGTTGGTTGCTGTTAATTGTGATCATAAGACCGGGCGGGCTAGGCAGCCTTTCCAAACTGTCACTTGGCGACCTCCTTACGGATCTTTATCAATCGCATTGATCGGCACCAGATCAATCGACATCTGTGTGGAGCGATGTGCAAAATAAATTAATAAGACGCCGAGAATGAGTGACGAGAATGCCACCGATCACAAACCGCCACCGACTGCTGACGACAACGACAACGACGACGACGACGTCGTCGATCTCAACTTCAACATCGACGGCGACTGATCTCTCCGGAGACTCATATCGGCTGAGTGTTTCGCCTTGTGGCGATGTGACAGCCCCATGACCTGCTGCAATTAAAACCTGCGCCAGCTTATATCACTGTAACATCACATCCGTTTGATTGACACAATTGATCATAACAACCGTCGTAACGCGTCGTCGTCGCGCAATGCAAAAAAAAAACCAAATAGTAAAACATGTTGCCCCTCTTGCAGATTAAAAGCTACAAATATTGCTTATCCAACAGATACATTTCAGGCTTTTAAATGTTTACTATTCTTTTTTGCTCGTGCAGAATTAAAACAGTTTAATTTCAAATTCAAATGGATTCAGCTGAATTGAACGAACGATGACAGCAAAAACTTAAACCAAAAACAAGAAGAAAAAAAAGTGAAAATCCAAAGTCGACAGTTGACGGTGTCACACCGCGGTGCAGCGGACGCGATGTGATCGCGACACGTGAGTGATCGCAGCGATCACAACTTGTCAGTCCTGTCAACATTCTTCGGATTACATTTTTCTATATGCACACACATAGCTACACTACTTGGCGTCTCTTGAGAAAATACTACTTCATTTTTCGTTTCTTCGTTTTACACATGAGTACGGATTTTTCTCGCAAAATTTGAAGTATGTCTAAATCGAAATGGAATTCTATGGAAAATACAATCTACTCTGCTGCGACAGCCCCGATTGGAATTCATCTGCGAAGATCGTCAATAAAAAGTTCGGCTACATGGTTTTGTGGTATGGCGTTTTTAATGAACGTGTTTCTGCTTATTGTAGCTGACAAAAATATTTAGTATCAATGGAGTGACAGATCGGACGAATGGATTATGAAAAATCAAAGACTCCAACGAACGGCCGGCCTCGTGAACATATTTCAAATACATGATTTCGTAAATTAGATTGAACAGTAGATATGCAAGTACGAATTTCGGTGCTTTTTTGAGGCAGAGATCTCTGATGACGAAGAAGTGTCCAATGTTACTATAAGTTTGGGGACTGCTACAACCATTTGTTAATTTGAAAAATAAGTTGGAAAAGCTTTAACAAGTTATAAAACACTTTCTGGAATCTGGATATAACTCCGAAATTTCGTATCCAAATGGACAGGGACCCAACCCAAACTGGTGAGATATGAAACGAGGATGAGGAAAAAAAAATCAAGGAATTGATACCAAGAACTAGAAGAAAAAATCCATACTATGATTAGACACATACATTGAAAATAAATTATGTTGGATTTTCCTTGTGCATCATCCTTCTCCTATTTTCTTAAAACTACCAAAGCTTCATTTCATCAACAAGAATCAAATGTTTTGATATAAAATGTTGTAGTTTAACAGCTGGAAAAATACCGGGACGCTTATGATTGTCATTTAAAATTGTCTGTCCTTCAACTTCTGGGTAACGTCCTTCTAGATCAAAACTTTCGGCCTGATGGTATTCTAGTGAATGCGAGCTTGTATACAAACAACATAATTTGCAAAACTCGTTTAAAGTCGTCCAAAAACTAGAAATATTTCAAACTTACCCGTCTTTAACTCTCCCTCCGTTCTCCGATCTAAGACTTTTGACGTCGTTGTTGGAGTTGCGATAGATGACCATGTTTTCCAAAATTTTTGTGTCATCTCTTGTAATAGTTGCCAACGTGAACGGTGTGTTCTTGTTTCCTCGATTATGGGTTCTGGAGAAGCATTTAGAGCGCTTTCAACGAGAAAGTGACCAGGAGTTAGTATGGTCGTTTCGCTAACGTCATTTTCTATTGCAGTTAATGGCCGAGAATTAAAGCAGGCTTCTACTTGGGCCAACACAGTGGCCAATTCTTTAAAAGTGAGGGTTGTATCTCCAATGACACGTTTAAGGTGATATTTCGTGGACTTAACACAAGTTTCTCATAATCTTCCAAAATGAGGTACAGCTGGTAGTATAAAGTGCCATTGTGTTCCATCTTTCACAAGATTGATTGATGCATCCCTTTCAGTTTGTTTGATGGAGGCTCTTAGTTGTTGTTGGACTTCTTTGTTAGCTCCAACGAACGTGGTGCGTTGTCACTGTAAAAGTGTGAGCACATTCCTCTCCTTGCAGTAAATGTTTTGCTATGTAGCCCTTTGTTGATCGGTTTTCTCTTCCCTTGGAGATGAGTACTTGAACAGGTCCAACGTAATCAATTCCCGTATGAGTAAACGGTCTCTATGGTGTCACTCTGGACGCTGGCAGTGTTCCCATTTTTTGGACACTAGGTTGCGCACTAAAGCGATAGCATCTAATGCACTTGCGTATGACTTCACGGGAATGTTGTCTTAGTTTTGCCAGCGTTAGTGGAACTCCACCGTGCAGTGTGCTGGCATGAGCATCTTCAATCAACAGCTTTGTAAATTTTTCATTGTGTGGTAAAATGTATGGATATTTTTCTGATGTTTTGATGTTTTGCATCAATTGTGATTTTGCTATCGACCTCCGACAACCAGTATGTTTTTCATTTAAGTATGGGTTCAATGACAATATTGTAATCTTTTTGCTCAACTCTTTACCACTCTTGATACTTCTTATTTCTTCTTCAAAGATTTTTTCTTGAACTGCGTTATTGATTTCATTTACCGATAAAATGGTTGCTTTCTTTATTGACCATCTGAATTCTGAACACATAACTATCCGAACGATTTTCTTGTAACTACAAATTGGCCAGAATAGCTGCATATTACAGAAGATTCACCGCTGAATGCAAAAGCCACAAAGAAACTGTTCAAGATCAACAAACCATCACCATATATGTAGTTATAATAAATAAGTTTCTGTTTGCCATACTATTAATCATTAAATTCATTAAACTTGCTAACCATACTGTACAATCCTCTTTACTTTCAAATTTTTATTAATTCAGCATTAATGTGTGAATTCAACTTGTAACACGATGACTTTGAACTCTATCAATAATTTTCATAATTTTCTTTTGTGCAGTCAGCATAAACACGCATTTGTAAATAATTAGGAATTAGCATTTTTTGTGTATAAATAATGTGTGACAAACATTATTTTCAGATAGCTACGAGACAGAGACCAAGACTTTTAATTCGTTTCTTCCAGTGAGTCTGCTGGAAACTGTTTTCAATTCTATTACAAGTGAACAAGGTGTTACAGTGTTTCACTGTAGCCACCTTACTCAGTCACAGTACAAGAACTGTGGTCTGGCCGTCAATTCACTTGTAAAGAAAAGGTTATCTGGAACTCATTACGATAGAACTCATTACGATAGAATCATCGTAACAGAAACTACTCATCAAAAAGAACAATACAAAATACTGAAAAATTCCCGAACAGTTGCTGTTTTGAACATTTTCACAATTTTTCAGTAGTATCCTGCAATATGCAGCTATTCTGGCCAATTTGTAGTAATAAGAAAATCGTTCGGATATGTCTTCAGAATTCAGATGGTCGCACTTCTACCGCCAATACCTTCCCCGTTTCAGGAACATATGTGGGAGGATGGTCAAGTTGAATTTGCACCAAGGATATTGGTACGAAAAAGTCCATTCGGCATAGCTACTGAGGAGTAAACTACGGCTGCGCAAGCTGCTTCAGAGGGAGGCGTCGCAAAATCTATGGAGTTAAATTTTTTTGTATTTTGTCGTTTCTATCCATCTAGGAATGATTATATCTTCAACGGCTGCAATGTTTTGTTTTAACTTGTGCCATTGATTTTGTAAATTCAAAGTGAGTATTTCATCCCAATTGACTTCTAATTTCAAAATTCTCTGCATCAATATTTTTGCGCTTACAGCCACTGGAGCCAACTAGCCAATAGGGTCGTAAAGTTAAGCTGATTCGGATAATGTTTTGCGTTTTTTAAGTACCAGCTCCCTCGAATTTATGTCGTTTAAGTGTACATTAAACTGGAATGTGTCACTTATGGGGCTCCAATGAATTCCTAATGTTTTGATGGTGTCATCCATCAGTGGCCATATTTATAGTACCTATTCTTGCTCCGCGACTCGATTGGAATACTTTCCAATATGCTTGCGTCATTTGTCGCCCACTTCCGAAGATGAAAAACAGCTTGTCTAAACATCTCAATGAGTTGCTTTTGAGCTTCTCTGAACTCTAACGTAAAAATCATGCTTTGCAAATTCTGAGGCTATTGGATAGTGGAACAGTTCGTACTCGGCTAGCTGCTGTAAAGTTTTAACCCCTAAATATGGTGCTGAGGCGGTACCGTACGTCACTCTAGCAAGTTTGTACTCCTTGATGGGTCTTTCAGGTGAAGCTCTCCATAAAACTCTTTGATAGTGTTGAAGGTCCTTGTGCAACCCAATTCGGTGGTACATTTTCTCCACGTCTGCGTTAAAATGTATTTATGTTTTCTACAGCGCATCAACAAGTTCGAAATGTCGTCTTGTAACCTTGGGCCAACCAGCATCAATTCGTTTAGGCTTACGTCAGTCGATGTTTTGGCTGACGCGTCGAATACTACACGTAGTCTGGTAGTTAGTGCTGTCAGGTTTTATAACAGCATGATGGGGCATGTAGTATTTGTCGCCTGTTCTTAATTGGTTCGGTTTTGGACTCAACCACTTTGGATGCTTGATTTCTGTCTTTGAAGGGTATTCGGACCACAATCTTCCATTTTGCTTGATAAAATGTGTGTTCTTGTAGAAAGTTTCACATTCTGTCTCCAATTCTGTTTGCAGCCTTGGATGTGAAATTTCCTCCAGCTCCCAGAATTTTTCCAGCTGCTCGTCAACTTCTTTTTGAACTATTAGTTTAGTGACACTGCTGTTGTCAGTAAAATTTTCTTGCATAGTTCGTCCTGCATCGGACATGCTTTCTTCCGACCATATCAAGCAGATCAAAAATTGGATACTAACTCCCAACTGATCTCTAGCTGCCATGAAAGGCTCAGAGTGAATGGCATCTACTTCTACACCAGATGGCTTTATGCCTTATAGTCAGGAGGGCGGCATTCTTGGTCATCTTCATTGCTGTCAAAAGCTGTCGATAGGGCTAGCCTTTTCAGATCCTCAGTATCGACTGAGTTTCTATTCCTATGTTTCCCTGCTGATCGTAAAAAAGGTTTGAGTTCGAAGTTCGCCACCATTCCATGATTTTTTAATTTTTCGTAAATTGGTCGAATCTCTTTGTCATTATGGCATGCTAAAACAAGCGTTTCTCATGCTGTTTCTTTTCAAATTCTAATGAGGTATGATGCCTTTCAAGGTTTGGACTTTCATTTTAGTTAGAAAACTTCGTTTTACTCTCATTTAGCAATAATTTCAAATATTTCTGTTAGAAAAGTGTTTTACCTTCTTACCACAGAAGCTGTTTTTCCCTTTTGCGTATACTTATTTTCTTTTGATCAAGAACAGAGTTGTTTCAACTTTGCCGTTTCACTGCTTGAGTATTTTTTTAAGTTGGAAAAATGGAAGTAGTGAAACAAGAAATGTCAAAAGTCTACCAATGCTTATTCGACTATAAGCTATAGCCATTGGCAAAATATTTCCCCCTCCAAATCCAAATCCTTAATGACAATATTGAAAAGTAATAACCCTAGTCACCCCCCACATAGGATGGTCAGCTCTATAGCGTCGGTACAGCTCAAGGCGAAACCATTTCTTAAATCCTATTAATCTAAGGAATTTCGATAGTTCGCAACCCCTTACCAGAGCCCGTCAGTCATTCCTTCCACCGCAATCGGTCACGTGCACAATTACTAAAAAAAGCACACCGTAAAACCATCTAACCAGAGGAATAAGACTGAACGAAAGTGTAATAAGACGCCTTCAGGATATATCCCAACATCCAGCAAATGTGACTGCTTTGCTTATTTTGTAGATTGACTGCATTTCTTTTGCTCTCTCTCCGTCTCTCACCCTGCAGGAGCCCACACTGTAAACATAATAATTCATAGTACCTACTACCACTAAAGATGTATCGTACTGCAGCAGTAGCAGTAGCAGTCAGCAATGATGGCAGTGGCATCAAGGGGATGCTCTATATAAGCTTATAGAGCAACGAGGGTGGTGAACTTAAAATGAAATAAAAAATAAAAAAAACTCCAAACGATTTCTTTTTAAAGTTTTTTATTGCTTCGCAGATCACGATAAATCAATGTGAAGCCCGGGCTACTCCGACAACGTGAGGCAATTTTCCATAGCACCCCTGCAAGGCAAAAGTTATACACTACACGACTATAGTCTCTGCCTGCTGCACCCCCACTGACAATCTTCTTCAATCAATTCAAAACCTCGACACACACCCCACACAATTTGACGAAGACTTCTACATCGCCTTCGAGCGATTTGACTGAAACGCTACATTGCCACTGCAGTTTGGATTTGGAGCTGCTTTACTTACAAAACGCACGTGTGCCATGATTGTAGTCACGTGTGTTTTGATTCCGCTGGCTCCGCTTTTGAGATACTCCGCGTCGGGCGTTCGCCGCCTTTCTTAATTTGATTAGCCCGGGATAAGTACTTCCCATTGTGTCGCTGTCAAAATATTTTGAAACACACAAATTCTCGCGGCTCTTGACTTTCATACTCGTATTTCGCGTCTCATGCCACATTGGCGGCTCGGCGCGGCGTACAATTGTGGCCATCCTTGGGCTGGACTAAAGTATTATCCTTCTTTACGAGGCTCATTTGGAGAAAAGGATCTGCTGGGAAGAGGCATGTGTGAGTATAAATTTGCTTCTAGGCAAAATGAATACTCGTACCATTCCACATGGAGCACCATAACGGCATGGTGGGTAGTGGGTAGATGGAGTGTATCCTTTCAAGTTGATTTGGTCACGTACAAAGGAATTTTCGATGGTAAAATTGGGGAACCCTTGAATGAATCTGAAGAAGAAGTCGAAGAAGGAAGAGAAATATCCTATCGCAAAGTCTCGTGTTATGTGTATGCATGCACAGCATAGCCCCCCCGCCCACCAATTCTTGAACGTAATATTTTCTAAGAATAAGGAATAAACGTCGTCCTAAGTGCTCGTCGTCGTCGTCGTTGTTGTTTTCTCCCATATCGATTGGGGATTCTTTTTTTCGCTTGGTATTCCCATTTTCCATTACTCGGTGCGTTGAGTTAAAACGGGGGCGAGAAGGATACACCGAAGGACGACAACGACACGATGAGAAAACGAGAAGTCAGGGCGTTTGTTATTGAAACGCCTTTAGACAATCTTCACATTTTAGGCTGGCAAACGAATGAGCAACAAAAAATAAAAAAAAATAAAGTAAAATACAACAAGAGGATACAAAAGGATACACAAATGGCATAATATCCTTAGTGACTTTAGAAACGTAACAAAAAAAAAACCGAAGAGAAATCCCGAACCCATTACTTTTTAAACCATAACCAAATAAAATATAAAAATGTGTGTGCTCGCATGTCCTACCGGGGTCCGCTTTCATATCCTTAACAGAATCATGTAATATTTGCTAGCTATGAGCATCCCAAAGAAGCGCGTATCTTAATAGCCTCTCTTTCTCTCTCCTTTGATTATGCTAGAGTAGCTCTCTGCCTTACCACGCCACGCCGCGCCGCGCCGCTCCGCTTGCTTCTTTCTTTAACACGCCAAGGGTCGGTCGCTGTTAAGTTGGAATTTTATTTTTGTTCGTTAGCCTGGCTCTGGCTCCGACTCCGGCTCGAGATGAAGAGCGCGTTATCCAGTTGGGAATTTTTCTTTGGTTTATCCATGAAATAATAAATGAATTTGCAAGTGTGTATCGTATAGTATAGTATCTGGAGGGGACAATCCAGATTGGATCTCCAATATGTAGATATACACTTGGGTATGTGCGGATTGGAATTTCTCATACATCCTTAAGTCATATGCTCATCCTTATCTAGCAGGACATATTTTTTTATTCCTCTTGTTTCATCTATTCTTACAATTTTTGTGAAAGAGGAGAGGGAGGAGGAGGGGCTGGAATAACAATTCGTCGGAACAAAATACACAAAGTAGCTTATAAATTATTTCACATTTCTGTGGTTGACCTTCAATGGCCATGTGGAGGTTGGTTGGGTGGGAGTTGGTTATGAGGCAACAATAGAATCATAGTTTTTATGACATTTTTGCATGTCCTTTGAGGATTTCTATTGAGAAGATTCACTCTAACTTATTTCGTCGTACGAAGGAGGAAACAGCGAAAGTATTTGTAATTTTGTTTTCTTGTTTATCTACCGCATGACCTATGAAAATGCTTGTTAGCGTTTTGTGCATGAGATATGGGCTACAGGGTTAGAAGGTTTTGCCAAAAATTAAGTAAGTAGATACAAGAACGAAGATATTAAGAGGAATTCCTTTCATTCATTATTTAGATACCCGCAGTTCCAAACATTGTTCTCGTATTTTAAGGTTCTTAGGTGAAAGCTCAAGGAAGAGCATGTATATCAATTGTGTGTGTTTGGATAAAAAAATATCTTATTGGAAGCTACGTCGAACAGAAACTTTTATTACTAACTTTTCTTCGGAATTTAAACCAGTTTCAGTTCAAAATTCTATTAATTGTTTAATTGATGTTGCTTATATAAGCACGGAACAGACAGTATTTTTTTTTTTGTTGTTGTTTGAAAAGCATTTAGTCCTTGCACTTCCAATTGTAAAATTGCACAGCTTACTTAGTATTGATAGAGTGCTGATTTTCACTGCAGATTTAGTAACAAAATTCAAAAATCCTCCGAATAAAAAAACAGGAAGTCCTTCAACTTCTTATTTTATGTCTTTGTTTGAAAGGGCTCCTTTATACTTTACTTTTTATTTCACTTAGTCAAAGGAAGAAAAAGGGCTTGAAAAATATTTGTGCCATTACACCTCAGAAACATTCCAAAATAATCTTCACAAAATATTTGGGGGATAAGGTTCAAAGGCTAATTTCCTGTTGAGCTGAGCAGGAATTACTATAGTATGGGAAAATTGCAATAGCAAGAGATAGCCATTGCTTTTTTCAGCCCTGTGTCGCTACAACAACAACTATCGCTGAACCCTACATCAAGTACATAATAATTGTGGCCACAATAGCATGCCATTGAAAACTTACCTCGGAAAGCGCTCGCTTGATGAATTTGAAAAAATGGGAAAGAAGATCACTTGCGTGTACTGCTTAACCCACAATCGGAAAAGTCTATCCCCTTTGCGATGAGGAATATTTCGTCGAGTGTCGTCTATAAGCAATCTTTATACATGAAAGAAACGTTGCAAGATCCCTTAAGTCTGACTACCTTACAACACCATGTCAAGCATCTTCAAAAAACTTTGAAGGATGATTTTAGACAACGCAATCCAGTTCTTCGAGGGCCTTTAAAAATCAACGATATAACATTATACTCGAAAGATTTGAGGGAAACTCAATCTTCAACACCGCCGCGTGCGCCGCCGCCATATATAGAAAGTGAATATGACATAGCGGTGACCCTATCCCGTAATATGTTATTGCGAATTCGTTATACAGGGCTATCTCACTGTGACCTTCTGCCATCTCAGAGCAAATCATTAATTTTGACGATTTAGTACCGTTAAAAGTATTTGAAAAAAAGCCAAGGTACGAATAACCGCATCAGTGATCGAGTGAGTGAGTGCTATTTTTCTTTCAAAACTTCCTGCTACCCATTTGTTGATTTAAAGTCATTCAAAAGCTAATGAAAAAATGGGATCGACTGGGTCGCACTAACTTGCAATAACAAGAATAATACCAAAACATTAAGGCTGAGTAAAAGGTTAGTATTCGATCTAATTACTTTTGGTGGGCTCAGGACTGCCAACTACACTATAATTATGAAAAGCGAATTAAATTAGGTATGCACCCAAAATATTGAAAAAATTAAAATTAAATATTCCAAAGGTTTCAAGCGAAAATCTAAAAACGCCACTCTTATGCAGTTGCTAACGCTGAAAATTTAACCAAAATCGTTAGAATATATTTTTAAAAATCGGTTTTTTCTTTTTCATATAAGAAAAAAAATTTTAAAAAGTTTGGTACGCAAATTTTAAGATCTTGCTAGAAGATGTTTTGAGGTTTTGACAAAAAAAATTGGAATAAATCAGCAATATCTATTGTTTCAAAAATATTAAAAAAAAAAAAATTTCAAAATTCAAAATTTTTTTAATGTTAACATGCAATCTTTCTTAAATCGCTTACGTCTACTTAAATATGAAATTTCATCAAATACGTGTCAGCCCATTAACGAGGAAGTCGGTTTTGAAAAAACGATACTATGGGGGGTGCCGTTTTAAGACTTTTTTTTTAAATTTAAATTTTATCGAAATCGATGACCCATTTTCGAGAAAAATAAGTATTAGCATTTAGGTTATATGACAGGTACCTACCGTTATTTCAAGACCAAGAGACCCATATCTTAAAATCCCTCTGTAGGATGCCAAATAGACCTTGACTGCAAATTGAAGAAAATCGGTCAAGCGGCTCACGCTGTAGATCCATACACGGACAGACAGACAACTAACAATTTTCATTTATCAATAAATCTTCATTGGTTTGCTTGAAATGAAGACTTTTCTGACTGTCAACAACAGTTTATTTAAGTTATTTGTGGATGAACTTAGTGAACTGGATTAAAGATAAGGTCATGAACTAAGCCGCATACATAACTAAGGAAAGAGTTTTATAAAACTTTTGTTTCTCTTTCAAACTTGGCTGGATTTAGTTTTTTTGAGGACATTCTGGTAAAATATATACAAACCACTAACTATAGACAAACACAATTACTCACAGTGGCGTACAAAGCCGCAGCCGCAAAATCTAAAGTACTCACGAATGCTGTGGAACATAAAGTTTCATTTTCTTATCCTGCTTCAAATTTTCCCAACTTGAACGAGTTCACGTTTTAAGCTTTACTTACAAACTAAACCTCCTTTCAAAATGGCCGTTTAAGCCCAATTAACTCATTAAAAAGTGAAATGGATACTTCCGCAAACCAAATCACCCATTCTCAAGTCAATTGAAGATAATCCCTTGATATTTTCCGTGTTATTAATTATATGCCTTCCAAATCCTACACCGCATTTGCCACCTAGTTGAGCATGAAGCTGTATACAGTTTACATCTACAGCATCCCCCTCCTTCCATACTTACCGTTGACCCGTAAAAGAATGCCAATTGTTGTAAGTGTATCGCTATATTCTTCAAGAAACGCATCTTCTGAAGTGTCATCCAAATTCTTTAGGCCATTACAAGAACGTATATTTCTTTTGAAAATTACGCAGTTGGATTCGGCAATAAAATGGCAATTAAAGTTTGAATGAAGAAGCTAAGTCCGTCTATAGAGGCGAGATTATATACAATACCTAAAGTTGAGTTGAGGAGATAGAAGTAAATATCTCCCACTCACCGTCAACAAATTACTTCGTTTGACTTCATTTAACCCTTTTTCGATGAGCTCTTTAGTTTCCTCAAAAAATAACCGCTGCCGCCTTAGATAATGGCTTTGAACCGTCTACACATAGATGATACCTATAAAAGGGGTAGCGAAGCCTTTCGAAATCTTCGGCATTGTGTGTCTGTCTATACAACACAATTTAATGAAATTCTCGCGCGAGGCACTCGTTAAATTTTTACGAATGGAATTCTGAAGATATTTCGCGGAATTCGCAACCTTACAGCTGGGGATAGTTAAGACTTGAGAATTTTATATGAAAGGGCATAAACGGTACGTCGTTGTCGTCGTGTTTTTGGCTTTTAATAGTCGACATTGCTGTGGCGTTCATTGCGGGAGGGTGGTTTCACGGTGAATTTTGTAAAAGGGTTAGATATACGAAGAGGCCATAATATTCGCTCGTAGAAGAGGATTACTTAATTTTGCAGTTATTTTTGGTTTAAATGAGATGTAGGTTTGAGGTGGAAGGTATGGCTTAATCTTTGGAGGCTTAATTAATAAGCCTCGCAATGAGAGTGCCAACTACTGTTAGTAGCCTAATGCTAATCGATGGCTGAAGTTTGGAATTTGTGCTTGTGCAGCAGCATTTCCGCGAGTGAATCAAAAATAATATAAATTGCAAGCGAAACGTGCAGGAAGTTGCTGACGATGAACGATAACCGCATTTGCCAAGCACTCAGCTCAATGCCAAAGTAATAATAATTGTCATTCAATGCGTGGCGATTTGAGCAGGTGCGGTTCTGCGGGTATTTACTTGGCAAAGTTGTTCTAGACTTTTGAGCTCTAAAATTCTTTAATTGGCTGTCGGAATAGAATTGAAAAAAAAAAAAAAATAAAAATAAAGAACTGAGACAATGCAATCAAATACATGGGAACAGGTGATTTATGACATAGGGTGTTACTGATGTGAGAGAGTTGATTTCTGGTATGCAGTTCCAAATTAAATTGAAGAATCAAGTCCCAGTTCTTGGAATGCTCTCAATAAACCAAGAGTCTTTCAATATTTTGAACGAAATGAGTTTTTTAAGGATGCTTAAGGATCTGTCGAAAAACGATGGATATTTTTATGCCTAGAACTTTCAGTTTAATTGTAAATTTACAGATAAAAAACGTTCGCTTGATACTTTCACTCAAATTCATAGGCAGGCAATTTACATCCAGCACAAATAAACTCACACTGCTTCGAGTTTGAGTACATCAGAATCAGTAATCTGATGTACTCAAACTCGAAGCAGCGAAAATAAGTAGGTCTCAATTTGTTAACCCTGGACAAGAGTTTTAGACTTAGAATTTCTCCAGAAAACCTGGGTCAAAGGATAGCAACGGTCAGAGTCTCCGAACGGGAAAATTATGACTCATTTTCACACTCATTTTTCGGTATAAACTCAAATTACGGATATGAATCGCATTGAAACTAATGATTTCTTCAATAATACAAAATCGCTGAGCAGTAAAAATGTAAAGCCACAGAGGTAAATATGATTCATACTGGCACTCGTGCACTTATTTTTATACAATGGTAATCTACTTGAGTGGAAATCGAAGAGAAGCGACATTTATAAAAAGTTCGAGCTAATTAAGACATAATGTTGCTATTTTTGTCTTGCTTGCAACTGTCACTTGGTCAAATACTTGGGACTCAAACCTTCGTATTTCATGTACTCTTGCTTAGCCATAGTCATTTTTGTTTTCACTCAAAGCTGTTCTTAAAGGAAACACTTATATTCATCAACGCAACAAGCGGTGTGGGCCGTGTTGTGTTGTATAACACGATATCGAATCACTTGAGGAGAAAAACTTACTGTGTGGGTAAAACAAATTTTTGAATAAATAAGTGATTTTTTTACACGAACCAACACGAGCCATATCATAACATTTACTACTTCAATAAGCAATGAAGAGTGGATGCACACAAACGCTCGTATAAAATGTCGCAGTTAAGTGGAAATGAGCCTCAGCCGACTAAGAGTGCAAACTGCAAAGCTATAGAGCCCCAAATCGAATTTGTTGTTGAAGGATGGTGGGTGGGTCCGGGTTCACAGTGAACTGTAATGCCCATCGAAGTAAGTAAGTAAGATCGCTATAAGCTCGTTCAAGATTTACCAATACGAAATGTAAATACATTTTGTATCAGAAGTGACTGATTTCTTGTTTTACACGAACTAACACGAATCACACGATTTGTTCTCTTCTCTTCAAATTGTAAAAAAGAATGTGTAAAGCTTACGAACATGAGCTACTCAGCCCTTTTTTACTCCCCAAAATGAGTCGTGTAAGCTCGTTTTGGATACATTATAGACACGCCCGAACTGAAATTCAACTCAATTTTATATTCACAATAACTCTCAAAATTTATCCACCCTGACTCATTTGCAAATTGTTTTTTCTGCGGACCACTCTTATATCGCACTCTAATCAACACTTACTCATATTCTCACTCACACTTAGCTCAATCATTTCTAACCAAATGACATACAAAGACCCCTAATTGTGCTCATCATTGTACAATAGTCCCACTGAAATTGCCATTTACTCATTTCAGTTTCTATAACCCTTACTTCCTCTTCACACTCACTACAAAAGTCACTCAAATTTTTATTCATAGCAAGTTATTCCATTGGAAACACCTTGCAAAACGTGCTCAAAGCACGCACTGATTCTTCTTTTCCAAAAAGGAGCCTCCACCCAATGCTGGCAGTAAATGACGATCCATTTAGCCATCACTTCCATAACATGACCACAAGCAATACAAATTCTTTATTCAAATTTTCAATGTCGTCACATAAGACAATTAACACTTTGTGCGCCGGTTAAATGCGAATAAAAAGAAAAAATTAATAATTCATTGCTGGATATTTTTAATACACTATACCCAAAGCTTATGCGATGCGTTGCTCAATGGCGGTGGCGGTGGCGGGCGTCAGAAGGCAGCAGAGTCATTATGCTAAACTGTATAATGATATGCCCATTGCGCGTTCAGCGACAAGCGAATGGTGTCTCCCTCTTCCGAGCGGGCATAACAACATCAAAACCATCAGATAAGCAAACGCTTACTAATCATGTAATCAATCGCATTTCCATAGAGCCAGCTCTGAGCAGCTTTAATAATACTGCAATCCCGAAACCCCGCACCATCGTCGACCATATGAGCTATGAGTACCGAAGCCAAGTGGAGGGCACTTTCAATTTCGAATCACTTATTCGGAGTAGCTACAGCTAGCAAAGATAAAAAAGTAGAAAAAAAGCAAAGTCAAAGTGCCCAAAAATTGTTGGCGCCGGCCGCTTGCCGTCGGGTAATTAGTCCGAATTTGTTATTCCTTGTTGGACGGCCGTCGACCTAGAGCTACCGTGCCTCCGAAACAGCTTTGCATACTCAATGAGAATATCAGTGGAGGACTGATGATGATGCTCCATCGATATATGTGGGAGGAATCTGGCACCTGGTTGGCTTGGATGATGGTTTTTGTTTCGGTCTCGATAGTATAGGGGAGAGATGATCGTCGCAGCCAGAGTGACTGATTTGCATCTCCGGCTTTTGCTGATTTACATTGCCCCAATGGGGCCGACAACAGCGGTATATTGCTACTGTGTCGTTGTTTTAGTTTAGACTTTGATGCGACGAACGACGCGTCGCATAACAACATCAGCCAGAGCATACTAACAGCGTGGTGAAGTTGACGCCTCATAATTTTTATATTCATTTATACAAATTAATTCACTGTTATTATGATTTTTCAATTGGAGAGGCCATGTCTTATGGCCATGTATGGCTGAGTTAGCTTAAGGTTTAGTGTTGGTCTTTGAAAGGGGACATCCAATGCAGTGGCAGCTCAAGAGGGTTTTTGTATACTTCAGGGGAAGTAGTGAGTTTTGTAAATGGAGAATGTAGGTTAAGTTATACGTAGTGAGAGTGAATTGCTATAAATTGAAGGAAGCATACTTTGAGGGGTTAATTGTAGTTACTGCTGTCATAAACAATATTGGCGGCTTTAAGGGAGAACTGGAAGCGGAAGCAGTTGTTGCGGTGAATTCGATCATTGCTGACAACAATGCTGTCATAACAATCGACTCGATTTATCGAGTATAACTATTTAAAAGTAAAGTTTAGAAATTAGCTCTCTAATGAGGAGATTGGTGGCTTTGTGCTTCATACGTGTTAAACCTAACGACAATCGACGAAGTTATTAGGTCGCATTATTTAACGACTCTTCTAAGAGTGTCTGAGTACCTACCGATAGGTAGGTATGACTTATGGATGCTTATTAAGACCTGGCAAAGAAAATATATACTCGCTTTTTCAAAATCCAATTTGTTTAATTTTGAATTAGGTTACTGCAGTGCTGCTTTAGTCATCCCTTAGGAGTATTAAAGAAAGCCATCATAAGATAAAACCTCAGCTTAAGACACTAGTAGATAACTTGACCATATACATTGCGAAGAAAGAAGGAACTGTAAGCAGATGGCAGAAGTTCAGACATCGTTAATCGTTCTTAAGAAGTAGTATCGTGTAAGAATTGAAATCGCACGATCACTAGGCATTATGCCTACTTTTGGAAAATTGTTTTAAAACGCAATCGCTGTTGACGATGAATTTTACATAATTTCGGGATTTAAAGCAGTGAGCTAGCTACCTCCAAGGTCGGGCAATTAAATACCCCTGGGCTATGTTTTTTTTTTTTTTTTTAATTTGTTGGGTTATGTGAAGTAGCTTATCTACACAGATAAGCCTGGTACGATTGATGCGTTTGAAGAGAATTTTAGGCGAGACATACGGAGCAAATGCCTCAAAAAATGGTTGACATTTGGGCCTCTCGCCTGTTTATTCGAGCGGCCCTTGCTGGAAATGATTTTAAAGACATTGTTATGCAAATCCTTAACTTTAAAGTTGATTCTTGGCCATAACTCTAATTACTTCTTTAAAGCTACACGTCTATAAAAAAGCACTTTCCCTAATACAGCTAAGTGGGTTGTTGCAGGTACGAAAATTGAAAAGGCTTCATGCCATTTCGTAAAATTTTCCCAAAATATTGAATTTTTGAAAGTCTGTGAGCTCCCCTTTCTTCTTCTTTTGAAGGCTTTTTAGAAGAACAAACTATCAAGAACTAGCTGAACCACTGAATCCACCAGAAACACTGCGGTACACATTGAGCCGGAATTCAGTTAAGTCCGGCACACAACATTCAATTGAACTAAGTCAATTGTGGACTGAACTGAAATCCGCATAGTTTGGGTGCATGCGTTTAAGTTCCGTTGAACTGTAAGTGTCAGGTAAGATTTGTGTTGACTTCAGACATTCAAATTAAGTTTTACATTGGTGAAAGTGAAAAAGGAATCATATCTCGAATGAAAAAACTTTTTTGAAAGATATTTTGATATATACCTAAGAACTGATGAAATGGTAATTCAGCGTGTACCATTCGAGAAATCTCTGATCAGTGGCACAAATATTACAACACGACGATTGTGCTTACTATACCTCCTCCCTCGCTCCTCTCGGTAACCACTGGGTAGTGGGTACTAATCGCTTCCTACTGGAGATGACGTGCTAAACTATCGAGAACGATTTTTGACAGGCGGCTGAAGAAAAGACCAAAACCGTAATGATCTGCGAGTAATGACTGACTGACCGAATCTGAGTGGTCTGCAAGAGCTTCTGAGGAAAGCGGTTGAATTTGACTTACAGACTAAGCTGTAGAGTTAAGATCTTTGAAGGTCAAAATTAGGACAGAGTATTGAAGTAGAGATGATAGTGGATGAGCTCTAACCAACCACATAAGAAAAATCGCTTTTGAAATAACAAACTGCCTCTGATAAAAGTTATGATTTCACCACTGACGGCACTTGCCAGAGATAAAAAACAAAGAACCTCCTGATCTGCACGTGGAACGTAAGATCTTTTAACGACCTACGTGCAGCTGAAGAATTAGCTAACGCACTATTCTGCTGCATAGCACACATTACAGCTACCCAAAAAATGTAATGGAATGGGTTGGGCGTAAAGAAGAAGAGAAACTTCGATATTTTCTATGGTGACTGCTACAGACATTAGAAACAAGACACTCTCAAAGCGTTTTGCTGATGACAAAGGAGCATGAAGTAACTGATCTGCATGATTTGGTCGGAATGCAACGCTATTATCACAATGTTCGATCTAAAAAGGGAGACATTCACAATTCTACGAATTATACAGGAATAACATCTCATATTTTTTTTTTTTTTTTTTATTATTTAGCAGGACTATCGATAATTCACGCTGCTCCGTCAAGATTTGTAAAGAGCTCACCGCGACCTTCGATGTCGTGAAAGGATTAAGTATAGGGCCCCTACACTATACTCAAACCGTTTGCGCAAACATATGTATTTTGATTTTGTAAAAATGTTTGTGCAAACTGTTTAAGAAGTGTGTAGCGATGTTGAGTGTTTGCGCAAACCGTTTGAACAAATTCTAAAAATTTTGAATTTTCCGTGTTTGCGCAAACATGTTTGAGTCGTGTGTGGTGAACTTTGCTCAAACACGTGTCAATTTTCAAGTAGTAAAGATGAGTAAACAAGTGAAACTAATTTTGTGGACGGAATTTATCGAATTATATAAAAGTTTACCGGTGTTGTGGTGCGTTAAAAGCAAAGATTATTGCAATCGGGTCATTAATTAAAGCAGCACATACGAAATCGCTCATTGCTCCGTAGGTGTTATTGATATGAAAAACGTCAAGCAACTAATATCTCTCAAACATGTTTGAGTAGTGTGTGGCGAAACTATGTTTCAGGGCTCTGATAACAGGGGCGGCTGGGTACACCATGAGCAGATCACTAGTGTCATTACAACTATGCTCGTGGGGTCATCCGTAAAAACAAACGTGCGAAGTTAGTGTAAGAAAACAATCGCAACTTTCTTTAAATTCCTATCAAAAGAAAACTGAAAATATACATTTAAATGATAAAGAATTCAAATTCCTGGAGTGGCAAGTTGACCGAAAAGTTCCGAGTTCTCTCAAAATGGTTCCGTTATGTTGTACATATCTGTCTCTTTTTTTATTTTGGGGGTTGTGGTATGAAGAGGCTTTACAGCCTTTTTTTTAATTTAAAATTATCTATACTTGAGACGGTAGCTACGTCCGTTCGCATCAAACTTTCAGAGTCCATAAGAAAATATTTGAGAATAGAAAATTTTTTACCCCTACTGACCTGACTGCAATTTATAAGGCCTTCACCCGCCCAAAGCATGGCTTTAACTCTCATTTCCGGTCATGTGCTCTTAAAACATCATTGCGCCTGCTGACAAGGCTCAAAAGCAGGCATTCAAATTGATAGGTGACAGTAAAATCAATTCCAGGTTCAATTCATCCTCTAAAACTTCGTTGTTACGTTTAATTTTACTCTGTTTCTTATCGATATCTTTACAGCAGAGCTCTAGTAAAATAGCCATTTGCATCCTCCCCTGAAACAATTTAACCGCAATATCCACATCGCAAGGATTGCGCATCAGTTTTCCCTTCGACCCAATATCGGTCGTATTGTTAAGTAACAGAGATTCATATTTTAGTCGCTCAACCCGGATGTAGAACGCTTTACCCAACAAAATTTTTGTCACGCATGTGTATCGGCATCTGTTTTCTAACTATTTCCTTTATTTTTCTAACACCCGCACCGTGCTTTCCAACATTATAAGGGCAGTCGCAACCCCTTGAAATGCAAGTGAATTATAAAAAAAGCTCATATAAGTTTCTAAAGCTCGTTCTCAAGTTTATCTGGTAAAAAGCATTCAAACCCTTTTTTTCAGAACTACTGTCAGAGCCAACTATCGTTAATTGCAGTCCTCATCAGATAATGTCTTTTGAGGAATACATTTTTTTTTTCGCATTGAGCATGTGTTTGTGTCGAAATTCGAATATCTTATTTGGAATTTGATAAGTCCTAATTTTATTATTTCTTCTTACAACTAAGCATTTACGTGACCTTTCTTTCCAGCCAACTTAAGTGTATCTTTAAGGACTTTTAATTTGTTTGGTTTTCTATTTAAATTGTTTTGTTTTTTTTTTTTTGTTTTGAGAATCACTCAAATAAAACCGGAACGTGAGCACAGTCAAAATTTATTACAGACATTCTTCCGTCATTGCAAAGCATTGATTCATTTCGATTTGGGCCATTGCCCGACATGCCACTTACTTGTACTCCCTCAAAACAATTCCCCACAGACTGAGCACTACGAGCGACATTTGCACTCAAGCAAATCCACTGTCCCCAGTTTAATTTGGTCTGCACCCCTAGCCAAAAACTTATACCCTCATTTCTTTAAAGAAATGAGACTTTTTCTAAAAAAAAAAAAAATACATCCTCCATCCGCACCCCTCACCAATTTAATGGTCAGAGTTACACTCGCTAGAATTTCTTTCTTTCTCTATGCTTGTTACACGATACGCGCTTTCGATGTGAACAGCGTAAATGGTGTGCACTAGTAATTTAAAAAAAGGACAATTATGAGAATTATCCTGTAATAAAAAGAAATGTCCATAAGTCGGCCTTTGTCCGGGTTTTTTTCTCATTTTTTTTTACTTTCCTTGTTGTACACTTATTCTTATGAACCATAAAAATGATAATAAAAAAACAATTGAAAGTATACGCGTGGCAAGTGCGCAATTATTTTAATTTAATGAAGAGCTTAGTTCATTTAATTTTTTTCATTGTCAAATTCTTATTCCCCCCGTTCTTTGCTGCGAAAAAAAGAAAAAAATGTTTTGAGGGCTAACATATGCCGACGCAAATAAAAATGAGTAAAGTTGTTTTAAGTTCTTTTTTTTTTTTTTGTTTAATGTGTGTGTCCATCGTACCTTTGGCAACAGGAGCAATTTCCGCACCGCACTTCTCCACAGGAGGTAGGACGAAAAATGACGAACGCAACCGTTCCGCTTGGTATTATTGCCGCCGCGCTGCTCAATGCAAATATCTTTTATTATTTATGGCCGATTTCTGTGGTGTTCGGTTGTTTTTTGTTTTCTTTGCAGTGTTTGGAGTTGCAGCGACTGCGCATCGGTGCACTGTTCGCAACAACAACAAAAGATTAATTTTATATCAGCAGCTCTGCGATGGTACCTACTGTTTTATTGCCAACATATTAGGCACGGACAACGGCAAGGAAGCGGGACACACCAAGGGAGTTCCCTGAATTCCCTAAAGGAACACTCCATCCGCCGGTTTTGACGACGACAACGATGACTGTAGCCCGAGGTGTATACACTGCTGGAGTATACGGTATACCATCGATTGGTGCAGACATAACGTCATGAAGATGCAACATCAGAGTATCTCGACAAACAGTGGACCAAAGGAACTCAAAAGAGAATAAAAAAAATACTGCTAAGGTAAAATCTTCCCGTTTTTAGTGTCATTCATGAAAGCCATGGTCTAAAGTGATGATGTAAGTCTCATTCCATCCAAAGCTAATTTTCTTTACAAGTTCGTTAATCTCCCAAGAAGTCAATTCAATTTCAGTAATGCCCAATATGGAGCTGCTAGCTGCAACATCAGGTCAGTTCTGTTCTCAGAAAGCCCAATGCTTTGAAAGGTGAAGAGGTTCGCCTTGATTTCTCTGTTTCGATATATTATATATAGGAATTGAAGTTGTTCTTATCCTTAAAGCAGAATCTTGTCACATAAAGATGGGCTGGCTTGGTTCGTTGGACCGTGAGCAGACCAATTTTTTCAACCCTGCAAGGCGCCTCTTTTTTTTTAATCAAGTTTTACCCCGATAAAAAAGATTTTCTACTGTTGACGAAAATGTGTACCATACCCTTTTCCAGTTTTTGATACACATTTCCGCAAGAGGTTTTCTCTCCCACAACGACAAGCCTGTTGCTTCGAAGAAAAAGTTCAAAGTCAAAACCTGTTCATTCCAAATCATAAGAAAAGACAGACAAACAAGAACTTCCTTTTGAACGTCGCGTCGATTCATTTAAAGAAAAAAATGCATTCGATTTGGATCAACTTCTTTGAATCAGTTTCCACTGTGGGGGATAAAGAACAACTTGAAGAGGAAGACACTTCATACTCGACTCTTGCACCGATAACGACAGCCTCTGCTTCCATGATCCGCAATTTTGTATTTGCTTGTAGCTCCTTGGCTTATGCACTCTTGCCGTGCGCTGTTTTGTGCGCACATCGCACAACCGCATGTCTGGCGCGGATCCGTCCGAGTTAAACTTGTACTTTGTTTGTGCTTCTGCTTTGCGATTTCCAAATTTATTGTCGATCCAAACGGATATCGACATCCCGAGTGCTACTGGGCATTGCGCCCCAAATGCGGATCACTGTTTTGAGATAGGATCTTTCTCTCTAGCTGGTGGTGGTTTTCTGTATATTCTTGAATATTGTAGCCCAGCTTTCCTCTTCAACCTCTTGTGGTGTATCAACAGCACATATCTTTTGCCAGTTCATGCTCCTTTTTTTGTTTTGTGGTTCTTTTGCTTTGTTTTACTTTTTGAGATATCTACAGAATTCTTCTCGGTCTGGGCTGAGATTTTAATTCATCTTTCGACAACGAAAACGACGACTACGACGCTATATGTGGATGGCTGTGACTTTGGTACCAGTAAGGCCCCACAATGCAATGGGTGTGGTGTGTATTTGATATTTTATCCTTTAGCCTGTGTTTTCTTGTGCCTCGGAATTGGCATAAATTTGAGCTTGCATACCCCTCTCGTAACAACATTTATTTATTCGTTTTTATAAATGGAAGGGGTGTACGAGACTATGTCCGAAACGAGCTAAGCGGGCGGTCCTTACCTACTCAATAATTAATACAAAGTTATGAGAGGTAGGACTCTATAATTGAATCAGTACAGCAGCTTATCCCGGGAGAAAGTTTCTGTGCTGTTGCCGGACGGAACGTTAACCTCGTTTTGCAGGATAACAAGCTCGTAAAATGTGATTTGCTGTTGCACAGTGTCCTTGAAATTAGTAATTCTTCTCTACATTCCGTCGTCGTCGTAGCACATTTTATGGGTAACAATTCCGCTTCATGAATGAAAAAGAGTCAAAATATTCACGACAGGCTCTCGTCATAGGGCAGAGGACGAGTGGTGGTGACGATGCGATGTTGGTGTTCGTTCAAACTATATAGAAGCTTCAAGTGAGCGTATCCTGAACAACCTGAGGCGGGCGGCGAGTGAATGCATTTGAGTAAATTTGAATTTCAAATGAGCTCGCTTTCGCTCGCATTTTTGGGCTAAAAGAGCGCGCGAATTCTTTTTGCATAGCACTTCTGTCGTTTTATCGTTTCCTGGAGGATATGTGTTTGTATGGGTGAAGTTGTATCTTTACGTTCGATTTGCAAAACAACACACCTCACAGTCCACATTTAAAATTTTGGTCTTAACACTTTTTGAGCATTCGAAACGAGGCTGGCCGCTACCGCACTGACATTTTCATTCAGCTTCTTGATTGTTTAAGGTAGCATTGTAGAAGCCGCAACCAACCAACAAAAGTAGGTGTATATTTGTGTTGATAGAATTTTCAAGGACATTCACCAAGGTGGAGAATCATCATGCTGTGGCGTGTGCTGTTGCTGCTGTTGCGAATTCGAATTCGGAATTCCGGACAGCAAGTGTGATGCAACAACTGAATGCGAAATGTTAAAACCACCCTTGTTGCTTCGGGGGTGCTAGTTGGGGAGTTTTATAGTTGTGCAGTGCATTTTGAATTCTGTGAATGTCAGTGGACACGGCAGCACAAAAAAAAACCATGAAACAGAAAGTCGAAACTTCACAAAGAGGACTTTGGTATTCAAAGGATGCATCCTGAGGCTCAAACGAAAGGGAAATTTTTACTACAGGCTGGAAGTTGTAGAAGTTTTTGGCGGCAACCATAACTCTGAATGTATGTAGTGAGTTTTTTTTTTTTTTTGGTAACAATGAGGCTTGCGAGTTTGATTTGCAAAATGCAGTTTTTGACTTGCTATCTCGTTTCCAAGAGATAATAATAATCTCGGAGTTTCAAATGTATCAGATATTAAATCCAAGAGAGTTTTTAGTCAACAGCGCTGAAACCAGCTTCTGAAAGCCTTTGCATTTTTTTTTTTGTGTTGAAAAAATTGAATCTAAACTCCGAATGCGTGTAAATGTCGCTTGGGATTTCGTCAGTCAGTGGTGCAAAGATCTTATAATTTGCAAAGATCTCTATTCTTTTCTCTACTCAATGCTCCGTACTCAGAACGTTGGCTATTACGCCGTCGTTCACCTCTATAAGCGCGAACGCTATATCATAGAGCGAGTAGAACCCAAGATTGTTCCAGTCCAAGCGAGTTGCTTTTAAAAAGTGAACAATCTTCCAGATAAGCACAAGTGAAGTCGAGCGAGTTGCTCTTGGAAATCAAAAGTACTTGGTTGCTGGTTTTAGAAAGACAACATTTATTTTCATTTTTACTTCGTCTTTTATACACGCAATAATTTTCCTAAATTCCCGACCTTTGATAATTGAACCTCAATCACTTCACACCTCACGCCAGCATATCGCCATATCAGCACTATCGCTTCAACGTTCGAATGCATGGCTATTAATAAATGCAGACCACACAGTATGTATCCAGAGTACATTTGTTGGTAACATGAACCCTTAGCGATAACATTTTCTGTGTGTCGCTTGCCTTCGGTCATTAGCTCAGTGCAAAGTATATTCATGTATGTACATAATTTGTTGGCGCTTGCCTTAGGTCAAAAGCTCTTTTAAAGAATATGTGCATATGAGGCATGTTGGGAGTGTTCAACTATCAAAGTAAGAGATGAGAAATGATCACTAGTGCGATCCCTTCACACCACTCCGGAAAAAGATCGGCAAGGACCAAAGCCTCTCACCATAGAGGACTACAGGAAGCGGCAAACAAAAAATAGGGAAGCCGTGTCAACAGCGATAGTTCCCCCTGCACCCATATCGAGAAGAGGCGGCAAAACTACAACCCTCAAAGCGAAAATCCGGGAGCTACATCGCCTTGCGAACATTCCTGGTACCACTTCGGAGAATCGCCGTAAGTACCACTCAGAGATTAAAACAATAAGAAAATCTTTGAGAGAAGACCGGAAGACGAAGAAGGCCAATAAACAACAGGAAGAAGCCAAATTCCATAACTTGTTTCTTCGAACAGCCGAGCGTCTAGCCCAGCATGGGAGGCAAGGAAAGTAAAGAAGTCATCAACACGGGTCCCCAAATCGTAAACGCCTCGAACATCGGTCAAAGCTCAGTAGACCACACCTCCATCATATTAGGGCTAATGTTCGTTACCGCAATACTGGTTGGACTAGCGTACCTGGGATTGCAACACTTTCGAAGAAAGCTAATCGCCGACGTCACCGACCACCTCGAGCGCCGAAATGCCAAGGTATAATACCTAACGGCCAACCTAGTTATCTTTATCAATAGGAATTGTAGAAGTTAACAAAAAAAAAAAAAGAGAATATGCATAGACATTTTTCTCTCTTCCTTTTATAAAAAAAAAATGTTACAATTGCTACTCACTAACCGCGCATAATTAAAGCAAAAAAAAAAAAAGAAAAGGAGGGAAAGAGACCCTTGCGTGCACATACAGTAAGAAAATTTTAAATATATACATTAAGAAAATTTTAAGTAAATACAGTAAAGAAAATTTTAAATAAGTATAGCCTTAAGAAAATATGGATACAGTAAGAAAATTTTAAATATATAAAAATTTAAGTAAATGTAGCATTAAGAAAATTTTAAATACGTAAAATCCAAAATGAAACATATAAAGCTATTGATAATTATATTACACTATTATATATTAATAAAAATTTCAAATATTATTCGTAATATTAAAATCCAAAATATACACTGAGAAAAATGAACCATGATTTTTTTAAATAGAAGCATGTTTAACTATATGTTTAAATCAGAACAAATAGAATTCTGTTTAAACCGAATTGAAATCTATTTAGATCCGAAAAAACTATTTTTTAAAGTAAAGTCGGTTTAAATCAAAATAATCCCTGTTTGATTTTTGAAAAGCCTGTTATTTATTTTACTTATTTAAAAGTATTTAAATATGAACGAGTTTGTTTTCAACATGAACGCAGTTTAAATATTAACATAAGAGAAAAAAATAAGCAATATTATAACTCAAACTTAAATCTATTTGAATTGAACTCAAACAAAGAGGGGACACCCAAAATTTAATTTAAAACAAACATGAACTAGTTTGATTCAAACATAAACGAAGTTAAAATATTTACAAAAGAAACAAACTTAGCAAAGTTACATTCAAACTTGAATCTTTTTGAGTTGAACTCAAACGAAGTAAGAACGTAAATAATTAAACATAACACAAACGCGAACGAGTTTGGCTCAAATATGAACGAAGTCAAAATATTTACAAAAGAAAAAAATGGTTTAGAAAATGTTACGTTCGAACTCGAATCTATTTAAATTGAACTCAAACGAGGTAAACAGATAACTGTAGTTGTCTAAAGCTGCTTGGCGTTACCATTGAAAAAGTCAGATGAATAAGGATTGTCGTGCGCGCAGGTCTTTTTTAAAGTTTAAAAGTTAAATCTAAGTGATTATTCTGTCAAAATTGATTTCAAGTGATATTTTTTTAAAAGGTGATTTTCGGGCGTACTAACAAAAAAAAAGTCAAATAGGGAAATAATCAATTCCTATACATTGGACGCAGAGTGTTTAAATACTGTGTTTGTAATTCAACCAGATTCTGTGCATCCAGACTAAAAAGGATTGAGGGATTAACTTGAGGAGTGGAACTTAATTTCGTTGTTTCCTCTTCTCCATGGTAAGTACAAGTTCTCACAATTATGTTGAACATATTAAATTTTTGTGATAAAGCATTATTTTCGTTTACCCGTTTGTTTATCTTCACGCCTACAATTTGTCATATACATTTTTTTGTTTTCTTTATATTTTTTTCTTGAATATCTAGGAACCAGCAGCATCTGATATCAATATCAAACTTGAGTTCATCCATTTTAACATTTTTTTAGAAAGCGAAGTTAAGCTAGAGAGACTAAAATATCTTTCTACAGAAGATATTAAGGATCTTTTTCCAAAAGTTGACCCTAGGGCTGAATTTAGGGAAAGGCTTTTTGTATGGGAGAAACAAAAAAGAAAAGGTAGGTATTCACTGATACCACTAGAATAACCTGAATAGTCTTCTTCTTCTTCTTCTTCATTTTCGGCGTTACGAGTAGTGATCTTGAAGCGATCACAACTCTCCCACTTTGCTGCTTCACACTAGTGATCCGCCTGTGGGGTACGCCGCGTTGACCTCAGAAATCGTCGGCAAGCCTCCCGGTTTTGGATTGTTCCATGTCTGAGGCCAACCAAATGCTGCTGTTTTTGCATTTGCTTGCACCAGGAGTGTTTTGACCTGCCTTTTCTTTTTCGTCGCGAATTTGTTGAAACGTTGTACGATATTGCCTTTTTGACGGGGTTCTGCGGATCTCTCCTTTGAACATGACAATACCAACTGAGCCGGTCGTGCTGAATTTTGTCCAAGATGGTACTTTTGACATGAAGGCTTCCACGGATCTTAGTACTTCTAATTCGATCAAGCTTTGTTACTCCTGCTGTCATCCGAAGCATCTTCATTTCGGCTGCCGTCAATTTGCTCTCATACTTTTTGTACATTGTCCAACATTGTGAACCGTATGTCAGAGCTGGACGGACAACTGCTGTGTAGAGTCTTCCCTTCAGCTTAGGGGGCATTTTTCGATCACAGAAGATAGCGGAGTTTTTTCGCCACTTCATCCACCCTACGCTTACTCGATGATTGATGTCGTCATCACAAGATGCTTCACTATTGATCATAGATCCCAGATATTTAAACTTTTCACACTTGGGAAGCACATTTCCATTCAAATAAATGTCTGGAATAGGCTTGCCTGGATCAGAAAAAGGGCAGCACAGGTATTCAGTCTTTTTAGCGCTAATACGGTACCCATTTCCTTCCAGAACATCAATCCAAACGTCAAGTGCTCGTTGCAGGGATGTAGGATCCTCGCTTATGATGGCTCCATCGTCAGCAAAGAATAATTGTTGTACTTTATTGTCCGTTACTTTTCCTTCGAGCAAGTAATCCAGAACAGCAATAAAGAGCAGTGGACTCAAGACACTTCCCTGATGTACACCTACTGTTATTTGGAATTCTTCGGTGACTCCAGCTGGGCATCTCACTTTTGTAACTGCTCCCTCGTACATGTCCATAATTATTCGCACATAGGCTTCAGGAACTCCTCGGTGTCTGAGGGCCACCCATATCAGATCTCGTGGTTGTCGATCGAATGCCTTTTCGAAGTCAACCAACACAATATGCAAATCCTCTAAGGCATCTCGGTGTTTTTCCATAATGATCCTTATGCTTTGGATTGCGTCTGTAGTTGACTTACCCGCGACAAACCCGCATTGGTCATCAGACAGCCTTATTATTTTCCGCAGTCGGCTATCCAAAACCCGCTCAACGATCTTCATAGTGTGGGACATCAACTTGATCGAACGATAGTTGTCACAGCTTCTGGTATCTCCCTTTCCCTTGTACATTGGAAGAAGAAAATTAGTTAATAGGTTCCTATTAAAATTAAATTGAAACCGATTCCATGCCAAATCATATGTGTTTGAGTTTGGTTTAAATATGAATGCGTTTGAAATTTTTCTCAGTGTAACACCTATAGCTGTAAAATCCTATTTATATTATAAACGTGAAAGTTTGTATGTTTGGATGTATGTTTGTTCCTCTTTCACGCAAAAACTGCTGAATGGATTTCAATTAAACTTTCCAATAATATACCTCATACATCAGAATAACACATAGGCTACAATTTATCCCTAAATTCCCTCGGGAACGGGAACGTTTACGGGAACTTAGAAACTACAACACCGGTTTCCAAAATTTTTCCACTGTTAGAATGCTTCATTATCCCCGAGTAACATAAAAACTAATTCATCCCCATATTCCTACGGTACCCTATATTCCCACGGGAGCAGGAACGTATACGGGAACTTTGACAATACAGCACCGATTTCAAAAATTCTTTTACCGTTAGAATGCTACACTATCCCCGAGTAACATAAAAACTAATTCATCCCCATATTTCTACGGTTCCCTTTATTCCCACGGGAGCAGGAACGTATACGGGAACTTTGACACTACAGCACCGATTTCAAAAGTTCTTTCACCGTTTGAATGCTACACTATCCCCGAGTATCATAAAAACTAATTCATCCCCATATTCCTACGGTTCCCTATATTCCCACGGGAGCAGGAACGTATACGGGAACTTTGACACTACAGCACCGATTTCAAAAATTCTTTTACAGTTAGAATGCTACACTATCCCCGAGTAACATAAAAACTAATTCATCCCCATATTCCTACGGTTCCCTTTATTCCCGCGGGAGCAGGAACGTATACGGGAACTTTGACAATACAGCACCGATTTCAAAAATTCTTTCACCGTTAGAATGCTACACTATCCCCGAGTAACAAAAACTTTAACTCATCCCCATATTCCTACGGGAACGGTCACCATATTCCGACGGGAACGGGAGTCTTTACTGACATTGAAAATGCGAATGTAGCTATGTCGGTATGTTTTTCGTATGTCTCCCGTTCACAGAACCTGAGGAAGGACGTAGACTATATATTTTGTCCCTATATTCCCACGGGAGCAGGAACGTATACGGGAACTTTGACACTACAGCACCAATTTTAAAAATTCTTTTACCGTTAGAATGCTACACTTTCCCCGAGTAACATAAAAACTAATTTATCCCCATATTCCTACGGTTCCCTATATTCCCACGGGAGCAGGAACGTATACGGGAACTTTGACACTACAGCACCGATTTAAGAAATTCTTTCACCGTTAGAATGCTACACTAACCCCGAGTAACATAAAAACTAATTCATCCCCATATTTCTACGGTTCCCTTTATTCCCACGGGAGCAGGAACATATACGGGAACTTTGACACTACTGCACCGATTTCAAAAATTCTTCCACCGTTAGAATGCTACACTATTCCTGTGTAACATTAACTTTAATTCATCCACATTTTCCTACCGGAACGGGACTCCTTACTAATACAACAAGTGTGAAAGGAGCTCTGTCTGTCCGTCGTTCTATGTTACCATCTCCCGCCCAAACTAATAAACCAATTTAAATGAAATTTTGTACAAAGATTATTCAGAACCTGAGGAAAGACATAGACTATATATTTTTTCCCTATATTCCCACGGGAGCAGGAACGTATACGGGAACTCTTACACTACAGCACCGATTTCAAAAATTCTTCCACCGTTGGAATGCTCCATAATCCCGGAGTAACATTAACTTTAACTTATCCACATATTCCCACGAAAACGGTCACCATATTCCCACGGGAACGGGAGTCTTTACTAATATTGAAAATGCGAATATAGCTATGTCGGTATGTTTTTCGTATGTCTCCCGTTCAAACTGCTAAACAGATTTTATTAAATTAGCTACAGAGATGGTCTAAAACATGCGGAAGGATAAAGGCTATATATCTATCCTTATATTCCCACGGGAACGGAAATGGGAATTCAAAAACTACGGTCTCAAAAGTATTTTTAACAGGGCTACAAGGTGTTGAAATAGGGGTTGAATGTTTTTTTTGGAAATATGTACCGCCATTTTTAAGGCTAGAAGTTTTATTTCCTAAAACGTTAAAAATGCTGCTGAAAGTCACTATTCCACGCGGACGAAGTCGCGGGCACAGCTAGTTTAGTATACACGAAGAAAATTATATTGAGCTTACTACATTTATAACAAACAATAAGAAAATTTGAAAAAGCAAACATATTTAGTTTCGCAACACATGATATAAAAATGAACATAACAAATGATCCCAAATTGTAAAAATGACACGGAAAAGAGGAAACCTCGCGCTACCAGATTTCATCTTTTTCCCCCAGGAGGGTGGTGTGAAGGGATCGCACTAGTGATCATTTCTCATCTCTTACTTTGATAGTTGAACACTCCCAACATGCCTCATATGCACATATTCTTTAAAAGAGCTTTTGACCTAAGGCAAGCGCCAACAAATTATGTACACACATGAATATACTTTGCACTGAGCTAATGACCGAAGGCAAGCGACACACAGAAAATGATATCGCTAAGGGTTCATGTTACCAACAAATGTACTCTGGATACATACTGTGTGGTCTGCATTTATTAATAGCCATGCATTCGAACGTTGAAGCGATAGTGCTGATATGGCGATATGCTGGCGTGAGGTGTGAAGTGATTGAGGTTCAATTATCAAAGGTCGGGAATTTAGGAAAATTATTGCGTGTATAAAAGACGAAGTAAAAATGAAAATAAATGTTGTCTTTCTAAAACCAGCAACCAAGTACTTTTGATTTCCAAGAGCAACTCGCTCGACTTCACTTGTGCTTATCTGGAAGATTGTTCACTTTTTAAAAGCAACTCGCTTGGACTGGAACAATCTTGGGTTCTACTCGCTCTATGATATAGCGTTCGCGCTTATAGAGGTGAACGACGGCGTAATAGCCAACGTTCTGAGTACGGAGCATTGAGTAGAGAAAAGAATAGAGATCTTTGCAAATTATAAGATCTTTGCAGTGGAAAGGCAATTGGGGAAAGGGTAAATGTGAAGAAATAGATTCCACAAATTTTAAAGCAGCAATGCATTTTCGAAATAGAATTTAACCAGAAATGTGACACAAACTATAAAAGAGATTTGCCGGTCAGCTGAGATCAGTGCGGTTTATCCCACGGTGCGTTGGTACTACCGGCTCCCAGGGTGAGAATTTATTATAATTAGATATTAATATTAAAGAATCTTTATTTTTTCCATTATAAGTAGGTACAATTTTGATTTTGAAATTTCAAAGATTAACAAGCATGGTTTAAAGCCGTCTGCCGGAAAGTTTATAGCTCTTAATATTTCGAGAGAAAAGGTATACATTTGAGATTAATTAACAAAAAGTGATAGTAGTGAGAATTTCTATGGCGCCTTCTAGCTGCAATTCGAATGAATGCCAAAATGAAGTAAACACTGAGACATTAAATTTTATTGGGAAACTAGTTAAATTCGACTTTTCTACCCCTTCTATCCGCGAACTCTCCTTGAATACGGTCCGTTTCTTTAATTTCTGGATTCTGGGTAAAGTTTAGGGTGAAGCCCGTGGAAAAGTTTGGGCTCGAGATGTTATTTTTGCAGTTTGTATCCAGAAATCAAACATTTCCGGATGTTTCTGGCTTCCCAAAATTTATCATATGCACTCTCAGTAGAGATGGTTGATAAACATAAACTACTGTTTGAGAAACGTGTTAGAATGATCTCAAAGCAAAAAGATAGATTATACTCTCAACTTATTCATTTAATTTCAATTTAAGATTTGAATTCAATTAATATTTTTCGATCCGCTGATCTCTTAAGCAGCCGATTCAACGAGCAGGAAAGTGCACGAGGAAGGAAAGTGAAAAAACGGGAAAATATCAAAAGCTTTGCCAAATTTTTGTCAGATACAAACAAAGATAGGTATACACTATTGGATGTTTTGTTTCTCAAATTCTATTGGATCGATTTACCAAACATTTTTTGAAAGTCATCTTTATAGTCTTCACTATGGTTGAAATCATGCTCAACGACAAATTCAAAAAAAGTAAAAACTGATTGGTTTTTTTTTTTTAACACAAAACACTTTCCATTTTGTGAAAAATTGAAACTTTTTCATGGCTCCTGCAAAGAACTAAGTTCCTTACCGCACGTAGATTTTCAACAAAAAAAAAACGACATAAAAATTTGTGTATTTTACGTCTGCATGCAAAAATTTAATCCCATTACAAACACTTAAAAAATTCACGAACAAGAAAAGGATTGTTCGTTAACATACCTCCCGACATAAAATTTTTAGACTACTCAATCAATTGTAGAAACACTTTCTGTCTGCTTATGACCGACGACAGATGACAGATGACAGATGACAGGTGAAAGGTGACAGAAGACTGATGACAGATGACAAATCACAGATGATAGATTACAGAGGATAGATGTTAGGTTGATAATATCAAACTAGACAAAAAAAAAACAACACAAAAAAATACATTGGAGTTCTGAGGATTCCCCTAACAGAAAATTACTAGCGAGAATTTTTGCACGAGTTCGATTTGGAATACTTAGCTCTATTATAAACTGACTACTTCTTCAGCAGACCATCTTCCTGTTCTGGCACAAAGATTTGATGTTGCTGCATGGAGAATATATCTCACTAAGCTGTTTAGACAAAAACCAGGTATAGGGTTTAATGAGGACATTCTGTTTTTCTCTGCCTGAAATTGATCACGATCACAATACGGTTCCTCTTTGGCCGGTACCATTTTAGGATGTGATGGCTTCATAACAACTTCCTCTTTTTGCTCTCTTATCATGACTCTCTTCTTATTACTGGTGACAATAGTTTGGCCATCCGACCCTGGAGCTTGTATGCAGGGAGCAGGGATGAACATCACTCACCCAAAAAGTGCAGCAAAATTTACAATAAATCGAAGTAGACTTTCAAAAAATAAAGCAGAAAATAAAAAAATTACATTAATTTTTTAAGCAACAATGTTTTTTATTAAATAAATGGAAAACTTTTAACTCTAACAGCTTATTTTCATTACAATACTATCTTACAAGTGTAACAAGCTGCTCTTAAATTTATTCTTAAAAAAAAAAAACTAAAAAGAAATTTTTTTGTTTTTACAATCTCACTAAAATAGGAATTAGAAATATTTTAGAGCAGTGTTTTGAGCAAAAAAAAAAACGAAGTTGAAAAAAAGTAGATCTGCCTCCTGTCCTCAAAATCTATTTACTGTTGAAATTTTGAATAGAAGTTGATAGTTCTTTTCTCTCCCAAAACATTTGACGGTGAGAACTTCATATGAAAACAATTTCAGTTTTGATTTCAAATCATGCAAATAAGGTTGATTTTGATTGAAAGTCAGAAAATTACCACTAAAACTAACAAATGGTCAAAGTCATTTAGTCATGAACTGGCTGAGGAGTTTTTAGGTTTCTAGTGATAAAAAATCTATTTGTTTTATTTTGTAGTATCCCATGATCTGTTTTTTGATTTTATTGCATTCAGAAGCGTTAACAATTTCACTATGCAGAGATATACGCAAAAACAACGTTTACAAATTATTCAATTTTATTATCAAAATAATCGTTCAACAATTACAACTTTTTTTCCGATGAGGCTCACTTTCATTAGACTGGTGCGGTAAATAAACAAAAATGTCGGTTCTAGTGCGATGAAAATCCTCAAAATATTCATGAAAAATCATTACATCTACCTAAATTGACAGCTTGGTGTGGTTGTGGTGGAATCATCGGTCCGCACTTCTTTCAATAAAATGAAGCTGATAACACCATTACTGTTAATGGAGAGCGGTATGAGTAGATCGATGATAACCAACTTTTCATGGCCGAAATTGCAAGAACTTCATCTTGAAAACATTTAAGTTCAACAAATGCAACAATTGAATTATTGCGAGAAAAGTTTAGAGATTCGTTAGTTTCAAGGGAATGGTGATATCGAATGGCCTCCAAGAAGTCATGATTTAACAACATTAGACTATTTCTTGGGGGGTTATTTGAAGTCAAGGGTCTTTCAAAATAAACCAGATTCTATTCAAGCCTTACAAGTCATTATTGAACTTGTATCAATATTGAAATTCATGATATACGACTTGATTTAGTGGAAAAAGTGCTCGAAATTTGGGTTCATCGAATTTGTTGCTGTGCAGAAGAAGTTGTGGTGGCCATTTGAATGACGTTTTATTTTAAACTTAAATATATATTAGTTCAATTATAAACAATTAAGTTTTTTTTTGCACATTTAATAAAAAATATTTAAATTTCCTTTGCAAAAAGTTTTTTTTTTAAAGAACTCATATCACTCTTATTGGAAAACCCTTTATATTCACGCCAGAGGAAGTCCATTCCACACAATTGTCTTCCGATACCGCATGTCTTTTTTCAGGACAAGCTAGATTCTCATCGCAGGCATTTAATTCAGCCTGAAACTTAACATGTCGACCTCTCGTCGTGGCTTTCTTCAATGGTTCAACTTCTAGTTAATCCACTTGCTCATTCGAAGCTAAAATAGTGCTTTTTATTACAGATTTTCTATAATCACCCAAGAATGTTAATATTTTTTTTTAATCTCTGTGCATCTAAATAGGGCGAAACCACAAAGATAGAAGACCCTTATGTCTAGCGCATTTCAAGAACCCGCAATTGTATCCCGATTCCGAACGACTAAGTGAATAAGCACTTTTTATAACAGTGTGTGTGTGAATTACTCTCGGAGAAGTTGAAAATTCTTATAATTTTGAGCAGCCATTTACAGGATTCTGAATTTTATAATATTTCCTTTTTTTCTTGTTTGCCTCCTTGTAAAAGTCCTGACCATAGCAACCAGGATTGTCCCTGGTTAAAGTAGTTACCTGTGGAAGGTTTACAAAAGGCGCCCTTTCTTTAATCTGGTCCATCTTCTTGGCCTAGTGGGGTTTTTGCACTGTGCAATATTTTGAGTTAAACTCCATTTGAATCTGCAAAATTGCAAGTTCATAATTTGAGTTAATGCGCACAAAATAAAACTAATTATTCGTTGATCTGATGACTTTATGTTAAAACGATATAATTTTTCTCGTAATAATTTTTTATCATTCTTACTATTGTGTCCCTAAAACTTGGCCTTCTCTCCTTCACCGCATGGTTATATGGTTGTATCTGGCCCTCAAATAATTTTAGCCAGTCGACTCATCGAAAAATATAAATTCTATAAAATGTTCCTTTGCTGATATTTTATTACGACCAGATAACGAGTATAAAGAGTTCTAGAACATGATACAAACCAAACTTGGTTCCACCAACTTCTGAAAAAAGGCAAATCCCTCTTACTCTATATTTTAAAGTTAAAACAAGTTGTCGTCTTGGAGCAATTCTTAGTGAAAAATCTGTGCGACAATCAAAATTATCAAGAACCGCTTTGGATTACTAATAAAAACTGAACTGAACTAACTTTTGATTATGGTGAGACGAATCTTTTTAAGTGACATCAAAAATTTGTGTATCAAACTATCCCGCAGATCAGTAAAATCAGCCTAGAAATGGAATCCCTTGAATCAACAAATCGTATTGTGAGTGGAAGTTGTTCTACATGACTGAAGTATTAAACGTCAAGGCATTCCTAGTATTTTTCTATTAATTTTTTGCCGCTGTCCTGACAGCTGACACCTCACTAGGTTTGCTGACATCGGTTTATGTTCCCAGTAGAAACAATGCATCACAGCGATGACGATGTGGTCATAAGGATCTCCAAACTACTCTGTGCAGTAGCACTTTCATCGTTTAAGTCATTCGATTAGGTACTTTGAAATGAAACTATAAAGGCTCGTCAAAATATTCATCTCAGCACAAGACGTCCTTCGATAAATAAATATATAATAACTAGCTGACCCGGCCACGCGTTGCTGTGGCTAGCATTTTTTTCATATGATGTTGTTATTAATTATTTAATCGGAATGGTAGGAGAACATCAGACCTGGGTACCACAATGCTGTTTCACATAGATGCTATTTATAAAAATGGGCACGACTGGGTCGCACGAACTTGCGATTGTGTTCTAAATACGATATCAAAATCTTAGGGCTGAGTAAAAGGTTTTGGTGTTCGCTCTTTATAATATATTTGGTGGTACAGGGTTGCCAACTATCCATTAATTAGGAAAATTTTATTAAATCACGAAAAATATTGAAAAAAATTCAATTAAATATTCCAAAGGTCTCAAGTGAAAATCTAAAAACGCCATTCTTTTGCAATTTATAATACATATAAACGCTAAAAATTTTATCAAAATCGTTGGACCAGTTTTAAAAATAACGGTTTCTTATTTTACATTTTTTTAAAAAAAAAGTTTTGTAAAATTCAAGTATGCAAAATTTAAGATGTTAGCAAAAGTTAATTTGACAAAAAATTTGAGAAAAATCTAAGTTATGGTTTTGAAGTTATTTCAAAAAATCTAAATTTTTTTTAAATTTCTTTAAAAAATTTCAAAAATTAAAATTTTTCAAATCTTGTTATGCAGTTTTCCTTAAACAACTTGAAACTTCTAAAATACAAAATTTCGTAATCATCGTGCAAGCCGTTAACGAGAAAGTCGGTTTTGAAAAAAAACGGTACTATGGGAGGTACCGTTTTTATACTTTTTCCAAAATTTTTATTTACATCATAAGAAAGACAATCAAAAATTAATTCTTCACACAAAATTTTATCAAAATCGTTGGAGCCGCTTTCGAGAAAAGTAAGTATTATCATATCGGTTGTATGGCAGGTACCGTTATTTCAAGACCTAGAGACTCAATTCCAAAAACCCCTCTGTAGACTGCTCCACAGACCCTAACTGCAAATTTTGAAGTAAATCGGTCTATTAGTTCAGGCTGTAGATCCATATACAGACAGACAGACACACAGACAGACAGACAGACAGACAGACAGACAGACAGAATTGCAGGACCCACTTTTTTCGTATTCTCTATCATCGTAATGTCATATTTAATTGTTATCTCAAAATTTTTTTTCTGCACGATTGCAATATTTGCCTGCTTATAGTACCTATAATCGCAAGTAAAAAAATCATGGGGACCTTCATTACTGATTCTCTACTACCGTTACCTCTTACTAAAATGAAATTATTATTTATGAAAGAAGACGGAAACGTTAAAGCTTGTATAAAAATTTATTGGTTTGGGATTTGAAGGGGAAGGACTTTGAACATAATTGATCAAAATTTTCGTACAGTTGATATAAAGCAATAATCACAACAAAAGAATAAAATTTAAAATTGTTTATTATTTTTATTCAAGTTTGTAACAAATGAGTGAATTACATAAATAACATGTGATAATTAATATTTTAAATGAAGTTGGTTAGTTTGATAGTTTAAAATCTTCTTTAAAAATACTTTTAATTTCAATTTAATTTAGCACTAATCGGTGCACAATATTTTTGGTTAACCTGTCTTTTGCTAAGACAAACAGGTTCGACGGCGCGGCGTTCCTACACGTGAACATGCAACATATAGTTGCCCATGAGAAAAACATGGATTTTCCAAATCTAATCCACAAATGGACATTGTTTGGTCTTGAGACTTATTTATAGTCATGGCAAAAGCCAAACGAATTGGAAACTGTAACCTTCTGAAGGGTATGATAGAATCTGACGGTATCATTGGAATACGTAGCAATAGGATCACTTTTCCTTTAAACTTTCCAGTTAAACTGATTGCTTCCAGAATATTTCCGGTTATCTTTTTAATGACCATACGTGTACCGTTGCATAATTGAGGTGGATTTAAATTACGCAGGAGAATAATAGTTGAACCCATCTTCAATCGAAGATTATGTGGTGGCATTCCAGGTATATCTAGTGAATTTAAAAATTCAACTGGAAAATTTACACTATCATTTTCATTAACAACAGTATCGATTGATTTAAAATACATCAGATCGCCTGGTAACAACTGTTGTATCTGGAAGTTAATTTCATCAACATCTACATTTTTAGCTGCCAAAATAGCCCGGTGACTGAGCCAGTTATGATTCAAGTATTTACTCTGTATATCCGGAAAAATACCTACTCTGAATCAATTCTTTTTTTTTCCTGAAGAACAGTGCAGAAATTGTTTGGCAGTTTAATGCATTGAGTATTTGGTTGCAGCTCTATTTCAGCGTTCCCAACATCTAGTAACTGTTCGGAAAATATTTGTGCTGATGGATCATTTTGCAATCTCACGCGCATGTTTATGATCAATCGAAGAGTGTTTCTTACCAAATAATATTCAACTGCAAATGGGCGGATTTAATATTGATTGGTCTGAACACTGCAGATATCTTGGCAATTGGCATTATGATAGACACAAAATTAAGTTTTCAGAAGCAAATATCGACTACTATCAATAAAATTATCAAATATATAAGAATTTTAAATCCTCTTATAAATAGAAATTCTGATCTGTCCAAAACTAACAAAATATTATTGTTCAAATCAATTTTTCACACCATTCTGCTTTACGGTGCTCCTGTTTGGTATAATTGTGCGAAAACGCACAAAAAAAGCTTTAAATTACAGTATTGAATAACGAAACACCAATTATCAAAAAGCAGGAGTAATTTCGCCTGATTATGTTCACTATAATATGAATTTAATTTGTATTTGATTTATACTTAAGTCAAGCTACACTTAGCCGGCTATACTTACTCCAAAAATAAAAAATAAAATTCACTGTATTTCGTTTATTTTAAAATAAATTTAAATTATACTTTAGTCTCAACAACATATGGTGTCGATCCTAAATTGAGATATAAGCTATCCTATCTTCCAAGTTGGATCAAACTGCACACGGTATCCAAATTTTATTAAAATCGGTTAAGTAGTTTAGGAGTCCATCGCGGACAAACATTGTGACACGTGATTTATATATATTAAGAAGATAAATAAAACGAGTGCGGTCCAGATGAAACTGTGAGGCTGAGATAAAAGTAGATTCCCGGAGAGTTTTTCGAACCCACGATTTCGGCCTATCAACTGAACACTCTACCACTGCACTGCGGCCGTTTTTAAGTTCAGTGATCGCCATTGTGGTACCAGTAGCGTGATGGTTAGCATATCCACCTGTTAACCCAGAGGTTCGAGGTTCGAATCCCACCAGAGGCAAAAATGTTTTTCCACGGGTATCGCCTTTCGCGAGGAATTGGCAAGTCCTCCGTTAGTAAATTCATTGCCATGAAAAGCGTTTTCTCAATTAGCCGTTCGGAACCGCCAGAAAATTGAAGTTCCCCTCCATTCTCTCACAAGGCATGGTTGGCTTCTCGCTTTGTTGCGCCACCCTATTTATTTATTTCAATCGCCATGATCTCATGGATGTGAGATGAACAAAACGTGTCTTCTTACATTTTTGAACCAATTATTATTGGCAATCCATTTTGGGAGGTTAGCTGTAAAGCATTAAGCTATTGAAATTTGGTCATAATGCTTTCAAAGATGCCCTTTTTTCCATTCCTTTTGTGTGCATATGACTTCAGATGGTTTTCATGTCTTGCCTGGAACACAACAAAAGTTCTAAAAGACAAAAATAAGACCTTCGAAAAATATGATTACTTTTTATCTACTTGATTCTAAGTCCAACTGTGTATTGTAATTGAATTGACGTTTTGTTTTCAAAAGCTCTTTTTTAAGGTGTTTTTGAAAGTCTATGCTGCGTGTAAGAAATTTTGTGAAGTTCAAATGAATCACATTCCCAGCATCACCCTAGCATTGTAGTGTTTCCTCTTCCTCAAACTGTTGAAATGTATTTACCAAAGACTTATGCTCCACAGACCTTCTTCAAGTACCTATGGGTACCTAACTACATAGTCTAAGAGGCTCAAGATTATGCCAGCTCCTCTGTACTGAGAAAAAAATGCTAACAAACTACTGCGTTAATCAAACAAGCATTTGCTGTTCCATACGGATGCCTGGCTTAGTAATCTCTTGTCAATCTACTTAAATATGAGACGAGAAATCCTCTTTACATTTGTGTCCTGATGCAGTACACTGCACCCGTTCTTGCATTAAGCATCATGCACTTTCCATCCATATAGGCTCATACAGTGAGTGAATCAATTATGCAGGCATAACTTTAGACAGTTCCATGTGATATATGGTATCCTTCATATCCACATGTTTACAACAATATACGACCGACCTTCTCCGATGATGATGATGAGGCGAGGGAGTACAATCGTCCATTGTCTCGTCTCATAATTGGAGTATGAGCCATACGGACCTCTCAAACAAAATGCCACAAACATCTGACAGTATCAACTATTTCCAGCCAACTTTGATCCAATGATTTATTTCGTTTGATGGCAGGAGACCCAAGCCACCAGCCACAGTACTGTATACCATTGTTGGTATACTTACATACGAGTATACTCACTCACTTCAACCTTAAACCACACATCTTGGTACCATTCATTTGTTCGGCTGTAAGATTTCCTGGGAAAGACATCATCTGATAGATAGCTATGCAGCAGCTACTGTTTCTGGTTCTAAGGAAGTTTCGTAGAACTGGTCCAGTATGGTAGCCCAGCCACAGCAACCCAATATTGGTCTGCCGTCTGCCTGCCTGCGCTTGCCGCTCTGTTGATGTGTTATAATAAAAAAGCGGACCATTTCATCGATGATCCGCTGAACGATTAATCGCATTCCCTGTCCGAGCATTTCATGGGTGTTCCACCAGTTTCACTATGCCAGAGGCTTCAAGGATGCCTCCATTTGGGGGTAATTAAGACTAAAATCTCGTGTCACGTTGTGGTGGCACACGGGATTGTCAAAAATATAAGACATTTAACATGACATGCTCTAAGTTTAACATGGAACGTTATGCCTCTTCTACCAAAGTGAAACCGATGCTATACGACGCGACCGAGCCACCGAACCACCGACCGACGTGGATATGATCCGAGATGAGTTGTCCTGAAAATTTGCTGGGGTGACTGGCTTATCTGATGGCATTGCTGGACTTTCTTAGAAACAGCATAGTGCGCCTTGTCACGAGTAGGTGTTGTTTATTGACCCCCAACGTAGCCAACTATAAATCTGCTATTAATTTTTAAGATATTCATCTCTGTACAGCCGGCAAGAGGTGGGGTGTGCCTGTGCCCCATGCCACCACCACACAACCCACGTACTAATAAGACAAAAAAAAGAAAGGAAAACGAAATCGAATAACAGATAACAGAGTGCGCTCTCTCGCCCTCTTTTCTAATATATTACCTCTTGGTCCCAGGAGAGGCCGCCCTCATTTTACGCTCGTACAAGGAACAGGGATCGTTTTTGAACTCAAATTCATGGCTATGGCGCGTAAATTTTTCGAGAATCATGCTCAAAAATTTCATTTAAAAAAGCTAGGCCTGCTTCGTCTGTGCTGAAAAATGGGAAAGCAAAAGAAATTTGGGGTGGATGTGGTGTGCATTGACAAAAGTCACGTATCAGCCTTTTTATTTGGTTTTTCTTTTTATAAACTTGAAAAAAGAAAAAGGAAGAATTACACAAGGGGCTACGCAGTTATTGTTCCTCAGTTCCTGGCATAGATGTAGATGAAAACTGAAAGCACTTTCAGCCGCAAATGCTTCTTTAAAATAAAAATATGTTATTTGGACGTTTTGCGGAAAAGTCTGCATGAAACGAATTTGATTTGAACATTTAATATGCTGACGTTTTATGAATAAGACTATTGTTGGAGATTGGTGTAAGATCTATTTTCTACAAGAGAAAAAAGGGTTGGCCCAAACATTTCTATTAAATTTAGATAAAGTGCTAATCCAAATGAAAAACAATGATACCGCTATGTAGGTAGGAGGAGAAAGAGTGCGTCTTAACACCTGCGGTCTCTACATTCTATATATTTGATGCTGAACACAATATGAAGATGTTACGTGTACTATTCGATGAGACTAGGACACTGAATTTGAATGCGAAGCGTAGGTGAAATTTTTTTAAGTCGAACTCCATATTGGACTCATGTCAATAGACTTGAACTATCTTAGACTAACCACTTCTTGTTAATTCTTGTTTGATAAACCTAGCAACCCAAAAGTAACTCGAATATATCGTAAGGCATCGCTTTCTTGAGAGCTAGCGCTCTATAAATGTTCATAAAGTGCTTTCGAAAGACCCAATAGGAACTAAAAGAAAGAAGTCTTCCTATAGTATTTTTAATAAGGGCTGTCCACAAGGTGCATTTTGATCGACTCTCTACTCGTAATGCTTAATGTTCACGCCTAAGCATATGCAGACGACGTCGCCGGGCTCTCGGTTGGTTCCAGCCTCCAATCTGTCTGTTCCCGAGCACAGGCTGCGCTTTATATGATTGACACATTGTGTGTCAGAAACGGTCTCTCCGTCAATCCTCTTAAAACCGAGGTGGTCCCCTTCAAGAGACTTATAGATAATTGACTTGTCCCTACCCAACTTACGCTTAAAGGTGTCAACATCCCCTTTTCAAATTAAGTCAAACATCTTGGAGTAATCCTGAATAACAAACTTCTTTAGTCTAAGCATCATGTCGAGTCTAAAACTACTAAAGTACTGTCAGTCTTCGCCCAATGTAAAGGAGCCTTTGGCAAGACATGGGGTATTTCACTGAAAAGGCTCTTTGGATGTATACGGCTATGATAAGACCATACATCTCCTATGGGTCAGTTGTTTGGTGGAAAAAGCTCTCGCGTACGTTATTGCCTCGTTTGCCAAAGTTCAAAGAACAATTTGTCTTGGTGTTACTGGGGCCCTCCCCAGCACACCGGGAGCTGCTCTCGACGCACTGTTGAATCTTCCTCCACTTGATAACTACATCATGGGGTTTACTCTCAAGACCATTTCTCGTTTAAAGAGATGTAGTCTAAGGGCACAATTTGCCCTGGAGCTTTGAGGATCTCGCAGGCAGCATATATCTTTTAACTCACTTCTAATGGATATGCCGTCTGATACGATGATCCCAAGGTTCAAGCTGCGTCAACTTTCCTTCGGTTCAGGACTGGTTTGCTCCAGAATCTGAGCCTGGAAAGAACTGTTATCGTATATCCTCACAGATGGCTCCAAAACCGACGAGGGTTCTGGTGATGGTGCCTTTGTGGAGAACGACGACATACGACTGCACACCTCTTTGAGATCATACGCATCCGTTTTCCAATCGGAGGCGTGTGCTAGGCTTATGGCCTTGAGCCACGTTACGAACCATGGATAAACGGGGAGAAGAATTTTTATTTGCAGCGACAGCCAAGCTGTGCTTAAGGCCATTCCCAACCTTCTGAATACGATCGGAAGATTAAATTCCTTGAGTCTCATTTGGGTTCCGGGCCATCACGGCATAACTGGGAATGATATCGGCGATGAACTTGCTAGGCAAAGATCTCAGACAGCTTTCTCAGGACCTGAATCGTTGCTATTTCTGCCTGCGTCCTCAGAAAGGGCTTCAATCAACGGATGGATCTGTGAAGAGCGCAGCCGTAGATGGCATGCCTCCATTGGATGCAGACAAACCAAACTTATGCTCCCCAACGTCAATAAGAAGATTGCAAAATTTTTGCTAGCTCTTAGCAGAAAAGCTTATTGGCGTTGCCAGAGGGCACTTCTTTTTTGCCAAGCATTTAAACGTGATAGGCTTAAGTGATGGAACACTCTGTGAATGTTGTGGAGAAGATGAGGACACCGTAGAGCGGCAGAGCACTTCCTCTGTGAATGTAATGCTTTTTCTCGCATGAGGTTACAGATACTCAGCACAGACATTGTGAGAGCTGGTAACTTAGGCTCCTTAACATGGCAGCGTATTTTGGCTTTTTTCCGAGCATCTGGAAAGCTATAACAAATAGAAGGTTGCTAACTGGTAGTACAAAGGATTAAGGTCTGAGTACTCTAGCTGATATTTTAAAAACCTCCAACAGGAAAAAAAATATATTATTTGCAAGAGAGAATAATGAGATTTTTTGTCTAAAAACAAATAAAGAAATTAGTAATATGGGTAACGTAACATTGCCGGGAGAGCCTCGATGCCTAACCTACTTCAAGGACCTACAATGCCGATTGCGAACTGCCAAGTGAGTAAGCGGATTTCATAGCAGTTTTATTACTCTCAGACCTGCCAGATCCCTTTGAAAGTCTATATTGGACATGAATTAGTTTTGTATTTTTAGGACTTGGACATATTAGGCTGACGTGCTAAGCAATACGCCACGGAAACGGCTTTTATATCCAAATACAAATTGAATACAGTTTCAATTAGATGATATTTTTACTGAATTCAATCAAAGATTTTATCAAACAATTGTTTCAACCTTGGGTATCTTTACCATGAGCGATACTTAATCGATCTCAAATTTTGACTGTTTTAAAATCTGTACATAAGGATGACAAAGAATGTGTTTTTTGGGACATTCGGTTTTCAAAAATGCATTAACTAAGAATTTATTACAAAGATAAGGGTTAGCCATTATTTTTTAAAAGTGAATTCAAACAGGTTGCAGCCGCAGCTGGCTCGAAATTTCTGCAGAAAGACCCAAACCTCTTTTTTCGCAATTTAGAGCCGTGTGTTAAGAATAACGCGTCGAATATTCTCTTGTCTCGGGTTTATCTGCGTAGACACGCGATTTCACATAACCCCTTCACCCGTGTTTCTCTCGGATGCCTATACCAACAGTTGAGATTTAATTTTTGAGACTTAACTTTCGCTAGCTAATTTGTTCAGTTTTGTGAGATGATTTCCTGAGAGTACTTTCATAGCCGTCTCTATTTAAAATACATATTTTGACGACTAGCTGGAAGTTGAAAATAACAAAGCAATCGCAGATGACTAACAATGTTGGTTTTCTTCAAGCTCATTTCCGATGAAGAAGTGTGTCCGCTTGCTAATAACTTTGAAAGAATTGAGAGCAAAAGGTCGTATCTAAACTGGCTACTCTAAAGGTTGTAGCATTTGATACTTTGCTCTCGAGAGGAGCATAAGAGCTACTCTCAATATTTTTGCTCTCAAATGGACACGCAATTTATTATGAAGCCTTGAGAGCATAAATTTCGTAACCTCAAACAAACCAAAAGCATTCTCTTTGTCTCACTGAAAAAAAACTTATGAATATAGCGTCATGTTTTATTTTTTAGAATTAAATAAGCATATTTTGTGCTATGCTTTAAGAGAAATGTAGGGCTAGGTTAGGTTAAAGTGGCTGTTAGCTCCGTTAAGCCCTTTGGGCCCGTTGTGATACGTGATACCACAATGGATCTAATGTATCTTTATCCTAATGGAACCATTTCGAGCATACAATGAAGCGGAAGAGACGCATAGCTTCTATGTAAGCAAGATCACTATGGTCATCAAAGAAATACGAACCTAGGTGTATCCTATGTTATGCGAGCTAAAGCTGTTCATGAACAAAGAAGGTGGGAAATAGTTTCCTCCTAATCTTCATCCATACAGCTTCTGTAAAAATCGCTTGAGAAGACTCCTAGCCTTGCGGCCTGTCTTCCAATAAGACAGTGTCTTGTGATGACACCTATCTTCGCACTAATGTGTTTCTTTAGAGAGAGATCAAACCGTTCGAACGTAGTTTGTATGTATTGGATGCTGATACTACCGTTATTGGTGAGAAGGTAGAAGACTAGAAGAGTTCCGTTTCTGGTGTTCATCTGCTTTGCAGTTTCCTGGAACGTCTCTATGCCCCGGCACCCAACACAGGTAAATCTTAAACGGCTCTGACATCTCCCTGAGAGACGATCGCCAATTAAGGACTAGAATAAAGTTGAAGGAATTTGATGACAGGGATTTGATGGTAGCCTGACTTTCTGAGATGGTTCATATATTCTTTTTTGATATCATGTTTTCTTAGTGCTTCGCTTATTGCCATCATCTTCGCTTGGAACAAGCTACAATGATCTGGAAGACGAAGCAACCAACTCCTTCATTTGTTTTTGAACCGTATAAAACTGGACGTATTCGTTTTCAAATATGATTGGTTCCCCAGTCTGTTCTGGATGGAATGGACACCCGGAAATTTGTAGACAATTCCAAATTTTATAAAAATCAAGATAAGTCTTCAAAATACTAAAGCTGTAGTAGAAACCGTATAGACCGTTCTGGCAGTTTCAATATAAAAAGGTTCCAGGAACTACACTTTAAAGTGGAAATATATGTTTTCCTGAATATTTTTCTAAAATATCAGGATCATTTCTTGTCAATATTTTGCAATTAGGACTTCGGGTATGTGTCCACCGTGGCTGCGAGTTGCACAATCCATTCGACTAGTCCAATTTATCGCTCCTTTTTCCAATATCTGATGGCAATATACATATATATTGCCTCAGTTGTGCTTTGAATATCGGCTTTCCGCGTTGGTAAAAGCCAACGACTTAACATAGCCCCACAAATAGTAATCGATAGCAGTAAAGAATCATGAAAGGGAGCGAGGGGCAGTTAACAGGTCTAGATTCTTCTCGAAAAGGTGTACCCATCTTGTTTCTCTTGACACACTCATGAGATTTTCTGCTTCATTTGTTCAATCCATTCACGCTAACTCAACATTTTTGCTCTCTAATTTTCTTTGGTTTTTTCATTCTGTGTAGACCCTAAACACAATGTGCTTCCTCCCATCCACAGTCATAGTAACCGTCCCTATTCCAACCAAATTAGCAAAGCCAAAAACAAAAGGCAAACGAACGAAAAACCGAATCGACATTTGAATATAATTGCATTCTCATTGATGGCCCCATCGATAGCCATTCAAATTGGCCTTGGTATGCGCATAAGGACAATGGCCTATCCTAACCCATTCCATTCGTTTTCCCAACAAAACAAATAGAAAATAGTTAAGACTTGTTAGAGAACCAATGCTATGGAGTGAAGAAAATGTCCTAAAATAACTGTTGTCCAACATATTATTCCGTTTTTGGGGTTTTGCGGCCGAAGGTAAACAACGCAAAAATGTCTTATCCTTTCCTTTGTCCTCTCGCCGTCCCGAACTCCTAATCCTTCAAAAAAGATAAGACAACCCTCACATTCAGGACCATCGGAAACAAAACACGGCACCAATAACAACAACGACACCATACAATAAAAAAAAAGCAAACAAAAAAGAATTCTAAATAAAAAACGAACGAACCAGAGCCGAGATTTGGATTTTGGGTCCTTTTTCAAGGACTATTTTATATTCATACTATTCATGCTGTTTGAAAGATAAACAGAGTATAGGCAATCATTGCGTCCCTCGGTCCCATTGTTGGTTGTCAATTTCGTGTTTTATCCATCTTCGGTATCGGAATTATCCTTCTTCTATGACATGGCACATGGTCCTCCCTAAATGCCAAAGTTTGCTTATATTTTTCTTCTTTAACAGATCTTCTGGTTCTGTATGTGGAGATGTGGCCTTCATCCTTTTAGACTACTTCTTAATTCGTATGAATAATTTTTTCTTCTTCATTCTCTCCTCTCCCATCATATCGCCTAGTTCCCATTCGATCCCTATCCCATCCCAGTCTTCTCTGAAGCATTCGGATGGATTTGGATCTGATTTGGAATGTGTGTACATCTATGTAGAGTTGGGCCGAGAACGAGACCGGAGAAAATGACATCAATAACATTTCCAATTGGTTGAGGATATTCCGGAGAAATGTCCTTTTTGTGTGTCGGATGGATAATATGGGCTCCACACAAATTACTGTGGCAATTATTATATGACCGCAACCCCATGATTCCTGTGTGATGCTCGCTCTCGTCCTTTGCTCTCGTTTGGGTTGGTTCAATTTGTGTGTTTATTTGGAGCCAGCCTGCAGCAGGAAGTTGTATCCTTTCAACCGGAAAAGCTTAAAATTTAGCAGAACCAGTGACCAAGCAGTCAGTACCGACCGACCAACCTACAACAAACATTGCTGGACAATGTCGTCCTCGTCGTCGTGGTCGTTCCTGAGATAATATCCTTCTTGTTTCATTGTGTATAGTCGGAAGCATAGCCGATTCATCAAAAGTTAAATTTGCTGTAAAGTAAAATCGTCCTTCAATAGACCAAAATGGATGTCCTCATCCGACAAAACAATTTCACCAAACACTCAGTCCTTGAGTTCATCTTCTTCGCCGAACAGGCGAACAACCAGCAGAGCAAAAGCACATCCCTAATGAATAATTCGAATTAGAATATTTCCCATTGAATTTGAATCTTCCAGTTGGGCTAGCAACTAGTTTCCGGCGAAGGCCGAGAGATGGCACCTCATAATCATACTCATATACAGCACAATGAACCCTTTGATAAGGGATTCTCACGTGAGGAGGTAAGAAAACATAATCGAAGGGATGATACCTTCTCGATTCCAACCCTTCGATATCTGTAGGTAGTATAAGTATGTTTTCGTCGTAAGGAATTCCCACTTCAATTATAGCCTTGGAGATTCATTGCTCGTCTTTATGGTTTGCTCGTGAATTTCTATGTCAAATCGCGAATAAAAAGTGTCTGCTCAGAGCCTTTTTTTTGGGACAACCCTCTCTCTTTTGTCTTGTCTTTGTTTGAGTATGACGAACACACACAAAATATAAAACAGGAAAGGATTCGAATTCGACCCCTTTGATTCTTTTTCTTTGTCTCTAACAACACGTTGTAGAGGACCAATAAAAATGAAGTCTCGTCAGCGATTTTTTACGACACCCAAGTGACTTTTTGAATGATGCGCTATACATTTTTCGTTTATCTGTTGTAAAATGCGCTATGGATTTTCCTTGTACACCTACATACTTACCTATGACATGGCAAGACATCATCAAATTTTTGTTCGTCAATTTGATTCACCTGTGCGAGTGCAAAGGTTGACTGTTTGTTGGTGTTGTCAGGAGAAATCTGGTTATGCACAGAGGTCAGGAATGGAAAGAAGGTTATGTCATGATTTTTAAATGGTTTGAAGTGGATATTAACAGCTGCTTTTTTGTAGCAAATGGTTGTAGGTTTTTAAATTATAAGCGGAGGAAAACTATTTTCAAGGCTGACCGTTGTAGCTCCGAACCAGAGCAACTGGATCGTGGCATTGCATTTGTGCTTGGAGGTTAGACTTGTGGAGAATGAAATAAGTTGGTTCAACTAAAAAACATTTGAATCAAGCATTGTTGTTTGGGCCATAAGCACAATTTGATAAACTATTTGCTTTATGTTGGAAAGCTACTCAGACTAAAAGAACCGTCAAGGAGCCTTTAGGATCATTCTCATACCGGTCCATTGATGCAAAGAGTTGGCTTCTCCAGATTCTGAGAAGTGACAGCCACTTCTTGATTTGAAGAATGAATTGAATTAAATATCAAAATGAAGAAATGGAATATTTTTCAGAGCCATAGGTGTTTCACACACACAAAGGCAATTATACGTTAAACTGAATAGATTTTTTCCCGAGCGACATTAATGGAAAGCGATATTAGTTTATCTTTTATTGACTACTGAAGATGAGTTATCATTGCAGCAAACTTTTTCCCTTATGAGGACATTTTAACTGAGGTTTTGGACACAATTTTGTTTCGTGATTGAAAACTCTATACAAAGCTATAGATTGCCATAGTTATAAAACTTAGCCTTGTGGGTCTTTTTTTTCACTGGCATTGAACTTACGACTAGCCAATCGACAAAAAATTGTAAGTTCCTATCATTTCCTCACAATGAACTGAGAAATTTGGCAGTTTCTCGGTTCTCCTCGGTGTATTACGCCTCCTATTTTATTATCATTTATTTGATTATGGAACAGCGCTTTGATTCGAAAAATCAAAACTTTTGCGCTATCTAAGCTAAAGCTTTCTTCTTCTATTGACAAATCTGCATCCAAATAGTCAAATTGTCAACTTCATAGTTTTCTGCTTTCTTCCGATCCCTTCGAGGCCATCTTATTACATCTTAAAGTTAAGTTGTGTCTGTTGTGACGATGGTATTTTGTAGTTGCTTATATCACAGTTTGCTTTTCGCTTTTATGAAGTGCAGGGCGGAGGTAAGTGTTTTCAGCATTTTGTTCGTTCGATTCATATACTGATATTTTTTCACTTACATAGCATGTGCATTTGTACTTACTTTACGAAGGTTGTAGTGGATGAATTTATTATTCTTCAACATGATTTATTATCAGGGGAATTGCCGATTCCTTGCAAAAACATACCTTGGAAACACACCTTTTTCTGGATGTTTCTGGGATTCGAACCTCGAACCTTACACGTTACAGAACGGCATGCAAAGCAATACGCCACGGGAGCCACATGTTTCATGTTCAAAGTCTAATTATTAGCAACTACGTTTTAAAAGAAGAAATAGACGAAGCTTCGAAAAAGAAAAAAACCAATAGCCGAGACCATTATAAGTTGCGGTATAGTGTAGTAGACACTAGACAGTGCTCCAACATTTTGGACGTCTATGCATTCCATGCCAACATCAATTTGAATCACCACCTGGCTGGTTTCAAACTTCAAAAGTGAATATCCAATCCGTTGCTAGGCAATCTGCAAGTATGCCAGAAAAACTTCTGACGTATACAATTAGAAGTGAGCCTTGAAAAGTGAATCAATAATCATTAAAAATCATTAAAGTCGCCTAGTTTCCTGAAAATATTATAATCATAGAAATATTAACTCTGGAGAATACATCAACCAGTTGTTTTAAGATTTGTGGTACAGTAGCTTCAACTCTGGAACATACATCCGTCTCAATAAAAAAAAAATAAATTCTTAACTAAGTAACTTGAATTTGGGTTCCAGGATACCGCTACATAAACCGTTATAAAATGGTTGGTCGAAATCTGGTCATCACTAGAATCCTGTGAAACCAATACCTCTGTACTCACTCCACAAGAGCTGAAAAAAAAATTCAATTAAACTTTCTAAAATAAGCCAATGACATGTCATCTTTAGCCATCTTTAGAAACTTGCCGAAAATCCAGAAACATATTACTCACTCATCTAACTAACAACTGAGCTAAATGTACTCAGTAGTCACTTTTGACTTGTTTGCGTATTCAGTGGCAAAATCCATTTCTGAGCTGATTATGAAAAATACTAAGCTGAGACAAAAAACAAGCGGAATATTACTCAAAAGTTGTTCCAGCTCAAAGCGACTGATTTCATTCATTTCGTAGAGAGGACAAATAGGTGTGGTATACTGACTTCCTGCCAAGATTTCAAACAGGAAAGAGCGTTTTAGTTTCAAAGTAATCTATGATCTCAAAAGAAACCACAGGATTACCCGCCCTTTGCAGCGACACCAAGCCCATATTCCAAACTTAATTCATAGTGAACAATTCAACTTCGTGGGCTTAAAGTCTTCAAAGTCATACCAAAAGAAATTTGTCACAGAAGCAGAACTCATCTTCGATGAATTGACCTGATAGAGTGCTATCTTCCCGTTTCACCAGATGGTTTACCTCCCCAACTGTCCCCGACCGCACTGGTGTCTGCAGAGCAGAAATATTTTTGAAAGTGTAGTAGGCCAGGGTCAATAATTTTTGAGACCAAAAAAATTTATCTTTTTATTTCCTACAACTTTGCCACTGAACTTTTTTTCCTAAGACTTGCAGTTTTACCGGAAATCGAGATTAACCGTTTTTTACCCTTAAAAACTCTTCCCCCCCCCTTCCCGACCTCAGATCGCCCGTAACTTATTTTTTTTTTTTTTTTTGTTTTATTCTCTACCTCTTCCAATGAGTTTCATTCTACTATAATTTTTTTCACTTTTTACCATTTTAAAAATTATCGACCCTGGTCTTTTTCTGTCAACCTTTAGACTTCATCAGTCAGTTAATGATTGCTTTTTGTTAAAAGGAAGAACAATCAAGATTTCGTCATATTTTTACAGACTGTTTCTGCGGATAATGACGAAATATTGCTCCAGTCCGAGGACCAAATGTGACCAAATGATTAGATGCTTTTGATCTTGGAGTATTCCTTTCCATAACGACAGTTCTATGAGCACATTTATAGACATTAAACTTCAATGCCGAAAAATAGTTTCAAAAAAGCACTTAGCCACCTAAAACATCTTACCTTTCTATTCTGGCGCATAGTTGGCATAGTGCCCCTTTCAGAAGCTTCTGAGTTGTCTCATTTTCGACCTTACTTCTTGGCATATAGCTTGTTCTAAATGTCTAGTCTTTCGTTTGCCCAACAACCAAATTGCTACCAGCAAAGCTCTTATCTTATCAAGACCAATAACTTACTCTTTTTGTTACAATGAATTTAGTTCGGCTACTAAAAGCATGTCAACTCTATACGAACAAATTCTCACATCTGCATTGATTTTGCCAAAACATCTCTTGACTAGCAAATGTTAAAAACAGCACAACAAAATGAGAATCCTACTGAATCCAATCTAACGATTCGCGTCAACCCGAGGGTTATGTGTTTTCATATGGGCGACAGATGTTGATGGGCGTTTTAGCTTCGAAAACTAATCCCTTCTGACATTCGCTACGCCAATAAAACGTATAAATGGTTAATTCCATCGACCGGATACTCTGCACATCAGAAGACGCAAAACCGCACCAAATACACACTTATGGGTAAAAATTGAAACAGTTTTGATCCAAGCCAAAAGGATACAGCAAATTCTTCTCGCCTCATTTTTAGCTGACGCCGACGAAGAAGGAATTGACTTTAAATATAAATCCCAAAATGCATTTATTTTTCCTCTGGTTTTGTTTATCGTCGGGGGTGGAGTACACCCCTTTGAGGAAATAACTCATCATGCTTTTCTGAAATTCATGAAAACAAGTGCACGATTGGACCGACAAAAAAAAAAAAAACTCCAGCCCATGAACACAGAACAGACGTTCATTTACAAAAACCACACAACAAACAATAATTTAGTGGTTTGTTGACTCTTTTGAGCAAACTTCATTTGCGACTATTATCGAATCGGAAAGGATTATAATTAACAAAATTGAAGAAAAGTTTTTGTGCGATGCCACCCTCTTCTTTCTTTCGAATTTCGATGTCGTCAATGCCGGAGAAAGGATTTTGTATTATTTTTGCGGCCGCTGATTATTATTTGGGGTGGATTCGGCATTCGGGAGCAGCAAATAAGAAAATCAGGAAAATACAATATTTGATTTCCGGACTTCGAGTACATATTTCAACTTGGATAATGAGACACGCAAACCAATCTTGAGAAAGTTTTCCTCTTTGTCATTGGTGGGTGTTTTGGGATGCGGAAAATTGCCCACTTAACAGAAATAAATGTCTGGAAAGTAGTTAAGGATAACACTAGGCATGTTATGAAGACTCAGCAACTATTTTTTGACTCTTGGTGGGCAAACATATATGAAATATTGGACTCCTTTATCACAAAATATACTCATTCTGAAGTAAACCAGCTCCACGAAGTAATTCATTTTACTCAAATGGCTCCACATTGTACATTGTGTAAAAATGGAAATCAGCGACATTGAAACATCTTCTAACCAAGTAACTACCGGAATTTAACAAGATTTCTCATCGTAATTTTTTTAAACTTAGATTAGAAATGATCTTTACTTTAAAATGAATTGAAAGTTAAAGTCGCATTAAAACTCTTAAGGTCAACAGTTCTTAGCGTTGGATTAAAAATAAAATTATCATTTTAAATTACGGTAGTCATTTGAGAAACTCCCAAGCCAAAGTCTTTTTTAAATTGTAGCAACTGCAATGGATTTGCAACTTATGAAAATACCAGTATCGACGCGACAAAAAAAAAAACGAAACATTTTCATACATTCGTCGCAACTGCAAAAAATAATGACGGCTACGTTTCTGCCGCTCTCGAAACTGCAAAAAACGCTTTGGTTTGGTAGAATCTTTAAAACAGACTGTTTCCCTAATTTAAAATTTTTTGTTTTTAAAAATCATTCTCTGGAAACTTCGCTGCCTAGTACACTTCAAAGACCTACTATTCTATGCCGCTCGGAACGGCTAAGCGAGAAATCGGTTTTTATAATAGTATGTTAGTGCTTTCGGGTACCTTGCATTTTGATTGTTCGCCTTACTCAAAAACCTTGAGAAAATTCTCTTAGATTATATTAGATGAGACTAAATAGTGAGTTGAGGTTGGTTGGCTCTGGGCACTGCGGTGTCTGAATGAAACCTATTGTGCCAACCCATTTAAAGTTTCAGAGCAGTTCTCCTGCTCCTGAGTTGAGCCACAAGGTTACAATCTTCTATGGGTTATCTAGACGGGCTGATCTCATACTCAAGCATTTCTTAGGCGGAAGATTGCTGAACAATGTGTGACAATATGCGTGCAGAAATTTTTTTTTATTATTATTTTCGAGGCGCAGTTTGCAGATGTGGTCTATACTACTAACCTCATTTGGTGAAGGTGTTTCCTGAAGGTTAGCTGTTATATTAGTCCTATGCATGTTTTGAGAGTTTTCCCATTGAGATTCAGTAAGAAATTCGATGTTTTTTTAATGAACAGGTTTATCGAGATGAGCTACGCCATGCTTTATTTGATTATTCCAGTTTTATGTTCTTGGCTGTGTTTTTGATGGTGCTTTTATTGACACCGCAGTAGGGTTCAGGACCGACGAATGGTTTAAATGCTCCGTCTTTAGCTAAGATGTCTGTCTTCTAGTTATACCATCATAATCTTTGATGTGTGCTGGGTGGGATCCAATGGAGGATGACAGAGTTTCTCCTGCCAGTTCGGAGAGCGACATAATTGTCTCTTGGGCTAGTTTAGGTCTTGTGACTCACTAAGGTGAGCTTAGTACTTTTAGTGTAGCATAGTTTTCTAAGATTGTTCTGTTTTTCGAACATCGGTTAATGACAAAGACTTTTCTTTTGGAAAATGGACGAGTCAAATCAGCACAAGATTTAGACAAGAGGGAGCTATTCGTTCTAATACGAATATTTGTTGATAAACGACGCTTACCACACAGTATTCGTGTGCCATATATAGAAATCTCTTTTTCACAAAAAATAAACACAAGTATCAAAAAAATCAGCTAAAATAACATCATCCAGAAAATACAGAGGGACGAAGAGCAGTGGATGCGAATAAACAGGTATGTGATGCGAATTCAAAATTAAAAAATGGGCACGACTGGGTCGCACGAACTTGCGATTGTGTTCTAAATACGATATCAAAATGTAAATGCCGAGTTAAAGGTTTTGGTATAATCTAGATCTTCATAATATATTTTGTGGTACAGGGTTGCCAACTACACATTAATTAGGAAAATTGAATTAACTCACGCAAAATAATAAAAAAATTAAATTAAATATTCCAAAGGTTTCAAGCCAAAATCAAAAGACGCCATTCTTTTTCAATCGCTAATACAAATGAATGATGAAAATTTAATCAAAATCGTTGCACCAGTTTTCCAAAAAACGGTTTTTTATTTTTCAATTTTTTTTAAAAACTGTTTTTTAAAAGTCGAGTATGCAAAGATTTAGATCTTGATAGAAATTATTTTGACAAAAAATTAAAAAAAAATCAAAGTTACACTTTTGAAGTTATTTCTAAAAATCAAAATTTTTTAAAAAAATTTATTAAAATTTCCAAAACTAATTTTTTTTAAATATTGATATGCAGTCTTTCTTTAACAGTTTACGACTTCTTAAATCCAAAATTTAGTCAAGATCGTGTAAGCCATTAACGAGAAAGTCGGTTTTGAAAAAAATGGTACTATGGGAGGTACCGTTTTTAGGCTTTTTCCAAAATTTTTTTTTTAAATCATAAGAAAAAAAAATCCAAAATGAATCCCTCACACAAAATTTTATCGAAATCGTTGGAGCCATTTTCGAGAAAAATAAGTAGGTACATATTATCATATCGGTTATATAGCAGGTACCGTTATTTCAAGACCTAGAGACTCAATTCCAAAATCCCCTCCACAGACCCTAACTGCAAATTTTGAAGAAAATCGATCCATTAGTTCAGGCTGTAGATCCATATTCAGACAGACAGACAGAATTGCAGGACCCACTTTTTTCGTATTCTCTATCGTCGTAATGTCGTATTTTATTGTTATCTCAAAATTTTTTTTCTGCACGATTGCAAGACTTGCCTTATAGTACCTATAATCGCAAGTAAAAAATGGGCAATGGGATTTTGTGTATCAAAAGCTCGAGGGTGAGTACAAAGTTTCAGTATTCGCTCTGCACAAATTTTTTGGTAGTACAGTTTTCTCAACTTCACATTAATAATGAAAATTGAAAAGGATCACATTCGTAAAATATTGAAAAAAAATAAGATAAAAAATATTGCAAAGGTTTTTAACGAAAATAAAAAAACGCCTTTTTTTGCAGTTACTAAAACGCTGAAAACTTAATCAAAATTATTAGAACAGCTTTTTTGCAAATTAGTTGTTTATTTTTAAATTTTTTGAAACAAATTTTTTATGAATCTTGATCTTGCCAGAAGATGTTTTGACAAAAAATTGGAAGAAAAAAGTCAATGACACCGTTGTGAAAATATTAAAAAACTTTTTTTAATGAATTAAATTTTCAACAGTTAAAATTTTCCAAATATTGATACGCAGTCTTTCTTAAACAATTTATCACTACTAAAATATAAAATTTCGTCAAAATCGTGTTAGCCTTAAACAAGTAAGTGAGTTTTGAAAAAAACAGCACTATTTTTTACATCAAAAGACACTAACAGCAAATTTTGAAGAAAATCCTAAAAATGTGCAGAAATGCCCAGAAATGCGCATGTGGTCTCCAAAGAGGAAATCAGACAGAAAATTGTGGAGTTTCAGACGGTATGTCATGGTTGCCATACCTTGGAGACTGCAGCACTCGCGGAGAGGTATGAATGCTTCTTTATGGTTAGTAAAGCATTTCTAAAAAAACAAGATCTTTGCGGTAATGGCGTTGTTTGGCGGTTTTTGACGCTTGAGTAAGCTTACATCTCAGTTTTCACATTGAATTCGTGGCGTAATCTTACCAAATCTGTGTAAAATATTTCCCATTGAAAATTTTGACAGTTCTTTTAAAAACTGGTAAGCTTACAAGGATTGCACGAATTACATGGGCTCAACGCCACGCCGATACATGCATATCCTTATTATCGTCCTCAATGTGAAAATAATTCTTCGGTTCATTGAAATAAATGTTAGAACTCAACCATAGCACAGAGAAAACTAATTAAAACATGCCGAGCATGAGCCTCGAGCGAAATTGTATGTTGTAAGTGTGTATAGGTACCAACTTGCCGATTATGTAAATTTTAGAAATCACCCCAAAAAAATTCGTTGTTGTGATCAAATTTCTGTCCCTCCTTGAATTACAATGCATTCGTATTCGTACATAGTTTTTTATTTTAAATTTCAAGTTGAATTTAATCAGTTGGTACATGAGTTGCAGTGTCTTGCTTTTGTCTTCAGAGTGGTCTAAAGAAAAGAGTTTGTAATCGAGTAGGGTTTTAAAATATTTAGTTAAGTCTTAATTCAATTTGCAATTTGTGAATAGAGCATTCTTCCTCTGCGCCAATGTAGGCTCATCTTAACCTTAAACCCTTAAACCTTTGTGCATACAAAGGGCCTGTTTTGGTCTGTGGATGAAATAATAAAATATCCTAAAATATGAGAGTTGATCATAGAACTCATGCATTAACCCTTAGAAATTGTCCACTTTTACTATCTAGATACAACTGCAGCCGATTAAACCTGAGATTTAGGCGTAAATAAGAAAAAATTATAAACAAAATTTTAATTTCGAAATATTTTAATCGAATTTTTAACAAATGTTGTGTTTTTACGTTTATTGGACTTCATTCCCTGAGCAAAAAGAAGGTTTTCTGGACGATGAACTTTTCGCTTTTTTTGGTTTCTTAAAAACTAAAAAAGATTTTTACGTTCGGTTCTCTGATTTGATTGACTCAGAACTCAAAAAAGTACTACACCTTAAACATGTCTTCGCAGAAAATCTTTTAAGTCAGTTAAGCTTCGAGTTAAAATTGATTAGTTTTTCTGTTGGACTAGGTACCTCTCTTTCATTTCAAGCATTTCCACAAAAGTTCGCTTGCCCTACAATAGGTACTTTTGCCTTCTTTAGAAACTACTTTTTTTGCAGAATACCTACCTCAACATGACAACAACCATGTGTAGCAGTTACCTATCCTTAGCTCAAATAATACTTCTGTTTCACTTCAAACATCAGTCGATAAGACCATGAAACATATAGGTATACCTACTCGTTAGTCAAAAATTTCCGTTACAACTTCTATCGGAAACTTCTTCTAAAAGTTCGTTACAAAATGTGCAATCCTTTCAAATTTCGCAACCCTCTATCTGTATCTCCATAATCCAGCGCAATCAATCTACAGACACTGCGATTCGCAAACTCATTTCATAATCGTCTTCAACACCGCGTGCAAATCCCTTCCGCTGATGCATGAAAAATGCAAATCAAAGGACCATCTTCTAAATTTCCTTAAACAAACACAGCCGCCACTTCCATCACATCGTAGACATCACCGATAAGATGCTCTGTTCCACCTTAAAAGGGTAACCCAATCAATACTTTAAATACTTTCCATGTCGATGACGATGATATAGGTATCTTGGGAGAATCTTCTCACCAATTTCGGGATGCAAACGACGTTGGGCTTGGGCAGATGATTCTGATTCATTAGAACGAAAGAAGGAAAAAAACGCAGCTAAAGTCTGAATATTAATTGAATTGGTATCACCCTGATTTTACATACCTACACTATACTCATCTCTTTGGAGTTACCTAGCAAAGCCTTCAAGCAAAAAATGGAAAACAATTCATTATCCATCCTATATCAAGCGCGGCAATTGATGTCCTGAAGAGATTCTTCACGTGTAAACAAAGATACTCGATTTCCATGGGAAAATTTCTCAACCCCTTCTCTAAGAAGACAGACACAGCAAGCGGTGCGCATTCAAATCATTGCATACCGTCTCAGGAAAAGGATGAGAAAATTAAATATGCAAAGCAATGATGACCCCTAAATTTCCATGCACAAATGTCTCCTCTAGCACACACTCACATTTGCACAACGAATTATCTCTGTTCAAAACAAAAATAAAAAGAAACCTTAACCTAAACCCTTTGCGCACCCCTTTCTTGCGCCGCAGTAAAACGAAAGAAATAGATTTGCGCAACGATCGTGAAGGAATTACCAAGGACCCCGTGAACGAAGAAATGAAGATGAACCCTATTTGAATACTCATCCTTTATTGTTTGCGCAAATTTTTTGAATAATTTTCACAATATATACATGCGCATGCACACCCTAATTTCTGCGAGCTAAAAGGTGACACATACCTGTGTCCCTGTGTGAGACGAAGGACTCTCTCGCCTGAAACTGAATATCCTTTTTCCTATTCACATGCAAATAAAAGTTAAGAAATTCTCCGCAAACAAAGACAACCATTGCCAAGAAGAAGATGAATCCAAATTTTGTAGTCCCTAAGGCACCCCTGGTCCTAGTTCTTAAATTTCGATTATCTTCTTCTTCAATTTTGTGCAAGGATCGCCCAAGTGTTCGCTTTGTGTATCCTTCAGACGTCATCGATCGCACATCTCAAACTCGACGAAGAAAAGGGGTGACAGGATGCGATCCCAAATTACTCCTGATTTACACTGTCAATCGCAAGGAAAGGGTTTATTTCCTTGCGATTTTCTTACTTTTTTTTTTTGTTTTCTTATGTTCGCAACAAGGGTATCCGATTGATCCTTAATTTATGCACGGCGGATAATTTATGCGTAAAAATTTTTCAATATTAGATTTTCCAAAGGATTTTCTTTTTTTAATTCGATTTTTATTTTTTTTCTCGTAGCCCCTGTTTGCCAAATTGAAGGGTTAGAGAGGTTTATAGAGGTAGAGCACCCTAGGAACACGTTGTTTTTTTTCTCGCATCCTTCGTCCTGTCAAATTGAATATTTTTTCTTGTATTTATTGGGCTGTGGCTGGCAGTGGCTTTGAATTATTAGTCGGAGAATAGTATTTTGCATACGACAATGGGTGGGTAAAAGGTGAAATGGAAATTGAAAATAGAGTTCGAAATCAGAGTCCTGAAAGGAAGTGCGGAATAAGGGATAAAAAATAAAGAAAAGAAACATAGTTTTTCATTCGAGCTATGCTTTTATCACAGTGTGAGAGAAGATTTCTCAAAAATAAAAAAAGAATCCTTCCAACCACATCATGGTTTATACGGGGCTTGGATTTCTTCCATTACATACTTCGATCCTTCGTGTATGGTGCTCGGAATGTAATCGATGATAAATTATAAGGTGCAAAATGTATACTCTTACTTATAAAGGAGTTCAGAACTCGGTTTCGATGTACATGTATAGTTGGCTGGTGTACCGTTTCTGCTCGAATACTCAATAAGCCTTACAAGAGTCCTGAAGGTTATTTAAGATGCTTTGACAGGAGTTGCTTTAAAAATCGAATTCAGGATTAAATTGCAGTCAAAAGAAAATATTTTACTGGGAAGTTTGTGCCGGATAATGGCCTCGACACCGAAAAAGAGCTACACGATAAAGAACAACAGTTCAAAAGAACGTTGAATATGAGTCGACAGAAATGAGTTGAAGACATTTCTTACAAAATATGAGTTAAGATCAATTTTATTTGTCAAAACGGGTTGCAGATAAGGATTTTGATTGCCAATTATTGGCGACCTTACACTGCGAAATGCTCTTCTTCTTTTGGAGCTTTTCTAGACAAAAAATTCAATAAATCTTTGAGTTCTTTCGGATATCCGTCAAAACTTTAGAAAATGGTTCAGAACATCTTACCGATTAACTAAAAAAGTTGGCAAACAAAACATACGATCAATACGTAAAATAAAAAGAAATGGCCCTAACACAGATCCTTGTGGAAGACCCATGTTAGCCAGGCATAGCGTAGAGCTTCCAAGATTTTTCAGCCTTGTCTGATAACGGCGGCCTTTTAACTGCTGATTGAGTAGAGTAGTTTTAGAAAAACTAAGCAGATTTTTCAGCTGCTAAAATAGAATCAGTTTATGTATTAACGCTATCAAATGCCTCTGACAAGTTTAACGGTTCCATTATACAAATTTCATTCAAATTTTTGGACATTCTTATATCGGTCGCTACTTTCAATACTACCAATCACTACTACGCTTTTCCGAGCAAATTACAAGCATTTACGTGATTTTGAATCAATATTTTTTTTTTAGGATTTTAGTATTTATTCTTAGCAGGCTTTGATTTTCCCGGGTTTTTGGAAGTTGAATAAATAAGTAGGGTATCACAACAATGCTATGCAAACCTCAGTGACTAACGTTTTTGAAGAACCTACAAAACTATTTCTTATGTTCCTCTGACTTAACCCTCGAACGTCATCAATAAAAGCTGCAGCATTACTCCGAGCGTTAATTGAGACTTATTGTATTCTGTTTAATTTTTCTTAAAACTAAAACCGTAAATGTTACCAAACTCGCTCTTCTAGGACCTACGGGGTAGGCTATTTAGCGGGTTATTTTGAAGTGAATGGTTAATTTTACACTGACAGGAGTTTCTCACTAAAAAACTTAGACAGAAAGTCGCTATCACTATACTCACTGGAGTGAAATTAGCCACTTTACGCTTGAAGAACTTTGGAAAATATTGGAAACTTGTAGCTCACCAGGCGCATTTTCATCTTGTCAGCTAGCCACGACGTTAACAAACAAATTTGCTGTTTCTGGGGATCTGCATGTTATTGTGAAGAAGTCAATGCAACATCAGAGAGAGCGACACTTTAGTGCGGATGGTAGAATAGTGTCATCATTGGGTCATTTTCCTTCGAAAACGTCGTTTAGGTGAACGATGCTCAGTACAAAACCAAGTTGACCTACCATTTTTTCTTGAATTGATGCCGTTGATTAGAAAATCTCTGGTTATTGCAATATGGTGGGTCATGCAACACAACCCAAGCCACAAGCAATCTTTGGGGCAACAAATTCTCAAATCGTGTTAACCGTCATCTATGCAATGTCAATTGGCTGCCCTGAGCTGCGATTTGACTCCTTTGAAGTTTATTTGTTTGAACCGTGCTGGACCGATGTTATCCAAAACGGAACGATTCATCTAAGCAATCTGTGAGCTACAGCCCGAAACCATTGAATAGTTATTGGAAAATTCGAGTAAGAAATGCAAACGTTGTGTTCCATAATTAACAGGCATGTTTTTTACTTTTAAGTAAAGCCAAAATACTGGACAAATCTAAATTATGAAACTTGTATCTTCTGCTTCTGATGAGTTTTATGCATAGCTAAATTTTTCAACAGCAAAAGCAACTTACCATTCCATCAGATGATCTTTTCTTTACGCGCACCTGAGGGCTAATGTATACCCGAGATACCGACGAACATTGATTTTGAATCCATGGAGATCACAAAAAGCGGAGTAGAGTAAAGGATTCCACATTCGGCTAGAGTGGTTAAGATATTGATTCGTCCGAAAGCAAAACTGATGAACATTCCTAGCGACGATAGTGTTACGACTAAATTGTTTCAGGGGAGGAATGCAAATAACTATATCACTTGCTTTTTGAGGTGGCGGAGAGAGAGACAGGTAACGTTTCGACGATGTTCAAGAGATTCAATCAATCTTACTAAAGGTTTGTTATCAAGCAGCCGTAAGGACCCCGTATGTGGTACAGTTTTGGACGGATGAATTCCGTACAAATTACATCCAGATCAGAAGGGATGAAAAACTATCTGCAGCGTTTTATTAAACCTAAGCACTTCGCACACCATTTTTGGCAACTTCAAATACGATTAATAGTCACTTACACACACTCACAAGGAACTGACAGTCTCTCGATTTCATTGAGGCAGGTAGGTATCTAGGTATTATTCTTGGACAATGTCACTGCACTGAGCCAAAAAACATCACCAAATCAAAAAAAAAAAAAAAGGCTTTGAATCAAAGAAAAAAGGCAACAATTTGGCACTAAAGGCGTTTTTCTTAGAGTCAAAGCTGCAACGCTTTTGAATAAAAATTGAATGAAAACTCCATTTGAAATAAATGCTTTTTGACAATGATTTAAACGACAGGAGACCTGTAATTCTAAAAACTATTAGCTCTGATATAATTACGGATGGCTTTTCTTTTAAATGCTTATTGACCATAGATGAAAGACAATGTGCATTATTTCTAAATGAAATTCTTCCTTGAATTCCAATCGAAATACTCTGAAATCAAAGCTTTGATTCATTCAACCTATTGCGCTCGCTGCTTTATTTGAAGTATGTATGCATTTGATTCAAAACCGACACCTTTTGCTTCAAATACTTCACGAATTTCAATTAAATAAGGGTCGTATTCGATTTGAATCATATATGTTTTCAATAAGTAATCGCACGTTTGGTAATTTTCAGTATATTACCAAACTAGATAAATTGAAAAAATTTAAATAATATAACAAATTTGTTCAATTAAAGTGACATATTTTATTTATTTTTAAAAAAGCGTTATTAATTAAACATATACATTATTCACAAAACTTAAAAATTCTTTTTTTTTACAAATTTTTTGCCATTGCTTTGCTGATTAAGATTGAAGGGTGGACTAGTAAAGTTGTCAATATCCTTTAGAAAGATTTTGTTTATTATTTTCCGGATGTTGTTGGTCGAAGTCTGTGTTTATCTACAAAAACGTAATTAAATGTGGTTATGCTTTAATTGGCACTTACGTATATTATTTCAAAATAGATATATTCAAAATTACAGCAACTTTCATTAAAATATTAAAGTTTTAGTAGTCCTTGAAATGATATGAAAAAATAATAAGTAACAAATGAATTAATAATAATATTGACAAAAAATTCAACATTTAGTAGTTTACCTCAGAAGATTTTTCAGCAGGAAATGTATGTTTGTACATAAGGCTTCTTCAATTATATCAACTGAACAAGTCCTTCCCGGTGGGTATTCTCGAAGCGGTTGTTGTTCTCAGATATTTGAAGTAGGCCCCTACCCCTTGGTGTTGAACTAAACAGATTTAGAAGATGCTATAAAAGATTTGAATATTCACAATTTCATATTTAGCTAGCAACTTTTTTTCCTATTACAATCGATTTTAGAGCACACAGATCTTACGAGTAAAAGTAATAAAATACAACAATATTTACCATAAATTTCACTTCACTTCACTCGTTTACAGAACTTGACTCTTTTATTACAAATACGCGAATGCCGCTATTCCTATTTCAACAAACAAAACTCCTATGAAGCCCAACTGTTGGTATAGAAAAGAGTTTTCGTTTGCTTCAAATGTGTTTTTACTATAATTTTAAAGTATTTTAATAACGAAAATGCAAATGCAGTTTTTTTTCAGAAATTGAAGCGTATTCTCGTTTATTTTTAATACGTTTTCTTTTGATCTTAATTCGAAAAAGTAAGATTTCGATTCAATGAAGTGAACTATTCAATTCAAAAGGCAAAGTTACTTATCTGCTTTCGCAAAAGAACTTTGTATTTGAAACAAACTAGGTACTTTCAATTCAATTCAAATGTGTTGCTTTAAAACGCCAACAACTGCAATTTTAATGCTTTCCCATTTGAATATCGGACACAGTTTTTCCCTCAGTGTGGGACTTGCTAAGCTTAAGCGACAAAAGTAAATTGGATTTTCAAAGCATAGGATTCTACTCGGTTCTGACTACCCCACGTAACAATGCTGTCAAGGACAGAATTCAATGATCGAATTGTACGTATGTACCTACCCTCTCCCGTTCCACTTTCGAAGAGCAATAACATCTGAGCCGATTTGAATGAAATTTGGAACAGAGAGGATATAGAACATAAGAAATGAAAAAGAATCAAGAAACGGAAACTAAGAAAATACTCAACCGATTTCAAGATTTTAAAAATTCCTTCATCGTTATACTACGTCATTATCCCCGAGTAACATAGACAATATTTCGTCCGCATATTCCCACGGGAAAAACTGGATGTTAAAAATTGTTTCACTGTTAGAGTGCTTCATTGATCCCGAGTGACATGGACTATATTTCATCCTCAAACGGGAATGGGCTCTTGGAAACTGCTTTTACTTTAAAATAAAGAGCAAAGTCGGAGACAAAACGGAGCTAAGCACTCATAAGTTAGTTTCAGACTCTAAACTTGTATTGTTCTGTCTGTATTCGGCATGTTAGTTCTTAATCCTGTTTCCATTTTCGATCAGTTTTCTTGTTGTCTAACTCTATCAAATGCTTTAGTAATATCAAGCATAATAATCTTGCTTTCACTAACACGCGTAAAGATTGGTTTTCGGTTTCAGTTTTCTCATCAAATAACCAGGGTATCTCTTGCTTTACCAAAGACGCACTGTTGGTCATTGAATATTTCCTTCTTCAAAAAATTTTATCAGTTGAGGGCTTATCAACTTTTTATAGGGACATGATGGACAAAAGCGGTCCACTCCATCTGATGCTCCGGAAAAGCCCAGAAGAATAAGGCAGATGAAAGAGGAGCTTACGCAGTAGGTTTGCAGCGCAGAAAAACAGCTCTTTAGAATAACGGCAGGGATACCATCTGAACCAGCCCTTTCATTTATATTTTGATCTGTCGAAAACAATGTTTCAGACCTTATTTTGGCTATCCTCATTAAAGACTTGTCTCAATGAAGTTGGAAGAAAAGCAAGTGTTTTCTTTCTTCTTTACATTATGTACGTCGAACCTCCTTTTGTTTTTCAAAATATTGCCACTTCTTCCCATCAAGGTAACTTTACTTGATGACCTGTAAAAATCATGATTTCAACATTGCAAACTCCTCCACTTCCTCAAAACTTCCAACGGATGCAACTAACCATGGTTAACATCTCCATTCGATTGACATTGGAATAATTGATACAAAATGACACAAGCTCTTGACCCCTAATTTGATAAACAAACAAAAATTGGCTACTCTATACCTAAACCAACCATCCGAATACAGAAAACTGCAATTGCATTTCTTCCACCATAAAACCGCAAATTTATAAAACCAGGAAGTTCCTTTTGAATTATTTATGAGCGACACTACCTACATACCAAAAAAGTTATGAAAAAGAAAAAACTCAACAAAACACAAAACAAAATGAACAAAAAAAAATAATTGCATACATTTATAATCCATTATTTACCGGCAGTGGTTTATTAGGTCAAAAATCAAGTTTATCATAATTGAACTGGTGTACGCATAATAATTAATCCGGATCGCACATACAGTCAGACACAGAAGCTAAATGCTGTCGGTAGCTACTCCAGTCCATATAGCCACCAGTCAGAGACTTCCAAGGAGCAACAGCCTTAAAAAAGAAAAAAGATTTAAAAAAAGGTGGACTGCTAATGCAGCTCAGTCAGCCAAGCCGAATGCCCTAGGTACAGGTAAAGAGCTCTCTATTGCTTTAACCAAACCAAGTCTCACTCAGCCAGCCGCAGCCCAGCCAGTCAGTAAGTCGTCGTTGTTGTGGCTGTTCTTTTTTTTTTGTGGATAAAGATAAACAAAAAAATGCCTATTTGTGGTAATCATCTCATCAACAGCATAAATTATCATACCATTAGAATATGTAATTGTTTAGTGTGTGTTTACTTTCGTATCTACCCAAACGAAGTCGACAGATACCATAGCTACTACTTGTTGCTTGAGCACTACGTTCCTTTAGTGGCGTTTGGTGTTTTTTTTTATGTCTTCCACGTGCGGATATTATGCACATTTTTTGTGGTTAACTGTCTGTGAGCTTCGTGGATTGGTGAAGCAAGAACCTTCTGATCAGGTTGTTAGGTAAAACTTTTGGGGAAGTCAACTTTTAGTGTGGACATCGGCTCGAGATGAGTGTTAGGGCAGGTCAAGGCAAGAAAAAACTGTCTGAAACAAGATATTAAAATGAGGAAGAGAAATTTATTTACAGAGCCTTAGTTAGGTACTTAGGGTATATGAGACCAAACCAGTCATTCATGTGTTCCTTGCCGCGCAGTATTAAGTTCGTTATTAGGTATTTTGCTATGGGAGTGGCTCTTTACTAAAGTCCATTTTTGTTTCCTTTAATACATAAGAATATCTATAGATTGAATCCCATTTTTCTATGGAAGTTGATACGCCGACATCTAAGTTGGAGGGGCCTTTCTAATGCTACATCACTTCGAGGTACCACTATATGCAGTTGGACTGTGAACTTCTTCGGCAGTTAATAACTTAATATATGGTTCCGATACCACCAATGTATAACAGTAAAGACTTTAAAGCATACCTATATCCTTAAAAAACGAAATAAGGAAAACTACTTTCAGTTATCGTAAATGAAAAATTATGTCCCTAAAAAAACTAAATATAGCCGGAGGATAAACGTAGGCCCTAGTCTCTAGTATGATTAACCGTCATCCTAGAAGTTCGATGTTAGTGGAACATAGCAATATGTATCTAGTATGGTGACTGAGACCACAAAAGCAACGTTTATTATGCTTGGTAGTCAACAAACCAAATGCGTCAAAATTAGACTGGGCCAAAAAAAACATATATTTTTTTTTGAAATATAAAACACGATTGATAAAACTCTATATCAATCGTGATTTATATTTCTTAGACCTAACCTTCCTTGAGCGTTAAGACTCATCAATTATTTTGAGCCCAACAAATTGAATCATAAATATTTTTGTAGAAAATTAAATTTCCTTTGAAAAAGGTCCTTTTAAAATTTTTTGTCAGACAAACCGTTTCCGAGTAATCAAGCTTTGAAAATGGTATGTTTTTTTGATTATGTTCTTTTATTTTTGGAGTTTCTCAACTCAGGTACAAATCAATATGTGAAAAATTGCAAACATTTTTTTTAAGAAAATTAAATTTTCTAAAAAAAAGGTCTTTTTACATTTTTTCACAGAGTGCTTTCTTCAGAAGTTATTCGCGATTAAAGTTGAAAAAAATAAAGCGTTCCCGTTTTTTTCGTTGTTGATTCTTTTTTTTTACTCAACGTTGCAAACCTATAGCCAATTCCTCACTTTTTGAGTAAAGAAGGTAGGCATTTTATGTCGGCAACAACGCCAAGAATGTTGGCTTCTAGGCCCCCTAACGTTTCAGGTTTGTTTACGTAGACTTCACATATCCCAAAAAAAAAAAAAATCCAATTATGTCAAATCACACGATCTTGGTGGCTCATCAACAGGTCCATTCCCCGAAGTTATGCACTCATCGAATGTTTACTCCAATTAATCAATTTGACGAGTACTGTGTGGAATCTAGCGCCGTCTTGTTGGAACTACATCTCATGCGATGCCATCCAATTCAGGAACAAAATAGTCGGTTATCATGGCTCTATACCGGTCTCCAGAATCATTTCGAAAGAAGTATGGCCCAATGACTCCACCAGCCCATAGAGCACACCAAACAGTCAGTTTTTGTGCGGATGTAATGGCGTCTCAAGATACTCATGTGGACTCTCTTGACTTCAAATGCTTGTTGACATAACAATTTAACCAAAAATTAGCCTCATCACTAAACAAAATTTAAGATCAATATCATTTTTTAAGACCATGCATCATAATCACGACGATTTGCATGGTCTCGTGGCTTTAATTCTCACAAACTGGATCTTGTAAGGTCGTAAGCCAAGATCTTTGCGCCAAATCTTCAGTGAAGTTGATGTAGATAGCTCCAATTGCTGTGCACGGTGCTAAATCGATTCATTCGGGTCCTCTTCAACACCTTGCTCTACAGTGGCAATTGTTTGTTCGGTGCGCACTGTTCGACGTCTCTGCGGATGCGCAGTGTTGTTATTTTGTCCTGTTCATGATGAAATTTCAAACCAAATTGAACACAAATGACATTTTAGAATTGGCCGATTTTACTACAAGATGCCAGTTTTATCCTTATTTGAAAAACCAACCTCCAAGAAAACACCTGATATTATGAAGCCTTGCATTAGACTTCTTAAAAAATTGCCATAATATTGAACATCCTTTAAAGGAATTTACTTTAGCAGTGCTCATGTTCAGGTATCATGTGGAGGCTTGACATAAATACTTTTTGTAAACAAAGAAAATATTAAAAGAAAACTAGTCGAACATATTTTCAAAGGCTGTTACAAAGCACAATAGGGTAGGGAAGATTTTGTCAGAGCCTAAATCAGCCTAAGCCTTTCAATTACATCAAAAAATGATTACTGCCTCATCAAGTTAAAAATGAATTTAAATCCAACTTTCCAGATCACCATCAGTCATTTCTGACACTATTTTGAACCAAAGGGATCATATTCCTTAACCACCAGCTGAAGCCATCTCTCAAAGCACAAAGGGAAGGATGTCTGACTAAAAGAGAACAGACAGCAAGATTTCGCAAACAACAGATTAAAGCAACGTAAGAGTTCGATCGAACAAGAAAAAAGACGTTTTTAGAAAAACTATTCGAAAAAGAAATTCAAGGTCCACACACAGCCCTGCTTATAGCTAGCACCTGCTGGATTTATAGAAAGCGATAAATTTTTCTAGTCCAGACCTTGATTTGGTGGGATTTTTCATTCTGCGTTATTTTGAGCTATGTAGGTATTCAATTTGAATTTGCAACTGTTTCAATTAATGTGATTTAAAGTGCAAGTTATTATCAATCGGCGGAAGTGTGTTGAATGTAATTTTGAAAATATTTGAAAAATGTTTTGGTTTTAAAGATAAATGGCAGTCATCTTCTAATGAATTGAAATCAATTGACTGCTTAAATGCTAATGATGATTTTTCTTACTCTAAGGTCTAAGCAATGTGCCCCTGGGACTGACCCCAGTGCATTTGCACACTTTCCTTTCCACATATGGTTGGTTCGGCCCTGCCAAGGTCAAATTTATCTTCTTCATATGGACAGTGTATGTCAATCCACAGCTTGACTCATTTTTGAGATCCAATCAAAACTGCATCTCGAAAGCAATCAACAATAAAACAGCAACATTCCATTTTGCCCACAGTTTAAATTTATCTCTACCCAAAAAGGAAACATGGCGTCGCGTCGGCGGCATCACTTTGCAACTTAAAATACCGGCATTTTACACATTGTGAGAGAATATATCACCAACTTGAACTCATCAAAAGCCATTTCAGAGCCGGTGCCGATTGTGTTGTGACTGTTTACAGACGACACAACTTGTGCCCATGTCCCCCGTGCATGACTCCCCACTTAAATGGGCGAAAAAAAAATTAAGTACAAATGTTTCTAATGGCCCATGAGAGTTACATTAAAACAAACAAACAAACCGCGAAAATTATTTTAACTGCTCCGACGTGCTCTGTCCGTCGCTCCGCATGTCATCACCCGCGAGAAGTGATCTCTTGATAACACACATATTTGTGTCATTTGCGGTTCAAGAGGCAAGCACAACAGCACCAGTTGTCCGTGGCAGTTTAAAGCAAATTAATCACTTTTTCCACTTCACTTAAGCGTGGAGTGTCCTAAACGTCTTTGAATGTTCCAAAACCTACTTTAGCTACTTATAAACTTCGCCAACAATCAGCCAACCGCAAGAAAATTCGATAAAACAATCGCTTAACACACCGAACTGCAGTAACTACTCATTTGACTGTCTGTCATTCTCTTCCAAGGCGAATGCACCCTAAACAAAAAAGACACAAGGTGGTTAAAATAAAAACAAAAACGAAAGACTGCCCCCATTTATTACCTGACACAAACCGTGAAGATAGCTGCAAATGACACTCAGGAACCTAGGCACAAGGGTTGAGAGAGACTCAATATGGCAAGGTGTTATGGCTAGGCTGTGTCTTTTTCATCGCGTTGCGTTAGTAGGTTCTCGTTGTCGGTTTTTACGCACACATGTGGCTTCCATCAATTAATTAGTCGTAAATTACGCAGGTAATGGCTCTTGAATGGGAAATAGTTGTTCCTATCTGCGGGAGTTCATCCGACAAAATTTGTACTTCAGTAACCGGAATAGGAGGCTTAATCAAAAAAAAAAAGCAAAACCAAACGACATTTTATCGCCGTCAACCCGCTTTTTATATGTCACGACGATAATGTCACTCATTACATACTCGACTCGTACAACGAAACGTAGGTACATACCTGTGTGCGGGGCCTGCTGCTGCTGCCGCCAAACCAAACTGAAATTACTTTAATTGACACATTTTTGGGTTCGGAGCTGATACACACCTCAAAAAGCATCTTTCTCCTACTCTCTGTACGATACCAACCGATAGGGTCTTGAATCTTGGATATGTACAAAATTGTGTGTTGTAGCAAAGCAATATGGCTTCATTGAGGCCCAAGGGTTTTCTGAATGAAACGCGCCAAAGATTTCATTCATTAATTCATAATGCTGGCCGCACCGTTTCCTCTTCCTCCCGTTGTTGTAGTCGATCACATCAGAGAGAGGGAGAATCCCACCAGATTTATAACTCACGCCAGGCCAGAGCTCGGCACGAGGAATCATTAAGCAATTTCATTTAATCTGCGCGGATTTCCCTCGTTTTTTTATTTTTTATTTTGCTCGCCTTCTATAGCTTTGCAGTGGTTGCGTTCCTTCTCTTTTACTTGATTCGGTCTTTATAATGTTTTTATTACGACCATCATCGTTTAATGTACGAGGCGGCGAGTAATGCGATCCACATCGCATCATACAAGAAAAAAAAAAAATGCGGAGGATGAACGAACGTTTTGGAATCAGATCTTCTTTGAGGAGGCATAAGAGTCAAGAGATAAGAGGGGCTAGAATTCTGTGCAGCGATTTATTAATTATGATTATCCCATTATTTTTGTCTTTTTTTCAATTTTATTGTTGTGATGTGTGGCTTTGGATCACACCTCGGTCGGTGATTGCAATCGGATGCGTGGTGGAGTAGATGGATGGATGGAGGAGTTGCACAACTCTTGAATTGGATGGTTTATTTGTTTATGAATTGTTTATTCGCTTATCGAAGTGGCAATTGAATGTTGTTTCGGGCTTTTATGTTTGAATGATGGACACTGGGCTTTATTGGGCACTAAAGTGGTGAGTAAAGAAACAATAAATTGATGGACGTGGCAGCGGATAATTATTTTTATGTCGCAAGCGATTTAAGTACCAGTGACGACATGCATTGTGTCGATTGGCTGTTAATAACACTTTTGTTTTCGGTTCCATGTTTGTTGCATCTGTGTGAAATTTTTTTGACCTACTGAACCATGTTTTCCAATTGTGCCTTAAGTTCAACGTGCTACATTCGTGCCGCTTGTAAAGTATGTGGCAAGTGACTTACCATTTAATACTATCATTCCGTCTATTTGCTGAGTGTGCCATCTAACCCATGTATGCCATCTGACCCATGTGTGCCATCTGACCCATGTGTACCATCTGACCCATGTGTACCATCTGACCCATGTGTCCCATCTGATCCATGTGTGCCATCTGACCCATTTGTGCCATCTGACCCATGTGTGCCATCTGACCTATGTGCGCCACCTGACCCATGCGTGCCATCTGACCCATGTGTACAACTTGCAGCCTGTGGATTAGATGGTAGTTCCTCGTGCAAGCTTGGAACCGTGTCATTTCTCTGATAAGTATTATTTGCACCTATGGTCTCTACCAGGTCACCCAACTTTACCGCTTCTGCAAAAGTGCCATCTGTGTCATGTGTTCAATTTGGTCTACCTGTGCCTTTTCCGCCACATATGTCAGTTAAGTAACTCACTTGTGCCATGTGTATCCTATTCATCCCGTTCGTGTCACATGTACTCATTTCGAAGCTGTCTATGTAGGATTGGTGGGAGCCATTCGTTTCATCTGCTTCATTTTAGTCGTCTTATCGACTTCGCAATTTGTTCTTTTTATGACATTTGAGCTGCCTGATATATTTGCACTACGTGAATCGTTTGGGGCTTTCTGGTGAATTGTCGTTCCAAATTTACTCCTTTTGTTAATTGTCACATGAGTAGTCTGGTTCGTGCCATTTAAGCCATTGATGTCATGTGTTCTATTTGTTGCACATAGGATCTGTGTATTATTTGTGTTAACAATTTGAGGCACATATGCCACATTTCATATATGACATTTGCCATAAACACATCGTCTAAGGTGCGTGCCAGTTGCATGAGCATGACTGTGAAGTAATTTGTGTCCGGATTACCACTTATGTAATCTATTTTATGAGTACCATATGCGTCATGTGTAGTACGCATATGTTGTGACTGTTTCACATGGTCGGATTAGTTGTCATAAACCTGCTGGTTGTTCTTTTCATTTTATTTTTACTGCTTACCTCTTTTTCACTATTTCTTTCTATTCCCTGGACGGCGCTATGTGAACAATGGTTTCAAATCCCCATGGAGATTTTCACTCCACCAGTATCTTACTGCATCCAATTCATTCAGTCAAAACCAACCAACCAGCCTCTGCTCCAACTTAAAAGAATCAGTTTAAATAAATCTGGTCCTATTGAACTACCTCTTGGGGCTAGGGGCTTGATCAGCAAAAAAAAACTTAATCCAACACAATGCACTTCACATTGCTTTTGCCAAACTCTTCATCAACCAGACCTGGCACAATTGTCTGGATTTGACGTCTAGCCAAACCACATTAGTCTCTATTTGTCGTCACCAAAAGCCTGCTTGCCAAATCCAGTGCTCTGTGGGGGCCACGTTATCGCATTTAGTAAAATCTTTCTAATTTCTAAACAACCTTGTCAACACCCTGACTCCATACTCTCCACCAACATTCTCACACAGTCAGTAGAAAAGTCAACTGCCAACACCGAGGGCAGCAATTACACGAATACCCAGTTGTAATATTTTAATCTGATTTATCTGGGCAGAGAGCTTACGTTGGGTCTCTGCACTTGGCTCAGCTCTGGGACTTTGCGCATTTTCATATAATACCTAAGCCAAACGCAAACAATTTCAGACCAAGGAAATCCGCCGAAGTTAAAGATTTAGACACCAAGATTTCGTATGGTTGTTGGGGTATTCTGTTTGCGAGTGTGCCCAATAGCAAGACACTTCTTAAATATACCTTATACCTTGCTGGTTACTCAAACAGAAGTTGACGATTTCATCTCTAAACACAATTTTCATGCCACTAAATGCCTTTGTGAGATGCACATGTAGAAGAACGCGCACCTCACGTAGCATCTTGATGTTAGCAACTTCCATTTACGATTTGGCATCTAAGGGATCAACGAGTGGAGAGGAAGGTATGTATAGGTATAGGAGATGCAGCCGCGTCGTCATCACTCTGCCTGGTTTTCTAAATATGACTTTTATTGTCGTATTATTTTCTAGGAAATGCCCCCACCCGACATTTACGATCGATTCCACGAACATGTACCAAAGACTCGTGCTTAGAACGTTTGCTAAGTCGCGTGGGCTAAGTAAGCAAGCGAATGAACTCCCTGCCCCTGCACCAGCTTCTATTCCAACGATCGAACATAAGAATCTCACACCTTGCGATCGATGATGCGGTAAGAGAGAGTGCACTCCGTCCCAAGGTCCGAGCATAGAGGTCCGTATCCAGAGTTCCCAGTCCCCAGTGCCAATGATCTGTGAATCGGAATATAGAGACCATCAGGGTGTAATTAGCACTTGTGCGCCGGCACCCCTGCACAGGGCCCATTTATGTGTAACTAGCTGGATGCTTTTGTTCCAGTGTAATGGCCAATTTCATGGAATATGGACTTCGTCAAGGTGGGTTAATTGATTTATTGATATTTACCTGGTTTCGGTTGACATTTCTCCGTTTTTTTTCCTCTCTCTCTCTCTTCTTTTCTGTGTTTGGCTTTTGTTTGCTCGAACTGGCTTATTTCACTTTTTCTTCGTAATTTGTTCCTCGTCTGTTCGGGTGGTGTATTTTAAGTGCCAAACGGATTGTATTTGTACAATGCTCACTATTTTCTGTGTTTGGAATGTCCCATACTCACTTGTGTGGGGCTTTGTTTGTTTCTACATATACATTTATGTACTTACTGCTGAGGCTGAGAGTTGTCAGAGTGCGATCATGATCATGTTGCTACCATCTCTATACAACTGCCCTGGCCTCTGGCATGATGATGGGACCGATATATTGTTGACCTTTTGTCATGGTTATTTGTGCATGTTGTTTGAGGTTATGATGTTAAGATTATTTATAGAATACCGGATGGTTGTGGTACGGTACGGAGTCGTCTACCTGTGCGATGATTGTTGGACTCTGCACTTTGTTCGAGGAGAAGATGTTGACATCTGTTTGACATGTTTTTGACAGCAAGTCACATGCAAACAATGTGGCACAATGAACGGCCTATTAACTTATATGGAATTTTAGGAATTTAAGACGAAGTGATTGAATATTGTGACAAGAGATCGCTAAAGGGTGCTTATTTGTTTGCAGTTAATATGAACAACAATATTACAATGGAGCGATTACACTCAAATATGAACATTTCTCTCTTTTGTTATGGATCTAGATTAAGTAGAACTCATCTTTTGGAAACAGAATATAGATAAGTGAACTAATGCCAGTTTGATGTTACGCAACGAAATCACGTGTATGGAGCAATGTCAAAAAAGAGCAATTAATTTAATCTCAATATTAGCGCTTGGAAAAGCTCTTTTCCAATTGGGACTGGCCATCACGACGCGTAGTGGCAAAAATAGAAATGAGCAGGGGCACAACAAGTCACATTTTGTATTGAAATTGCCACTTTTCCAAAAAAATTGCTTAAAAATATAATGTTTTGCCGGTCGAATATTCGAAATTCTTATTGAAATGGTTTAATAAAAGTGTAAAGAAAAATATGAAAATAAAGCACAACCAAAAAGTTTACTGGAAGTGTCCAAAATGCAAGTGCAAAAACGAGCTGTGATTTTCAACAAAAATTTAAGTTGAAAAATATGAATTAAAATTTCCACAAAAGCACAAATTAAGCTCTTAATCAAGAATGTAAGTTAGTTTAAAACACTAAAATATCGAAGACCACTAATAATTCAATGAAAATTTAAGTTAAATAAAATTTATCATCCCCTCAACAAAATCTACGTAGAGCTTTGTTTACATTTTTTCCCATACAAAAATGGCATATTCTTTAATTTTTCAAAAGCAATTTAAATACATTTGAAAGGTAAAAATCACTAGTGTGCACTGTTTTATTCAAGCTTTAACATTTTAAGATGCTAATGCGCTCATAGTTCAATCACTTTTATTTGATTTTATATTTTATTTAAATTATTTAATCCGACACCTTTTTTTCTTTTTTCAGTACAATTTGTATGGGCTGTCAAAACAGCATTTCACTTTGTGCCCCCGCTTTAGTTCCAAAACAACCGGCAGGTGGTGTGCAAACTCATGTTCCCAGTCCCAATGGAGAAGTATTTGGCAACCTTATTGGGGATAGCACTTTATTTCAAATCATTCATTTGTTCTTGTTGATTCTCATGAAATGGAGTAACCCTTTATTTTTGTTTCTGGTTTTTATTTGCTTTACATTGAATTTATTCGTTGAAGTCTTGCCCTGTGATCGTCTCAAAGCATTTTTTGAAAAACTTAAACTCGCCCTCAATGTCAAACTGAATGTTTTCTGAGCCCTGGGCTTACCCTCAACTCGCCCTAGGTTATTGCACAGGTCAGTCAAATAGAATATATTTTTCTTCAAATGACGAGGTGTGTGGTGATGACGGGTTTTCGAAAGCACATTACAGAGAAATTGTGGAGGGGGAAGACCTCTTAGGTGGCGCAATCAAGTGAGTGAAGACCTGAACCGACTTGGAGTGCGAAACTGGAGAGAGCTCGCCTGAAATCGCAATTGTTTGCGCATAAGATCTTTGTTGAGGCTTAATGTTCACCCCGTAACTGTAATGGTCTCCTAATTAAGTAAGTGAGTACGGTGGTTTCGAGGATTAGTGTTTTTTGAGAAGCAAAAACCCATTTTCTTTTGCTTTTTTTCTTTTTGATAACTCTTTGGGTTGCCAATGAAACTTCGGTCAACCCTGGGTAAAGTTCAATGAACGAACTTCTTTCTGATAAAGGGTGTTTTTTTTTAGACAAGGCAATACTTTTTTCGAAGTTGGTATTGTTGACAGCTGTCACTTGATTTTGCCACTTCATTGCAGAATAATTGAAACTGTAAGACCACTGGGCAATGCGTACTTTCCGAAAATTGTTTCAAATCGTAGTTGCCGGTGACTCCGATTTTTACATAATTTCGAGTTTAAAACCTAAGACGTACCTCCAAGATCAGACGATTTAACACTATATTATGACTATACTAACTATATATTGTGAAGTTATATGAAGTTTCTTGTCTACGCAGACAATCCTGAGACAATTGACTCTTTAGAAAAGAATATTGGACGCGTTATTGCATCAAAGAGTGTTCGAAAATTTGGCCTCTTAGCTGAAAATTACCTTTGGAGAGCACATTTTCTTTGATTAATGGAGTAAATTAATACTTAAATGAAGCACCAGACTAATAATACTGCAAACTAAACAGACTTCCCTTTTTCTTTAGTGTAGCAGATGGAAATGAGGTTGTTAAGGTGAAACTGGTAGGCTTTCCCATCATTTTATATTTCCGCTTCCTCCCATCGCTTTTTTATTTTATTTTATTCCAACGGCTTATCTCATCCAGCTTTGACAAGAACAATTTCTGCCCCATATAGGATCAGCACGATTTAGATGGTGATGGCTTTCGTCTTATAAAGGAACACTTTAGTTAGTTTAGATTCAGCAACAACCTGTATTGTCCCCGACGACATTGGCGTAGCTAGATTAATAAGCATTGGGAGACTGCGATGGCTTATGTAAAACGAATGGAAATCGCGGAAGTGAAAGACAAGTCCTAATTGGCACGATCAAATGGAAGAACACTTCAACTGACCGAAATCGAAGTTGTTACCGAAAGATGCTGGTTGAAGCCCAGGTTCACTTAGAACTGTAAACTGTAATGCTCACATAAATAAAAAACTTTACAATTCAGGGATTCACATAATAAATCCTGCACTACGTCCCATGTACCTGTTGCGTGATGGTTACCATGCCTGCCTGTTAGCCCAGAGGTTCGCGGTTCGAGTCCCAACAGAGGCGGAAATGCTTTTCTACGGGTATCGCCTTTCGCGAGAAATTAGCAAAGTCCTCCGTTAGTAAATTCGTTGCAAAGAAAAGCGATTTCTCGATCAGCCGTTCGGAACTGGCATACAATTTTAGGTCCACTCGATTTCCTTACAAAGAGGCAGTGGTTGTGAAAAATGCGCTAGTCCCTGGGGCTCCTCGCTCTGTTGCTACGACAGATCTATTGTATGCATAAGTATATAATATACATATATAGGATGCATATGAATTCAGAATTTATCTTCATCCTAGTGGAACCACTTTGAGCTTGAAATGAAGCGGGGTAGAGGCAGGACGTCGATGTGAGTAAGATCACTAGCGCCATTAAAGAAACTCGTACCTAGGTGTATCGTACGTTTGTGAGCAATAGCGGAGCATGAACAGAGAAGGTGGGAAATGGTTTCCTGCTCCTCCTCATCTATACAGCTTCTGCAAAAATCGTTTGAGACCACCCCTAGCTCTGCGGCTAGGGAAGGAACAAGCCGTTCGACCGCTTAAGATCTATAGCTTTTAGTTTAAACGTTAAACTGCTTGGCCATCTCAGATTAGTTTTCTTGTATGCGTCCTGCTTGAGCAAGAGTTTTTATGTAGCGATTGGTATGCCGATACTCTCCGGATGATTAGGGCAAGTTCCGTTTCAAGCGACTTCAACTGCTTTGCAGTTTCCTGGAATGCATCTATATCCCGGGCGTGGCACCCAGCACAGGTAAATATGAAACAGCTCTGATATCTCCCTAAGAGATGAGATGATAAGCAGTTGAGAGCTAGAATAGAGATTGAAAATAACTATATTCTGGCATACCTGCACGGGTTATTCCAAATGCCTTTGGCTGTGTCATGTTTTTAATTTTGTTCGTACGCGTGATCGGATTGTGATCTCTCTGTCATTACTTACTAAAGGTGGCGCTACATCAGTAGGTCGGACTAGGGCCTCAACCAACAAGCTTCTCCAGCCAGCTTGGTCCCTAGCTAATTGACTCCAGTTCTGCGCGCTAAGTTGGTTGGTCCCTCGGGATGGGATTGGATTCGAAGACTTTTCGGGCCAGAGCGTTGGTGCTCATTCGCTCAGCATTACCCAGCCATCAAAGCCACTGGACCTTGACTCGTTTGACAAGGTCAGTGTCGATGTACAGCCCGTACAGCCCGTACAGCCCGAAGAATTTTTCTCTCGAAGCATCCTAAAGCGTTCTCGTCTACCTTTGACAGGGTCCATGCCCCTGGGCCATATATAAGAACTGGGATGATATCTTAGTGTCTTATACAGGGACACTTTGGTTGCTCGAGAGAGGACTTTACTACTCAATTGTTTTCTTAGTCCGAAGAAACAGCGATTGGCAAGAGTTATTCTTCAATTGATTTCAGCGCTGATGGTGTCGTTGTCTGAATTAACAGTGGCGCCTATAGGTAAACAAAGTCCTTAGCTATACCTCAAAGTTAAAACTGTCTAGTGACGTTCTGCCCAAGACGACGGTGTTGGGTGTCCTTTCTTGATGACAGCATATACTTGGTCTTGCCTTCATTTGCCACTAAACCCATCGTCTTCGCTTCCGTCTCAATACTCATAAACGCGCCATTGAAATCACGCTGCGTTCTTCCAATTATGTCAATATCGTCGGCATATCCGAGCAATTGAACGGATCTTTGAAAGATTGTGCCTCTTGTGTTGTCTTGGGAGTTTTGCACTATCCTTTCAAGAACGATGTTGAAGAAGTTGCATGACAGTGCATCGCCTTGCCTAAAACCTTTTTTGACATCGAATGTATCGGTGAGATCCTGATGGAGCATCAGCGTGCGTTCTCTATCGTCATCCTACACAATCGGACAAGTTTGGTAGGGATGTCAAAACTAGACATGGCTCTATATAACCTTTCTCTGTAAATACTGTCATACGCATCCTTAAAATCGATGAAAAGGTGGTAGGTATCGATTTGAAGCTCCTGGGTTTTTTCCAAGATCTGCCGTAGTGTAAAGATTTGGTCTATGGTAGGCTTTCCTGGTCTAAAGCCGCACAAATAAGGACCTATCAGGTTGTTGACGAATGGCTTCAGACGCTCACACAATACGGCAGAGAGGATCTTGTACGCGATGTTAAGAAGCCTGATGCCTCTGTAGTTGGCGCAGTTCAGAGGAACTCCTTTCTTGAGGACCGGGGAAACAATGCTGAAGTTCCATTCATCGGGCATGCTTTCTTCTGACCATATTTTGCAAATGAACTGGTGATACTCCTGACCAGGTCATCGCCTGCAGCTTTCTGTTTTGCCCTCTGTCCGCCTTTATTTTCTTCTTTAATAGCAATAATGTAAGCATTGTAGGTATTTCCCCCAGGATTTCCATAAGCTGCTGGGTTGCATGTCGTGCTTCTGATTCAGAGACTGACTTTGAGATTGAGAAAGTAAGGATCAAAGTATCTAGATCAAAGTATCTAGATAACCGTTTCGGATAGTTTATGTAACAGCGCGAGTTTTCACAAGCAGTCTTAAGGCGCTAGGTAGTGGGAGCACGAGATACAAACAGCGACTTTTGATTTGCAAATGAAATGGGAGTAATTATAGGACAATTATTGAAAAAAGAGGAAAATAATAATCAAAACGATAAAAATTGTATTCAATTTAAAATACGTCTTAGAATTGCAGTAGCGTCTAACTGATGAGCCCCGCACTATCACATCAAACACTGCGGAGCTCAACTTCAATTTGGATCTAGAACAATCGTTGTCTCCTCGGTCGTGACTTCGTGCCAACCACTGTATAGAGCAAAATGGGTCTAAGACATGAACCCGTTAGATTTTCAATTAAAATGCAAAAGAATGGACAAAATACGAAGATTTTCGTTACAATTTCACACAAATGCTAGCATTTCAAAAGAAATTTGCACAAGGAAATCCTATAACCGTTTTCGAATGGCATCTCATATCGCGCTAACAATCCCTCCAACTTTTATACTTCAAACCATTCAACCAATCAGGTCAAACACGGTAGGTATTGTTCAAATTGGATACATCACTTGGCACTTAGAAGGACGATAAAGGAAAACCTCAGCAATCAGCATCTGTGTTTGGCACTTTCTGGGTGACAGACAAGCTGTCGCTTCCACTCAACATTGCTCCCAAGGAAACTAACAGCAACACAAAAAGAAAGACAGCAAAAAAAAAATGAAAAAATAAAGAGAACCCATCCGCCCGCCATGAACATCATTGAGGGTCCATCAAGTAACCATTTTGACGGCCGTGGAAAATCGGGTGCACACAAAAATGAAAAACGAATACACTCCGCACCCCACAAGAAGTTGTGTTGCGTTCGACTGCTAATGCGAAGCAATAAGTTGGAATGTTTTGGTTTTTGACAGTTGCGCGACTTGTCATAATTTTGATCGAATAACCACAGGGGAGTTGGGGGAGGCAGGGTTGCGGCTTGCGGTACTGTTTTCTGGGTAACATGTTGGATTTTATTGTCGTCGTGCACACACTTTGATTTTAGCTTTCAAAACACAACGCAGGGGATGTGTGATGGTGGTGTGTTGTGCGCGGTTAGAAAAGTTTTCGCTCCAATTGAACACGACAACTTCGTCGACGACGACTAAGTATTATACGCGGCTGCAGAAAGCAGGGCAGTCGAAGTCGTTAAAATTGCGTGGTGGGGGCTTGGGCTGAAAATGGATGTCATCGTGTTGCTATCGTAGGTGTACTTCCGCAAGGGGTTGTACCTGCCTATAGTATATACTTTTGCTTCGCCATACCTACTCTTTGCACACCGTGTTGTGTAATTTTAACTTCTCGCATGTTCCGATTGTTACTGCTGTTGCTGCCATTGTAAGCTGCGATACGTACCTTGTATAGTATTGCGTGTGGGTAATGAACCCCTTTTTGTAAAATCTTTTCGAATAAGCACATACCTAGTGCTGGCAGCAATGGCTAAAGAAACAATAGCAGGTTGAATGTGCGGTTAATAATTGCGGGATATTATTTGGGTTTTACCCTAGAACGCGCTTGCATGGTTCGGGTCTCGGGCCAAAGGGAGACTACTTTTGTGTGTGTGTGTTTTGGGGTTGCGCTTGTTGAGTCTATATCAAAGTTACTTAAACGTTGGTGGTTGTGTGGTATGGTTTGGTATTTTTGACTTTGAATCTACTTGCAAAGTATGGCTGCTTTTGGGCGTTTTTTAATGAGCAATTGCTGTGGTGCAGTCGTGCCTTGAGGAGTTAATGAAACACCGATAGAAAACTAGGTCCTGAGTTAGCTTTCAAGAAGAAATTCGAATCAAATGTTACCACGGTTCCGATTAGCTCATCAGACGATTGTAAGGAACGAATATATTGGCATATGAAGAAGTAATTTGGTATTGGTACTCCTTCTTTGATGTTTTTCTTCGGCACAGCCAACAAGAGAGAGAGAGAGCAGTACTCTGACAGGCTGAACATTGCTAATCCCAAAATTCAGTGAACTTCTGCAACTTGTCCCCAATATTCAACATTTTGCGGTTTCCTTAACAAATAAAATCTTCTCCGGAAGAACAGTAGGTCCAATGACATCCGTTTAAGGCAACGTGGACTTTGCATTACAACTTTTTAAGCTAACCTAACCTGTTACGTGGATCAAGCTTAAGTTCTGCGATGCCTTTCACGGTTATTTTTCGCTCCACTTTGTTTGGTTCAAAACACAGCAGCGCATTTATTTTTCCGTCATTGTCATCGACTTTGACCAACTACTTACCTGTGTCCTCTTTTGATACACAAGGATATTATTATCCTTTAAGGTCAACGGTCTTTTATTTTTACAACCAATTCTCAAAAAGTCGTTTCACAAGTCACCACTGACCCTCTTATCGGTCATGGATCTTTCCAGTGACATTTACCTACCCTAGCTTATCAATGTCTGCAGATCAGACTCGTTTCTGTTTCATTGATACCACCTTGCGTCTAAATACCTTTACAACAAACATCCCTATTGCACTGCTGCACATCCTCTCTTCGTCATAAATGCGCCATTCGAAAATAATTACCACTCGCACAGTGAGTGTAACCGTGGCAAGAGTGTGATGTTATACTTACACAGTAATCCAACTGAAATTACTTAAGGTTTTGTGCACATTGAGGGCTCCCTGTCTCTGTGATCATGAGCAAGCGCAGCCAGGTTGAATAGAGTCTCTTTCTCGCGTATCCAGCTAATTATCGTCTCTCTGGATAATTTTACGGCCTTATTTTCCGCTTTCAGGAAGAGTAACCTGAATTTTTCAACCGAAAGTCCCTTCATCCAGCCTGTATTTTTGTGTGTGTATATTGTCCTCCATTTACATCGTGTCGTCATTCAAAAAGAACAAACTGTGCTCCTTGCTTTCCGAAGTCCGAAGAGTTATTGTGTTCCGCTTGAGGCAATGAAGAACAACAACAATTTTGTGGAGAACCTTTTATAGGGTACAACCGCTGTTTTATATAACTGCAGGGCAAGGTGTTTTTCATAGTACACGTAGGGCACACAGACACACACAATCACAGACTTTTATTCCCGCGATTGTATACTTGAAACCGTGATGGTGCAACGTGCGATAAGAATCTTCCTCACCATGGTCAAAATTCTTGGGTCCCGCGTTGTCGTCGTCGTCGGCGCGCAACTAACAAATATGCCATGGCTAACTGCGGAGTCACATGAAGATATCAGTTCGCACCAAAGCACTGGGAAACAATAGGTGGAGATGAAATTAATCTCATTTGTCCTTAAACGAATCTGTTTGGCAAATTAATATTGGCCAATTCTAAGACAATGATGATGATGAGTCTATATGGACCCTGAAGGAACTGCTTGTCTGAAAAGAAGTAAACTTTCGATGCGAACGTTTCAGAGTTTGAAGACCATTCAAGATGAGTTTTATATTATAGAGGTGATGACATCAATCGCCCTGAGAAGCTGTGTGTATGTTGCTTTTAAATTGACACAATAGCTCATCAGAAACTATTGGTTTAAGAACAAAACATGCTGAGATCATTCAAGCTTGGTTTTGCTTTTCACGAATAGGTTAAGAGGGCGGCTTTACATCTACACTAATGTATGAACTAACTCAGTGGAAATTTTTAGTATTTAGTATTTATTTATTTATTTCTTTTCTTTTACAATCTTGACAGATTAATGTTTTAATGTAACTGAATATAAATCAAATTTAATATAATTCATATAATAAAAAGAATAAGAAACTAATATACCTACTATCTGTAATCATAAGACAAGTGTCGATAGTATCTAGAAAATTTAATATAAAAAAAAAATAAATTATATAAAACAATTCAAAAATTATTGTGGGGTTATCGAAATAGATTATACTTATAAGCACACAAAAAAGCTACTTAACATCAGGCAGAAGGCCACAGAGTTAGGAAGTGAGTTTATACCATAAGTCTTAATAAACCATTTATTTCATCTAAATTAAATTAATCTTCACTAATGTGTAGAGTTTACTAATTCGGCTCCGGCTCGCATCTACTCATTGTGTCGTTGTGCTCACCCACTACTAAATAAATCAATTTAAGGAGGCAAAGGCGCAGCACAACTATTAACCAACAGCACAACTATTAACCATCACTCTTTGCCAATGCACGATGCACCTACTGAACAAAATTTACTTTATTCACTTGGATGCGCATTACAGTTTGGGTGAGTCTGGGCCTCAACCAACACCATTCGTCAGTAATTTCTATTCGGGTCAGTTTGCAATTCAACCTTTTTAGGACGGTTGGTAGACATGAATACCAGTAATGATTCAAACATTCCTAGAATCTGATTTTTTGACATTATTTTGAAACCCTTTAGCTAGTGTAACCTTGTCACATGGATTGCCACCCAAAAGGGTTGAATGCACGGCCACTTTTAATTTAAGTTATATAATTATTAAATGCAGGTTTACCGCTCAGTACGTGGCGGTACCTTAAGCCAGTGTAAATCTTCTTCCACTTGAATGCCCCACCTACGACGAGTGACTAGGTGTCCCCCTTCTCAATTTCCCTGTAATGTGCAATCCAAAACACGTCAGACCAGAAAGTTGTCATTCCTCCGCTTTACATGCCGCAGCCATCACAATCTTGCGGCGTACGCCTCAATTGCGGCTCAGTTCAGCTAAAGCAGTTCGTTGCTGAATATTTTTTCCACACACATTAACTTCTGTTTCAATGATCGCAAAAGCACCTGTCACAATATGCATTACGTCAATATCGTCTGCGAGTAGTTATACAGACGAGTAGCTTGTTATACAGACTTTTGAAATAACATTTTTTTTTTTTATTGACGTTTGAGTTCTGCACAATCGTTTCAAGTATAGTGTTAAAGAAATCTCATGACAAACTTAGTCACTCAAAAACAAAAGTCTCAGTGAGTTCTTTACCAACATTGACGGAGCAGTGTGAATTCTGCAAAGTTATCTTGCTCACATGCCAAAACCAGACATAGCTCTGTACAGCTTGTCTCAATACTTTAACACACGGCATTGAAATTATTTTTCCAAGATCTTTCAAAATTTGGTATATTGTGTACTTTTCTGGCCGCAAAAGGACCTACCAAATTGTTGTCGTGGACAAGACAGACAAGATCTGTGATCTTAAGGAGGCTTATTCCTCTATAAATGGGTTATTTGTGCAAAGCGAATCCATAGTCTTCTAAAAAAGCAGCAAGGCTTTAGATTATTGAAGCTAGTTTATTACCGATATTATAAATAGTTTACACATTTTATACAGTGTTTTATAATTTTAATTCATGTTTCTATTTCTAAGTCTCTATTGATATGGGTAGATTCCACGCCTCTTCGGGTGAAGTTTCGCTTGGGTTTCGGCTGGGATGTGGTCTAGTCCGGGATTTACGACCAGATAATTGGATTGGTCCTCGTGTTAATCGGATGAAGGTTTCTTGGTCTGGATTGGTCTCGGGATACTTGGATTATGATTTCCTGTCCTGGGTCATGTGCTTCCAGCTCTTGGGTCTGGATTAAGGTTCCCTGTCTTGGGTTAAAGGCTTCCAATTCTAGGGATCCGATTTGGAGTAACGTTGTGTTCTTTGTATCTCTCTCTCTTGGTAAAGTAAATTCTGTAATGATACTAGAAAGAGACAGGTAGCATGAGCCACTAAATTCACAACGAGGTAGCGTTGGACACTAAATTTGCAACGAGGTAGCGTTGGACACTAAATTCACAATGAGTTAGCGTTGGACACTATTTACTTACCCAGTCTTGGTTTCTGAACTCTGCTGTTGCGCTTCCGGTATCGGAACCCTACTCTTACTTGAGTATCATCAAGAGTTGCTCATTTGTCTACTGCCGGGACCAGAACTGATTTTCATGAACTTCACTGATTCCCTCGCGAAAAGGCGATACCCGTGGAAAAACATTTTTGCCTCTGTTGAAAATCGAACTACTAACCTCTAAGATGCTTACCATTTCGCCACAGACTGGTACCACACTCGACTGGAGAAGGCACTGGCAATATCTTGCATTTGCAGCTTTCCGATGTCATATCGTCTCACAACGCTTTACGCTTATCATGTTCCTACGAGTCGTGAACATTTGGATCTCTTCATTCGTAACTTGGCTTCTTATACTAAAACTGCGAAAGTTGAAATACAATTTTTAAATGCTGATATCTGCAGTTCGACCCTTTTTAAAAATTGGTAAAAAAGTCCTGGTTCTGAAACTGGACTGATTTTTAATTACATAACTTTTCTTCATGATGGTCTTCAAATTGTTTCTGACGCTGTAAGTCGCAACAGCATCGACCCTGAAACAGCTTAATGAACATCTGCAGGGTTACTTTGATAGCAAAACATGTACTGTGCTCCAAGTCAATTCCCAGTACTTTAAAAATCACCAAGATTGAAAAGAGTGATCTAGGTAGACGTATTGCAATGGGAGCTCTTATAATTATTTTTTTGCCCACCAATAACAAATTATGACTGAAATTATTCAATTGAAATGCTTTCAACAAAAGTGTTTTAGATAAATAACATGCAAGCCGTGATAATAATCAGTCTATCATCATAATCAACCTGGTAAAGAGCCCCACCTTCAGCTGACTCACTCAATCTCTTTTATCTATGAAGACAATGTTTCAATTAACTCGATCCATACGACAACTTCCACCAGCCTTTATATGCCACAACCGAACATCGATAACAATAAAATTACAATTTCAATTGCATTCACACTAATAAAATTCGCCATTCATTACTCTGCCAAGATCAGTTACCACTTTGGCTTTTGATTTTGTTTTGCATTTTCCTACAAACGTTTTACTAACGAAAACAAAAAATGCAAACTATGGAAGCCAACCGGTTTCTCATTCATTCTCATTACCATTCTCATTAAACTTGCCCACTAGTGTTCGCAGTGTTCACTGTAAACAGCTTGTGATTATAATTTATTGCATTTAAGTAAACAAACATTATAAAAGTTGTTAATGGCGGCGTAAGAGTATTGAAAATAAAAAAAGTAAGCACCTACATTAAATCTTTTTTTCTCATATAAATGAACTCAACTACAGTCTTGTAATTTACTAACATCTCTTCCAACATGACGTCCTTGAAAGAGATTACGCAAAGACCACAAAGACCTAGTAGCTAGCAACTTCGGCGACTTTGGCTAACTAGCCTGAAACGCATGCGCTCATAATTGCTACTCGGTGTGCTCATAAATTGACCAATAAAAGCAATAAAATCGACTTTCAAATGCCATCTCGAAACCGTAATGATATCTCGAAGCTGGTGGCTCTTACGACCAAGTGGGGGCCATATTCCAACTCGATATATCTTGGACTGATGATGTTTGTGAAATTGTTCAAATAAAATAAACCACTGACAAACATACGAAAAAAAAAACCAATACTTTTGCAATTGGTCTTCGTTTAGATAGAAAACACCTGTCGCATTACGATATTTATGTCCACCGGTAGACCTTTGGTTTCATTTCAAGTTCTCATTCCAAAAACAACACGAAAAGAAAAAAAAAAATACAAAACAACTACAAGCTAAACTCCAAACGATCGGACGAAATACTCGCGTTTTGGAAAAAAAAAATGACGCAAGTTTTTGAATAATGCGCTGCGATCGATCGGTTGAATTAGCCAATCCGCGAAGAGTCCGATTCTCAACCTGTTCATCATCATATGAACGCCAACCGTCGCCATAGCCATCATCATCGCACCATCACCATCATCATCATCGATTGAAATTCACGCACTCGAATTCGTATCGACTGCGGCCGACGCGACGGACACATTCATGCCATGCTTAGGGGTTTTCTTTTTTGGAAGAAGATCGGTAGCAGCACGCAAGGCAACCCAGCACCGATCGACTTCACGTATTTGGGCAATCAAATCACAGTGACACAACATAAAGTTCCCAAACCAGAAAACCAACTCGCAACGAACGATCACCATCGTCCATCTAGTAGGTACCTACTTTTAAACCTCGATCGAGTGACGATCGTTGCTTGAGTAAGTGTGAGGTACAAGTTTATCAGTTCGCCAGATCAGTTGTCGATAAACAGCGATTTGATTTGCAAAATCTTCCCGCAGATAAGCTGCTGATGATATGAATACTAAATAGGGACGGTCCTCTCCCAACACAACTTCCAAGATCATTGCAGTGGGTGAACGAAAAACAAAAGTATCTCCAACATTGTATTCGCATTCGCTCGTATCTGAGGCATCAAAGCGTCAAGCGTGATATAATCACTATACAGAGTTGTGGGTGAGATCTGCACCTAAATTTGCCGAGACGGGTTGTAATGCTCGATTACACCTTTCGTCACTTGGCGAGGCTTACCGCTTACATCAGCTAGCAGCAGCGTCGTCGTCTTGTCGGTTGGGATTGCTAAGCTGTGTAGCTGTAGGTTTGAGTTATTTTTGCCACTTTAACTATGATGCCAACGCGTGCGCAATATTTACTCCCAGCATCAGCACTGACTCACTTTCGAGAACGATCCCAATGAGTGATGGAAGTGCGGGGCCAAAGTTTGTCACAGGTCTATGCCCTTTTTGACGAATGATCACTCAATTTGACGAGGCGCCATTTGAAACATTTTTTGGACAACGATTTGGTAATTAATGCTTAATTCTTCTTAGCTATGGTAAGTAGCACCTTGAAGCGTCGTCGCACCGCCGTAGTCGCGTCACCTGGGTGTCCCTGTCCGCGCACGTTGATTTGAAGTTCTACAGTCAGAGCTGTCGATAACATCTAGAAAAACTTACTTAGAGTGTAAATAATGCTCGTGGAATGCCTTGGTTCGTCCCACGCCGCACGGTTACAAGTTTTTTTTTTTTTTCTTTTATGCTGCCTTGTCATGCTTTTTCGTGCAAAGCTTGGTAGCCTGCTGCTGCTGCTTCTGAGGCCAAGAGACGTAAATAAAGTAATTGACGCAAGAAATTTTCTATCGGAGATCGAGATTTCGTAATCGGGGTTAGAGCTTGACTTTTTTTTCGTGTTCAAGTCGACAACCAACTTAACATTTGTCACCACATGAAATAGGTTTTAATGTGCTGGTTAGCGTTGTTTTTTTTAATTCTCAGTTGGACTTTTATGAAGGAACACCCTTGTAACAAGTTTTTCTGGTTTTGAATAAATTAATTGTTTTCTTTTTTTATAATTTATATTTTTGCTAGATGTGTGCATATTAATGTTTGTTTGAGTGTTAATCGAAAAGAATGTTTTTTTTTCTTCTTTTTTTTTATCTTTTATGTCTCATCGATGTTAGAATGGCCATCACTTGGGTTATTTAAGAAACGGGCGACGACAGGCAGGCACGGTTGGTGTATATGGTTACAATGTAAAGAGAAGTGACTGTCACACTGAATGTTAGATGTTTAGTTGTTTTATTTGCTGATAAACATGTCCACGTACCTGCATAACCTGTCAGAGGAAAAGTGCTAAGCTGGAAGTGTTATATCAGCAAAAGCCGAGCTTGGGGTTCTTGTTGTGAAAGGTTTGGGAGAACTGGTTGGTTGGTCGTACCCCAAAGGTGGATTACTAGTCTGTGCCAGAAAAGTGAAAGAGTTGAGAAGTTGTGATACATTTGAGATCACGATGCTCGTGGCGCTCGTTACGGAAGAAGGGAGAGAAACACATCATGAATGTGACAAAATCGAATTTTGTGTGCGCCATATTATGAAGTAAGAAATTAACTTTCAGCATTTTAAATTCCGAAAAACACAAACTGGAGTCCACCTATTATCGGGTGAACTTCATCCCGTGGTAACACTTCATGTTGGGCTGAGCCTAGGCCAGGAAATCTAATATCGACAACCTGTCAGTGCAAGGGTGGTAGAAGTTGTGTCGCCTACTAGCTCTGATGGTGTCCACTTGGCGGCGCGGCGCTGCGCTAGATGTTGCAACATATAGTGCACATCAATTTGACTTATTATGTGTTCACGCGATAGTCACTGGGTACTGGTCTTCTAAATACAATGGGAGGTGACATGCCAAACTTGAAAGTGTAACTAATAGGGCAACACTTCAATGCTCCGCAACTATAATGACTGACTAAACTCAGTAGTCGACATCAGAGTTTAAGAACCAGAACCCCTGAATCAGCTACTCTGTGATATTTGCCTAAGAGGCCTTTCAGGGTCTTTCAGTACAAGGTATAATGTTATTAGTAAATAGATGGTGGCAGATGAGCTCCAAGTGATCCAACGGTAGGCATTGGACTATCCAACCCTTTATACCCAAGAAGATCAAAAAAGGACCGGGCCTGTTTGGCTAAGGTTGTGCTTGAGGCAACTTAATCAATAACAAAGTTCACGGTTCAGATACAACAAACAACCTGGGCTAACAATATCGCTTGTGAGAAATGTGTGGGGTCCTAGGGCTCCTCTCTCGGTTGCGCCACCCTATTTATTTATTTATTTAGTACCCTATACACGCAAAACTAGGGAAGGAGTACATTTTTGGAAGCATTATCCTTATAAGCATAGCCTGCATGACAAGAGCTCTAAAACGAACTCATGCTAACGATTAGTAGTACACGCATCCCGCATCTTAAAATTCATAGACGCACATAGCGACCCCCAAATCAACCAACCGTCAATTAAATTGACCATTTTGAGATATATAGATGTAAGGCACTCCACCAACGTGATAGATGTTCGAACTTTCCAAGCGCCCAACTTTGGCTCTGACAACTGTATTGTTGTAGCCAAGGCACGAATGACAGTATCCTGCTCACGACTTGCAGGAACCAACGCAACGCTCTGAAACGATTATAGAAGATTGCCAGTGCCTTCTCAAATCGAGCTTCCCTCCAACATTCCTTGAATTCTAAGCATCTGGCAGCAATGCCAACAAGCCGTCAGACGCTCTGCATCCGAGGTTCTGGGTTTCACTGGGCCTCTAAAACCAAACCCATATTTCGATTGACTGAAGAATGCAAGCAGGAAAATGCAGCCAAACAAAAACACGACAAATGTTGATGCAGGAGGAAAAAAGGCCAGTTAAATGAGATTAAGAAGAAGAAAACAGGGAAGAATACCATATTTTCAAAAAGAAAAAGAAGCGCTCGTTTAAAAAACTGAAGTGACAAGAATGAGGCTCAGAAGTTATACCAAGGTAAAAAGAGCATGCCAGTAGGGCAATCCTCGAACTCAAGCTTGTAAAGACCAGCCGGCAAGCACAGTAACAGAGTCGCAATCGCTACAGAGGTTTTAGAAATACCACTTCTGCAGACTGCTTAGCGGTAATAAAGACACTAATTCCACTATAAGGGAGAATACTACATTCAACTTGGGCGATGATCGAGAATGCCGTCCTTTTCCTAGAATTAGTTATATTTGCCATATATACACTTAAGTCAAATAAAACTCCATGTGCAGATGGCTTTGATGCCGAGCTTTGCAAGTCAGTTGGAAATCAGTGGGAAGGGAGCATGTACCAGCTTTTATCATAATATCGCCGGGGGAAGAAAAAATGCCCGATGAATGGAACATCAGTATCGTATGTTCGATTCTTAAAAAAGGAAAACCCTCACTTTTGCTCCAATTATGGAGGAATAAGCCTCAAGGGTTAACGTCACAGGTCTTTTCTGCTGTATGTAATAATATGTTATCCGCGATCTACCAAACTTTAAACTAAGACAGACCGTGGAAAAATTGGGAATACAAAATCGATAGATTGATTTCAAGGCCATGTATTAAAGTGTTGACGTTGTACAGAGCCATACATGTCAGGTTTTGGCATCTTTGCGAAAGCATGACTAAGCAGGATGACCGGAGATCGCACGCTGCTTCATAGGCGACACACACTCATGCGATTTATTTGACATTATACTTAAAAAGATTGTGCAAACCTCGACACCAGAGGCAGAATCTTTTAAAAGTCCTTACAAATATTCGCTTAAACAGACGTTATGGGAGAAAATCAGCGAGATGTCATTGGTGCTTCAGCTAGCATTGGAAAATAAGCGCCATAAATGGGTTCAATAGTAAATGAACGCCAAACGAAGTTATTTCCGTCTTCAAACAAGGATAAAGAACAGCAACGAATTGGACAAAGCTTCACAGGAGACCGACATTATTTAGGGGGAGTACAGGGCTTCGTCTACGAACAACCCATATTTTTTCTTAAAAAAAAACTTGGCAGTATTCGAATAATAAGAACCAATCTATGAAAGATCGACAAGAGATTTTTCTTTCTCAATAATATAATCGCTTTAGGGGAAGCTTTAACTTTTAATGCTTCCCATGACTTTTAGCTCGTGCGGCTTGGTTCTTCTTAATCTCCGAACATTGCCTTTAATACGGACTCCATTTCAGAGTTGATATGACTATGCAGTCGCTGCTATTCGGCCTAAAGATACCATATATACATATTTCAAACTATAACGAATATTGAAACTAAGAAAAATTTAAAAACAGGAAAACAGGATTTCGAAACAAACATAGCTGTGAATCTGCTGTTCTCAAGGTAACATCTGATTTTCGAGTTGCTCTTGACAAAGATCAGTTGGGAGCTATGGTTCTTCTAGATTTTTCAAAAGCCTTTGACTGTGTTGACCATCAAATGCTTGTTTCGAAACTACGTACCAAGTTTTGTTTTTCAAACACTCCATTAAAGCTTTTAAGTAACTATCTCTGCAATAGGGTTCAAATAGTAACCACTGATCAAGGTATTTCTAGTCCGTTTATTGTTAACCGTGGGGTGTCTCAGGGATCAGTACTAGGACCACTTCTTTTTTCACTTTTTGTAAATGATCTTCCAGATGTTGTTCATAATTGCTTCATCCACATGTATGCAGATGATGTGATACTTTATATTTTTAGAAAATTAGGTTTAATGGATGATTGCTTTGTTCGGGTTAACGAAGATCTTACGAATATTCAAAATTGGGTGCTTGAAAATAAACTACAGCTAAACCCAACGAAAACCCTTAGCATGATTTGCTCGAGAAATGAAGTTAATCTTGAAGACTTTCCCCAATTCATATTAAACTCTCAAGCTGTTGAATATGTTTCAAAAGTAAAGTACTTGGGCTTCCAAATTAATAACAAACTTACTTGTTGTGACGCTATCTCTGAATCCATAAGACGCGTTTATAGTAGTTTACGTTCTCTGAGGTCTTCTTCAAACATCTTGGATCCTGCTTTGAGAAAACATCTTGTGAAGAGTCTTGTTATGCCCTCTCTTACTTTTAACTGCAATGTATACCCTTCTCTTGACTATGAGTGCAAACGTAAACTTCATGTTGCGTTTAATGATTGTCTACGTTTCATACACTGTATTCCTAGACACGAAAGTGTGTCAAATTTACGTACTTCGTTGTTAGGAATTAATTTTGATAAATATTTACTGTTCCGTAACGTTATTTTGTTAAACAATATAATTCAAAATAGAAGTCCTGAGTATTTAGGTGAGATGCTTCGATTTGCACAGTCTCAAAGAGGGCTACGATTGATTTTACCGCGCTTTACATATACCTACCATTGCCGAAAGATCTTTATTTGTAAAAATTGTTCGATTGTGGAATAGCCTTCCATTTGCACTTCAAAGGACTACCTCACCAACCATTTTTAAGAAGGAATTATTCAATTATTTGTTGACATTGAATCAAAATGTAATTGATAATTTGTAATTAATTCTTCTTTAATTTTATTGATAATTTTTGCTATACCTTTATGCTTTTTTTCTGTTCTCTATTTCTTTCTTTTTTTTTCTCATATATATATATAATTTTTATTTTATTTCTTTTTGTTATTATTATTATTATTTAATCGTATTGTTATATAAAAATACTTGGTTTTTAAATTTAGATGCTATAAAAGATTGAATCTTGCTGTGTCGTTGTAATATTTAATATGATACAAATACAAATACAAATACAAATACTTAGTTTTTTTGAAACTATTTTTTTAATTCCTCTTGCCATTACTACTGTTGGCAACTAAGAAGTATAACCCTCTCTATAAAAACTTCAATAACCCTTTCTAAAACCTTTATCATACCAGTCCAGCTAAAGGTACGGCGCAGAAGCATGCGGAGCTTATCAAAGGGCGTATCAACTGAAAAATTGGTGGTTTCACTTGCGATCATCCATGATCTTCAACTTTGCCAGAGGATCTCACCTTTTACGTATTATTGAGTAAATCCTCAAGTAATGTCACAACGGCATGCGTGAGTAACTTTCTCTAATAAGTAACTGAGTTGATTTATTCAATTAGAATCATTAACTTATTGAATTGATCGATTGTCAAAGTAGTTTAAAAAAAAAAAAAATTAAAAAGAGTGCTGCATGATTTATTTATATTCTTTCCCTACTTTAAGGCTGTTCGTACACAAAAATAGTTCAGCTTAAATTTTTGTTGCATAGTCCAATCTGTTTGTCAGTCTATCCGTCTGCCTATCCGTCTATAAATCTTCAGCTTCAATGATCTAGACGTGGAGTGGTACCTAGGTTTCATGGTCGTCAACAGAGAAGTCACAAAGCTTTTGATGTCTAAGGCTCAACAGAGGGGCAACTCCAATGCAACTGTTTTGATAAAACTGATTTCTATCAAAAACGGCTATACAAAGATTTTCATAACACTTCGTTGAATAGGCGGAAATAAATAATCCCTAAAATTTTCAAGCGCGTTACTTTGTTAGATTTCTACAAGGTCCATTTCGTCAAGGACACTACCATCGATATAGCAGTTGATAGAACCATCTCTTTGTCAAACAATTCGTTTCCAAAAACTATCATCAAATGTAACTAAACTACCTAAAAATAAAACTACACAAGTATCCCTATCCAGCACCAACTGATATTTGTCATCTCTAAAAACCGTTTAAAATTCGCTGAAAGCTTTGTAGGCACGATGCAAAAAATAAAATTTGTTGTGATCATGTTTATTTTTAAAGCATTGTGTCTTTTTAATTTTTATTATTTTTAGAACAGCATCGCGTTTCGCGTTATGGAAGACCGCTAGTTGGTGTTGCAACTGATTGTCATTTACTCTGTCACATGAAACCAGAAAAAAATATTGCTATAAGCTTACCTATATAAGAACTTGACAAAAAAAGCAACACATAAGCGTAATTAAATATGCAAATGGCGTTTGCACAAAGCAAAGTGTGTGTAATAGCTCTTTGGGCCTAAATGCAACTGGCATGAGGAAGTAATATGCCTGCTATTAGTCAAAGGGCATTTTGATAGCGCTCCAATGTGTATGCCGGCCGTAGTATAGTCGCCGTCACTGTTTTCGACCGCGTCCACGTCCGTGTCGCCTCGCGCTGTAGCTCGTCCGTCCGTCCGCGTATAAGCCGTTGCTTATAGTGCCGTTGTCGTCGATGTTGCTGTATTTAAAAATGAAAATAATAAAAAAAAGCGGTCGCACAGCACAAAACAAAAAGAAAAGGTGTTGTTTTCCTCGAAACAAAATACACATAGTCCAGTCGACCGCATCAGCCGGGTCTGGGGGTGCCATTGAACCTGTGGACGTTTGGATACACACATTTCATTCTTTGTTCTTTCTCACCCTCCCCCTGGAACTTAATTTGCTTATGAAAAGGATATGAGAAATTCGGCCCCACTGGTTTACCTGTTCCACCAATAGATAGGTACGTACCTTCAACCACCACCACCGTCATTCACTTGGGGCAATAAAAATGATTTATTCGTTTTATAAAGAAATTTTTTAGAGCACATTAATGCCCGAGAGTTAGGTCAAACCCGTAATTATTGGTTCAATTTTTCGACGAACGTTGAATATTTAAAAATTTTGAGAAAAATCAAATCAAACTGGCAGTGGTGACCGGGACGGACGAGGAGATTTCACACATAGTTTTAGTTATGTCATAACGGAGAGAGACACACACACTTACACATGTGTGGCCTCTGGAGATTGTTATAAGCGCTCAGGCATCCAATCGAACGTCGTTAATTATAGGTTTTGGGACTTACAATATTTTTCATGGGCTGTTGATATCCGCTAGGCTGGCCGTCTCCACCGCGCTGCCGCTAGACGTTATACCTACCTATACAGTCAAGGGCGGTGTGGCGCGGCGGTTTTATGTTTTTTCTTAAAGGTTTTCCCAAAGCGCCCCACCTGCGCCTGTGGTGTAGCAAGGCTAATAAAGATAGAAGTAAGTATAAGTATTAATTGTGTTTAATTGGAGCTGGTGGGTAGGTAATCGTGTTCCAGAGATCGGCAAGACAAACTCGAGCAGCAATTAGAGACCCCGATGAATTTGGCTTTGGCAGGTGGTGAAGATTTATCGCCTCAACCCTTATATGACCATGAAATGAAATATAATAAACCATTCGTTGCGTGAGCTGGAAATGAGTTTGTTGATCGGTAGTCTTCTGGTTGATGGGAAAACTCAAATCTCTTATCCAAATCAATGTGCAGGTGCACAAGATCGTCATAACGACGTCCCCCACGCACTCATAAAAAGAAAAATAACCGAGTTTGAGTTTCTAAAAAACATAATGCACTACGAAGCCAATAAAAATGTCACAAGCTCATTAAATTAACACAAATTGACAATCATAACAAAAGCGCGCTAATGATTCGCCATGTCCATTGATATTGTGATCTTGGACCGGTTTTTGGTTCGATTAGTTACCAAAGGATTATATTTCCGGATGGCATATGAACAAAAAAAAACTCTGCCAATCTGCAGCTCAACAAGTTTTCAAATTTATAACTTCTTTTTTTTTGAAAGAAGACAACCAACTAACCACACAAACCAACAGCAAAACCAATGAAGACCACATATCGACAAAAGAAAAAAAAAAACAAAACAAAAATGTCATAAAAGCTGGGATGGTCGTCGTTTTATTTGATTGTTTAACGATCTAACATTGTTTTTTGCGTCTTTTCTCTCGCATTCCTATCGCATCTCCTTCAGTATAAATTAGATCCGGGTTGGAGGTTTTTAGGGAGAGAAAATAAAAAGCAACTTTATGCTGACTGATGATTACTGGTAAAGTGGTGTAAGTTGTGCCGCTAAAGGATTATTCATTCACCACGATTGCAAAACTGTTTCTTTCTTTTTGGTTTTGAAAGTTGAAGGGGATGTGGTTGTGTGTTTTGTGCGAGTGTACACACGTAATCGCTTTCAACTTGGCGGCGACACAGTGCATGTGTCAACCCCAAGCAACCGGTGATCGTATTTTGTAGCAGGATCCACGTCGGGAACTGTCTTCTGGCTGTCAACACGTATCGGCAAAAGCATAGCGTTCACGTACCATATACGATGTCCCAACATATACCTACACACTCATATACCAGCAATCAGGCCTGAAGATGTTTTGCGTATGAGTTATGACCGTCCGTGGCTGTTTTATTTACACGTTTTCAAGTAAATTACGCGCCGCTTGAGCGAACGGGCATCTTAACGTTCTTTCGTGGTTATCCGTTCAGGGTTTATCTATATGTGATAGCTGAGTAGTTGGAACGTTTTGTGGTGGTGAACAGCCGTTGATGACCGTGCAGTGACTGTGAGTGACACACGTTTACTGTGGTCTCGTCATACCTAAAGCACATATATGAGGAAACCGATTTTAGTTTTGTCACTAAATCGTGAGGCCATAGGTACTTTAAACAATGAATTTATTTCTTTCCATATCTACAATGCACCTAATATTATGTTTCAATTGTTACCCAACAACACACTTACAGTGTGATGAATTGCTCTTTTACTTAATAAAAACGAATTAATTGAATAAATAAAGGCTTTAAAATAAATTTTGAGAAAGACTCAAGCTAAGGTAAGGTATGCATCTCTTAATATACTATTACTGAGCCTTTTTTTAGATTATTGCTTTTCACGAGCAACTGGGAAGTCCGTCGGTAGTAGGTACCTACCCTGCCGTTCCAAATTGGCAAACATATTTAAGTCCCTTTATTTCCTACCAAAATTAGAAAAGTATGGTAGGCCCCGGAGCTCCTTCCTCACTGTTGCTCCACAATATTTATTTAATTATTAATTTTTTAAGCTTTCGCCTTTATTAACAAATGTCTGTATAGAGGAGTGAAGGTAGAACGTAGAAGAAGTCCGGGAGTACTTAAGATCTTAGACTGTGATATTTAGATCAATTCAGGGATGTTTTCTGTTCCATTTAATGATTATTTACGTTCTTTTAATTTCAAATACATTATTACAGTTTCGTTTTCTATCCTCATAAACGCATCTGAGAACTCAGCCTTGTTAGCCAGCATTATGTTAGTTAGCACTTAAATAGCTTTCACAGAACGTTATTGGTTTCGATCGAAACTTAGGTCACCGCTGATCGAATGCAACACAAATCTTCACGATGTTTATTACTGATAGCGTAGCAATTATTGTTTACACACAATGCAATGCTCCAAGAACTTCATGTTTCAAAACAAGGTGCGTTTGATAGCCCAATTGTATTCCATTACAATATTGTCTTTATAAATGTACAGACTTAAGAAAGCTAGAGTTTCTAAGTTTATGGTTTGAGTATTTCATAATGCTTTTAGCAAAATGAGGCTAGAAAAATTGTATACCATTTCACTTTGTTGGAAGCCGTTTTCGACTTCGACGATATCAGTGAATTCCTCAAAGTGTTGAAATTTTCAAAGGTGGTATTGTAGATGTCATACTATATCGTTACGCACTTTCTTTTCATCGACTTCAAATCTTTTACAACAGTTCTTAGAATTTTGTAGCTTAAAATTGGGTAGCTGTTGATCTTTCAGATCTAAGACCTTAGCGCTAATGACAATTGACAATCCCCTATCAAAGTTTCGCTGTTTAGATTCAAGGATTCAAATACCATCTTGGAAAAAAAACAAGACTATGGCTTATCATGTTCGAAGGAGTCATCCAGCGAAAACCCCGCCAAAGAAGCAATGTCATATAACGTACTGATACGAGAAACATGAAATGTGCACCAAACCACTCTAGCTGCTAACAAATGCAACGAAGTCTGCAGTTAATAGGCCTAAGACACAGAACAATCAAAAACCGAAAATCTTGCCCACGCGACGCGTTCTGAAATCAGCACGGCATACCGTATTGTGCGGGCGAGCTGTGATTCCCATGTAATCACAATTCTTGCATCGTCGGAAAAGGAAGAAGAAGACGGTTCACGCTTTTTTATAATCGGCAATCGATACTGACTAAATAATGTTCTTTCGACAGATCAGCAACTTCTTATCTACTTCTTTGTAATTGATCTCCAACAACCTTGAAAAATTCGTCATTTAGGAAATCTGCATCTGAAGCAAAAGGTTACACATGGTAGTTTTAGCTTCTTTCAGATTACCGAAACGATACTTTTGGTGTACGTTGAATAGGGTGTTTTGCATAAAGCTAGCCAGAACCGTCGAACATGTTCCCCGAACTTGCTTCGTGAGAAAGCCTGATTTTTTTATATAAATGTAACTACGATGGAGAATGAACAGAAACGAATGTTCATTTAATGTGTTCGCCGTGTACCCGATAAGGCAAACGAACAAGTTCGGCGTTTAAAATTAGTTTAAAAGCGGGACTTGCGTCATTCTAATTTTTGTACCATTTGATAGTCTCATTTGCGATTGTATCTAGAATTCCTCGTTTCTTTTTTTAGTGAAAGTATCAAGTTCTTCCTTTTTTTATTATATTTTTTTTTTGCTTTTAGGGCACACGCGTAGGGAGTAGGCCTGGTCTTCTTTTTTATCTTGACTATACCCGCTATTTTTCTCGCTATATTTGTTTGCCTGCATTCATGTCTAGGCCACGGTTTTCTCAAAATCCTCCATCAGGTACGGCTTTGATGGCACAGTGCGTTATAGAGTCTTCTTTTCCATATACTTCATCACATAAGGGACTTTGTTTTTCCTTTGGCGACATTAAATATTTTACACTAGGTGCTATGTACCTTGGACTTGTACCTCACATCGTTTCCTTGCTGCAAGAGACACTCCACTCTTAAAAGCTGATGCAGCTTTTTGTTTTGGAATCATTGAATTTGGAACTCATGATTATTTACAATTGCATAGTCCAGTCAAGGTATGCATCTTATTTTACGATGCTGTTGCAGTTACTTATCCGAAAAAAACATGGCTGTAAGCTAAGCAAAGAACATTTAAATGAAAGAATTTAGTGTAAACGAAATGGTCAACAAGACTTCATTTATGAAGTGAAAAAAATTAATCGAAGACAAAATAGAGCGATGAGGCACCCTTAGGTCGTCCAAAACAACTTCCATTAGGTCATAAAAAGGTAGCTTCCAATCTAACTAAGGTGAGTCTTGTCGATAACTAGTGAACGCTTTTGATGGAGTTTGTCATTAAGCACTCTTATCAAAAATGCGTTGATAACTAACTCTATCAAAAACCTTAAATATATTGAGAGCAATAACCTTGCTTTCTTCAAAACGATGTAAAGATTGTTTCCGCTGTGCAGAAAGTCATATGTCGTCAGATGACTATTGCTATGTCAGTCGTTTTGTCGATCTTTAAGAAGTTTTTGTTCTTCGAGATAGTTTTTAAGCTGATAACAATCTGCGTTTCCATGATTTTGGAAAGAATGTAAGAGACTACAATTGGACTTTAATTATAGAGTTCAGAGATCAAACTCTTTAAAGTGACGTTTTGAACAGGAGGGTTTTTCAATTCACCCGGAATGGAAGGTACAGGAGATAAGAAAGCTTATAAGCAAAGATTTAACCAATGTCGAAAAGCTCTTGTCAGGCTACCGAATGTGTGTCGAGATAATCACTCTTGCACCAGCACATGTATGCGAAAGAAAAATATATTTTATTAAATCAACTAGGTATACGCTTTTGATTACTCTGAAGATCCATGCCATAAAACAGAGCAAATAAATTAGCTTTAGCTTGTGAACGAACTTACCAGAGGGTCAAATTTCTTGCCATAACTGTTACTTTCAAAGCTACAGTAGGCTTAAGCCGATTGTTCAGTCAACTCTATTTCGTTTTTAATAGTAGGTTTGTTTTTCAGCTGTCTAGTTTTCTCGCTATCCTTGAACCTTGATCTATTAAACAACCTAACATTAAAATTGGAGATCTAAAGATGATTGGTTCTCTTTTTGTTTTCAGCGTCGTATACAGAAAACTCTTGTTTTGATTCCAGGCTTTTCAGTCCTTGAGGTTATGGTCGATTAGATGGGGTGCAACCGCAAGCGGCAGCCAAGCTAGGGAACTGACAGAAGAAGTGGAATGATCCTTCATCTGCCTCTTCGTCTTGGCATCCTCTACAAAAATGTGCTAATGCCCAAATGCCCATTCTCATCATGTGGGTTCGCAATGAATTGTGGCCCACAATCAATCTTTTGAAGTAATTGAGCTGCAGGAACGAGCCCTTCTTTTTAGTTATAATCGAAGCGGGTTGCTTGAGAGTTTTGGTAGCTGCCGTTTGTGCTTTTATTTAAATGAAACTTGCAAAAATCATTTCTCACCACAAGACTTTGCTTATGACTGATGTCAATAGCAAATGTTTCTTAACTAAACCAGGCTATCACGCTATTTGCTTATCGTTTTAGCTAAGCGATTTCGAAAGGAGTTCAGAGATTTTCAAGAATCAAGTAATAGTTGGAGCTCCGAATATATATTTTTATTACTATATCACGTTTCCTTAACGAGCAGTATACACGTGTAGAAACCATATTGTTGAGCGATTTGCAGCACTTAACTTAACCCTTTCCTGATACCATCAAACATATCCTGCCCACACCTTCTGCACCCTGAAACTAAAATACCTTCATAAATAATAAAACATTTAACCCATTTGCTGCCCATTAACAACAAAAGTAAAAACTGTCCACCCTTTCATAATTCAACACAAAAAACGAACCAACTAACCTCCAAACACAAGAAAAAAGCTCACTAATTTCAAAAAAATTTAATTAAATTCCGCCACTCACTGTCAAGGCAAACAGTTTTCTAAATTTATTTTTTTTTTCCTTTGGTCTAGGCGGTACGGCGCGGCGGGCGTGCGTTTTATGAGTTTACCTAAAAACATCACGTCTACATTTTTCACGCAAAAATATAGAACAACCGACAGAAAAAAAGAAGTTATTATAACCAACAATAACAATACGTGATTTGACAGAAATAAAAACAAAACACATTCCCTGCGCAAAAAAAGGAAATATCCACACAAAAAAAAAGAATAATAAACAAGAATAAATTATCCTTGTCAAAAAGAGAAGCTGAAATAAAAAAAAAAAGAAGAAGTAAACCCTTTCTCTATTCCGTGCCACTAACCGATGCTGCTGCTGCCGCCGCGCCGCTACTACGAAAAAATGTAAATTACTCGCGTGCCAACAATCAATTTTTGACCTACATAATTATTAAGTTGTTCCTGGATCCTTAAGAAAAATTGACTTTGAGATATTCCCAGACCCACTCTCTCTTCGCAGTCACACTAAACGGAGAAGAGAAGGAACTCAAATCACACAGATTAGATTTGAATTCATTAAAAATGCACTGTCCACGCATTAAATCCAACGAGATTGGGAAAAAAAGAAATATCACTAAAGATAGGGATATACTCGGTTAGACGCCCCTAGGTCTCGTCTCGTGTCCCGCCGTTTCCAATTTGCATAATTCGCCTTGGCTGCGCTATACGATCAAACATCAAACCACAAGGTGACTATGATTATAAGAAACAAAAAGAAAAAAAAAACTGACACAAAAAACAGAAGAAGAAACAACGATCGTGAGTTACTGGAATCCCATCCATCTGCGCCGTGCAATTTGTCTGCACGAGATAAAGATTTTCTGCAAAAGATATACTCGTACACTGTATCCGAAGGAGCCCCCTAATTTATGGCGATAATCATCCTTTTTGTTCGGAGCAATTAAAATTAATAAATTCGAGTGCTTAGACCTCGGGGCCTTTTTGGCATCGTCGTTGTTGTCTTCGTCATCATACCGTGTCGTGTAGCTTTAGTCTTCATTTTCTACCCCGTTTTTCACACAAACGTGCAGATAGGGTGTTCGAGATGCAAAGATACGTTAGAATTTTAATTTTTCTGTCAAATGAAAATTAATTTTCCCCAAAACAATTTTGACGTTAAAAAGGACTCACCCCCTTTTGTCATTGTCATTGCTGTACTCAGTGGGGTTAGGGTTGGTTGGTTGGTTATGGTGTCATCCTACACACATTCCGGAAGGGTTACCGTTACGGGTGAATCTAGATAGTGTGTGTATAATGTGCGTTTTATATCCATAAAGTTTCCATACCGTAAAGATAATAACAAGAGTGTGTGCTCGAAGCCATTCGATTTGAGGTTAAAATTGTGACAGAGAGGCTGTGTCTTTGCTTATCTGGATGCCCATTCTATTCACTGCCGCTGCCGGTGCCAGTTGAGTGTCCTTGGTGGGTAACTGAGCGTACGCTCTAAATTCCTTTTACAAGGTGCAAAAAAGGGTTAACTCTGATTTGGAGAGCAATAAAACTTTCGGGATAAAACCGCAAGCGATTTATTCTTATTTTTTTGTTTGTTGCTGTGTTGCATGTGTGTATGGTTTAAGTGTGTGAGAATAGAGAGCCAGCACTTCATATGGGCTCCTTAGGGGCTGTAAATTGGTTGATTTTATTGTGTTAACGGCTGGCCTGAGGAATTATTTTTGCGAATCGTTGTAATTACATGCAAACTGGGCAAATGTACTCCAAGGAGCAGGGTAAATCTGTCACATTTATTTTAGAGACTCCTCTAGTAAATTTCATAGACAATCGACGATGGGATGTTGGTGTGTCACTCAAATTAATCATCTCAATTTGTGTTTACCCATCATTGGCTTTGGCAAGATGTACCTATATTCAGTTGAGTTTTAATTTGGTAGCCCATAGTCTGACTTAAAAAGGGTGGTTGTTCAACAGAAGAAGTGTCACCCTCTCAAAGTGCCATTCGAAGTTCTTTTTAAAGTGATGCGGGAGTTTAGACTCAAAGGTTATTATAAAGTGTTCCCAGGGGGCTTGTCAAGTCCTGAGAGCAATTGAATGCTTTGCTCTGGCTTTGATAAGTTAAACCTTCTCTTGAGGGAGAGATACCGAGGAAAAAAATGATTATTAGTTTTGTGTGCAGCTTCTTTATTGAACGTAAAGCTCGATGGCAAAAGGACAGGTTTAAATTCCTGGTTACTTCGAGATATAAACGAAACACTTGCATAATCAATGCTTCCCCAGCGTTTTGGAATCAATAGAAAAAATAGATGCAGTTCCATTCTATTCCTCGCTAAAATGATTGAACAAAATAACCTTGGCTCTGGCCTTGTATTTACATATTCTACTTTTGAACTACAAACGATGGCTACTCTACAATTATTGTTCTTTTTATTATTAGGCTTTTTGCTAATGTAGATTTCTCATGAATGCAACTCTAGCTGTTTGCAAAGGTGTAACTACTTTGATTTTCAAGACTACGTTTTAGATGACTAAAGATATCATGAAAAGGAAAAAATATCGGACAATTTCTAAATAAGACATCATAAGCCAACGGTACGACTATTGCTTGGTTCAATGACCGCTAAACTTAGTAATGCGATCTTCTATCATAATATTCGCTTATACTTTTCTCATATGACGGCCCTAGTAGGCTTCATGTTCTTCGAGCTCTTTAAATACTAAAGTGGTTTTTCTATGATATTTGGGAAAATGTTGAAAGACTGTAGTTTTGGGTTGAGTTTTTTGTCAACCAATCCGCCAACCCTTAACACTTCCCTTTTACCCATTTTTACAACTTCGGTCCATTTGGATCTCATAGCTTCTTTGTTTTTCATATTTTTGAGGTTCGATTAATAGAAGGAATATCAGATCTTTACATATTTTTCTGACATGGGGTTCATTTAAACAATCTTACTGAAATTTTAGGAAAAACCATATTTTTATAATAAGAAACATAGTTTATGAGCGAAAAAGATTTAGCTTGAAGTTGGCACCAGTTTTAGGAGACATTTAACACATAAGGTTCTTGTAGGAAAAAGTAAGAGCATATCTGCCACATCCATCGCTGGTGGTTCTTTCTTGTCTTTTGCTCTTTTGCAAGGGTGACATCTCCAACTTTTACAAGAGAGCCTTTTGGGTACTGTTGGTAATTCTGGATGAACTAACCTCAAAATATAGTGGACATCTAATGCATATTTTCCAACGATACTTTTTGTTACAGGTTCTGACGTTCTGACGCCAGTTCGATTTATTTATTTCGGAATATTATCGCTTCCAAATAAATTTTTGTTTCTTTTGGGCGGAAAGTGTATACAAGAATAATCTAGACTGTTTGGTGGACAAATATCATGGCAGGTTTATTTTGATGACCGCAGAAGTGGCATTCGCACAGTTATGTTTTGTTCATAGCAAAACCACTTGCTGTTTGGTTTTGAAACACAACTCATCACATCATTTTCCCAGAAATTCCAAGAAGGATACTGATCTTTGTTTTTGACCTTTACAGGCTCATTATGGTCATCAAAAATCTATACCGCAAAAGTTTAAGGTTCATCTCTTTAGTTTTCCCGATCTGTGCTGAGGATGTTGATTTGTTGCTGAGAAACTTCAATGCCAAATTCAATGATGACCTGTTGTTAAGGACAGGTCTGAAAGAGACTGAAAGAGTCCAGAAATCTCTCCGCAGAATTTGGTGGAGGCTCAAATTACGGGCGAATTTATTCCTTTTGAATGTCATAAAATTGTTTGATGACCTGAACCAACAAACGTAATGACTATTTTCTTTTTGTTATTTGGAAAGGTGCACAAGACGCGAACGACTAGTGTGAATGGACTTTTAATTCATTAATTACGTAAGACCGGCTTCTGAAAATGGGTGAACGGAGATCCTATACTTGCGAATTCAGGCAATTTTGATCGACCTGCATAGTGACTTTTCTGCTTAAATTTCTATACAACTGCTTTAAAAAAAATATTTGCAATCAATTTATTTCAAAGGAAATAGTTCCAGGTTCAGTGGACACGACTTTTGCAGTGACTTCAAGGAGGGTTTAACAGATTGCTGACCAGAAATCGGAGTCGATTGTTAATTGAGGCCGTTTACAGAGTTCACTTATATAACGAAAAGCAACCTTACATTTCTTTGAACACTTGTGCTGTATGAGCTGCAACGCGACATAAGCATATCTAGATGGCTGGGCCATGTAGAGCAGATGGACCCAAATGCTCTGGCTCGACGGGTTTTCAAAAGCACATTGCAGGGAAACCGTGGAAGGTAAAGAGACCTCGTCTTAGGTGGTGTAATCAAGTGGAAGAAGACCTCAACCGACTTAGCGTGTAAAACTGGAGAGAGCCCACCCGAAATCAAAAATGTTGGCGTAAGATGTTGGTTGACGCTCAGGTTCAACCCCAACTGTATTGCTAACCTAAGTAAGTAAAGAAAAAAGTTTCCATTGCATATTTTACTTCCCCATTTTGATATAGAGTAGCTCTAAGAGTAGGCCCAAGGTCATGTAATTAACCATTCGAGATAGTTTTACTAAACATGTTGGTTTTAGTAAAACATAACTCATCTGCTTCAAACCTCATGTGACTTAGTAAAGATATGACCCGAGGCTTTCAAAAGGATGCAGAAAGAACCCAACTTGCAGAAATAAGAGCGCGATGGGTTCAGATGATTTTGTTATGTTCAAAATTGTGATCTGAAGACCAAATTCAAAAGACAATATGAAAAAAGTCCCCTCCCAACGCGATCGAAATAAAATAGAAAAAAATATGGTCCACAACAGAGCTCCCGATTGCACCTGGGCAAGCTATTTTCGTCATTCAATTATTTTAAGGAATAGAAGGAAACTACAAATTACAGATTCCCAAATATTTTGGAATGGCTGATCAGTGAAGTGCCTTTCTGAATTATTGGTCTCTGACGTCTTTAAAATATGGGAGGTGAAAAGAATACAAGAGCATCAGGAAGAAATATAATCGAATCAGAAATACGAGCCGATGAGCCATCATCAAGTCCCAGACAGAACCCTACTCTCTTAAAACTCAGTAACTTTAATCAAACTACAAAAACTTTTTGGGTACAAAAAACAATAAAGGTTCATATTGACACCCAAAACGATAAGAGTCAGATTCGGGGCCTATTCTAATGCCAACTAATTGAGATAAAATACTGCCCCTACTAACTTTTCTACTTAAGCATCCCTTCAACTCGATGGTATCTTGCGCTGCATTTAGGTACAGTATGCAGTCCTCTTCTGCTTTTCTTATTTTAAACTACAGAGAAAAGCAATGCGCCAAAATTTCCTCCAATTGTCTCCCAGAACCAAAAATCGAAAAATTATAAACTAATTTTTGCTATGATACTTAAGTCATGAGCTTGCAATTGTCTTTTCAAACTTATTACACAAGCCCCTTTCTCAAAAACCAAATAGTGAATGAGTTGGAAGTTCTCCCTCGCAGGAAGTTCTCCTTCGAGACATTTTCGCGAATGTTAATGTGCACTATCGGCCATTACTATAAGATGTCTATTGTATTAAGTGCTTGAAACTACTGTTTTCAAAAAACTAAGTTCTGAGCTCAGCTCTTTCGTTTGGAGGACTTCAATTGGTGAGACAAATTTCAAATGATTTACTCCTCCACTCACATAGAATAAGAAAAAGCCACTTTACAACAAACATTTGAATATTTTTCAATTTGAAGGGATACACTCCAGTATCCAATTTATAAAATGCCCACACAAAAGGTCCTCGAACGTGTGTTCCAAAATAGAAAACAATTTCAATTGAACAGATTCTAGAGAGCAACACCTGTCCTCGCACTCAATTCATCTATCAACCAATGGATCTGTGATTTTGTGAACCACAATGATGAAAAACTGCGCACATGGTTGTGCACACGCAACATCATCTTCTCTAGCACTTCCGTCGCATGGGACAATTCATCAAACCCGATAAGCATCTCGTTTCCTTATGTTGGTATAGGAGACTTTTGAATCTCGACTTTACCTAAATATAAATTGCTATCAACCACGGAAATCAGGTGCTATGCGCGGGGCTGCTGTTCACTCTTCCACTGGTGTCTCACCCGAAATATAAAAAAAAAATTAGGAAAAAAAAACACCCAGTCTAGCAAATAGAGGTTGCGTATACAATACGAGAAATGCCATAAATTACTCCAAAAAAAAAAGGATTCCGAGACCCTATATCGGATCGTATATATATATAGGTAGCAGCTAACTCTCCTTCACCTTCACCTACGTGGATCGGTGTACCCTCACGATTTCATCTGCCCAACTGTCCGATGACATTTTTTTGTTTTGTTTTTTGTTCACTCTAAGTGAGTCCGATATATACACTCTCTAGCCGTTGCTGTTGTCATCGTCACAAAACACAAAAAAGGAGCGCAGCAAATCCATAAAAAGGAAAGGAACCCCTAAAATGGAGATAAGACGCAACATAACTCAAGCGTACTGGGCGTACAACTGCCGTGTGCTGGCCGACAACCACACTGTCACATTCGTCGTCGTCGTCGGTCGTTTACTCACAGTTTGTCCCAACAAACCGAACCATTTTTTGTGTTCACTGTTCAATTGTGAGCGTTGCAGCTACTTTGAGGACGGATTTTCATTTCTCAATGAACATAGATCTGGAAATTTATAATAAAAAATCTGAAACAATTGTATATAGATATGCAGGCGTGTATTTTATAAGAGAACGACGACTACGACGACCAACGTCGGTCGGTGGACGACGGTAGCAGAGCCCAGCTTAGTAACCAAGTCGACGACAATCACAAAGACGTCACCATCAGAAAAGCGACATGAATCGAGTTGAATTCTCTCTACCGGAAGCTCCCAAACGTGATCTACCGAATAGGTTGGTGGAAAGATGGTACGTGATTCAACAGAAGGAGCGATGACTTTGAAGCAAAAAAGTGACATTACGAACATCAAAACCATCAAAAACGTTTTTACGTTCTATACGTTTTACGTTTTCCTTTTCTTTTTTTTCTTTACTTTTATGTATATCGTTTTGATTTTTTTTTAAATCCAATTCTGTGAGTTGGTGCGCTGTTTTTTCTTGATTTGAAAAGACTTTTCTCACTTGGTGCGTAGCGATAGTGCCAGAGTACGAGGTGAGGTACTGGGCGAAATTGGTACTGCTTTGAGTTTGCAGAAATTTGACAATGGAAGCAACTGTTGTGGTAATTTGATTTATGCTCGCATAGCCAGCAAAATTGACCAACGAGTCCTGTTTTATCTAATTTGGCCATTACATTGTTCGTCTCAAAGGGAAGAGAATAAAAACGCGCTCAAAAGTGGGTAGGCCACAGGAGGGTTCATTTCAGGTTTTTTTCTTTCTTCCTTAAGAACGATGAAACAAGTTCCTTGAAAGACTATCCTACATGACTGTCATGAAAACAATTAGATCTGCAAATCAAACACAATAGCTTTTTTCACACTGAAAATGTTTTGAATGGAAAGAACTCGCGTTGGGCGCCAAGTTCTTACAAATCACTATTCTTGATAAGTATATTTGATGGATAGTCATGTTGAGAATTGTTTTTTTCTTTCAATTGCTGAACACCTGCGTCTTTTTTTCTTCGAGAGCACCAAAGACAAGTTCTTAAATGGGAATTGTGCGATGGGGTAAGAGGCATTCAAATCCAAAATTTCTTATTTTTGCAACCTGAAGCCGGGCAATGGGTTTGACCGTTACAGTTATAGGTTTTCTTTTTATTATGACTCAAAAAAATATCCATACAACCAAGACGGCTTCTCATATTGAAAAAGGCAAATAATCATCTCCTTATTTATTTTTAAATAAAAAAAAACAACTCAGGTTAGAACAAGCGACTAACTTTTCAAACTTTATCTTATGAGACTTCAATGTTCAGAATAAGACACAATACCCTTTGCGATGTTTGGTTAAAAGGGAATTTCATTTGTTTCATCTATCTAAAGCTTTTGTTTCCATTAGACTACAACCATTTAATAAGGAAATTAAAAGATTCCTTTTTTTCAGCACCAGACAGACGATCTGCAAGAAATCATATTCAGATCATAACCTACTTTGTCTCAAGGTGAAAAAAAATAAATTGGCTTTTTTGGAAGTACTTGTGATCTTATATTTTCATATCTTAATAGTAGAAGGCAGGCAGTAGGCAACAGAGACTCATCATTTTCAAATCTACACTGGAGCGTTCCCCATGGTTCGATTTTTTGACCGATTCTGTTCTCTATGTTTAATTTCATTTACCGACGATTGTTTATAGAAGCTCTGTTGTTATTTACGCTTATGATGTCCAGATCCATTACTCTGAACAGAATGATCCCAATAAATGTGTGACGAAACTTAAAAATTATTTCGATGAGGTTTCAAATTGGGCAAATGCAAATTCCTTGATTTTGAACGCAAATAAATTAAAGGCTACGGCAATCAACTGACTTAGGTTAGGTAGGTAGAATGGGGTGACAGTTGATCTTATTTCCGTCATACTTAGATAAATCTAGATCCATTGTGATACCCTGGAATATTGTAGCGTCCTAAAAACCTAAGAGTTTATGTTTGGTCAATTTTTAACCATTTTGTAGCCTTAATGGGGTTCAAAGGGCTGTTTCTTGGAGTGTCTGATAAATCTTCTAGTTCGCTGGAGAAGTAACTGCCTAGAAATTTTTTCCCTGGGGTGGCAGATTGCTGGGCATGGGCAGTGACAAAGGAAGTGAGTGGTATCCTCATGTTCATCTTCGTCAGTGCATCCTCTGCACTAGTCATCGGCGCAAAGACCCATTATCTTTTTCTGGTAGCCTAGTAGGTTGTGTCCTGTTATGATACTGATAAGCGATCGTTTTGAAGGCCTGTTCAAGGATAGTAGCTCTTCAGATCCGTTGGCCATAGTTTCCTGGAAGTGACACGGGAATTTAGGCATTCCCATCTTTCATTTGTATTTTCATATTATTTTGTAACCAATGATCTGTTTAATTTGACAGGCTGGGACCCTGATTGTTTGGTCAATGACAGAAGGGACAAGTGCTGAGCCTTTTCTCGTTGATTCGCCGGTTTTTTGATTCCGGTATGTCACTGTGACCGAGAACCCAGCAGAATCTAAGATTATGCTGTGTGCCTTAGCTACCAGAAAGCTAAATAGACTTACTATATGGCAATATTGTCTTATATGAAAGTAAAGCTAGGGTGCTTGGATTTGTTTTGGATAATTGGCTTACTTGGGAGAGCCATATCAATAGCGCAATAAGAAAAATCACATTTCATCTTAAACGACCATCTACCATTTAATATTCACTGAAAGCTATGCAAAGCACGTGTGCTCCCTATTTTTCTTTTCGGTTGTGAAGTTCACTGCAATATCACTTTGCTTTAAAAATTAACAGATTGGTTTGATTCAACAGTGAAATTTGTTTCTTAAAATGTAGTTACTATCATATAAGTGCCTTGACCTCCAATTTTCTTGACTTATCTTTTCGTAGTTTTCTCAATTCCTGATCCATATTTTTTTCTTTTAAGGACCATAAAAACGAAAAGTCATATATATATATTCAATTAAAAGTCGATTATAGAAAACTTCGACTTCACTCAATCAATATTATGATATTCCTCACAGAACACTTGCAATGACGCTGTCGTTTATGGTTAACTAGCTGTGCCCCTGACTTCGTCCGCGTGGAAAAGCGACTTTCGGCAACATTTTCAATTAAAATAACTTATGGTTATATTATTTTGCTTACCTTTATGCCAAATATAAAAGTTTTGCGGGTTTGATACAAGTGAAAATGAGGTGCTATGGCACTTTTTTTAAATGAACACCTGCAATCTTAAGCGATTTCTGTCTCTCTTGTTGATTTGACTTGCTTGTTTTTTCCTGTCGCCGCGAAGAGCTAAGGGTTCTTTACACACAGCATAGCGTTAGAATTTGCTGGGTTCAAGGTCACAGTGCCAACCGGCAAACGAAAAAGCTAATGAATTAGCGAGAAAAGGCCAATCAATCAGGGTCCCACCTTGTGAAATTCAACAGATCATTGGTTAAAAAATAATATGAAAATACAATGAAAGATGGGTATGCCTAGATTCCCGTGTCACTTCCAGGAAACTATGGCCAAATTCAATAAGAACGGATTTGAAAAGCTTAATATCCTTGAATAGGCCTTCATTATACGATCGCTTATCAGTATCATAACAGGACACAATCTACTAGGCTACCACAAAAAGGAAATGGGTCTTTGCACCGATGACTAGTGCAGAGGATGCACTGACGAATATGAACATGAAGACACCACTCACTTCCTTTGTCACTGCCCAGCATTCTGCCACACCAGGGAAAATTTTTAGCAATTACTTCTTCAACGAATTAGAAGAATTATCAACTCCAAGAAACAGCCTATGGAACTTCATTAAGGACACAAAGTAGTTAAAAATTGACCAACCATGAACTCATAGGTTTTTAGGACGTTTCAATACTCCAGGGTATAGCAATGGATCTACATTGATCTAAGTATGACGGAAATAAGATCAACTGCCAGTCCAATCTACCTAAACCAACCTAACTGACCTCTCTGATGATCTATAACGGTCGTACTTTTGTTTCAACAATAAATAAACTAAAAAAGAAAATCACATAAAACTCTTTCAGAAGTAAATCTCATTTGAACTAACTTAATTCTATTTTAACCAAATTCAAAAACAGATTGTAAATAAATAAATCTGTATATGGACAAATGTCACTCGGAATCAGCTTGGAAGATGTTCAGAGAGGCGATTTTGTTACAACAATATAAAAGAGCTGACTGAAGAACTAGTTCTATGTTATAAATGGCACCAAGTTTTTCATATTTTACAATCCAGCTGATTGGAAACTTACTGTACTTAATAAAAACTCAATACTTTAGAGTAACACATAAACTACGTCACCCTACCACTCTACTTTGCATTTTGAAACCTTTCCAAATTATATGCCTCCAACGCTAAAATCAAGTGCTTCATTGTAACTTCCCAGCTTCTCAAGCTTTTTATGTCTCGAGGCTCTTTTTTTCGTACCGCATCCATACATTAAAGTCAGTCGAACAAGATTATCGCTCTTACACGTTATTTATCATAAAGCTTTTCGCTATCAATGGTTTGGGGGCAATCACACAACATTTAGTTGGTTGTTAACGTTCGGAGTGAATTTTGTTAGAAAAAAGAAGAAATCCCACAACACCCGTTGTTAGACATCATCACCTTTGGACCTTTCCCACTGCAACTCTATCTATTTTTTGAGCCAATGTATATGACTCCATCATAATTTTGCGCGCACTAACATCATAGTGATTCATCTTTATAGCCTAGCAATTTGTTTAATTAGCACCATCAGTCATCGTCATCACTTTCCACCAGCGACAGCATTTTGAGATTGCGTGCGTGTTTTGTTTTCGACTACTAATGGTGATCGATCTCACTGTCGATTTTGGCCCACTCTTCTAGGCTGTTGTATAGTGTTTGATTTTTGTATTTGGTTTTTTTTTTTTTTTTTTGATTTGGACTTGTAAGTGCCTATTCCCAGTGTCATAAATCTGTTAACCTTGACCGAAAGTTGTGTTCCTATGAGAGTAGTCCAACAAGATGAGCTATGACCACACACGTCAAGAGGATGCTTCAGGTGGTTTTGTAATAGCCCATCAGGCGCGCACGCACATTCCCTCCGTGCTTCACTGCAACCATTTGTTTTTCTATATACCTACTCGTGTCTCTATAAACAAAGGTGTGTCGTCAGTCTGAAGAACCATTCACAAATCATGATAGTCTTCGAATGATTCGTTCCGAGTGACCAATGACCATACATCATAACACAACTTATACCTTTGTTCAAATGAAAACCTTAAGTGCCTCTGACCCAAATTTTGGCAGTCAGCAGTGTAATGTGCCATGTTTACCCGGCCGCGTTTGATTGTAAGCCAATGCATTTGATTTATGTTCAACCAGCAGCATGTCAGTGATTTGAGGCATTAATCTCCAGACAAAACTAGAATACCACAGAGTGAGTGATAGTTTTTAAATCACCCAGAGGCTGCTACCTTACTTACGCCACTCTCCATTCATTTTAATTAGAATCCACCACAAGCATTTTATCATCTTTATTTTGAGAGGTGGTCTGTGTTTGGCCTTGGGAAAAGGTCATACCTTACAGACTTTTCCTTTATCAGTTGATTTCTTTAAGTGAAAAAACCAGTGCTTACTCAATTTGCATAAGCAAATTGGTGTTACGTCTCACATGCTCTTCTATGAGCACCAAATTTGAATCGAAAATTAAATTATCCCGTTTTCCACGTCATTTTCCGACAGCGGAGTTGACGAGCCGCGCCGCCGACAAAAAAAGCAATGATCATGACCTACGGTATGTCAGGCATTTAAATTCATCTGAAGTGCTGTGCAAGTCCATTAGCATTGACTGGCATTACATAGACGGATGAAGTCTTTCCTTCCTCTTCCAAAGCCAAGTGCGGGCTTTGAACAAAAAGTGTGTTAAACTGATGCGAAAAAGCCTTTTTGCATAATTCTACACTTTCAAGGTCGTAAAAAATGCATACATTATCATAAATACACTGCGATAAACTGGAAAAACACTTGTGTGCATGAGTGTTTGTGTGTGTGTGTACCGTCTAGGGAGAGGGGTAGCGATGAAGGTGGCAAATGGAGTCATTCCAACCCTTATAGGGTTTTGTTTGGGTCCGGAACAGGAACACTCGCTAATTTACGGGCCATTGGAAACGCGTTTATCTTTTCGACTTTGGAATTCCCTCGCTCTCTCTCTCTCTCTCTCTTTGTACATTATGCATACGTAATCGCACAGTAAAATGTAAATAAGATTTGCCAGTATCGCCATACTATTAAAGTCAGCGTGGAAAGTTTAGTGGCACATATGGAGAACCATAGTATGCGAGATAAATGTAAGTTATTGTAAACGGGGTGTCGTGTTAGCTTTGGCTTAAGGAATGGCACAACATGCCGTATGGAAACGATGTCAGAATGTGGGATCTACTATACAAAACCGCTGATTGCCTTCGTGTGACCTTGACAATGTACAGAAAAGAAAAAAACCGATACTGTCGACTCTGTGACCACAAACACTGACGGTATAAGTACACTTTACACCCCCGCTACTTGTTATTTGTGGTTTTTATTTATGCGAAATCGTTAAACTCATTCGCATATTCATTCGATAAGAAAAAAATTCAAATTAGGAGCATTTGGCTCTAGAACATAACGTGGAGTTTTTTTAAGAATGACGATTTTTCTGCGATCGAATGTTGACATTTGACACTTTGTCTTTGAATTGATTGCTGGATTTATTTTCATAGAAATCAACAACTTTAAGAATAAAGTACCATCGTATCACTGTGACAAATGCAAAAGAAAATTTGAGATTTGAGACACTAAAGACTAAAGCATAGTGAGACAGAATGTCCTGCCAAAGATATCGCGTGCTTTTCTTATTTGCACCGATGCAAATTAAGAACAGAGGTTTTCTTTTTCGTTGCCAGCTTGAATTTGAGGCAAGGGGAAGGTGTGACACATTTTCATTTTGCTAAAATGTGACGGCATTTGGTAACGGAGATGCAAAACCTTTTCAATAACTCCTCTCAACACTGCTTTCACTGATGTGGAAACTGCGAGTCAGAAAGCTCTTGTATATAATCGAAACTAATTGTTAAATTAAAATTCGTTAGATCTTGCTACAAAAATTTGCAATTGAGCAGCGGTTAGTGTACATCATTTTCTACCATTTGTTTCTTTAGGGTAAGGGCTGTAGAAAATCAGAAAAAGTACTGTCAGCTCAGAACGGTGGTTGAATGAAAACGATCAGCTGTTTGACCCAAGTTTAGTTGACAAGATTTGCATCTGCAAGCAACATTGCAGCCACTTAAGAAGAGAGATTTAGTGTGGCATTTTATACTTTTGCAATGCAGAAGTAAGTCCTGATGTAACGAAATCGTAACAGGTTTCAACTGGTGATCAAGCTGACTTAAATGAAAAACATAGCTTTTGTACGGCACAGATCTCTGTAAAAACATAAGCATCGCTAAACTTCTGCGACACGAAAAGCTGACGAACACCAACGATTTGGCTCGACCAATTTTTTTATGACGCATTGAAAAGAAATCGCAAAGGAATGAACCCGATCTTAGATGGCGTTATCAAGTGGAAGAAGTGCAAGACTGGGGAGAGCTCGCCAAAAATCAAAGCTGATGTCGGAAAATGTTGGCTGTGGCCCTAATTCGGCCAAGATTGTAATGCTTCTTAAATCATTTCAATTTTGTTCAGTATTGAAAAAGAAAAACCCCTACTAACCTGACCCCATTTAAAATACGTTTGACCACACACAAAAGGCGAAAGAGAGAAAAAATTAAGCTGGAGAGTTAAGTGGAGCCGTGTTCGAACTGTGAGATCGATCATGTATACCCGTTTGGAGCCAGATCAGAAGAGGTGAAGAATTACCTGCATCGTCATAAGAAATCTAAGCGCATTGCGCAGCTTTTTTGGCGACTTCAAATATGTGACCATTTAAACGAAGATCATCGGTTACACACATACCAAGCTGCAACAGGGTTCATATTGCAGGTACCATTGTCGTTCGGGAAATCTTAAGCTTTAGCGACAAATGTAAACATTGAGCTATTGAAGCATTGAATTCTACGCGGTTTTTATCACTAAATGTGAAATGCTGATAAATTCAGAATTCAATGAGCAAATCATACGTAACCGCTCCAGTTATACATCCGAAGAGCAGGAACGTGAATTTGGAAACGAATATGAGAAGCTGAGTTTTTGAGTTTGTAAAAGTAAAAAAGAGAATCGGAGAGAAATCGAATCCCTAGGCACACCAGCATTTATAAGGTGACTTCAGATTGGAAACCATCTAACACAACTTGTATTGAACGACCGGAAAGCTAGTTTCTAATCCAACAGAAGATAGTCGTCGATGCCAAAAGCACGCATTTTTGATATGAGAGCTTGAGGCGAAACTCTATTGAATGCCTTAAAAAATTAAGTGGAACAGAATTCCTTTCTCCGAAACAGTGCAAAGGTTGGTTCAACTTTTTGTTGAGATCTGAGATGTGTCTTCAAATCAACAGTAGAATTTTTGTCATTAGCTGTTGGCAATCCTTAAGTAATAATTACATTGGCTGTTAATAATGTCCATCGTTCAATGATATGAAGTACAATGATGAATCCATATTCTGTATATTGCTTGGAGGTAACAGTAATGTAATTTCACACCCCATAGCTCGGCCTTGGCCACCTTGGCCCTCTCTCAGGAGACTTAATAAAAAGGATTTTTGCTGGAAAGTTAATTAAATTGGAACTTTTGCAAAAGTCTTCTAACAAATATTATCTTGATGGTAAATTCAATGATATTTCCGTCACTCTGCATATTCTGACCTCTCATTATAAAAAGATGAATATGATCAGGGCTAGAACCGCTCAGGAAATAAGGTAGATAGTTTTTCGAACGAGAAAACCAGTCTTAAGAAATAACAGACTGGGAATCCCCAAAGTATGTAAATTTCAACTGAGAAGAAGTGAAAGCACCTCCTAGGGAACCTTCAATAGAAGGTACTTCAAACGCTAGTAGGTTAAGTAAAACTCTTTTAAAGAAGCCAACAGTGCCAAGCTGACTGAAAGTAGCTATCAGCTCCCTGAGAAGAAATGCTCAATTTTCTATTGGTCACTGACTACCCAGGTAGCTCTCAAAGGCAGCTCTGACGAATTTGATTCGAGTAACATAACTAGAAATAAATTCGCTTCGATTAAAAAGAAAAACGGAATTGAGCCGGAGTTGATGGCATTATACCAGTCGATCTTTAAATGGCAGCGAACATCATCATCAAAGCCCTTGACGTAATTTTGAACAGATGCACAATTTTGAACTAAATCTTAAAGGCCACTTAGGCCTAGAAGATCAGAGCCCTCTCAGTCTGCCATCATTCCTTCTTAAGATTATCTATTCATCTATCCTATCCAACTTGACTTCTCAGATGAATCAAAATATTATAAGGTACAGCTTCAGAATGCAAACCAAAATTAGCTTCCTAAAAGTCAGATGACTTCAAACAATAATAAAAATCATTATTTGAGTTTAGAAATTGTCTAAGGGTGGGTAGAAGTCATCTGCGATAGCAATGCAACATTTCGATTGAAAAACAGTGCTATGCGCAAGATGAAAAGAATAAATAGATCATGTTGCTCATGTCTACCTCTTGCGACTATACTTGTTTGCTAAGGAAAGAATTCTATCTAACACTCGAAGCTCTCATTTGCGACGAAATCAGGGAGTCTACTTGAAAAAATCCGTCTTCTGAAGCTCCGCACGACTCCAATTCACTTCTGGTAGTTTCTTGCAAGCAATTATCGAAGAGAATATGAGAGCTTCGATACATGTGCCCCTGGTGTAATCTCAGCCATAGATGCCTATTACGTTCAAGGTTCGTGGTTCGAACCCCTCGAAATATTCCAAAAAAAACTCATGGGAAACTCTTTTGCGAGCGATTGTCAAGTAAATACACAATGCCATGAAAAGCGTTTTCCAACTTAGTCGTTCGCAAACAGCATAAAATTGTATGACCTTGAAATGCGTTGGTCCCCAAGTATTTCACAGTTTTGTTGCACCTTCCTATTTGGTTATTTTAGTTGGGTAGAGATTTGCTGTTTTTCGTTTGCAAACGCATGTTGACTCATTTTTTTAATGGTGTTTCAGAAGACAACTATTATGTTTCATCTAGAATTCTTAAGTTTTTGAAGTAAGAATTCCAAGAACATATCTCTTTTCTTTGTAATATTCAGAAAGTCTTTCTACTAGGGCAGCTCTAAAAACAGCTCTCATTTCTTATTGAGCCTGTCTGCTGAGTTATAACGAAATGCTGCTCTCGCGCACAATCCGGGTTTGGTGGTATACTTATTTAATGCCGAAATAGTCATGACTTGTTTCCTTTCAGTTTTTGATCAGACTCAAAAACTACTAAGCTCCCATTTCTCTGAGAAGTTCTCTTCAAATTCCAAAAACAGATGTCTCTAAGCATCAATGCTTCTCAAGCCTTAATTTTTTTCTGTTGTGTCAAAATAGCTATATATTTTCAATGACTGCTAAGCTACTTTCGTGGTTTCTTACAATACCCCTAATTATAGTTGAAGGATTTGATTTTAGTTTTTTGAAAGTATTGCTTTTTAACAAGAAGGAATATGTATCAAAAGTAACACTTTCTTTAAGTGACCCTTTTCCTTTATTTGGTGTGAAAGTACTTCCCAGTCGACTTAAGGGCAATTATTATCTAACAACAACATTTTCTTCAAAGTGCATCGAAGTAAAAAAATGCTCAAATCCAGAAGCACTAATAACAATTTCCTAATTCGCACCTTTGCAAAACCAAAATTCATAACTAATCCCTCACTGAAGGATAACACAGGACCTCCTCGAACTTACCTCTAAACCTCTCCATTGAAGACAATAAAGAATATTTCCTCAATTTCCACCGCTATTTCCCTAAAAAAGAAATGAGGCGTGGCGAAATGCTTCACGGGCTATAATCTTTGTTCTTCGAAAGATGAATAGAAAATCCCATAAATCGCCAGAGCACTCGGGGTTGTCATTTAATGTCAGCCTCTTCACAGAGGAAAATAGTGAAAACACAACCTCAACCTGAACTCATTAAGGTCACTCAAATAAGATGAAAATAAATAGCAAAGATGAAAGGCACTCCATACCACCACACATAAGAAGACACAACAGAATGTCACCCAAAGTCCAATCGCTAGCACTATAGATATCAATTTAAATTATAGTCCACGACACAAATTATTGCCCAAGAAAGCAGATAGGTAGATGAAAAAAAAAGAATGAAAATAGAAGAACAAATGGCCATAGTCTCCAATCCGGTGGTACACATGCATAAGGTGTATGGTTGGGATTTTAGGTTTATCTGCGGCAGATATCTCTTTCCTGCGTGTATCCCGACAGCGCGAGTTCAAAGCCCTGACAGGTTTCCCAAAATTTCATATAAATTTCCCAGAATGAATGTTTCTCACAGATACATTTTCCATCCTCCCAAATTCAACAACAACAAAAGCCCAGTCTAACTGCGATTTGAACCAGTTTTCGAAATCCACCAGCAGTCTTATGGGAAGATTAGGAGTTGTTTTTTTTTCTTTTTTGTATTTTTGTATTTAGTGCTGTCCCAAAGTTTTTTTTTTTTTGAAAATTTATCTGTCGCATAGTATCGAACACACAAGAGTCAAAAGGTAAAAATACCGCTCGCCTATATGGTGCGCTCGTATTAGATACGCCACTGAGATAGACTCTACACTCAGAGAAAAAATCCCATAAAATCAATAGGAAAACTATTGTTCCAATAGATTTCTACTATTAAATTTGGTCAATGGGATTTGTACTATTATTTCAATGGTTTTCATACCATTATGTTTAAGTGATGTGAAATAATAGGTTCATACTATAAATTCAATGGTATATCCTATAAAACATTCTATTATTTTATTTCGAATTTCGAAGTTAGAATAATTTCGAACACACACCTCAATGGTTTAATACTATTGAAGTAATAGTATGATACTATTGATATAATGGTATAAGACTATTAATTAAATGATGTATTACTATTAAATTTATAGTACTGTACTATTAATATTATGGTATCTTACTATTTATTTAATGGTAGTATACTATTAATTTTATAGTACTGTACTATTAATATTATGGTATCTTACCATTAATTTAATGGTGTAATACTATTCATTGAATAGTACTGTACTATTGATTTTACAGTATCGTACCATTAATTTAATGGTAGTATACTATTAATTTTATAGTGCTGTCCTATTTATATTGTGGTATCTCTCCATTAACTTAAATGTATAATACTTACATTTTTAAGTATTGTACTTTTAATAATTGATAATAAGTTATCGTACCATTGATTTTATACAATAATACTATTGATTTAAAAGCACAAAAAGCATATTGATTTTTTTGAATAGTATTTTACTATTGGTGACTATGATTTAAAACTGAAACCGAAATTAAACTTTTATTAATATTCACTTAGCTTACCAAACGCCAAACTTATCCACAAATTGTTAAAAAAAAACCCAGCAAAATTTGCAATTTTTTAAATTTTATTTATTTTATATAACCATAACATTATTTTAAATAATACTTTTACAAACATCACATTTACATTTTTTACAAACATTACAAAATCTATTATTTTAACAAAAATTAAAGTAAGGAACACCTGACTTATTTTCGATTGACATATATGTACATAAGCGCAGTTAAAACTTTATCACTTTTTTTGTATTTAGCTCACTACTATGCTCTGATTAATTGTATAAGTTTCTGAATAGGTCTGCACGCACTGACAATAACGAAACAAATGAGGAGAATTTGAAGAATTTTTATAAATGTATTTCGCATTTTAATGGGATACCATTAAAGTTAATGGTATATACTATTAAAATTGAACACTAATGGTATTCATACCATGAAAATATAACGGGACTCTGGCGACGCCTGATATTATAGGAGTTTAGATTATTGAGAAATTATTAGCAAAAAACATTACAAAATCTACATATTATTTTGAGAAAACTTAAGTTAGGAATACCTGACTTATTTTCGATTGAAATATGTTTAAATTCTTATCACTTTTTTTTTGTATTTAGCTCACTACTATTTTACTTACCTTCCATTACTTACCTATGCATTTTGAGAAAAATTGTAACTCATTGACATGAAGTTCAACAATTCAAATATCAATGCTTAAGCCCGTCAGCAAAGATAAATTGCGTTAAACTTTCGAAAATATATTAATTTTATTTTACGATAATATTAAAAGGACTGGATTAGTTTTATTTTTACAATTGGAGTTTTTGAGATTTTATTTTCACGAACACTACGATGAAATATGTATGATGTCGAAAAAGTAATTTTTGACAGTCCCTTCCCCTTAGATTAATAATAATTCATACTATAATCAACAGTGTGAATAATCCTATTATTAAATTTGTGTAGCTATGTTTAAATGTTTAATATTAATAATATTTTGAGCAGATAATACTTAACAAAAGTATAAACAATAAATATTAGTCTGAAATATTTATGACACACTCAATATGAAAATACTAAAATAAGAATGTATGTTTACGATTGAAGCCAATGGTATTACGAATGAATACCATTATTATTACTTTTCGAATATCGACAGAGTTAATAGTACGGTACTATTAAGACTATAGTATATACGATTAAAACCAATGGTACTTGTCTTATTAAAACATAAAATATCTAATAGGACTCACCATTAAAAATTACTTTTCGAATTTCGAAAGAGTTAATAGTACGATACTATTAATACAATAGTAAATACCATAAGTTTAAATAGTATTTACTATTAAATCAATAGTTTCTGTCCTATAAATAATAACAGTTTCAAAACTATTAATACAATGGTACAAAACTGTTGAAATACTATTGAAAAGAGTTTTTTTTCATTAATGGTAGTCCCATTACCGACTTATGGGATTTTTTTCTCTGAGTGTAGTCCGTCGTCTATCATGGTCAAGTGAAATGCAAGGCGGACGGACGAAGCGGCGCGGCAGGGTGAAACGCGCAGAGACATTGGTTTAAATTTATGGAACTACATGAAGATACAAAACGCGTTTTAACCAATTTCCCTTTTGGAATTGAAATTAATAAATTTCATTATGGGATGGGTGCATCCATATCACTGTGTGACGCTTACGGTGACCCTTTGGGGTTTTCCCTAATTCTACGTTAGATTTCTTGCCACAGAGTGCATCAGAGCCAACCTGTGAAGCAGAGTTTTTCATGTTGTGCTGTTGTCTGTTGTCGGTGTATAGCGGCCGCTCGCAGGTACCCTGCAGTTTTAATGGCTATCAAAAGATCCAATAATAATCGCGCGCGGCATTTCTTCTTCTCATCGGAGACACACCATCATAGCACACAAAAAATAGAAAGTCTTGTGTCTTGAAAAAAAAAAAAAAAAATATTATGTAGGCTTTCAAAAAGAAAAAGGCCCGACTATGGCCGAATGAAGGAAGAAGAACAAGAGACCGGCCAGGCGGCCACCGGTAGCTGTCAAATTGAAAATTTCTTTTTCTTTTTAGATTATAAACATCGAAAATTTATTGCCGATTCAGTTTCACCACTAAAAACTTAAAAGATACAGTATCTATGGATTGGCCGGGACTGGACAGTGCGGACACTCAATCCGACTTGAACTAACAACAGGTCATAAGATAGACTTTTTGTTACTGTGCTGTGTGTCCATCTGTCATTCAAGTTGAGTGTTGGTTTGTAATTGATTTGGTAAATTGCATCTATTTCTACCACGTGCGTGTCGCACATACTCAAAGAAGCACCAACGATAAAAAACAAAATCCAAAACAGTAGTTCATCATCGGCGTGCTCAATTGTCAATTATCTTGGAAATTTCTTCATTTTGAAACAATGAAAGGTTCATCTTTTTTGTTTTCTTCTGTTGGTGTTGGATTTCTCCTCTTCGGTTTGATTGACAGGCTCCTTTGGTGCGAGGACATCGACATATGCCGGTGATGGTGACTCTGGCCGGCTATACCTACATATGAAGGTAGCTCAAAAAAGGCCAGTAGCCAATGAATGGCTATACCTACTACCTACTCGTCACTGTTAACTTCATTAGGCTGTTTGGGATAAAAGAAGAGTGTAATGCTGCTTTTCAGCCCAATTACGTTGCTTGCGCTTAAATCGATTTGAGTCTCAGTCTCACAATCGGACGCAGGGAATCCAACTCTAATAGGGGCATTTTGGTTAAATGGCAAGCCGAATGGAACAAAGTAACCAGCCCATCAACACTTTTGATCAAATTGAATGAGAGATTGAGTAATGGAAGGAAACGAGCGAGAACGAGGATGAAAAACGAAATCCATCACTCACCGGGATAAGTGGTAAGTATACGTTACGTACCTGCGCACGTATATGACTATGCCTATATGCTATACACAACGGAGAGGGGATAATAAAACCATTAAGTTGGACTGTTGCTGGGATCTCACTTGATGTCTCCCATTGGAGTTTAGTTGAAGCACGAGTCAATCTGAAAGTGAGCTTCCGAGAAGTCAGCACACTTGATGACTCTGTCTGATAATAATTACTTCTTTCAAGTTTCAGCTACTGAGTAAGACTTTCGAATTGAAACATCAACACGACCCTAAAAGTTGACCACTAAGCAATAAAAAAGGAGTAATAAACACCACGCACGAGACGTATCTATAATGCTTTATAGGGCAGTAAAAGAGTTAACGCAGATGATGTCTGAAGGATAGGGAACATATTCAGAGAATGAATTTAGAGCAAGAAAATTTTTGTCTAGTGGCAGTATTTTTTGTAATTATCTCATAGTTTGCACACTTTGAAGAAATTTTCTCTGGAATTCCTTATGAGCTGACCACATCGACACAAGATTAAGCGTTTTCTTATTTGATTTGTTGATTTTAATGTCAACAAAGTACAGCTGTTTGGCAGACTGTTCTGCATTCGTGTTCCTCGGTAATACAAATCCGGTTTTTCAATTCTAGGTTCAGCTCAAGTACAAATATTTCAAAAACTTGGAAAAATATTTAGGCATTAGGGGCCTCCAATAGAAATACTGTTAATGGAGACGTCTGTGAGATGATGAAACAAAGACTGGTTCCAATTCGAATGCCTCACATAAAGGCGACCATTTCCATGAAACATTATATGCTGTAGAAGAATCGCTCATTCCAACAATTTCTAGGAGTTTTAGCTTCCAAAGAGTTACTGAGTTCGAAGTTCTTAATGCAGTCACTTTAACTAAGTCAAATGCTGTCGGACTAGATAGAATGCAGCCAAAGTTTTTGAAAATTATTATTCATGCGGTGCTCTCCGAAATTACATGTGTTTTTAACAACATTTTAACCTACTCCACATATCCGTCTTCCTGGAAGATCTCCAAAATTATCCCTGTACTTAAAAATACTGCCTCTAGCAATAAATCCTATCGACCTATCGATTCTTTCGAAGGTTTTTGAGAAACTTTTGAGCAAGCAGGTGCACTCTTTTCTCAATGAGTTTAACCTATTATCACCTGAGCAATCCGGTTTTACACCAAAAACTACTTCGCTTTCACAGCATTAAAACTTATGGAAAGTTACTTGACAGGTCGCTCACAGGCTGTCTACTGCAACCAAAAAATGTCAAGTTTTCTTCAAAAGGAAGCTGGTGTGCCACATGGATCCATCTTAGGTCCACTATTGTTTACCTTATTCAATAATGACATTACCTCAATTTTGAAATGCTGTAAGGTCCAAATGTACGCTGATGATGTGCAGATGCATTTTAGCTATCCGATAGGTCTAGTTGAGGATGCCACTGAGCGAATTAATGAAGACCTTAGCTCAATAGCCTCTTGTTCGAAAAATAATAAGCTTATGCTGAACTCCAGTAAAAGTCAAGCCATATTAATAAGTCGCTTAAGCATTGACGCTCAAAACTTACCAAAACTCTGCTTAGAACTGACCAATGTAAAAAATCTCGGTGTTACATTAAACCAAAATCTCACCTGGGGAAATCATATTATTAAAATAGTACCCAAGATTTATATGGATCCCTCCGGATTCTATATCAAATTGTAAACTGTCTTCCTTTCAGGACTAAGGTAATGCTGGTTAAGTCACTTTTATTCCCAACCATTTTTTATGCTTACCCAGTTTTCTGTGACCTAGATATCGCCTCCTTACGTAAGTTGAAAGTAGCTATAAATAGTACAGTAAGGTTTTCCTATAACATTGGTCGAAGAGAACAAATCTCTGGTTATGTTAAGGCTTTCCTTGGAATGGAGTTACAACAGTATCTCGAGTTTAAAACACTAACTTTTCTTTTCAGTCTTAAAGAAAATAAAGTGCCCGAAAATCTTTTCCAAAGAATTCAATTTGCATCTTCTTCCGGAAGAAGCAGAAGTTTCGTGTCACCTATTACGAACGACTCTATAACTCAAAAACAGTTTTTTGTCTGCGCCATAAGAATTTGGAATCGCCATCAGGTATGAGGGATTTTCAAGAAAAGCTTAAACATTATTACTGCTCATATCATAAACATATTCACAAAAAAGAAAAATTTAAAAAGTTCAAGAAAATAATGTAAATAATAATTTAAATTATTATTTAAATCAAAAGTTAATCATTTATAATTTTTTTTTTATTTATTGTTTCCATTGTTTCACAACTTAAATATAATATTGTATCTACAGGCAAACATAATTTATGTGCCAATAAACACAAATACAAATACAAATACATCTAAATCTATAAGTGTAGACATCCGTATGGTTGAAATCAAAAGAAACATCACATTTAGTGGCACCTGTAGTTCAGGAGGATGGGAGGTTCAGTATCTAACTATGTAGAAAATGATGAACACGGGAAATTAATCTCGGAAATGCAAGGGATTGTATAAGCAAAGAAATATGACAGACAGAAGATCTGGATCTGGTAATCTTGGGTGTACTTTTATTGTTTAGCAGCATAAATTTTATGTGTGGAAATTTCATGAATGAAGCAAGTATATTTTTTCTCTTTTGTTTGTGTTTGTAATAGGATTTTTCTTTATTTGATCGTACAAATAATACATCGATTTCCCAAGACGATTTTCACAAAACTAACATCTAACACGAACACTTACTTGTTTGTGTAAGTTTTTTTGAAAACTTTAACACTTTTCAGCTTTCAATCAAATTAGGTGTATTCCCAGGTCTTTGGAAAAAGTCTATCATCACTCTTACAAAAAGGGTGAAAAGATTGAATTTAAAAACTGTACACTTCAAAACTCTCTTGCATCCTTCAACTCTTTAAGCAATTCTTTTGTCACAGCCCCTCATTTTTTACAAAAATCATTATTCGCAGCCAGCAGCATAGGTCTTTACAAAGAAAATCAACGGTAGCATACCTTCTTTTCTTTCATTACAAATGTTCAAATCTTCTTGAAAATGGGATTGAGCTCGACTGCATTTACACTGACTTTTCCATGATCATGATGTTATATTATATAAGCTCAAGGCTTTTGGTTTTCCATGGCATTTAATAAATACTATTAAATGGATTTACTCCCATCTCGAAAATAGAACGTACCAAGTAAAATTTCGTAACAATTTATCCAATCCTTTCAATGCTCTGTCGGGTGTACCACAAGGCAGTCACCTTGGGCCTTTGCTTTTCAATATCGCAATCAATGACGTTATTGCTCACTTGAGCGCTTGTTCTAAGCTCCGTGCGACTTAGTGTCTGAGATGCAAAAACAAAGTAGATACTGCCAGCAAAGTTGCTTTAGATTTGATCACAGATTTAAAATATTTAAACTTTTCATACTTGGGATCTTGGGAAGCACACTTCCATTCAAATTAATGTCTTGGAATAAAGGTAGGTACATGTTCTGATTATAAAATGGTTATGGACAACACTATCACTAGTACGCTGTCTTTTTATACTAAAACTGAACCCACTTCTTAAACTTTTGCTCACGCATTAAATGCTTCTTGTATTGATGTAAGATCCTCACTTCATATTCAGCACAGAATTCTTAAAGTTCTTAGGTCATTTTTGCTCCAATTTTTGTCAAGAACTATAATTAAAAGCAGAGGTCTAAAGATGGTTCCTTAGTATACACCTACTGTGACATGGAATGCTTCAGTGATCCAACTGGACATTTTACCGTCGCGTCATCACTGCTTCTTGCTTCTTCATACATATCCTCGATCATCCGCACGTGGGTCTCTGGAACTCCTTCTTTTCTGAGGGCCAACCATACCAAATCTCGCGGTTTTCGATAAAGCATTTTTTCGAAGTTAATCAGCACAACATGAAAATATTCTAAGGAATCAAGAAGTTTTCCATTCGGATCCTTTTACCTTGAGTTGCAGCTGCTGTTGACTTACACGCAGCGGCGTAGCGAGGGTCCAGGCCATGGGGGGGTAAATTTTTATGAAATCCCGACTAGTCTTAAGAATTTGCCGACTGCATCAAAAAATAAATCTATATATATAAAACACAATGTAAGGGGTTTTCAAAAGGGACGCTACAAAAGTAGAGCAACAGTGACAGCAAACGACGTAATATTTCTTGCCGTTCTTTTGACATTTCCAATAAGTAAAAGGTGTTCGTTGAAGCCCTGGGGTTGTCCTAGATTCGCCACAAGGCGTTTTTGAGAAACCTAAATTCGCCCTGAGTGTCGATTTGAGTGTTTTTTGAGTCATAGGTTTGCCATAGGTTTTCCCCCAACTCACCCTGGCTTTTTGCTGTGGCGATTTGAGGGCTGTCAAATGGCATGTATTTTTTTTTAATGATAGGGATATGTGCTGATTTGTGGTTTTGGTTCAGAGTTTTTTGAGGAGTGAAAAACTCAGGTTTTTTTGACAACTCATAGGGTTGTCAAGAAAACCTGGTCAACCCTGGGAATAGTTAAACCAACAGACATAAAGTTTGCCGTTTTATAATAAAAAGATATATGAGCCAACAACGAGTCGAAATTATTAAAATTTACAACCAAAATTCGGAGTTGGTGGCCTCAACGTTAAGAGCGCTAAGTCCAATTTATGATGAGGCTATCATTTCTAGTTGAATGGCTTCGTCAATAAACATAATATGCGGTATTAGTCAGGCAGCAATCCACTCGTACTCCATGAGTCATCATTGCATCCCGAAAAAATTACGGTTTTGTGTGGTTTATGGGCGGCGCGGCGTCATTGCGTTACTGTGGATGGGGATCGCTACCGTTCAATGATAACCAAATATTTTTGACCCCAAATGTATGTCACAATCAATTTATTGGAAACCAAGTTTGGAAAACGTGTTATCTCGCGAAATGGTCCAGTCGCTTGGCCGCCTCGATCTTGCGATTTGACGCCGTTTGACTATTTCCTGTGTGCTACGTCAAGTCTATGGTCTATAGGCCAACAAGCCAGCGACGATTGTGTACCCCGACTCTACATTTTATGCCACTGATTAACACCCACCGATACCAATTCCGAATTAGCAATTTTCTTTGAATTCCTTCTGAGAATAAAATGCAAGTAAAGCAAAATGCAGTGTTTTTGTAAGGATTGAACTCCAAAAAAGAATAATCAGAATACCATGTGAAAAATTGTATGTGATGTATGATTTTAAAATCGTTGTATGTTATATGAAATGTAGTGTTGTATTAAAATCAACTTTGTTTTTCTACCTTAATTTGCCGACTTGTTAGTTTTTTTGGGAAGCAAATCGACTATTGCAAACATTTCCGTTCGTGTCTTTTTGGTTGAGTTGACTTAACTCGACAAATCTACTTTGTTTTTCTTCCTCGATTTGCCGACTCAGGAAAATCGTGGGGGGTGCTACACCCCCCCCACCCCCCCCTCTTGCTACGCCCCTGCTTACACGCGGAAAATCCGAATTGATTATTAAATATCTTTTTCATAGTCGACTACCCAATCCTCGCTCAATAAAGTGTGGGACATCAGCTGGACTGAATATTAGATATCGAAACTTGGTGCATCTCCCTTCACTTTATACATTGTCAGAATGTTACTTCTCGACCATTGCTTGAGGAGATTACCATTACGACCGTCAATTCACCCAATGAGCATCATGATCCATCTATCACCTGTTGTCTTCCGTGTCTGTCCAAATGGAATCTCATCTGGTTTAGAAACCTTGTTTTTTTTTTGATTTTTTAATAGCTTCTTACCAACCTTTCAACTGTGATGTCGTGTTTTTCCGTCGAATTAACTTCAGCTTCATGGAAAGTGTTCTCGAAAAAATTCTTCGCTCAATAGGACATCGTAATATTGTGAAGAATTTCGTAGACATCACAATCAACTGTCTTTGAGCATCGTCAATGCACTTCGGCGAACAAAATTCCTGAGCGTTTGTCCTTCTTTGAGTGGTTTCTCCTCACTCGATTTTACGAAAAGGTTGGTTTGCATCAGGACTCAGAAGTGGGCAGAAGTGTCTTCCGTTAACCGATAAATGCCTTTTGTGCTCTTTGCTTGGATATTTGAGAGCAAACCTTGGATAGGATTCCAGCCTTTTCATTTATATTATATCTATTAATATAAAACCTGGTTCAATCTCGTAGAACTGGTTTGCTAATCCGTCGGATCAGTACCCTGTGAAGCAATAGTAGTCCCATTGTAGGTAGCATTGTCGAAATAGCTACGAATTTGTCGTAATCAAAACAAATTTTTCGTTGTTGCCACGAATTTGTAGTTCTTTCGACAATGTTGTTGAATAGTGACAGCGCTGTTGTGGTAGAGTATCGTAATTGGAATAAGTTATATTTTTCCGCAAAACCGCTGTAGTAACAAAATAAGTCCAATTGGAAATCGCAGCTATCGTTATCACGCAAATGATCTCATAACAGCGACGCCGCTCCGTGGTACCAATCTTAAAAAGAAGTCGTAATTTCAATTCATTTGCCGCAATTGCGCGTCGTCGTAATCTTGTCACAATCCCACTAAATTTGTCGGAATGATCACGACAAGATTGTCGATAGCGCTGTCATTACAGTGACAAAGTTGCTGCAATAACTTGTGTAATAGAAAACGAAATTCTCGTATCGGAAATACCAAGTTTCAGTTTTTTCCACTAGAAACAAACCTTCATGTAACGTTATTGGTATTAAAGAATTCCAAACGCAATTGGTATTTTATCATTCCCAGTTTGGTGGCAAATATTTAAGCAAAGAATTCAAGCACTTGAAACAGGTCATCTCAGCTTTCTCAGCTTTAGAATATCTCACGCTAAAACAAAAATTCTTTTTCAACCTTAAGTCCGCTGTACGCACGTCATCTCTCAAAGCGAAGAGGAAAAGGAAACATTTTTGGCGCCAACCCTTCCAAAGAAGGAATCTAATTAATTTTGCAAAACATTCAAGGCGCCCATGTCGTTTTTGGAAATAAGCCGCATTCATTTCTCGGGATGTTCTTTTCATTTGGTTCTTTTTTTTCTCAGTGACAAAAATGTATAAGAAAAACGAGCAGAGCTAAAACAAAAACAACTCACTTGTCTGTCCTTTGCTCTCAATACGAATGTGGGTTGGCGCTGAACACATAGCAGCCTTTCAGCCTTTCTAGATACACTCGCAGGCGAACAGCGGATAAGAATTGTAGGTGTCCATTGGAACAAAATTCAAACAACGAAACACTCACCTTGATCCCAGAGATCCCCATCCCCATCTCCCTTTTCAATTAACTAAAAACAAAAACTTAAAGAAAATAAAATAAGAACCAGAACAGAAGCTGTACAACTTATGTAGGTATAGAAGATAATCATAGTAGGTATACCCTTGGCGTTCGCGATACTCAATGGAGCACCGCGTGGTTAAATTTTGCACAAAACGGCGGAAGTCTATGTCCTGTAGATGGACTTCTTGTGTTACACTTGATCATGGCACGCATCGACATCGCCAATAACATCCCCAGAGCCCAGAGCAGACCGAAAATGCTAAGACATTTTAATTTAATTTGATTCTCTGGATGTGGTCACTCTTTGGACTTGGGCCCTTTTATTACTTCTCGCCTTCATGTCCAACCAGCAACAGCATCGGAAACAGAGATGTGTGTGTGTGTGTCAGTGTCACTGTCAGTGGATGAGGCCCAAACGAAGAGCCAAGAAGAAGATGTTCTCATTAGCATAAGTTCTGAAGACGTTCGAGTCGGTGTTTTGTTTTATTCAGCTACTGTATGAGCAGCTTGTGAGGTGGTACCATACATCCGAAAGAATTGGGACACTTTATTGCCTTGATTTGCTTATTTTGTAATCGGTTTGTGTGTCTTTTTTTTGCCTTTTGTGAACACGCCGTCTGAATGAAGGAGTTAATTAAGATACTGCGAGGTCGCTCGGACATGCCGAACAGTCCCCGGTAGGCCTGTTTCGTGCATAATTCTTATAAATTTGCTTCTTTCTTTTCTTTTTATTATTATTGTTTTTTTTTTTTTTTGTTACACAAAAATGGTCTCTCATTTAGCTTGTCAGTTACTTTGGGATAAAAATGCACCCTGCATTGTTCGCATTCTTTTGTGCAAAGTCATCCCCCGATGACAATGTATAGAACAAAATACTCGGTGTTCCGATAGAGATGGTGTGGTGATGGTATTGTTTGGTCGGTATCCGTGTCGATCATTATCCACATATGACATATGAGCAAAAATTCTTGACCCCTGCTCACTGCACGTTGGTTTTTATTTTGATCGATCAGGAGGGTTGCTGATTAAGTGCAAATATTTTGGTGATTTTGGGGTATCAAGTGTAAAAAGGACATATGCCGCATTGAGGACTCATCTGCCATGGGACAACAATATCGAATGAAAGTGACGTATTTTGTTTGACAGGCAATTAATCTAGTTTCACGTGCCAAAGCAAGGCACATCGAGTTGTATTAGGTTTGGATGCTGATGAATAGATGAGACAGATGCTTCAAGTTAAAGGATTGACAATTTATCTGAAGAATGCAATTTAAAAATGGGTAATGCGTTTGTCTCAACTGGAAAAATGATAGTTTATAAGTTTAACACTTTCAAGGACACATTCTTTTTTTAAGTTAAAAACAGACAGGCATTTCAGTCAGTGCTTGTTGTGCAGTGATGAGTGAGAAAGAAATGGCTTTCAAAGCATGGTGAAAATTCCACTGAAATAACATTGGTCGACAATGGTGTTGTCACAGAGAGCAACCTATATTTTTTTGAAGATGTTTTCGGCCTGGATTTCGAATCTTGCGCTTGAATTGCTCTGTCACATCATGTTTACGAGATACTGAACCTTCAAAAAACAATTGTTTGCTATTTTTGAGCATATTAACATGCAAAGAACTTTAGGTACATAAATACATACCATTTCTTTTCCAATAGTTTGTTATGCGTTGAATACAAAGCTGGCCTTGAGATGGTTCTATAAGGTACATCAAATTTCTGGGACATTCAACTTCAAAAACAGTTAAGAACTTACTGATTTGAATTCAGCGAATACCTAAACATTGGAAGGCAATGTTTTATTTTTAGGTTATCAATAAGCAGTAAAGGTTCAACAAAGGCAAAAGATTTTTATTTTATTTAAGAACAATTCTGGGCTCAGGAGCCGGGCTTGAATTCAGGTCTTTGAGGGATATGTTAATTTGCTCTTTGTGACATAAAAAAACACAAATTTGCTGACCAGTCTGATAAGCATGAAAAGGCTAGCCTCAAAGTTATGACAATAAAGAAACGAAGAAGAAGTGCATCTAACTGCAGGCAAAGAGCAAGGAGCAGACAAGTTTTTGCCCGGCTATGAATGGCTGCGTTCTTAAAACTGCGGCTCAAATGAATGAAAAAAATTGAACGTTCGTTCAGCGAAGATCATTAGAAATGTTCAAGGAAACCTTTTAGCAAAAGGCGATAACTGTCAGCACAGGTGCTGGAAGATGTCCAGTCAGTGACTTGAGACAAGTGCCTTAACAGCACCTTCAAACGTCGAGTGTTGCGACGCAAGCGTTAAGTCGACGCTGCTATTTGTTGTGCCACTGCTGACCAAACCCAACCCAACCTACTTTCGCCACGCTCTGACACCGTTTTAATTCCAACAATTGTGCAGCTGCTGCTGTTATAAAAGTGGCTACTCATTCTGATTCTACCAGAGCCCTTAGCATATAGAACCTTCTATCTGCTGCCTTGAACTTGACAACCGGTGTTGTCAGCAAAACCTTCACCGATGCACAGCTCCTTGCTGACCCATGGCTCAAATTTCCAACGCTCGAGCTAGCTCTGCCGTCCTGATTAAACTCAGACGCGTCTGGGTTGACGGAGACTTGAGTATGTTAATAATCTACTTATCTCCTGCTGGGATGGCTAAGATCTGGCAGTATGTTTATGTGTAGTAGTGAATGGTGTCGCTTCGAACAAAATGTGCAATTTTCATCCCTTGGGCAGTTCGAAGCGAAATGATTTTAGCCTAAACACACCTTTGCTGTCTTCACTACTTGCGAGCGCCTCTACACATCTATGTTCAAAAACTTCTGGCATTTTCTCAATGAATGGTGACATCATGGCGGATGAATTCGGTTCCGGCAGTTGTCTTCGTATGAAACACCTTTCGCATTTCTGTACCACCTGGCTTTAGCACATCGTTCCTGAAAGAACTCGGTTGAGCTGCTTCACCACTCAGTGCTTTCAAAGTCCTAAAATGTGCTTTCAAAAACTAAAGAAAATCGCTCCAGGTTGGCATCTCTTTCTGGTTCCCCATCTTTTCCTCCCACAACTGCTGCAGGTTACAAGGTATAATTTATAAATAAATCCCATTCCATTGATCCACAGGTACCTCCAGGTTATTCAGAGCGTGGACACATTCTTGTGCGAGGCGAATATAACCTTCTTCTGCCTATCAACCGACTCCTTAACAAGTCACTTTTGGCTAAACAGCAGTTTAAGTTGTACGTTTACCAAAACACGCTTGTTGTCCTATCGCGCCGTTAACAACTCCCATGCCTTGTCGAAATTCCCCGCGACACAAGATAAATGCTGGAGCAAACAATCAGCCTCGCCTTCTAAACTGGGCTTCAGAAAATTCATTTTATTCACGTCCGTCGGTTAAGTTCTTGTTGGAACAAACTAGCGAAGAAAATATCTTGTGAAACGACCTCCATATTGTATAATCCCCATTGAACTTAGGGAGATTAACTTTGGGTAATCTCAGCTCGGTGTAAACCATCCCTGACTGGGCTAAACTCTGACCAGCCTGATCTGCTGCCGGTGCCGACGTTGCAGGAATCGTAGACAAACTTTCTTAGTTTTTTGTCAGATCAGACCTATAGTCCAGGTAAATGTCGTTGATTTTGGCAAATACCTCTAAACAATCTTCCATTTCTATCCCAGTTTCCAGATTCCCTGAACTAATATTTTATTCAAGCAAGGCTAGACGGTAGACGGCTACTTCTAATTTCCAACTGCACGCATACGACCGACGTGCTTTGGGCTCTTTCTCGAAGTTTCTGTATTTTCTCTCTATTTGCTCCAGGAGTCTTATCTGTAAATCTCCGTAAAATGGCAGAGCAGGAAGTTCGAACAGACACCATATGATTCTTGGAAAAAGGTGGGAAACATCAAGCCTAAGGTGGCTAATGATTCTCTTTCCGATGCTTTCAGGAGGCTATAGTCTGCGTAAGCAATAGGGAGAAAGTTATCTACTATCAATGAACAATGGGATAAGAGATACACGAAATCGCTATGAATAGCTTTTGATCATGTTGATGTCCCACACTTTGCCTGCCACAAGTAATAGCACTATCTACTAAAAAACCAATGCGGGTTTTTTGTTGAGATTAAGTCAGCAACAGATTTTACACAAAGTCAAAGGATCCCAATAGAAAACATCGTGGTTCCTTAGAGCGCTTCAAAAACCATTCGATAGACAACCACGACGACAATAAATAGCTCCATGTGCATATAATGTTTATGATCAAGAATATGTTTGAAGGATTTATGACGAAAAATTTCTTCCACCACTCAAATACGGTTCATAACATTGGACAACGTACGAATAGTATGAGAGTAAGTTGACGACAACTGAGACGAAGGTGCTTGGTATGACAGCAGGAAAAACAAAGCCTGGTAGTTTATTAGAAATTTGAAGATCCGTGGCAGCCTTCAAGTAAAAAATACATAAAGACTTCATGTTCAAAGGAGAGATTCAGAGAAGCACGCCAAAAAGTCAGTATCGTACATACGTTCAGACACGATCGTTAGGATAAAAGAGAAAGGCATGCCAAAACACTGATGGTTCAGACATCAGATGCAACTAAATTTATTGTAATTGGTTGGTTTCAAACATGGAACAATCCGAAGCTGGGAAGTTTCCCGACGCATTCTGGGTAAACACAACGTCTCCCACAAGTAGATCACTAGTGTGAAGCAGCAAAGTGGGAGGGCAGTGATCCTTCAAGATCACGATGCTCGTATAGCGCTGAAAAAGGAAGAAGAAGAATGACTACAAATTGTGGTACCGATTGTTACGTTATCCAAATTTTTGTCGGGATGAAGAAAAATTAGCCATGATAACGATAATTTTATCAACTTTTGACGTAATTGCGACGAATCTGACACTATAACGACAAATCTGTTACGATTAGGAAATTTTGTGGAGACTTCGAAAACGTTGTCTCAATGACGATAAAGACAATATTTTTTCGCAATAGCTACAACTTTCTCAGGGTAGCGAACTTTTCTTAGCGGCTACCACAACTTTCACCTGTTCGCGAAGTGAAAGTTTGCTATTTGCTGACCGCTTAAGTAACAAAGCCGTAGGAAATTATTCCGTTTTAGTGAATAAATTTAACTGTTGAGGGGAAATAAAAATGGCACCACGACGATTTTCTTCCAAAATATCATAATATCCCCTTTTTTTTATTTCAAGGACTTCCTTTGAAAAATCACTTAAATAACAAGCAGATAACTCAAAGCCAATTGATCTCTGAATAGAATCACATCCAAATAAACTGGAACCCTAAAAAAACACTATAGAACTCCGTAAGCTATCGCCACACTATGGACAGATTGTATTGCAATGATAACCGCAGTCGCAACCAACTTTTCATCTTCCCAAATCTAAAATACCTATTACCTACGACTACGATGCATCTCCAAGGGTGGAGGAGGAGGGGGCGATATGCTTCCATGATCTGAACAATGACATTCGAACTCCGTTTAGCACATCCTAAACAGTTCTCGCAAAGAAATCCATATCCTACTCGGTAATCCCAGCCACACATATAAACTGTCCTCGAATAGCCCCTTTTTTATTGGTTTTTTTGTGTTATTCCCTCGTACACCTTCCTATTGTTTGTATAGACTTTCTGAGTTGTGAAGATTCAAATGTTTTGTGTATCTTTTCGTTTGTTTTCCTTTTTTCTCCTTTTTTCTAGCTCGTTGTTCTGCTACGAGTATTTAAACAAAGAAAGTTTTGGTTTCTGCTGTCACTGGGAGATTTCTTTTGCTGATGACCCTTGCGACTACGCCAAACAGTGACAACGACAAACAAAGTGAGATCCCATCCCAGCGAAATGTATCTTTTTTGTCATAGACAAGATACAAGCACAGCACACACATTCCCTCCAAGTGGTAGCGCACATCAGAGATACGTAAATGAGATTGATCTCTGAATGTGAATTTCTGGCATTGAACGCACAGTTTCTCAACTCAAAACTAAAAATGAAAAACTCGAAAGCACTCGTTGTGTGGAAGATTTTGGTTCAATCCTAGATTCAGAGACCCGATAGGGATACTCCATGTGGCTGATGGGGTCATCTCTTGTCTTGTGTGTATAACTCGGGTTAATATTGCTAAATTGAGGGTTCCATCCAGGAAGCTTTATCTACATCAGCGCAGCTCTGTGAGAGTGATTTCGAGCAAAGAGGGTGCATTGTGTCTGGCCATCGATTGGTCACAGAGGAAGACGATGGCAAAATGAAAATAACGACGAACAGTGATGATGATCATCATCATTTCATCATCAAGGTGTCAGGCCTTTCACTCATTCAAGTGGTAATTGTGTCCCGCGTCGTCGTCGGTCGTCGGTCGACCGACCGCATCGGTGCAATGCGGCTCTTGCTTTCATTCATTCTCCTCGAAGAAGCGCAAAGAATTTGTCGCTGGGATTTGGTTTGAAGTTTTATGCTGGATCACGTCGTCGTGGAATCCGCAAGGGATCCACTACGACACGGATGGTCACTTCCTTTCATCGCGCACAATACAAGATTCGCATTGGTCATAAATACGAATACACGGCGACTTTGGTGACAGACCACAACGGCAAAACATATACAATTTTTTTTGTTTAAGTCCACGCGATCATTTTTATAACTTTGCTCTCTCCCTCCCTCTCTCTCTCACACAAACTGTCTGTTGTCTGTCTCTGATCTCCTGGGTAATAATACCAAAAAGTGACCGTAAAAATACCGCTTTAGTCAGAGAATGGACCATGGTCCGTTTTGCCGACGGCAAAGAATTCCGCACAAAAAGTGAAACCATTAACCGCGCGAGGTTCGTGGAAGTCTCGTGTTTAGCACACGCGCATGCTCACAGTCTACTCTTTCATTCGCCTATTGTTTGAAATTGCATTTTTGACGGCATTCTTTGAGCACGAAATTTCATTAGAAACGTATATCGTATCGGAACCGGGACCAAACGAAAAGATACAAAAGATACACAAAAGTGCGCGCAGATTGGTTTTGGTTTTTGTTTTGGCAAAAACGTTTCTCTTGGACAGATTGGTATTTTGCGGACCGTTGTCGCACGATTAATGTGCTCATTGTCAAGGACGACGTTGGAGACAGTCTAGGGACCTAACTGTATCACGTCTCGTGGACATAACTCATATGGTATTCCCCTCCCCTCTCTCCCTCTCTCTATCTCTTGATAAATAATTGGCCCTACATGACCATGCTACTGAATCACGCTGTGGACGCGCTACTGCGAGTGGGTGCGATTTTACGCGGCAAAGCAGCTAAAGGTAGGCAAATAGATGCAGAATTGCTTATAATAGCAACAAGCGGATGCCTGATGCTTTTGGGATAGAAATTACTAGCAGGCAGCAAGTAAATGGTAAAAACATCATAAATGCCAGTTCCAAGACGACTCCAACTCGAACTCAACTCATCGCATCGTGGCGCATTGTTTATGTGGAATGGGTGGAAGAGCTACCCATAAACAGCAAGGGGAAGTTCCCGCGGACTGTAACAATGCCGCCAATGCAGATTCGCATTTGTATTCGTAGTCGTCGTCGTCGACTAAATGGGTAAACAATCGATCGAGCGATGTGGCGATCGTGTCGATTCTGTGCGCCTCGAACACAAAAATCATGACTTCCAAGTTTTGTGTTGCGCAGCTTTGTTGCCTGAACCTTCTTCTCGCCACCACCGCACACCAATCATCGGCCATCTGCACACCGAGCAGCCAATGTGTATACTCTTCGTCCTCGCCTTGGTCCTCGCCTCGATCCTCGTGCAAAGCGACAGCGAGTCCAAACAAAAGTATGTAATAAGAAATTATTCAATAAGTTGTTAGCTCTGTACAAAACGATGGGCTCTAACAGTAGCCGTGTGCAATCATAACGTGGCCGTGGCAAGATCGTGATAAAAGTGATCGCGATATAATTTTTCTTTACGAGCGAGCAAGGGCCCAAATTACACGACGACGACGACCATGATGATGATGCTCGCCTCTGTTGAGAGATGGTGGCCTGCAATTACTTAGGATAAAGGTACAGAGGGCGCTTTGCGCAGATAAGCGCGCCCTCCGTTCAAGCAAAAACCTCATTGACGGATACACACAATCCCACTCATATACTTACAGCTCTATGCCGAAAGAGCGCTTGTCAAATGCGATGGGCATTCACTTATTGTTGTCAATTTGCTAAAGCAGCGCTAAGATTGCTGCCCCATTGTAAAACGACAAATAATGACAAAGACTCACGGAGGAGCGCAACACCAGAGCGAGTGCATGTGTAAGCGGATGAGCTTAATAGCATTAAGCAATCTGACCAGAATATAATGCTCGACTTTGGAATCGTTCTATATCTGCTGTTTGAGCTACGGCTACGGCTATGCGACTACCTACCTACATCTTACTTTGGCACACTTATGCATATCCAATGGAGGAGGCATCGTAAAATATATATGAACGTTGAAGGAAGCGAAAATGGCAAATGAGTTTGATTGAAAGATTTTGTCGGGTTAGAGAGATGGTCTTTGCTTTTTGACTAACTGTCTGACCGGAGCGACCCGACACGAACTGCCAGCCTCAGCGGAAGATGACAATGCAGCAATCTGAAGTAGGTAGTTTGTTCATCTCACAGATGTGTGTACTGAACTTATTTTAAAAAATTGTTCTTCTTCAACAGCTACATGCATTCAAAGAGCAAAAATCAATTGCTTCTGCCGGCTATTCAACTATACACACGCGTACGTTTGCCGGCAATCAACTACCGACGCAACACGACAATGTAGAAATTTTCTGTTCCTCCTGTGGAAATTTTGATTTACTAACTGACAAGTCGTGTACGCAGTGTGATTAGTGCCCACGAGTGGGGCCTTATCATGGAATAGAAGGCAGTCATTATTTTATATCCGGCTCAAGTAGGCTTTTCAGCTTGAAATTGTGTCACAAATTCGCTATCAAAAAACACAAATGGTTACACGGTGGAGGGCGAAACAAAATTTGAGTAGAAAGTTACGGCAGCGATTGTTTAGTTAAAAGTAAGAACTTCAATTGGATTCTCTTTTCAAATTCTTTTCTAAATAAAAAGAACTTCTTTTAACTAACTACAAAAAGTTATGGTAAGGCAGTAAAAAATTCTCCATAAACAAAAATCTTTCTTTCCTTCATCGGCGGCGCGTTCAACTATTAGCGATTCAATCTTAAAGGGATCACAATAAACTCTACTACTTGGCTTTTTCACGATACTGATCCGCTTGTGGGGTTCTTTACTATTTCCTGTCAAAATTTTTTATCTTTTTCAGCTCAGAAGCAGATACTGGGCAAAGCTCTGGAGATGTTAACCTTTTTCAGATTGCAACTACAGTCGTTCGTGATGGTCTGCGAAAAAATATATGTCAGTCCATTTTCACTGAGGTGTTGTCTGCATCCCTTAATTTTACAACGGAAGCGAAGAGATAAAGATCTATTCTCAGAAAGAAATCTGAGTTTTATAGAGCACTTAGAAGATTTTTGGTTCTTGTTTTTCCGTGACATTAACCGCATGGTGATCAATTGACTTACTTTTTCTTCTACTTCTACACCGAATTCAAGCCTGTGACTGCTGCTAGCTGATGGTATAGTTGCCCAAAATTTGAAAATAGTTTACGATGGTCAAACAAAAAACTTCCTGAAAACATATTTCCGCATTTTGTCCTTAATTTGAACTAAAACGGCTGGTTGCCGTAGCCTAACAATCAAAGTAGTGTATACACACAAGGAACTTGCATGCGTTGCATGAACCGAAAATAGATCAGTATGTTAAGTGTCCTTATGATGAAGACCAAATGCTGACATTTTGCGTCTTAATTTGAAAAATCATATGATATCCATTTCAAGTGAGTACGTTTCTTGAGATAAGGTTTCTCAGATCTTTGTCACCTCACCTATTGCAGCTAATAAGTCACTGGGATGCATTCATGTCCTTTTTTGTTGTCAAATGCGTCAATGCGTCATAATAAGAAAAACATGTTCCATTGCAGATCGACTAAATCCCAGATCAAAAGCATTTCCTTCCTGTAGGTATGGTCACGGGAATGTTAGTAGTGTACTTTTGTGTAATTTTGTACCAAATTGTTACCATATGCATCTAAAAGGAGCATGATAAAAATTATATTCCTAAATTTCTATCTGATGTGGATATAGAGGATATGCTTCGCTAACAACACAGTTCAATTCTGTTTAATTTCACGCTTCTTTTTACTTCCGGTTTCCATTTGAATTTCGAATCGATAAAATTGTTGCTTTGCAAACAAGTCTCGGGAACAACAAAAAGATACAGGTAATCTTTTAATATTAGACCGATTAAAGTTCGATGAACGATGTCCGCTTTGTCATCGAAACTATTTTCAACCATGTGCGTAGCTACCATAGGACAAGACACATTGCCTTTCCAGAACTGTCGGCGGATACTTGAGCTTTCCGAAATTTTTTTTCTATCGATGCTTAGTTAGAACTTATCGATCTGATTCTTATTTTCTTGTAATAAGCGCACATATCAAGGAGCTATGAATACCCTTATAATGTTTAGAAAACAGAGTGAGCGTTAAGGAAAATAGGAGAGCATTTGAAAGAAAACACCGATGCACGTTGTTTTTGAGATTTTATGAATCTTAAGATTGGGAAAAAAACGGAATCTGGTAAAGCATTCCACATTTGTATAGTGCGACTAAAATATGTACTTCTTTACATTTGACTGTTCGAACTAAGGTAAAACTGATGGGCAGTCCTAGCGAGGGGGGTGTTGCCGTTGATTGGTTTTAGGGGGGAATGCTGCTGGCTGTTTCACTGGAAATCTGTTTGTTAGGAAAAGCGATAATATAGGTTTTTATTCTTATGTACGTTGTGGAAGGAAAAACAATATGTATATCTTGAATCTTGAACGTTTTAATTGAGAATAAAAAAAAATTAATATGAACAAAAGTCTATGTAAACTTAAAATACAAACTTAATGAATAAAGCTAAAGTGAATTAGTTATTTACAAAAGTTTTTACAAGCTATGTAACAATGTTGTCAATGTCTGACATGGCCTTATCATACGCAACCGTTCCAGTTCCACATCCGAAGAGCAGGGACGTGAATTTGGAAACGAATATGAAAAGCGGAGGGTTGAGTCGTCGGCAAAACAGTTAAGAGGACAAGAAGTTTCAGACAAGAGAAAATAAGGAAGAGAGTCGGAGACAAAATGGAGCCCCAAGGCACACCATCATTCACAAAAAGGGTATCCGACTTATAACCATTCAACTAAACTTGTACTGAATGGTTCCGAAGGTAGTTTCTTATGCAGCGAAGAAGAGAATAATCGATAACGAAAATTTGCGTTTTCGATAAGAGAGCTTGATACCAAACTAAATGCTTTAGAAATATCAATTAAAATAATCTTACTTCCGCCAAAACAGTTCCACTATTCGGTGAGATATGCCATCAAATCACCATTAAACCTTTTGCAAAGAAAGCCGTGCAGTCGAGTTAAGATTTAAGAAGCTTTCGTTTTTCAAGATATTTTATGAGTTGACGGTTTATCAACGTTTTCATGACCTTGGAAAAAAGGGATGTTAGTGCAATTGGACGGTAGTTGGAACAAGAGGTTGATTCACCATTTTTAGGGACGGGCTGGACAAATGCAGCTTTCCATCTGATCAGGAAGAATCCAGAATCATAGGAAAGATATTGCCAGCGTAAAAGAACACCTCTTCAGAATAGCGGCGGGGATACCATCTGGACCAGCCGATTTATGTACATTGAGATCTTTGAGGACTCTTGCAACCGATCGAGTACGAAAAAATATCTGCTTCACTGTCGAATTTATTTATCGTACAGACGTCACCGTAAGACTTCTGATTATTTTGAAATAACTTCTCGTTTTTGGTTTGTTTTTAGATTTGTGTAACAATTTTAATGCGTTATAATTAACTTATGTGTGTATATATATTCTGCAATATTCAGATGAAATATAGTCTATGTTGCTGATGTGGAATATTGAAGCATTCTAATTTTGTAAGAAATAGGAAATATGGGATGGAATTTAGTCCATTCTACTCCGGAGTATTACTCCTACATTCTAACGATGAAAGAATTTTTGAAAGCTATTCAGCATTTTCTTTTCCAGTTCCCATGGGAATATGGGAATTAAATGTAGTTCATACCACTCGCGGATAGTAAACCTCTCTAACGATGAAGGAATTTTTTGAAATCGGTGCAGTATCTTCTAAGCTCCCGACTATGTTCTTGTTATGGTATCTCTCCAGTGGGCATATGGGATGAATTATGAATACCATCTCTGTTCCAAATATTATTCAATTTGGCAACAAGTTTTGGAGTTTATTCAAAACTGACACTATTTTTTTATTAACGCTCCCGTTTATGTTACCGAAGGAATATGAGGATGAAATATAGCTTATTGCAGATTCTATACCGTTTCTGCTTCAAGTTTCTTTCTAGTCGGTGCACAAAAAAATGTTTTCTCTTTATATAGTGTAAAGATAATAAACCATCCAATAAATTTATAGGCTGCTCATTTTTAATATCCTCTGGGTATCGCATTCATTCGACTCTTTTGACAAAACTCCAATTTTTCTTCTTCGGACAATGGATTTCAGTCCTTCAATTTTTTGGATCGTTTCAAAACGATGATCACCACTGCCGGCCGAAACCGGGTTTGAGACCTAGATTTGATAAATCCTTTTTTGTATTTCTTTCGTAATCAAAACTTTGGAGTGCATCATTTTCCCATGCAGATCTTTTTAATAATGTTGGTTGTAATTGTTGGACTTTGTAGTTGAGATAATCTACGAACTTTTTACCCAAACCAAAAAAAAGATTAGCTTAATTTTTTCACTGAAAACACTTTTTATATTTTCCACATGTGATCTGTTCGGAAAACAATGCTTCCATCTTCAGTTAGATTGTTTTCACCTGAGTTAAAAAACGCCGATAGATTTATGGACTCTTTTTGCAGGCTGAGTCTTGTTACGCAGTTCCTGTTTCTCTAAGCATTTTGGGGCACCTGGCGACTAGACCTCTAAATCCTTTATTCTATCATCTACTATCAGGCTTACCCGTATAATTATCAACGTTTACTTCGCACCACTACCCCACTACCTAGTTGCGGGCCTGTTGTCTGTTGTCGCTAAAATCAAACGAGTTCTACAAAGCGTTATGACTTTGGAGATTAACACTAACAATTGCAATTTTGCCTTATCTAAATGATATTCCCTGCAACAACCGCACTGATATCTAAATCGAGTTCACCAAACATCGAAGACCAGAGGTAACAATGTCAACACGTAATCAAAATTATACCCGAATTCTGTCACTCCTTTCAAAAAAGAATACAAGAAAGCAAAAGGGGCTGAACGTGAAAGATGACAGGCATTTAATAAAAATCTAGGTTTGTTGTGAGCCAAGAGGGAAAGAATTAAAGAAGAACTATATATATGCCGTACACAAACATCGAAACACTGTCCACTCCAATGGAGTCACACGCTTTTTACTTAAAAAATTGCCAACCAGCTAAAAAATTTAACACATTTAAAGTTTTTAGATACTCGTAAGTCAGATAAGACGATAGGTCGAATCAGTCGATAGACTGCCGAGCTATCCAAAAAGGCTATTCTTTTTGCCTCCCAGTCCTTGACATATCAACGACTTTAGTTCAATATATTGATTGGTAGGATTTAAGACCAAGAAAGTCTAGAATGGACCCATTACTTATGTTGAAGCAGATCTCTCAAAGCGCTCACAATTTTTCAATCGATTTTATGAACTCGAAAAACAGTCTCTGTAACGTAACCTCGAAGAAACGCAGCTCAGCTGAAATTCGTGAATTACAAAACTTACTGGCTTTACTGGATGACTTTACCAAGTTCACGTTGCGTAAAGATCGGCAAAAAATCACCAAGAATGCCTACCAATACATGGTAGTACAAAAATTCATTCGAATTTGTATAGCATACGGTGCTGATCTTCCATGTTCTAACCTTTGACGATTTGCAAGCAAGTAGGGTGACCATGCCTTTAATTGCAACAGCGGCATTGCATTCGAGTGGACAGTTTTTTGATATATCACTCATACCGTGGTGTTTTTAAAAGCAAAGCGTCATGGGCTATATCAAGAGACCGACCTATACTCCAAATAGTCAGTTCAAGTTAACAGAAAGACTTCAAAGCATTTAAGTTCCAATAGATGGTGGTTAAACCAATGAGACTAAAAAAACGAATCTATTTTTAAACTCCATCAATTTCTTACATCGATAACTGAGTCAGCACTTCATCGCACCAAACGCTGACACAACTTTTTCAACCCATCAGACTGACCTTATATAAAAGCTTGTCAGCGCGTGCCTTATTGTAGCAACAACTAAAGCAAACACAACTGGTATAACAAGAGTGCGTAGGGTTAAGTGGTGCACTATATTCACCCAATCTCAATAAAAATTTAGTTTTATAATTTTATCAACTTCAATCTGCTCGTTCAATGGCATCCCCAGACAGAGACACACAAATTCGGACTTCAAACCAATTGATCATGTCATATCAATTGCCTCACACATTAGATTGCTCAATCACACTTCAAATGCTCTTCTGATGGCTGGCATGGCATGGCATGATCATTTGAGTATAGACAAGAGTCACTGACACTTTGTCAAGTGGCACCTTTCTATTAATGACGCGACGACCTTGTCTAATTGGATCACAGAATGTGTATATGCGAGCAAAGATAAAGCGAATGGTTTATGTTTGGATATTTGTGTATCCCACTGATAGCTGCATTTCTTGAAGGTCATCTGCGGAACTAAATCAAGCACTGCCAACATTTGAAAGGAACTTTTATTTTGATTCCTAAATTCCTACACTTCACTTCGATGACGATGATATACCTCCACTTTATAGAGAGAGCAGTGTCTGGCAAATGGAATCAAACGGAGACGAGCTGCATGTTACCTAGCTCTGCGTGAGTGTACTGTATACGCTCATATCCAGCGCTTTGGCGAAAAGTGCCCCACTACTTTGCACACAGGGGGTATACAGAGAAGCAGAAGGTAGGTACATGGTGGGCTGACCAGCAACGACGCGATATAAATCTTCTTTTAATTTGTGACAAGATCAACAAGTTCAAAGATGCCTTGATCAATTGACCTCTGCTTTGAGCTATTGTAAGTGTGGTTGTTATAAGAGAGTGCCACACTGTCGGACAAGCATTCGTTTGTGTTGAACTCTTAGAAGAAGTATGGAATTCGAAAGGTGGGCGATTGTGGGCTACATTCTACAAAAAAGTATGTGGGTCGAAAATTCGTTACCATAGCTGCAGTGTTCAAGACAGGCAGTCTAGTGCTTCCCTTCCACAAAAGACTGACACACATTCCTGAAATGTGATACACTCAATAAGGGCTAATTGTTGTACCAAACTAACATATCATCCACGGAGCCGCCGCGCGCCGTTTTAACACATCTTTTCGATAGGAACTTTCATCTCGTGAAGAATTCAGTTGCATGCGTAAATTTGCATCGTTTTTTTTTTCCTAGTTTGAGTTCCGAGCCGACCAAAGATAAAGAGAGAGGGAGAACGAGAACGTAAAGTGCTACTTAAGCCGAGATAATCTGTTGTAAATTGTGCAATCATCGCGATCATCTTTCAACTGCAGTTCAGTTGTTGTTCGTGGACTTGGCCGTGCGACGATGTCGACGCAGTGGAGTGGCGGCGGCCACAATCGAGTCAAGATTGTCTTCGTCTTCGCAAGTGTACGCCATCTGAATGGCAGAATTGGTGGCGTACGAGTGTGGCATACGAGAAAACTGGACGCTGCGCTCTGACTGGACCATGCGTCGACGGTCGTTTTGTACATCAATCAAATTATTAACCCAATTTTGCCGAGATCAATTTTTTGCCCTTTTGCAATTTTTATGTGAATTTCAAGAGGGAATCGGTGGCACTGGAGCATTGTACTGAAGCAAACTTATATCGCGAGAGCATATCGCACAGCTGATCTTTGGATTGTAGAAGTGCATGTCGCGCAAATGGAAAGCTAATCCATGAGTCGTTTTAATTGGGCTTGTAGGGCATGGTTTGTCATAAGCTATTGCGCTTGGTATACATGGGGATGCGGATGCTGGAGATTGGAAAATGTGAAAGCAATCATAAGGGAAATTTCTGATGATGAAGCAATGGTTTAGTGTAGAGCAGAAAGAGATTGCATCATGTTAAGTATGTGCATTGTGCATAGTGTGTCGTTTTGTTTGCTACTGACACTATCAACAGAGTCAAGAGACTGTTCAATTTCAGGTCAGTTTGACTTGGGCAGTGTAACAACAATGGATTAGTTTGATAAGGAAACTCAAAATGGCGGACACAAAACGAATTTAAAAGGCACTAAAGCCGCACTGCCGCTCCATTTGAAAGCCACAGATCTACAAATTGATTAAATTTTTGTTTTCTTACTAACTTAGACTCCATAGTTCTGGGTGAACAAAGTTTGCGAGTTGTCTTTAATTTTCGCTTTAAAGCAGTAGACTTCCCCTTCACTCAATTGTCCCTTGGGATGGGTAGATATCTCACTACTGCAACCTCCTTGAGTGCTTTTGAAGACTAGTGGAGACACATTATGCACCACCCATCATACTTTCCGAACAGTTCCCCTCTTGTTCACACAGGCTAACAGGAATGTCCATTTACTACTCACTACTTCGTATTAGAAGAATGAATATCCGTGGAATCCTTCAAGTCGAAGATACCATCTTGCAAGAAATAGAGTACTAACGTAAAGCAGACGATTCCCAGAGAACATCGTTTCAAAAAGGCATTATCATACAACTTTTAGGCACGATCGTGAAGGAAAGAATAGAAGGAAAGAAATAAAACAAAAACACAGCTGGTACACCAAAATGTAACGAAATCTGCATTTGGTTGGCTTCAGACATGGAACATTCCAAAACCTGGAGGTTTGACGATGATTTCTAAGGTACCCCACGAACAGATCACTGGTGTGAAGCAGTGAAGTGGGAGAGCTGTGATACCTTATAGAGATCACGATGCTCAAAAAAGTAACTTGAAAAAGGAAGGAGGAGAAGAACATCAATTTGCTACTCACAGCTAGAATCCATGCTCGGTACCACAGTAGGACAGTGTCAGCCTGGATCTTCGGGAGAAGGAGTGTTTCAACTCTTAATTGCGTGCACTACTCAAAGGAACATCGTTTGGTTAGAACCATTATCCGTTTTATCAAGTGTGCCACTGCGATTAGTGTTTGAGTTGTGAAGAAACCCTTCATGAAGATTGTTAAAGAAAAAGTCCGACAGAATCGAATGAAGTTTGCAGATAAATACTGAAAATGGACTTGGCCCTGTGCAGTTCGCTTCTGTAAAATATCTTCCACGCTGCCTCTTGAATCAATGAATAGATGCTGCGGTTCGATAAAATGTACCCCATTGCAGTTTTTCTTGGTGAAACAGTGTGCGAGGTTGTTCGGTTGAACAACCTCGCACACTGTTGACTCAAGATTCTTATAGGTTCTTGCAACTCTAAGGAGATATATTCACCTATGGTTGACACAATACAAAGATTAGAAAAATGAATATTGAACTTCCCTTCAAGGGGCTTCCTTTCTTCTGAAAAAATCGTAAGAACTAGCTTGAAATGAAAGAAGGTATATGAAGCATATTCCTAGATGGTTTGCGTGTCTGCCTAATACGTGGGAGGCTCGAGGTTCTGATCTCAGAGACATCAAAAAATATTTTTTCGCGGTTTTCGCCTTTGACAAAGTGTTACCAATTTCTAAGATATTAAAGTCTTGCCTTTGAGCTTTCTCGATTAACCGTTGGAAATCAGCAGCAGAAAATTTTTGGTCCCTTCCATTCCCTCACAAGATAATGGTCGAGAGATAGATATGCGCTAAACCTCCGCTGTTCCGGCTCTGTTGCGCTACCATCTTACATGCTTCATTCCATCTGACTTGAAAGGCTTGTCATGAAAGCTATCTGCACCTCTGCAGCCTAACTTCTCTCAGATCGGGGGAGTGAGATTCTTAGTCATGTTTTTCGTTGGATCGTACTTTTTCACAATGTTAGTTTTTTCATCATCGCACTCATTAATTTTTTCCAGTCCAGATCCTCAGTAGCAACTGCGAACGTGAGCTTTTAATTTCGTGTTAGTCTTTTGCTGATTTATGTTATAGGCTTTTTGATCTTTCATAACTATTTTCTTTCAAATCTAATTTTTCCTATGTAGTTTCTAAATTTCCTTCAAACGATTTGATAAATTGAAGAATTGAGTTGGGTTATTGGGGACTTCTCTGGGAGGCATTAAGAACCCTAAACGAACTTTAGGATCCTGTTGAGAATAAGGATACATGTCGCACAGTTGGTCGAAGTTTTGTTCACCAAAGCATTTTTCCTGGCGTGAACTTAGCTGGTTTGGCATTAATATTGTCAATGCGGACGTTTCTTATGAGGACGTATGTTTTTCAGGAGCTCGTAGAAGCGTAGAAGCGATATTTAAAACTATGGTTTTTCGTTAATTCGTGGTGAAGACATGGCCATGCTAACGCTGGGGACTTATGGCTTATCGCAAGCATTCGTTTACGAGATTGTGACTGATTAGGTAATCTATTTGAAAGCAGTGGAAGTCTGCCTCCAATGAAAATTCAGCATCAAAAAAGCATTTTTTTTTTAATGTCTTCAACAGAAGTTGATATCGCCGTTTTACATCATTTTTTGTTGCATCATTTCTACAAAGGCGGGTAGGTATATCTTCTTTACAACAATGTTTGGCTGAATTGTTAATTGACTTTACTTTCTACGAAAGGATATGCGGGTCATTTCTGTTATAGATAGAAGCCATCGATTGGAGTTTTTACGTTATTGGGATGATAAAACAACTATTTCTTTTCTGAATACTCTTGAGCATAATTGACCTGATATTTTGGTCTATAAGTATACTCCACCAATGCGGTTTGAGACTGCCGTTGACTTATCAAAAGCTTTTTAACCACCATCTTCCACAGAAATCCGATTATCCGAACTAAATGAGAACGGGGTCGATTCGAAAAAACGAATTTCGGATAGTCGGACATAGTCTGTTAATAAAGAAAAGCCAACTGTGTGCATTGAAGAAACTGAATTAAGATAAACAAACACAATCAACGCTCATTTGGACATCCTGGTCAGAGTAAGTTGCTACCCCATCAGGCCTTTACAAAAATACAAAGTTTAAAAATTCACAACGTTTTTAATTCCTGATTTTATCCTTAGGACCAATTCGGGTTGTTAAAGTGATACTATTTACATAATGTTTTTATATTACTATTTGCCATCCCTGTAGAATCATTATTTCTTGCTGCTCTCCCACTGTCATTTGAACTCTTATGATTTGCTGAATTGCTATATACTTACTTACTTAATAATGTATAGTTGTAAATTGCAAGCCTATCCTAAAGGAAGTACATTACAGTTCTATTTATCAAGCAACCAAGTAAGACGTGTTTTCTCTTTTTGCAATTGAAGATCTACTGTTTTTTAAGATATTAATCAAATATATTGGAATATCCCAATCAGTGGTTTTTGCATTCCGATAGCTGGTGCCGAGCACTGATTAGTAACATCTGAAGTATTACAAAGAATTTAAGACCACTTCTTTTCTTATTGTCTATAAATACATTACCTCATGAGCTTCATCTCTCAAAGATTCTCCGCTTCACACGACGCCGATGAAGTCAAAATATTACTATCGAATTCAAATCCTGAAAAATCTAAAAAATTTTAAAATGCTTTTTATGCTGTCATGTAGACTTTGAAAATAAATTATCACAGAACATGTCAAATTGAATTATCATAGCTAACCAGGAAAGTGCTTTTTGTTTTCGTGGCATGAATCTACTTTGGGAGAAACTATTACGATACCCGTTGAAAAGCATTTTTGCCTTGATGCTTCAGGGATTCATCGCCCACGAAACAGTTAGTCACGCTTACTATTGTGCCACGGACTCCACTGCAAGACTAATAACTAGCCAAAAAATATAACAACTAAGGCTCTGATGCCTATAAGACCATAACCGTCATTCCTTTGGCGTTGGTAGAAGTCTTGAAAAAGATTGACCTTACATATCGACCAAGCCCACAGCAAATGATGTTACATCTGGAGTCCCACAAAGAGGTCATTTAAGGCCTCTCCTTTTCTTATTATATTGCAATGTTCTTGTATTTGGATTACTCAGTAGATTCAGCCCTAAATATTCACTTACTATCGAAAGATTCGAAATTTTTTTTTTTTTTTGTCAGGAGTAAATCTTCAAAAGACACTTAGTAGTATTCGATACCAAGTAGTGTGGGATTCTTACCCACTAAAAACTCCTCATAATCAGAACCAATCTATAACGATCGACAACAGATTTTTCTTTCTCAATATATTATCTCTTTAAGGGAAGCTTAAACTTTTAATGCTTCCCATGACTTTTAGGCCATTAGCTCGTGTGGCTTGGTTCTTCTTAATCTCCGAACATTGCCTCTCGTATTTAATACGGACTCCATTTCAGAGTTGATATGACTATGCAGTCGCTGATTGTGTGATACAGCATGTTTTCTTACAGCTTCTGTAATCGTTTCTATTTGTAGGTCACGATGTAAATCGCTATTTCTTATATACCATGGTGCATTTACTATTCCACGAAGGACTTTGTTTTGGAACTTTTGGATGATTTCAATATTTGTTTTCTTTGAACAGCCCCATAATTGGATTCCATAGGTCCAAACAGGTCTAAGTACTTGTTTATAAAGCATTATTTTATTTTCGACAGATAAGTCCGAATTTCTACCGAGTAACCAAACCAGTACATTTTTCTATATTTCAAGTTGAGCTCTTCCCTTTTCTTTTTGATATGCTCTTTCCATTTTAGCTTTGCATCCAAATTCATCCCAAGGTATTTGGCCGTATTGGCGTAATGTACAGCTTGATTGTTGATGAATATTTGAACGTAGCTTAACTTTTTATTTGTTAAGTTTATATGTGCAGATTTAGCTTCATTGAGCTTGATACGCCATTTTTTGGTCCAATCACTAACGGTGTCGACGGCATTTTGCAATTTCTCAGCAGCCTTGACGCCGCACTTACTGGATGCCAAAATTGCGGTATCATCTGCAAAAGTAGCCATAATGGTGTTGTTATCCACTGGAATATCCCTTGTTATAGCAAATACAGGGTAGGTCCTAGGACGCTTCCTTGTGGAAAACCGGCTTGTATATTACATAGCTTTGAATATTCTTGATCATACCGTACTCTGAAGAGCCGGTTTGAGATATAAGATTTTAGTATTTCGTAGTACTGCCTGGGTAGGTCCCTTTGCAGTTTGTACGCTAGCCCCTCATGCCATACCTTGTCGAATGCTTGAGCAACATCTAAAAATATAGCCGAACATACTTGTTTTTCTTCTAATGCTTTTTCAACTGCATCCGTTATTCTATGAACTTGGTCTATCGTGGAATGTTTATTTCTAAATCCAAACTGATGATTTGGGATAAGATTTCTTTCTTTTATGACTTTGCTCAGTCTTTTCAGTAGCAATTTTTCAAAGACTTTTGCCATTATTGGTATAAGCGATATTGGTCTGTAAGACGTCACTTCTGTTGGTGGCTTACCTTGCTTTGGTATAACAATTACTTCAGCAATTTTCCAATGATGTGGGACATATTGGGTCTTTAGGCATGCATTTATTTATTATTTATTTATTTATGGAGTTTTATGAAGGCTTTTGATGGCATTTCTTTCATAACCTGAGCAGTTATTAGATCGTACCCAGGTGATTTTTTGTTCGGTAGTTGATTTCGACACACACTTTTTATTTCTTTGAGTGTGACAATTGGTATGTCAACTTCATCGACTTTATCAATAAACTGTAAGCTGATTTCAGATGTATTTGCTGGGAATGGCTTAAAAACATTCGCAAGATGTTCTGCAAACATGTTAGGTTTCGGATTTCCGATCCAATTCCCGTTTAGAGATTTAATTGGCGGGTTTTGTAGCTGCGGTCTTTTCAGGCGCTTAGCTGCTTTTTTGAAAAAATCAAAAAATTGCGACTAAATGACTATATTGACTACATTGTCAGCAAAGCAAAATCAATGACTTATTTGCTACAAAGTCTCGTTATGCTGGCCTCGTACAAAGCTGCTTTGAGTGCGCTTGTCGAGCTTGGCCGCCCAATTATGCTACCCATATTCAAAAGATGTAATCTGTCGAAACAGGCCCCTTAAGAAGGGAAGATCGCTCACTTTTGCTTTCACCATATGGTCAAAGGTTATTGTTCCTATAAATGAACACACCGGCGCGCGCACGCACAGGAGGGATGCTTTTAATTGTTTAACAACGTTAAAAATCATCAATGGAGAGACACTGTCACCATATATCTACTGCCGTTACTAAAATTTATTCCACCTGCCCATCAGACTCGAAGCTATACGCTTTTTAAAGTCAGCTTTTAAAAAGGTTATTATCTAGCCCAAAGCCTCTGACCAGACGCTGCAAGGCTTTAAATACTATTTACTTTGATTGTGATTTTTGATATAGTGCTCTACAAAACTATGAATATGAAAGAAGCGGAGAATCTTGACTGGCGTGCAGGAAGGGTATTCTGATGAAATGCGGAAAACAACTGCCCATTGGTTTAACCATGTTTGATTAACTTTACATCCTGATGTTGGAATTCAATATAAATCTGCAAAAAGGTTTCTTTTTGAAACAGTTATTCTCAGAATGTCCTGGTCAGTGAAACCAGTTTAGCTTTTTTGGCAAAAATCTACCATCTATCGACTCAATGAAAAAGTAGGTACATATAGCTCCAATTGGTGGTATTTCTTTCGCCCGATCTACACTTCTCTTTAAGATGAGTTTCCTCTTTTTCGGATAGGATCTCTTTTCACTATTAGCTTCCAACTATTGTGTCTATGAACTTCAAGACAGTGCGCAGTGAATGCGTGATTGAGTCTACGCTATGAACAGCATTGTTACGAATGGCAACTTAAACCATTCGTGTTTTGAAGAGTCATAGAATTACGCAGTAGTTATTTATGTCTCTCTTTGAAATATATCCTTTAAAATAAGAGAAAAGGGTAGTTTTAGTTTTGTTCTGTCCGGCAGATAGACAAGACATGTATTGCTTTTTGTTAAACCGGAGAAAATAAATTGTGTGTTTTTTGTATATTTTTCACACAAACAAAATTCTTACCGTGTTTTATTTTAATAAGAGTGATATACAAGCATCTTTACCTTTCCTGTTAAAAAAACAGCGCTGTTCACAGAAATTTAGTGCTCGCAAAAGTCGCTACAAAAAATGTTTGCATGCTCAAAGTCTTCCGCGACAGTCAGTTTGTCATTTGACACCATACATATTGCCAGTGACTCCTAAGCCCTTGTACAGGATTTAATATTCTGCATTCCGAAACAGATTACTCTCCTTACGATTTATGTACTCTAGTTCCACAATTAGCATAACTAAAAGTACGGCACCGTAGTCAAACATTCAAAAGCTTGAACAATTCGGGTGTACCTTTCTTCTTACAGCTCCTATACGCGTTAGTTTCCTTACTAACCAAGAAAGCCTATGCACATATGGAAATCGAGTATCTTGAAAGGCGTCTGCCATTAAAAATTGAAATCGGACAAACTCGTAGGGCTTAGCATGCCTAATTTTTGCGTCATTATTGTTTCATTTCGATTTTCAGCCTAAAAGCAAAATCGTTCTTTGATTTCTCTCAACCCAAATGACAACCCATCTGCACGACCCCTACGTAAATTCTACCATTAAATCAGTTCTCTCGGCCTGGGTAAGTAGGCCACGTGTCTGGTTGTTCTCATATGTCTCTCCTGAATCCAAAGCTTGTCAGATCAAAAGATTGATTATGGCTCGAAATCAGGCAAAACAATTTTGCGAAAAACAGTAGGTAGGCCTGCGTCTGCATTGAAATCAACAAATTGCAATACACATACGAATGTCACTCCCACGCTACATGAGCACTAGGTACCAACTCCACGTTGTGCACACCCGAGTTGTGTCTGCATAAAAGCACCTATATCCAGAGTACGGGTGCCATCTATCAATCCATCTCTCACATGAAAAAACAATCTGCAACATAATAAAAATTAGTTTCAATCGCGTATAGCCATAGCTCCGGTCGTCGCGTTTCGTTGCGTCCGTCGTCGTGCGGCTCTTTGCGGCCGTGATATAAATCACGCCAACCAAACAAAAATACTACAACGGCAGCGCCAAAAAACATCATCGCGTACATCAACATTATTAACCGCAACAACACAACACAGGCCCTCGAATATTGTTATTAATGTCTCACCTACATACAGGGTGCGGAAAAAGATCTCTGACTCTGACTGCAGCAACAACAACCCACAATGGCACCACAACTACCCTTTTGTTGAAACATACAAGCAGCACTGACGATGTGGAGGAAGCCAGAATGGAGAGTCCAAAACCAACACCATCGTGCAGTTCTTGTAGTCATCATTACCTTACCATACCGCCATAGCCAAATGGCCTACGAGCAAAAGCAAGCCATTGAGAGCTCACACACAAAAGCCTTCCAATCCATACACCACAAAGTGTTCCTTCAGTGGGCACGATGGACACATTCATGCAGATCCACCATCCCATCCCAGGATGCCATCCAGGAGAGGGAGATACACAAACTGAGGACGACGATGACGACGCGCACACATCTCATGTAGCTTTTTGAGGAACAGTTGAATCGGAGCCAAACCAGGCGCCTCAAGGGACATTCACATCCATTATTTTTGCCAAATATGTAGTGTGGTAATATCCCAGCCCCATTCCTTTTCTCAGCCCCAGCCCAGTGCCATCATATCACAGAGAGTACAGGAGAAAGGATTGTATACTGTAGGTATACCATTTGGCTCCCCAAAACACATGACTGTCTATACCTACATATGCGTCGTCGTAGCCGTCGTCGTCGTCGCCGTCTCCTCCTTTTCCTCCAATGCGTTCTTCTTACCAGTACCGCGAACTTATTATAAGTGCTATCAAACATTTATTTGAACATTGGTCATAAATTTAAAATGGCATCGAGTGCATAAACAATCATCCGCGGCAGCAACAACATTCGCTGTGTGTCCTTAGAGTGGATTCGGATTGAGCTCTGACTCTCGGAAGGTTTGTGTGTTAATTTTTTTTTTGGTTTTCTTATTTTTTCCTTAGCAGAAAAGTAAAACATATACTAGCGAGCGCACTCGCTTGCGCATTTGCAATGAATGGTGCCAGAGTAGTTCATAAATTTTGCGGCAAAAACAATTAAAATAAATAATTGCCGTAAACTGTAAGAACTGTGTTACATCTGAACTGCGTGCGGGACTGGCAAGTATTTGAGTGAGAGAGTGAAAAGGTGTAAAATATATGGACATAGTTTTAGCCCATGTATGGCAAAAAATTCAATCTGCAAAAGACACACGAGTAAACAAGACTGATTTTGTTGTTTCTTCAAGAGATTCATCTGGGGATTACTTTGTAAGTGTGATGAAGTTAATGACACCTAAGGATGGGCTCTTCGCTGTTAGAGGAACTCTTGCAAAGTAAATCGAAAGTCTGCTGAACGATCTGAAAACAGCTTTCGAAACACCAAGGCCTTCCTTTTTCACGGGTTTTCCAATTTTAACAGATACTTGAAACACCAATTTCTGTACATCAACTGAAAAGAGTTTAGATAAAACCAACTAAAGGGAAGAAGGTGTTCCGACGGTAAAGGGCTGAAGTTTTTATCGAAAATGATGATTTAAAAACGTATACCCGTTCTTCTAATCCTTCAAAATGAGATGACAAACTGTAAGCTTATTGTAAGGCCACCTGAAATAGAAAAAGATTCTGAAAGAATTTAGCAGATTTTTAGTATAAGTAAATAGAAAGCTACAACAATGCTTGGGAAGTCTAGGGGCCAAGCGCACTGCAAAGAGCTACGCACCTACTATTTATTGCCGATTTCAAGTTTCAACCTGAACTGCTAAGTTAGTTTCTCGACAACAGGCAGTGTACTCTTGGAACCTCGAACACTCCTTTAATAAGCAGACATACAAAACCCAGCCCATTGCCTAGGGCAACTGTAGCAGATTTTAACAACATTAAATAATAAAAACAGTTGCGTTATCTTCGCATCTGTCACATTCAAGTTGTTAACATCTGCTATATACAAATAAAAATAGGATTTTTATTTACTCAAATAAATCAACGGATTTTAAATGTAGCAACTAACCATACCTTCAAGAGATGCTTTGAAAAATGGCACTCTTTTGGAAAATGAAGCAATCTACTTTTACACCGATGATGGTTCAAAAACCAACGAGGGTGTGGGAAGTGGAATCTATTCAGAAAAGCTCAGTCTTTTCTTCCGCCTACCTGATCATTGTAGGGTGTTCCAAGAGGAAATTCTGGCGATTAAGGAGGTGCTGTCATGGCTTAAAGAAAACGTCATATCCTCCACGGATATTCGAATCTTCTCGGACAGCCAAGCTGCCCTTAAATCTCTTGCCTCTGTCTCTACAAAATCCATCACGGTCCAAGATTCTCAGATGTCTCTGAGGGTGATGTCAAATCAGTTCAACATTCACCTTTCATGGGTGCCAGGGCACAGGGACATACCAGGCAACTGCAAGACAGACGAACTAGCCACAAAGAGCACGACCACTTCCCTACGCTCAGAATGGAACAACATAGGTGCACCTATCGCTACATGTAAACTCCTACTTAGACAAGGCGCTTCGGGGATAACAAACACTAAATAGACTGAGAGTAACAACTGCCTTGCAACCAAAAAAGTTTGGCCGTGTGTAGACTCAAAAAGCTCGAAGAGTTTGTTAGCCCTGAACCGCCTGTATCTAGGTTCTACCATAGTTGTTCTTACGTGACACTTTCTAATAGGGAGACACGCCAAAAGACTTGGTGTGCTTTCCAATGATTTCTGCAGAAGCTGCATGGACGAGGAAGAAGAAGAAACCGTTCAACACCTTCTTTGCTCATGTCCTGCACTACTTCATAGGAGGAAAAGTCATCCCGGTGAATTCTTCATCAATGATGCTAGCGACTTAGCTTACATAGACCCTAAAAGTCTTTCGAAATACATTAAAAGTTCGACTGGCAGGTGATTTACCGGCTAGTGCCGTAATGGAAGATTAATAAGTGATCAACTCGTTAGTCTTACATCGGGTTTCTGAGATCAGTAGGTGATTAACTTGCTGATCGCTGTGGTATCACAATGGGCCCTTCCTTTTTACTGTAGATGGTCATAAAAGCGTAGAGGATCGCCATAGGACAGGTCATTACCGCAGTATAAAAGATGAAAAGCAAAACCACGCGCCACAATATCATAGCAGTTCGATCAAGAAAAGAAGATCACCGTCACTTAAAAGCTCACCGAAGGATAGGAATCACATGACTTAGAAGAACGTCCAAGAAATGAAGATCTCCATACCAGAAACGATAACCCTAAACCGCAGCTCAGTAGATCAGTATTAAGGTGACGATCACCCTTTAAGAGTACAAATAATTGAAGATCACTTTATACCTAAAAGCATTAAGATCACTAAAGCTTCATAGGAAAGATCGTTACCTTAGTATAGAAGATCAAAATGACATAAAAGTCCACTGATGGAATTGAGACCACAGGATCCCAGAACATCACCAAAGGAAGGAAGATCAGATCACCGTCATATAAAATATCACCGTCAAATATAAATAATCAACTAAGGAAAAGAAATCACAGTGACATAGAAAAACGTTGTGAAAATGAAGATCCCCGTATAGAAGAGACGATCATGCTTAAGAAAGTAATAATCGCACCATAGAAGATAAGCGGTGAAAAGAAGATCACCCTCATAGCATGATATAAAATATCAACGAAAAAAGGCTGAGATCACCAGAGTAGAAAGCATTTCTTCATAAATGCATGCAGTTCACTAAAGCGTTGGAGATTGCCATAGAAGATACCCATTGCCATAGCATAAGAGATCACCATGACATAAAAGACGACTGTTGGAATGAAGGCTACAGACTACAGTAGATCACAGAAAATCACCAAAGGAAAGAAGACCACCTTGACGTAGAAGATCACCTAAGAAAATGACTACATAGGAGCACGCCACAGAAAGAAAAGTTGCCTTAGAAAAAACGATATCCTTAGGAGAAGTAATTACCGCGCATAGAAGAAAATCACCCTCTAGCATACAAGATCACCGAAAAAAAACGCAAACAAAACAGGGCTGATATCAGCAGAGTATTGCCTCATAAAAACATTTAGGTCACTAAAGCGTAGAAGATCACCGTAGGAAAGATTGTTGATGTAGAATAGAAGATCACAATGCCATAAATGATCACTGTTAAAATGAAGGCCAATTAATTAAAGAAGATCACCGTCTTGTATAAGATCACCGAAAAAAGGAAATCACCCCGTAGCAAAGACAATCATCATAGCATAGATGATTAGCCTTGTGAAGAAGATCACCGCGCGCCAGAAGGCAGATCAGCGTAGGATACAAGATCACCGAAAGTTAAGAAATCATAGCAACTCAGAAGATCACGGAAGGAAGAAGATAGCAGCATCAGTAAAAGAACACAAAAGGAAAGAAGATCACCGTAGCACAAAGTAGAACGTATAATAGAAGCGAGTTGACATTCCTCAGCATTCCGGAGATGGGTTCATTGGAGCCGTAAGATGTTTGATGGGTGGGAAGATAGAAGAGACGGGGATTCCGGGTGTTACGAGGGTTAGTATTTAGAAAAATGGATTCGTTAAGGACTGGACAGTCAATGGTACCAGTGAGGATTCGGTGAATGAAGAGAACGTCAAATATTTCTCTTCGATCTTTCAGCGTATTTAGGTTTAGGAGTTTAATTCGGACTTGATAAGGAGGTAATATCAGGGGCTTACTCCAATTAAGAACTCGAAGAGCAAATCGGAGGAAACGGCGTTGTATGCTATCAATTCTGGCAATGTGCACTGTTGGAAAGGCGACCAGACTTGACAAGCGTATTCAAGTAGTGGACGAACAAATGAAACGTAAAGGGATCGGGTTACGTAAGGGTCTGCAAATTCTTTGGACCATCGTTTCACGAAACCAAGTGCTGAATTTGCCTTACGGATTATACCGTCGATATGTTTGAGGAAATTCAGCTCACGGTCGCAAATAATCCCATGGTCCCGGATCACCTCAACGGTGGAAATGATTTGACCGTTTAGAAGATCGAAACGGGGAGTAGATTTGATGCATTTACGTGAGAAGGTTATTGATTGGCACTTGGAAACATTTAGCTCCAGGCAGTTTTTGGAGCACCATATTGAAAAATTGTCGAGGTCATGTTGGAGGTGGGAAGAGTCTTCAGAAGAAGAAATGATCCGGTAAGACTTAGTATCGAGAGAGATAGAGGAGTGTTTGATGATCATTTCAATGTCGTTAATACTGAGAATGAAGAGGAGAGGGCCTAAATGGCTGCCTTGGGGAACACCGGATGTACAGCTAGAAAGCGGCTGGATACGTCGGATCTGAAGCGAACGCTGTAAAAACGGTTTTCTAAATAAGAAGAATACCATCTTAACAGAATGGGTTCAAAGCCAAGGGTGGAAAGCTTAAAAAGAATAAGTTTGTGAGAGATTTTACCGAAAGCTTTACTAAAGTCAGTTCAAATTACATCGACCTCCTTTCCATTCTCCAAGGCTGAGAGGGAAAATGAGACAAAGTACACGAGGTTTTTTGTTGTTGACTTACCTTTGAGGAACCCGTGTTGTCTAGGGGAGATGAGAGATTTGCAACGAAAACTTAAGTTTTCATACAATATGCTTTCGAAAATTTTGGGTATATGCGATAGTTTAGCGATGGGACGATAATTTTTCACGTCGCACTTAGGACCATTTTTGTGTATAGGCGTTATAAACGCCGCGCCGTTTTCCAAGCTTGCGAGAAAACACCAAGGGATATGGACAAGTTAATGATTTTTGAGAGGGGAAGGGAAAGAGTTGAGGAGCACTTCTTAAGAAATATGGCAGGTATACCATGGAGGCAGGAATATACTCATCATTTAGATAATTTAACTTTTCTTCAATCAGATAGGAGTCAACGAAACGTGGAAGGATCAAAAGAAAAAATTCGGAAAAAGCGAGATATAAAGCAACATAGCAAAGAATTTCACCACAGCATAAAGGATCACCATCACTCTTGCAAAACGAAAGGGAAATCGAAGAATTAGAAAACTCTTAGGTAGCGCCCACAAAGGGTTCTCAAACTATATTAGAGTTTGCAAAATACACGAGAGCCATCAAATTTCTATTTTATTGAAGGCAAAGTTCTCTTAAAACGTTTGATCACTTCTCTAAAAAATCAAATTCGTTCAAGACAATATGTTTACCCTAAGAATCACTGAAATCGTTCACATTTTCGGCCTCTGTCTACATTTAAATTGGAAGGAATCATCTACATAGAGTCAAAATGTTTTATTTCTGACAACCCTCCGGAAGTATTATACCAAATTATTACTGTCTTTTATACCAAAACAACACTAAGTACTGTCAAACCCCAAAACCAACTTCCATAATTGCCTTGACAGACATCCAAAGTCTTTCAGCGTAAAGTTCCCTACTCGTTTTGGAAATAAGCGAATATTCATCTTTTTATAACCTCCAGCGCACAATCAACTGAATGGATCACGGTTTTCTATCGACCGCCATGCACAAAGTGGATTTATGCCAATGCCCTACTAAATCCTTACGACTTCAGTTCCAAACTACTATACGAGTAGGTATATGTACCTACGATACGAACCCACTTACTCCACAACTTGTCAGACTTGACAGTAGTATACTTTTGTGCCAAAATAAAAAAAATTTATAGATACACGAAACTTTAAATTCCACTGCTGTAGCAAAGCAAAGAGGAGTTAATGGGGGAGGCTTTTAGTTGACTATGGTGTTCCTGTGTCCCAAATGCAGACTGCACGAATTATTAAATCTTTCCCCCAGACGGATTAACCTTGACTTTCACTTTCCGCCGGAATTGAGAACGATTTTCCGTCTTTTTTCTGTAGCTCTGTCCTGCTCTGGTGCTGTATATTTTTGCACACCCGACTCCTGCAAAATTTTGAATAATTCATACCGAGGAACAGGACATTCAAAACACGCGATGCACTCTGAATACCAACTAAGAAGGCCGCACTCACTACTATACTCATAGATATGCGCGGCAACATTTCGGTTGAAGGAATGGGGCTATAGTGGGTGGCGGGCGGGTTTTGAATGAAATGGGGGTATCGCGTTAACACTCCAGATGAATGTGTATGCCACTTTGGAATGGTCAGGTGTGTGCGCATTGCAGCCATTCACACACATTCAGAAAACGGACGACCTTATATTCTGTAGGAAATCCTGGAACACATCCTGCGCCATTGCTATATCGTTGTTGCCGACGTTGTCGTAGTTATGTCCTCGTCCTCATCCTTGTCGCCATACAAAATTGAGATTCCGTGTATGTGCGTGTATCGATTTGAGTTTTATGTTGTTTTTGTTGTTGTTGGAGGAGCAACAAACACGGATGAAGCAAAATGAGGAAAAAAACAAAAAGGATGCAGCAGCCTGGTATAGTAGAGTATGTTGTCAGAGAGGCATACAAAAAAAAGGTCACTGACTCCACACAGGATCCGTGTGAGGTGCATCAAGACAGAGTGACTATACAAAGTGAAGTTGCACCTGCTTTTGTGTATCTTGGTTGTTTACATAAAAAAAAAGTCGCACTCTCAAGACTGCGATAGAATCTCGGACATAAAATCGATGTGATAGCAGGGTACACGAGTAGATGAAACTATCCTTTTGTTGAGGAAAATAATAATAATCCTTTCTTTTCGGGACGAAAGGGGTTAAATGGATAGGATGTGTCTGTGCAATAAAATGTCATCTGAGATCTTGGTGATGGGAATAAAATGAAGTACACCGTTATTCGATTGCAATTGTGATTTTTGTACGATTCGAATAAAAAAAAAAACTGACTGTGAGTCTTGTGAGAAAATGCTTCCGCGTCAGTATGGCAAAATGATAGAAACAGTTATTGTAGATGAGGTGCTGCGTGGGAAAATGCATTGACGATTCTTATAATTGTGAAGTTACTTTGGGAGTTATGATGCAATGATATTCTCACAGCTAAGGTTGTTGAAAATCGCATCAATCTCTAATGGAACACAGGTACTAAGTAACTGGAATTTCCAAATCTCTGGGAGAGAAGTTATGGAAACAAAGATTTATCCATAAATAAAACACATGTAAAATATTTTTTTTCACGACATTTATTTTTCATTATAAAGTTTGAACTCTTACATCATGTGTGCGACACTATATCAATTAAATGACCACCACGCAAATTGTTGCAAGCATCGACTCTTTTAACCCTGGAAGGACATGCATATTTTACGCGCACTTAGGTCATCCTTCGTCGAGTCGACGAAGCTCAGTTTTAAACCTAATTATCCGCATTCAGTTGATCTCAAACATTTTAAATGAAACTTTTAAAAATGTTTTAAGTAATAAATGCAATTTATTGATATGCAGTATCGGTATGTTTTTGGTCCTTAAAAATAAAATTAAAATTATCAGTCCATAATAGAAACCATGAAAAATAAGAGAGGTGTTCTTCGATTCGACGAAGGATGTCTTTCCAGGGTTAAGGTAATTTTTAACCACTTTTTGACACATATTGGGCGGTATCTCAGCTACAACTTAACGAAAGTTGGTTGTTAAGTGCTCATAAGTTAAAGGTTTCGCGTAGCCTTACAGAAAAAGTACAGCTGTGTCAAGTCGTATGAATTTGGTGGCCAGTTGATATCGCCATGACGAGAAATTACGCGGACAAGAAATGTCTCGCAAGTCGCAATAAAGCTTTATTCGCTCGAGTTGTGTGGCATTTTTGTAGTGGGTTTTAACAATTTTTATGCGTTGTGCGATAGTTAAGCGATCAATTTTCGTAAATGTCAGATTTTCAACTGAAAAAAAAATTTTTTTTCCCAATTTTTTAAGATACGTCAGTATTTTTAATAACATGAATACAGTTCCCTGTCGGTGCAGCGTTGGAGGCCTCCTAGCATGACAAAGTAAAAAGTCACATTTGAACAATGACCATCAAAGTCTGGAGACACTTTTGACACCTTAAAACTTTTCCTTAAGTGAGCATACAGATTGCAAATAATACACGACTGGAGATAGTAAAAGACAGATCAACCTCAAAAGAAGGGGTCATGTAGGTACATGTTATATTTGCCGAGAATAAAGTTTCGTTTCGTGAAATGTCGTCTAAATTTTGCAAATATTGATGGCACTACTGTAACGCATGGTACTGATTCTTGACCGAGCAGAAATGTTTGGTTCAGAGCTATTCTGGTTCCGGGGGCAAAATAATCAGCCCTATCACAGATTCCATCGTAATCGAAAAAGTCTAAGTTTCCCGATGTTGCTATCACATAATCCATTCGGAGTGGAACGAACTTCGAAATTCGTATTTTGGTATCACTAATACCGAATGAAACGGAAATATGACATCCTTTTCTTCGACAAGTTTCTTATGTCGTAGAGCGTAGAGCCATAGGTAAAATCCATTTGTTTAAACATAAAAAACACATTTGTATAGAACAATTTTACAAACTATAATTCTACTTAAGAAAAAACAATGAAAACAAAAATTATCTCGTAAATTAAATTACATCCAACTCTGTTTTTGAAGTGAAAACTTCTTTAGGCGCGTTTGGCACTTTTGCGATGGGGGGGGGGGGGGGGGGGGTAAAGCAATGAATTCGCGACCGACACCATTTTTTGGCTCATTGTATTTCGTATGTAAATTCGTCATAGCCCAGCGTCTCAGGTTCGATTCCCAGCAATGACTTCCATTTTTTTATTTATTTAAAGTGAAAACATAAACAAAAATTGTGGCCACGGCTGGGATTCGAACCTGAGACCCATAGTCTAATAGCCATCGACTTTACCATTGAGCAAAGAAACACATAATCTTGAGTTGCTAAATGACTTAGAAGAATAGAATAGCAACATTACCTAGTATACTTACCGACTCGGAAAAATACAGAGAAGAAAGAAAGGAATTGAAGGACAGAGAAAAATTTATGCAACGCAGAAAAAATAAAAACTACCATTTCAATGAAGTGGATGAGTGGAGCTGGAATAATGACAGAGTAGGAGACGCACTGGTCGATGATTCGAACTTTACAACAAATTAAAAGAGATCAACAACTCATCGCGATTATTTATCGATGGAATTGAAATGGTTGCATGAAAATAGTTTGAAAAACCATTACTCAAATATTCACTAATTTCGTTTCTAAACTTAATGCATTGTCCTTTCATTTTATTGTCAAAGTTTACGAGTGCAGTTACAAAATCTGTAGAAACTATCGACTATCGTTAAAAAATTGAATGTATTGATTTTAACAGAATTTCACAAGGGTGACGAAGAAATATAGATATGATATTCCAGATTTCAGTTTAGTTGCTAGTTTCAGAAGGCACGATCGTCCAGCAGCAGGAGCAGCTATCTGTTAAAGGTTGTCTGATACAACTGCCATATTTTGCTCAAATCATATGGATTTGCATACGAGGTACCTACACTAGTATATGTTTTGTAGTAATGTTTTTGATATCGGCGATTTGTGTGTTTATCGTTGCCTTTCTGGAAATGGACAGCAAGTTATAACAGTAGGGGTTTATAATTCACCGACTACGTCTTCAAGTGCAACGACAGCTTTTATATAAAAATTTATTTATTTAGTCTGAAGACGCTTCTGCATACCTTCACGATAAAATTGGGGAGAGATTTGATGATTTCCCAATGACTTTGAGTGGTGATTTTAACATCAACTTCGGCGATGCTACAAATTTGCCACTTTTTCAATTTTTAAAAGAAGAATACTATTTTACAATGACGAATGGCCGCAGCCTTAGAACAACGAAATATAAAGCGACAATTGATGCAGTCCTTGCGATATATTTAAATAGATTTGAGACAAAATTGTTCGTTTCTTATTTAAGTTACCATAGACCTATTATTTCAGTATTAGAATACGATGATTGTAGAGATGGAATTGTGAATGAAAACTCATAAGTTTCATTGATGTTCCTCTATATGTACATCTACATAAGTATATTATAAAAGATTTTCCTGTATACCTACATTAAAATATTTACTGAAAATTCAATTCTGTTTTCACTTCCGTCGGCACTCCCGGAGTGCTTCTTTTATTCCCTCCCAGTGGTCATTAACTTCGTCTTTTAGGCGTTTAGCGTATCCTTTTGCCGTCTGGATTACAGGAAAACATTTCATATAACCTGTTGTTTGTTTGTTGTTTTCACCCTTTAAGAACATCGGTTATTGTAAACAGAAACACATATCAATGAATAGAATTATTTCTGAAAGAAATTTCATTTTTTCAAAAGACTGTCTTCGTTATCCCCGTTTCCAAATTTAAGCGGCGAAATCGACAGATTTGGAGTGTTTAAATAGTACTCGTATTATTGTTAAATTACTTTATCTGATAGCCAAAATAACACTTGAATTTTATCTGTAAACAAACTTGGATTTCACAAATTATTTTATGGTTTGTTAAAAAACACAAGTGAATGAATTTGTGTTTGACAGATTGGAAAGTACTCAGGGACCACCTAACAAAAATCCTCTTTAGGGAATTTATAACTTGATGAAGAAAATTTTGGATTATATTCGACAGTAAAATTGTTTATTTCATATAACGTTTAAGATTTGATCAATGATACAGATCTATTATAACTTATCCTAAGCACAAAAAGTGCAAAAAAATCAATTTTTACTAGAAAACAAAAATCGATTTTTTTCTAAGTTTAGGGATTTTTGTTTCTATTGCTTCGAGTATTTATTTTGACATAGCACAGCTGACTTCGAAAATGGACACTCATTTTTTCAATCAGGCAATGCTTTTTTCGAATTCGTTCGGAATCTGTGATTGCTTTTTATCGGCATTCGTATCGTGATTTTTCACTCGGGGATTTCTCCGAATGGATTTCATGATAGGGATAGATACGACAGATTAAGCGAGATTCAGAGCAACGGGTTGGAATGTTGGAAGTAGGTATGACTAGTCGAAGATTCGATCTGGAAGAGGCGAATAGGTATATTGTGGGCCCAAGAAACGAAATAGGGGAATACTGAAAGCAAAACCAACTTTTGAATGTTAAGACAACAACCTGAAATAATGATAACTCTTGTCGAGGACCTGCGGGCAGCGTGTTGAGCCCTTTTTTTAAGTCTATAATCACCGCTTGATGTCTCTTAACTGGTGATGCAAGCAATGGGATGGAATATTGTCAGTGCAAAAGATGCAATTTTCCTAAAATTTCACAATCTACTTAAACTTAGTGATATCTAAAGGGAGTTGGGTAGCCAAATTTATGAAACCTCGGTTGAAAAACTGCAAAGTGATTTTGGGAGAGGCTGTTACCCCGCAACAGCGTCTTCAAATGACAGAAGTCTATATCGAGATGGTAAAGAAAGACAAAAAAACAAGGGCTTCTTAGAAAATCCTGTCTTATAACTTGAGCAAAGGAAAAGGAAAGCAATTCAATTTGAAAATTCGAATCTATTTCTATAACACCATCACAGTCTAAAATGCTTGCTAATTTGTAATGCTTATTTCTCAAAGGCTGGGGTATGACTCAGGGTGTTCAGGGTCTACCCAAGGAAGCTTCGTAAGACCTGGGTTTCGGTGGTCCAAATTCTCAAAATGATACGCGAAACGGCGGGTTCAATTTTGGTTGACTCTAACTTTATTACAATATCTCCTCTCAGGATCAGGTTTACATATTAACAAATTTTCTATTCAGTTTTACAAAAAAGCAAGTTTTATGATTTCTTGACTAAATGCTATTTCTAGTGCTGGTCCACGGAATAGCTAGATCCGATCTTCCCTGGTGTAGTGGCGATGGTTCCTCTGGGAATACGGTTGTATACCACTGTAGTTATTTCCTCTGTTCGGCGGCGGTGAACTCCTATCTCGATCTGCGTTAGTCAGGGCGCTCTATCGGAAGCAGCGCATTTCGTAGAAAAGGTCTACGTTGCGAGAAAGGCAGAACAATTTATCGGCGGCGGCCAGCCGACTGCGGCGTAGAAAGTGCACATCAACGGCATAACAATTTATCGGCGGCCGTCGGTGGACTTTGTTAAAAATGTCAGTGGCAGAACACTCTGTCGGTGGCGCCGTCGGTGGACTTCGTAGAAAAGGTCTGAGGTTGTGTACTGCGATGAAAACTCCCTCTGGGGAGACGCAATGCCTAACCAACGAAAATCTAAACGCCCGGCTGGAAACAAGCTGCAACGTTTAAATTTCCTCTACGGAGACGTAAAACCGGCAAAGACCGAGCAAGGAAAGTCCAAACGCCCGGCTGGAAACAAGCCACAACGAATAAATTTCTTTCACGGAAACGCAACGCCTAAAAAGACCATACAAGGAAAGTCGAAACGCCCGGTTGGAAACAAGCCACAACGAGTAAAGTTCCTGCACGAACTTTACGGCGATGCAACTTCCACCTAACTAAGCTAGGGGTTTCAAAAGGATACTGTCAAAAAGCCAAAAAAATATCTTGGTGGACTGAAAAAATTAGAGCAGTGGTAAGCAAGAAAAGCATGGTCAAAAGTTTCCTCAAATAACAAAGACGAAATGGGTCACTTCGAAGTAGAAGCTGCACGAAAGAGGCGAGAGGCGAAGAAAAAGCGCGCCCAACTTTTGGCAAAGATCACTTAGTGCATTTATCGGGAGCTGAAAAAAATGTTTGCTGATGCACAAGCCAAGCAACTCAAGAAAAACGACAAAACAAGTTGAATACATGGAGCACCTATCTTCAAAATGGACGCTTAAGAAAGTAGTGGTCAGAAAATTCGCCGAACTTCATTAAAGATGCTCAAGGACTTTTTATGAATGCAGACAAAATTGTGCACAGTTGGCGACAGTATTGTGATCGCCCTTTAAATAAAAAGTTTCCTGGAGAGAACTTCCCAGAAGCTGAACCTAAATCAACGGAAATACCCGACATCATAGTCGAAAAGCTAGTGAGGCAATTATGAGATCCATAAAAGGCAAAAATGTTTGGTCAGACTTGATTCCATACGTGAGTATTGGAAAAAGATGAAAAACACCGGGTTTAAGTAGCTCAGGATTCTTATCTTCAAGGTTACAAGAAGCCAGTTTAGGCAATAGAGAAAGAGCTACTTTCTACCAATGTTCGAAAGACAAGAAGAGACACACGAAGTTGCGATAACTATATGCGAGTCTGTCAACAATAGATGCAATCCAAAGTATAAGGATTCGAGTGAAAAAGCATTAATTCCTTAGAAGACTTGCATGTTGAGCTGGCTGGCTTTGAATTTTGAAAAGATATTCGATAAAAAACCACTAGATCTAAAATAGGTGGCCATCAGACAACGAGGAACTCTTATGTACGGATGATCAATGAATAGAGAAGTATTGGCAAGTGTATAAGATGTTCAGCTATAGAATCACTGATGCATTCCAAGTTGCAGTAGGTGTATACAAAGAAAGCGCCTTGAGTCGTTTGCATTCCAAGTTGCAGTAGGTGTATACAAAGAAAGCGCCTTGAGTCCTTTGCACCTGCTTAACATCTGCGGTAAGGTTATAGAACAAAACACCAAAGTACATCAACTATTCTTTGCTGACGATGAAGTCATCATAAGTAAAGATACTCCATCCGTCATTAGACCGTTTATGAAAAAAATTGCAGTGGGCGCATTTAAAAAGAAGTGATATTTTGCAGAAATCGCACTGCAGCTTCGGCGAAAAGATAAGGAGCCCGGTACGATGATGCCAAGGCACAAACTGCACAGAAACACAAAGCCAAACTTTTCCTCTGATCAGGCCTACTTCAATATGAAGTCTGTTATGTATGCCTTGTAAGGCATATACGCGTCCATATTTCAAACGGAGACGTTTGCTCTCTTAATGTTTATAAGCTATGGTACGGAGAATGACTGGGTTGAAGGAAGTGTTTGTGCCTGAAGCTACAGCCAAGCGGTGCTTTAAGCTCTACTTAACCCTCTAACTATTTCGAAAACTATGCAAGATGCTTTCGGCAGATTAATTTCTAAACATAGCTGGAAATAAGATTGCCTATGAAGCTCCTTAACAAGGGTTAAAGACTGCTTTCTCAGGACTCCAGTCTGCTGGATCCTCAGTGAAGACACCCATCACTGATTCGATCTTCCGAGACCACAACCATAAATGAAACCATCCAATCAGACCAAGCGTATGTTCCCAAACGTTAATGAGAAGACTGCAATATTTCTGCTTTCCTTTATTCATAACACCCTGCAGAAAGCTTGCCACGGAGCACTTCTCTTTTTCCAAGAACTTAAACGTCTCTGGCCTAAGTGATTCCAAACTAATTTTAAAGCAATTTCGATGAAGTCAATGATTCAATGACATCTCTTACTGCTTTTAAAGAGCCAAAGACGAAAAGAGAAACTCAAATTAAGTCTTTGCAGACTACTCGTATACTCTTCATTTTCTTTCATCAAAATCGACTATCCCTAATTTACCTACTCAAACCAGGCCACAATTCTGTTCAACTTTCACCGTAACGTCTTCACACTTAAGTTTATGATTGCAGCAAAGAGTCAACTTTTTCACCAACTCGAAATTATTTTGACAAAAACAAAACCACAAAACGTGCCAAATTTCTCCCAAATCCAATGGAGCTACAGTGACTTTTGTACTGATATTGGCAACATCCTCGACCATAGCAAGGTCATGAAACTGTTAATGCCTTGCGCATAGAAATTTGATAAGTTCCTCAATAAACTAAAAAATCATCGTTTTCATTTCTTGCGATACCACGTTAAATATAAAAATTCATTGATAATTTATTCATCCACCGGTCGTAATTAATTCCATAGATTCCGCACCAAAGTAAAAAATAACAACTTTCCTATATATTTACTCCGAAACAGCCAAAACAGGTTGTTTTTTCTTGTTCTCCTACTAAATTGTAAAGACCTCAAGAAGATCACCGATCTTCAATTCTATTCGACTATAAACAACCAGCCTGTGACCGAGCTTAAGATATGTGCCCTATGGTTGTTTCTTTTTTTGTCTTTTTTAGTAGATTGATCCGAATTTATGTATGCAAATTGGGGGTCTCTAAGCCCTCCATTGTTGACTTCCAAAGATAAACGGCCACACGCCGGCATTGGATCTCCAATCCATACCAAAAACAACATAAACCAATCCGCCATAACCTCTGAAAGAATGTCACCAAAGATTTGGATACAAGATTTGCATTGCAATCTAGTTCCGATCTCTGGTTTTGTTCACTGCCATTATCTTAAAGAGTGGAGTTCCATCGTTTCCGGTATTCATACAAGAAAAGAATTTCAAACTCCAAGAGAGATGGATTTCAATATCAAGAATGCCTTTGGGTGCGCTTGCTGGCAGTTTAGCAAGATAGCTCAAAACATCGAATCAACTCGTTGATGTGGTACTGCGGTCGGAGCTGGGCTCCTTCCTTTTTTGTGAATGAAAACGAATTCATTAGCCAGATACGGCCAGCCAGTGCCAGAGAGATGTATGCAAAATTATTTCACGAGATTTATTGTTCGACATTTAATGTGGGTGAATGGGTTCAGGCAGTGATTAATTTTAGGCAATTATGGAGATGGATGAGGCTTTGGCAGCGTACGCAGGTTCATTCATCGATCGGTGTTGTTCTGCTTTTATGGAATGCATAAGCAAATTGAAAATTAACAAAAAAATAAATAAAACAAAATGAGTATTATGTATCGCATGGATGAATGGGGATACGGATACACGACAGCCATAAGCAAATTAGTTTTCTGTTAAAGTTCTTCATTTAATACAGAAGGGGAGTATCGGTATTTTGGGATCTGTTTTGCCATTCGTTTTTAATTTCGATTACTCTTTTTGGTTCTTTGGTCGTTAAGCTTGACGATGAAAGTTGATAGCTAAAGTTCGGTTCTGGTTAGTTGGATATCTCTGATAAAATAACAGAATTTGCAACATCAGTCTCGGAACGATCTTATCTCTCAGGAGTAAAAATATCAGAGGGGAAAGGATAGCAAATTATCATATATTTTCGGTCAATTAGGAAAGGCAGAAACTGTCGAAGGTTTGAAAGAAGAAGCCATTGTATTTCAAAATGCTTCTTCTTAAATTTCTGCGACATCAGAAGTAAATAAGAAACGTTTATCATAAATATGCGCTGTTTGAATGAGTGACAATTGGTAACCCATTTTGGAATTGAATAAGCTTTGCTGATAAAGGTAAAGAAGGCTTTGAACTTTGCTGCGTTTCAGACGAACTTATAAAGGCTATACTAAAATTTGTAAGACTATAATAAAACAGCCCAATCGCTACATGAAACAATCGGCGGTACAATCGACAGACAATTGTATGATAATCGTGTAAAAAGTTAAGGAATCCGGGCTCAGCACAATAACTTGGTGTAGTTACGTATCTTATGAGGTGGGTCCATGAAACCCAGCTTTTTGATAGTGGTAAAAAATAGAAAAGCTTTCATATTTTCTTAATTGTCTTTATTTTAACTTAAAAAAGGATCATTTGTTAAGGTATTCAAAAAATAAATAAAATTAGTGACTTCATTTTAAACATAAAATTTGCTGGTTTCTGTTTGTTAGTTTTGTTTCTGTACACGTTTGAAAATTGAATGTGGGTCCAATGGACCCACCACATCAGTAAAGGGCTAGCTGGTGCAGTACGATTGATATCGAGTTATTTCAATAGAAAAAAAGCACATCGTGTCACCCGTGTTGGCTCGTTTAACACGAAATCATTCAGTTACTTCTGATGAAAGAGGTTTCAATCTCAAATAAACTCATTGAAGTCGTTTGAGTAAAAAATCTCATGGTGTTGCCAGGCGTTGCCAGAATTCACGCGATTATCATCCTGAAATTCCAACTAAGTAACCAACATAAACCGCACCATGAGGTTTTCAACTCAGAGCACTGCAATAATCTTGTTTCAGATTAACCAATAGGAAACGCAGTTATACTTTTCATTAGTAAATACTGATTGGTTTCGTTTTAAACGAAGCAACACGAATCATACAAATGATCGGATTTTCCTCTCAAATGACTCGGAAAGGTTGTGTCAAACAAAATGAACAAGGACTACACTACCCTTTTTTACCCCTCGTGTATAATCTCTTGCATAGGGAATTATGTCCTGCGGTGTACCTACAACATCGAGAGTCTCAGCTTCAGGAACAATGTTCCACAAATTTCATAATACGCTTCTCATTGGCGGAATTGGACTCGTTAAAAACACCAAAATCTAAATGATTTACTTGCTGTCTACTTAGTTTGTGAAGACAGTACAGTCCCTGAGCTACAGATCAGACCATCAACAAGTTCTTGGAAAATTAGAGTAAATAAATGCGCTATAGCTAGCGGACCCGAAACTTCCGACTAAATGACGATGCTCAAGCGATTATAGGCTTGCGCTGATGCCTACGTTACCATAGATTGAACGTTAGGTGATGTTTTCATCTAACCACAAAAAAGCCAGCTTCTTTCTCAGCTGACAATGACGTTTCCAAAGTAGGAAAAACAAAAATTTACCAAAATTTTACTCAAATTATCAGTCGTCCCCCGAATTTCAGGCTGAATTTTACATTTTTCGGTTTCAGTCGTGGTGGTAACCCTATCGTTGCATCAAGTCTTAAATTTGTGCTCTCGATCATTTATCGATTTTCTTTTTATAGCATTCGCTAAGTCTGATATAAAAGTTCTTACAATTATATTTAAACAGTGTGCACCTATAATTTACTATAGTAACTTTAGATTCAGTGCCTGTGTGCTTATTATAGTAATACAAATAATATTGTTCTGAGTAGAAACTCATTGCAAAAAATAACAGTGTCGTTACACCGTATTTTTTATTTTCATTACTTTTGATACAACTTTATTCATTCGCTTTTAAACACTTGAATATTAAGTGATTTGATTTGTGCTTCATAACAAGTGGTCATAAATAATTGTGTGAATAGTATTTCAAAAGTTATTTAGATTTTACTAAATTTTCCATTGTTGACTATTCTTGTGGTTCATATCATAGGGCTGCCAACAAACTTTTCTATAAAAAATCAATAATAAAAAAATTTTTTTTTTTTTTTGTGTCGCTCACTTTAAACGCCCATATCTTTTTTGTGTCGCTCACCTTAAACGTCCATATCTTTTTTGTGTAGCTCACTTTAAACGCCCTTATCAAGATATATAGAGTGATAATGAGTGAACTAAACTGTTTAATCTGCAAAAAATTCTCAAATGATATCATGGTATCTTGCGCTGTATGTCTGCAGCAAGTTCATGCAAAATGCATTGGGATTAAAGAAAAGTATGCAGATAAATTGATTTCTGTTCGTGGACTACAATATTATTGCACGATTCATGAAAATATTTCTAAAGACAGGATCCATTGGAAAATAGTGAAATTGAAGAAGTTATTTGACCGTGCTAACTCTATATTTGCGGAACTAAAAGATGTCTTTGATTTTGATATCACTAACAATGAACTCTTGTCAAATTCTTTTAATATCGTAGAACCTGATGGCTTAAGCCCGTATCTGTCGTTTCAACCACCTTTAATTCAGCTAACCCCTTCACCTAAGCCCTCATCTAATCACCTAAATCAGCAAATACAGCAGCTAAAAGAACAGCAACAACAACAACTACAACAACAGCTTGAACAGCAACAACCAAAACAACAACAACAACAACAACAACAACCACAACAACAACATCAACAACAGCAACAAACACAACAACAACAACAACAACACCAACAGCAGCATCAAGATCATTCGCAGCAACAACAACAACAGCAGCAGCAGCAGGATCATTCGCGTCAACATCAGCAACAGCAGCAGCAGCAGGATCATTCGCGGCAACATCAGCAGCAACAACAACTACAAGCACAACAACTACAACAACAACAACAGCAGCAGCAGAATCATTCGCTGCAACAGCAGCAACAACAATTACATCAACAATTACATCAACAACAACAGCTGGATCATTCGCAGCAACAACAACAATTACAAAATCAGCATCTTCAAGAGCAACTACAACACGATCAGCACAAACAACAACAACACAATCAACATCAACAGCTGCAACTAATACATTCTAAAAAGCAACAACGCCAACCTAAAGATCAACATCCTACATTGCCTGTAACTAGGGTACTTCGTTCTGGAGCGATTGGGAGCTCGGAAACTTCAACTTAAACTAGTAGTAGTTCTTCTCCATCACGCTTATCGAGTGGAATTATCACTAGTCAGACAATGGAAACCTCAACATCTCATCAACATCTCCTCAACCTCAACAGCTCTAACCCAGTAGCTGTCTCATCTGCTGAAAATTCAATGCTTAATCCACCCAACACTGATGAACTTATAGCTTTACCACCAATTAAAAGTATATTTGTCTCACGTCTTTCTCCATCAACATCTGAAGATTCGGTTCGCAATTATATTATAAAAAAACTGCCCTCAGTCGATGGATCTAAGCTTATGGTAAGAAAATTCAATGTGGCTCCAGAAAAGGAATATTCCTCTTTTGAAATTAAAGTTGGGAGGGACTTTGAACTTTTTTCTTCAATATGCAACGCAACACTCTGGCCGTTGCACACTGTTGTCCATGAATTTTTTCGAGGAAAGAAAAGAAGGACCTACGTCTTGTAATGTGAACTCACTAACATCCCCAGCGACAATTGGCGCAGCTCTTTCAACCTTGACTCCTGCTTCTTCAGTAAATTTTTCTTATTATTACCAGAATATAGGTGGCATGAGAACTAAATTAGACTCTTTATATCTAACATTTTCATCAAGCTCATTTGATATAATTTTACTAACTGAAACATGGTTGACTGAAAGTCATCTAACATCAGAAATATTTAATTCTAATTATACTGTTTTTAGGAAGGATAGATCGAAGCTTTTGACAGGTAAAGATAGAGGAGGAGGCATTCTAATTGCTATTCGATCGTCTTTAAATTGTAGGGAGATTGAGTTGAAATCTAATACTGAAATTTGTGCATCTTTATTCGATATTGATCAATTGATTGTTTGTATATCTTTAAATAGTGACTGTGAAGTTTTTATTATACTTAATTATATTCCGCCTAGAAGTTCTCTTGATTATTATAACATTTATTTCGATAATTGTAAAAATGTTTTAGAAAATCTAAACAGTTCGCAACATGTTATTTGCATTGGGGACTTTAATCAGGGTGATATTCAATGGATATTGGACTTGGACAATAAATGCTTTATTCCTTACAATGTAACCTCTGAAATTGAAGAAAACTTGGTTGACTTTTTTAGCCAATTTGACTTAATTCAATTAAATTCCATTCCAAATGGTCTTAACCGTATTCTTGATCTTGTTTTTGTTGACAAGGAATTCAATGTTTATGTTGAAAAGTCTGATATCCCTCTTGTCGATAATAAACTACATCACATTGCACTTGAAGGGCTTATTAGTTTCTATAGCTATTCTAAGATAGAGAATTGTGATAATACTCTAATACCAAACTTCAATTATGCGAAAACTTTGATGCAATGAATGAATATTTTTCGTCTTTTCCGTGGGATATACTCATTAGTAAAGTCAGTTTATCTAATGCTAGTGATTCTTTCATGGCTATTGTCAATGAAGCTGTACGTTTATTTGTTCCTCATAAAAAGTCTTTATCAAATTCCAACCCAGCATGGTTTAGTAAGAAACTATCGAATCTAAAAAACAAAAAAAATAAATCATTTAAATTATATAAAAAAAATCTTCAGAATTTTCAACTTCGTTTGAATTACTTAAAACTTGAATATGAGTTCGACACTCTCAACAAGTTTTTGTACAAATCTTATATGTTCTCCTTACAGCATAATATTAAGAGTAGGTAATAGTAAATGTTTTTGGAGCTTTATCAACTCCAAACGTAAATCTAACGGCTATCCTAGTTGTATGAAATACTTAAGTACGGTTACTAATGATGTTGATGAGATCTGTAATCTTTTCGCAAATTTTTTTCAATCCGTCTATTCTACTAACTCTTCTACTAACCTAGAACCACCTTATATTTCAGTTTCAGCTACCGTGGGATCCATGAAGCTTGAGATATTTGAAATTAAAACTGCTTTGCTTGGCTTGGACCCAACCAAAAAAGAGGGACCTGATGGCATTCCACCAATTTTGCTTTCAAAATGTGCTAATTCTTTAGCTAAGCCTTTGACGGATCTGTTATCTGTTTAACCTGTCTTTATCTAGTGGTGTCTTCCTGGATTCTTGGAAATTGTCTTTTATAATTCCCGTGCATAAATCTGGTTCTAAACAAGAAATTACTAACTATAGACCTATATGTAAAATCTCCGCGTTACCTAAGCTGTTCGAAAAAATTGTGTGTGATAAACTATCCTTTAAATTAAAGGAAGAGATTTCAGAACATCAACATGGTTTTATGTCTGGTTGATCTACTACAACTAATCTTTCCTTAATGACTAATTACATAGTAAAAAATTTTGAAAGTAATTCCCAGACTGATATTATATTTACGGATTTTGCCAAAGCCTTTGACCGTGTTAATCATCAGGTTCTAGTTAATAAACTGAAGCAGTTTGGGTTTCATTCAAGATTTCTTGATTGGCTGCAATGCTATTTAAGATCCAGAGTTCAGAGAGTTAAAATCAATAACCATTTTTCACACCAAATCCTTGTTCACTCCGGTGTCCCTCAAGGAAGCCACCTGGGTCCATTACTATTTCTCATTTTCATTAATGACATTCCCAAAATATTCAACAATTCTCTTTGTCTTCTTTTTGCTGACGACCTTAAGCTATACCGCACTATCAGGAGTGTTGAAGATTGTATTTTGCTTAATGATGACTTAGGAAAACTGGCTGATTGGTGTCGTATAAATAATCTCCATTTGAATGTTTCAAAATGCCAAGTTATGTCCTGTTTCCGTAAAACTCTACCCGTTCAGTTTAAATATCAGATTAATAATTCTGACCTGGAATGTGTTACTCAAAAAAAAGATTTGGGGGTAATATTAGATACTAAGCTTTCATTTTTACCTCATATTAATTATATAATAAATAAATCTAACCAAATGCTAGGGTTTATTATCAGAAATACAAAGGAATTCACTGATTCATACGCACTCAAATCTCTTTTAACTCTTTGGTTCGATCTGGACTGGAGTATTGCTGTACGGTTTGGAACCCTTGCTACAAAAACTCGATAGTGAGAATCGAAAAAATCCAAAGAAAATTTACTAGATATACGTTCTATAAACTAAATTGGAGAATCGATACTCCCTCATACAAAACCAGGTGTTTGTTATTTGGCATGCAAAGTCTAGAAAATCGACGTACTTATTTTGAGATAATGCTTGTTAGAGATTTACTGGCATACCACATAAAATGCTCTCCTTTATTTTTGGTTATTACCTTACGAGTTCCGAGTAGAACATCTCGTAATAACTGTGTGTTTCATGAGCAAATTCATCGAACGAATTATGCTCGTAATGAATCAATTGCTCGTTGCATCAGAGTAGCCAACTCAGTTTGCAGTGGATTAGATTTCTTCGATAATTGTAGTAGAGATTATTTTACACAGTACGTATTTAATGTATTAAACATGCCACCATTTAGTTAACTTAAAGTTCAATTCAAATTCAAATTCCTATTTTATGAATACTATTGTTAGTCTAATTCTTAAGTAGTCTGTAAGTGAATATTGTTCTCTGATTGACGAAAAATAAATAAATAAATAAATAAATAAATAAATAAATAAATAAATAAATAAATAAGAATTGAAAAGCTATCTAAAGATCCCTTACGATTGCATCATAGCACACTAAGCAAAAGTGGAAAATACCAACACACAGAAAAATCTCTATAGTAGCAAAGCCAATAAATGTAACAGGATAAATTAGTACCTTAACCGATTCGAAGATTTTTATTCGCTTCTCCAAGTGAAGCAATTGCACGTCCGTAATGGTTAGTAGGTATGACCCCAGCAACATTAAAAAAGCCTTTCACGGATATCACCTTTCGCGAAGAATTGGCAAGTACTTCGAAAGTAATTACACACTGCCATGAAATACCTATGCTCTCCAATTTAGCTGTTCAAAATTATCATAAAAGTGTAGGCCATTGAATTGAGTTTATAGGTACTCCGAATAAACATACATTTTTTAGTGAGTCTATTGTCGGGACTTTTTCTTTGCATGAAATCGTAAAATTTGGGTCATATTTTGATGTAGGTACTAATTTTTTTAGTACCTTTAGCATCTTGCCGTATTTTACTTTAGTTTTACTGTATTGACGGCTTCGTGGCTCGAAGTTCTTCAACTGTGCTATGATGCTGAAGAGTAATTTGGAGTTCTTTAATATCCGAGTTTCCTTCACATTACTTGGCATTGCATCAACACTGCCGATGACTTTTCCAGAATCTATTTTCCAAAAAGACACGACAATTGCTTGACATTTATGTTGAACTTGTCATCAAGCGAGTTCGTTTCCCTTTTTTTTCTCAAATTTGAGCGACTAACCCAAGAACCGAGAAAAAAAATGTCAACGACCAACCCAGGTAACTTCGACTAGGTACTATAAGAAAAAAAACGAGAAAAACAATCAAAAACAGTCACACATTGAGGCGTAGGCGTTCTTGGCACAACTGCACAATGCAATCATGATGCAGCCAAAGCCAACTCCTCAAAACAAAATGACTTAATGAAACATATCTCTGCGGAGACATCTGTAACCCTGAAATCACCGCATGAGGTCATACCTCACGACGGAGACGCGTCTCCTAGCACTTACTCTCCCCAAAACGCATCACCGAGAATGTACAGGCATACGGTAAAGGGTATATACCTACCGACCGAGTCGTGAGTGAATTCTGTAGAGGTATCTTCCAAGTTCCAAGACGCAGCACCAAATTGAGATACCATGTAGGTGTTAATGCGTTATAAGTTATGTAAGGACCCTCGCCCCAAAAAGGAGCGGTTTCAATATAATCTCTAAGTCAGTCGTTGCGCGTCGCGTCATGTTGCAGTCTCATACGAAGGCCCATAATTTACACCAGGCAAAAGCACAGCCTGACTGCGAAGCCCGCAATTTCAGCCATTGAACAAAGTAATTGTTAAGTAATGTAAACCAAATGTGTAATTATTACAAACCAAGTGTATCATTAAACAAACGAAAATGGGCTCAGGCTCTGCCGAGTGGCGATGGTGACTAATAACAACATAATGTGAATGGATTCTCCCCCCTTGGCTAGAATTGTTCTAGACACAATCATCATCAACTCCACTCCATAAGAATAAGAGATAAACATTTTTGTTGTTTTGGAATGCCAATGCAGGCGAGTGGAGTGAATGGTTTCCATTTAATTCCACAGCATACAACCGTTTGTTGTACAATTACACCGTTTAATTAACTCAACGAGACCTGCAACTTGCAATTATTTCAATTAGATTTGCCGCTCTCGCTGCGAACAAAATATTGCATTAATAACATAAACTCGTCGTAACATCGCATCGGGCAGCAGCACTATTGTGGCGAAACCAAATTAGCGATTGCATTTGCAGGCCATTAAACGAACGATGATCGGTGTATGTGGAGAGACATAGACATCAACTTCATAGTCGAAGCAGCTGTGCTGCTGACCAACATAGCGAATCTTGACGGAAATCACTTATAGACATGCACCGACGCACCGTAGTTGAGATTCTGTCTGATGAATGGTGATTGAATCTGTCAAATTTAAAAATAAAAATTATTTCACTTAACATGGTCGGAATGGGTAGGTGGGTTGGGCTTCTTACAGCATGGCTACTTAACACGATGTTGTTCTTGTTTTCAACACGTGTTTTGATGATTTTTATAACCTGACTCTGTTGTCTCTGATTGTTGTTTGTTTTCTTTAACTTTTTTCAAATGAGGATTGCTTTTGTTGGTATCGTGTATAGTGTCAGTAAGAGGGAGCGTGACTATTTCTTGGGCTGACTACCCCGCGCCTGAACTTCGACACCTATGTATTTATAGGCAAAGAGCTTTTCGAGGTGTAGTATTGTGCAGCTCCTTGTAAGCCGCTTTGCTTAGGTCAAGGCGAAAGGTTGAGCTTGGTCGAAAGAATGGATTTTGCTTACGTCATAAGCTCTTCAAGTAGTTAGAACCGAATTCAAAGTGCCCTACTGAGCCATGAACGAACAGTACACGTTCCACAAAGTGCTTGTAATGAGTGAGTGTTTGGAAACACCAGCCCCTTGAATCCCATGTCGTGAAAAATACGACGTGACGTGAATCCAACTTGAAGCAAAAAGTTCAGTTTGGTTAAACTCGCGCACCCACATAACGATGGTTGAAGAGGAAGCTGAAGAGTGATTCAGTTGCAGGTAAAATTATTCTGCCTAAAGCTTTAAGAAATCTGGACTCAAGCACTTAAAAATTCATGCCTATCAGTCTATAACTCTCTGCAGCACAATATGCATATCAACCAGAAAAATCAACAGAAACTCAATCGAAGGATCTGTGGTTACAAAAATTGATTACTCTACCGATAATTGAAGGAGCGCTACGAATCCACAGACCGAGCTCAAAGACACTATAATGTGCCACAAATGGTTCGTCTATGCCATGCTAAAGAGCATAATTATTCACACTAAAGTCTATTATTACAACCAGTGGTTGCCAACATAATGAAGTACACATACCTTGTCAATCGTTATAAATAGTTCGCTCAGATTAGTTGCAATGCAACACAAGGCATCCATACAGGGGGCTACGCAGATGATCTAGCTTTTGTCATAGAAGTTTGTTAGACCGACTTAAATCGGGAAGGCTCCAGTCAGCTCTGAACACAATGCGAAGCAAAGAAGGTTGATATCTTCAGCATTGAATAACTTTGGGAACCTCCTTAGCAGCAAACCGTCATGAAATCCATAAAAGGAACGCATCTCAAATAGAGCTATCAGTCTGTATGGACTTGCTGTAGCATATGTAGGAAAAACTGGAGCCTGAAACCTATAAAATGGTTAACGACCTCTATACTTTGGTAGTAAGTCCAACAGTGACGTATACATACAGCTGAAATTATGGTGGAATGAAACAAAAGGAATAACGACATTCTAAACTCGAAAAACTTGAAGGAATAGCAACGTCATACATTACTGGTATCATGCGTACCTCACCTTCATAAGCTCCCAAAGTCATTCTAGAACTGCCATCTATTCAACTTTTCATGAAAATGACTGTTAATTCACCTTTTTTCCGTCAAGTGCACCTTATGTCGAATCCAATCAAGTCACTTTTCGAGGATTGACACCTTCAGTATGTGCTTTAATTGCCGTGTACAACTATAAACTCAACTTCTTTCCATAATCATCTCAAGTCCAGACTGCAAAAACACAAAACCCTATAATTCAGGCCAAGATATAGTTTGGTATGCTAACCATTAAAAAATGGAAAAACAGGTTCTGGTATTTTCAGCAAGTATACGAAATTTAAAGAATTTTTTTTTTGTCATTCGTCAATATTCTTGACTGAGATCTTTGCTATCTAGGTTAAGTGAGGTTAGGTTGTACTGACTGTAAGAAAAACAACTGACACCCTTAGAGCAATGTAGGGTATGCATTGTGATACCATATGAAGTGAGTGAGGGAGTAGGTACCTTTCTTAACTAAACCATTTGGAGCTTTTAATAAAGCGATGGAGGTCAAATGTATCTCTGTTCACCACATCGCTTTAATCATCAAGGAAGTATTCTCCTAGATGCAGGTCTCTTTTGATGGAGAGTGCAGGACATAAGCAGAGGAGGTGTGGGATTATCTTTTCTCCCACCTCGTGTAAGCAGCTTCCGCAGAAGTTGTTTGATGGTACGCCAAGTCTTATAGCGTGCTTATTGATGAGGCAATGTCCGGTAATAGCACCGATTACGTAGCCATTGTGCAATCTACTTTTGGACAGCAATTGTCCTGTGTCTCTAAGATCTAATTTTGGCCACATTAATTTTGTTATTGCAATCTATCCATGTGCAAGAATATTAAGTTCATCAAACACAAGAAAAACAAAACAATTCTCATCTTCTCAGACAGTCAAGAAGCCCTTAAAGTACTGACCTAATAAGTCTTAAGATCCAAACTACTCTTAGAGACAATTATGTTACTCTCCGAACTGGCAATCAAAACCTCTGCTAACCTCCATTAGATTCCAGAAAGCAAGGGATGATATATGAAACGAGAATGCACAGACATCTCAGAAAAGGTTCCACTAAACCATTCGTAGACCCTGAACCAATGTGTGGTTTAGATAAAATACACTTCAGTAATTTGCTGAAGTGCAGTAGTCGACTTTATCAACAAAAAAAGTTGGAAGCAACTTGAGGCCAGGAAACGCAAGTTCATGAGGTACATCAACTCTAGATTTGGAGTCGCTCAGTCAATAACACACTTTGGCAGTTTCAACACTTCCCAAGCCGTTCTTTTATGAATTGCAGAGTTTTGTTGAACAGAATTTCGAATAATAGTTTCATGAAATGCTGAATTTTTCCGACAAAAACGGTACATTTAAGTCAAGTGCTCGATGCCTGGATCAAAGATGCTCGCATATGATCGTTACATTGTCAGTAAAGTATAATTTTTGACCCCACGGTGTGACTTAACTTCGAACAGGTAGTCAAGGAATGCCACCAATTAGTAACAAAAAAACAAAGACTTTAGCACTTGCTTTCGTCATTGCCCCAACTCCACTTCCATGATCATATATACTTCTAAGGTCATCGTTGCCCGAGAGTCCCCCATTTAAGATCTGGCTGTAAACTGAAAGCTCTTTACAAACCAATAGTGACATGGCACACTTCTGTAAGGAAACGTGCGATCAAGGCAGTCGTTAGAAAACAGATCAACTTGAAGGACAATTATAGTACTTTCTGCGCAATTTTGTCGTAATAATAATAAAAAAGAAGCTCTCCTTTTACAGCTGTTTGAAAGTTGTCATAGCTCTTGAGTTTGCATCAACATCCGATAGAAAAAATTATACGTGCTCTTCATCAGGTCAAATAAATTTTCATGTTTTTTTTTCTGTTCTTTTTTTATTTCGTGTACGCTCGACTTCTTGCACCGCAAATCTTGTCAGCTTCACTCAGTATTCACACCTTCCTTAGACTTTATGAAAATGGAAGGAGAATAAAAGTAAAGTGGAGAAACCTTGAAAATTAAAGCATTTCCAAAGGACTTACAATTTTATGCTGATTCTGAACGGCTAGGTTTGGAAGAGCTCTTCATGACAGAAATCCAAAAAGCTTTCTGCATTCTTTTCTGCTATGATATAGAAAAAATGTTGCATTCTTCTTATTTACGTTGCGGAGCATCATTTGTTCCTTCTGCATCCAATGGATGCCGTCTACGGTTGTGCTCTTGAAAGATTTAATCGTTGGTTGAAGCCTCTACTGATTTCCCTGGCAAACAAAGCGCAGATCTCATTTCCAAATATGCCATCATGGCCTGGAACCCAAACGAGACTAAAAAAAAAAACCTTCCAAGCGTATTCAGAGAGGTCCTTCATTCCTGGACCGATTTCGAAGTAGTTAGAGGGTTGAGAAGCGCCTCAAGCATAGATGGCCTATCCCTACAAAAACAGATACTTCTCCCCATTCAGCCATTATTCGTAACGTAGCTTATAGCCATTTGGATGGGATACACCTCGCCCAGGAAGACGAATGCAATATGAGCCTAAAGAAGCGTTCAATCGTATGTCATCGCTCTACAAAATGACACCAACGCATGATCCATCATTGGTTTAGGAACCATCTGCGAAGATTCGATAACAGTTCTTTTCAGGCTCAGATTCTAGAGTGAACCAGTCCTAAACTGAAGGAAAGTTGGCTGAATATTTTTAACACAATTTGATCTGTGGGATCATCGTGCCGGACGTCATATCCGGATATTGGATACCTTTACTATTGCGGCTTTCAGTACCGTATTCCTTTTTCGTATCCCCGAAATTTCTTTTCAAATCTAAAGTCGCATCTGCTTAACGATGTTCTCAAGCGGGCTATGTAAGTATGGAGGTATACTTTCATAGCTTGCCTACTTGAGAATTTAATTTACATCATCGGTCAGTGAACTTCTAAATCGGTAACACGCTTCCGAATAATGCTTCTGCAAGTCTGATACCAATTCCTTTCTTACCCTGCTCTCTTCCGTACTCCGATTCCATTTCCATCATTGCTTCAGGTCACCTTTCATCACGAACTTACCAACCTGCAACCCTTAAACTTCGTTCGAAAATGTTATTTGATCTCGAAATGTTTGAAGCCAACTAAAATTTACCGGAGTGTTTTACCATGTCTTCTTTGAAGGTTGATCTTATGATGTATTACACTTACCTCTTTTGTGATCGTAATATTCCCGAAAAACAGACAGTCAAAATAGACATAAGAATAATTCTTGGTACTCATTCGTAGTGGACCTCGTTTCACTCCATCGTTACCATTATATTCCTTATATATTTTAGTTAACAAAAAAAATGGTTTAACAACATTTTCTTACGACTTCCACCTACCGGTGATTCAAGAGATCTCTGATTTCAGTTTCAAAACCACCGAAAGCAGATAAGCTTCCTTCATTCACCTTCGGTATAGACATTCAAGCCGATTTTACGATGAACGAATGGCCCATTATACGCGTAAACTTGAGTTTCATTAACTTCGATTGATTTACGACCAACGAAGATGAATTTCTAAAATAAAACATGTTCGAGAAAAGTTGACGCGCTGTGCAAATTCCGTTCCGCCTTCCATATACTCTGCCTCGTCTAAATGAAACTGAGTTTTGTTTTCTTGTCGTGCTCCCTTCTTTCAGACGATTTTCATAATAAAGAGGAATTTGCCCCTAAAAATAATAAAACAGAGAAGAAAAAAAAAAACAAAACGATGCATCTCGATTAACCGAGCCCTCCCAAGATTAGAACAATTAACTCACCCAGACAACACCACGCGAGAAGTTTCTGTGATGAAGGTCGATCTTAAGCTGTGCTTGGTCGCTCTGGGCTATGTTCAATGCGTTGCGTCGTCGCCGTCGTCGTCATTGCCATCTTTGCTTATAGATATACAAGACAGAAGAGACACCACATAATGAGTCCACGACACGATACATTTTGCATTTTATGAGCCATGGAATCTAGAATCATCCGCATACATACACATAAATGTCAAGTGACGGACTCCAGGCTGCGTCACTGCCGCAACACCCGCCACCGCCATCATCACACATAAGCGTAAGATGGTAATTTGATTGCAATGCTTGGTTAGCACTTCACCTGCAGGAAGAAGCGATGACGACGACGGACGCCATAGATATATAGACGGACGAATGAACGAATAATGTGTTTCCTCCTGTTGCAGCCCTCTTCGGCCCTTCGTTGTTGTGGCGCAGCGCAGGTTGATTCAATTGGGGAAGTAAATATAAAATTAACCCAACTGTAGTGCAGGACAAAATCACGAATAAAGATGTCAGCCAAATGATACTTAAGTCTTAATCACTTTTTGTGGTTAAAACCGTTTAAGGCCAAGAAAAGAACAACAACAATTTTGATCAAAATGCCAAACTAATGGGATCACACTTCAGAATGGTTAAGTTTTACGATTGTGCGCTCATCAAAATCCACCTCCAGTTTGCGCAGTCGCAATTCAATGCAATTGAACGAGGGTTTCAAATTTGCGTTTCATCTTTAAGCATCCCAGCCGCTGAGCCGGCCCCCGGGCAGCCGCTTTATAAGATGCAGCAATTGAATGTTTCAGTTGGACCCAAAAATAACCTGAATCAGAAGAGCACAGCTGACTGACTGATCAAGAGACGCGATCGTTAAAGTCATCGGGCTATTTGTTTTGACGCTGACGAGAAGGAACTTCACGTAAAACGCTGTTATTTATGAAGTAAATACAATAAAATGGTTCTGTGGCCAAAAGCGGTCGATAAAGACGGAAATGATGGCAGGTATTTTGCCTTAGCAGCTAAAAAGAACATAACTTTAAAGTGTTACTGCTTCGAGCAATGGAAATTGTAGCGACTTAAAGTGTCAAATGTGATTGTTTGTTTGTTGGGCTCTGTTATTGGGAAGGTTTCTGTGACGTAATCAACTAAAATATTTTTGGGAAATATTTGAATGGCGTTAGGGATATGTTATCTTCAAAAAAATGTTATCTTCAAAAAATTTGACTGTCAATGTCCTTGCCCTTGAGGCAAAGTTTGATGAGTTTCATTATATTTTCTTGCTGTACTTTTTTATTTTTTATTTTAACTTCATCAGTGCTGGGGATATGCAATGTTTACCAATCCATTGCTAGTTGGTTTATCATAAAAGAGTTTTTTTTTACGAAATTTCGATAAATAGAGCCTAAATTATTCTGATTGAAGACAATATTGGTTTGTTTGAACATGTGACACTGTTCTATAAAAGTCATTCTTTAGCTTTAAAATAAATAAATAAACACAACAGAGCCCCAGGGCCTAGTCCAATTGCCACAACCATGTCTTGAGATTGGAGGGGACCTACAATTTTCTGCGGATTCGGAACGACTTATCGAGAAAGCGCATGAAAAGCGATAAAGCAATGAAATTACTAACGGAGGACTTGTCAATTCCTCGCGAATGGCGATGCCCGTGAAAAACCATGTTTGTCTCTGTTGGGATTCGAACCACGAACCTCTGTGTTAACAGGCGAATATGCTAATTATGACGCCATCACGGGTACAACTAGCTATTTAATATGTTTTCATAATCAACAAAAGAGCTTTTTGGGGAAAGTTAGAGGTTCTTCCATCTGAAATAACTCGAAAGATATGCCGGGTAGAAGAACTCTTAAGGGCTCTGACAGCGGTTGACATGTTCGTATTCTTCGACTTAGAATTGTTATCATTTGACAAGATAAATAATTTATATATCTATTTTCTTCTATCTCTTGCTCTACTTCTTCTCCTTTAACGAAACTATAAGAATTGTGATCTCAAAGCGATCACATCTCTCCAACTTGTATAGTTCACAGTAGTGATTAGTCTGTGTGGAACACCTGGCTCGTCTCAGAATACGTCGACAAGTTTCCCTGTTTTGACATCTATGTGTAAGGCTAACTTTTGCTGATGCATTCGCGTTTGCGTGTATCAGTAGTTCTTTTTTCCAGCTTTTCTTTTTCTCTTGTCAGAAATTTGTATTACTTATTGATTTAGAATTCTTCGGGGATTCCACCTGAACATTTAACTTTTGTTACTGTTGCTTCGCATTTATCTTTTCTATCCCCCGCGCACTGACTTTAGGAGCTCCTTTTTATCTGCGTATCTGTCTAGGAATCTAATTAAAACGACGAACCCATTTACCATATTTGCACTTTCTTCATTCACTTCAGACCAAAACGACTTTTGTCTAAGTCTTGAAAAGTCAGCCGGAGTGAAAAGTATCTGAAAATAAAAAAAACAAAAGAGACAAAGAATCTGACAAAGTTTCAAAGGTGTATTGGAAAAAACTGTTCAAATAAAACAGATTCGTCTCAAAACATTCAAAAGATAGCTTAAGGAAGTTATCTTTATCAATTTTTTGATTTATCGTCTATACCCAACGCAAATTCAAAATTTACAGACTTCTTGGTGAAAAATAAGAATGGAATATTAGAAACACGAAGCAAACCAAAACTTTAAATTAAGGGCACTGTCGCAACCTGGAACGTCGATTTTTCGTGAATTTTTTGTAGGAAAAGTATAAAATGGATCTAAACGAAATTTTGAACACATACATACAAAATATTCATTACTAGCGGTCCGTCCCGGCTTCGCACGGGCACTAAACATGAAATTTACACACATATTCACAATTTTTCGCGTCGAATTAAAAAAAAATGGGCACGACTGGGTCGCACGAACTTGCGATTGTGTTCTAAATACGATATCAAAATTTTAGGGCTAAGTAAAAGGTTTTGGTGTTCGCTCTTTATAATATATTTGGTGAAACAGGGTTGCCAACTATACATTAATTAGGAAAATTTTATTAAATCACGAAAAATATTGAAAAAAATTCAATTAAATATTCCAAAGGTCTCAAGCGAAAATCTAAAAACGCCATTCTTTTGCAATTTCTAATACATATAAACTCTAAAAATTTTATCAAAATCGTTGGACCAGTTTTAAAAATAACGGTTTTTTATTTTACATTTTTTTTTTTTAAAAGTTTTGTAAAATTCAAGTATGCAAAATTTAAGATCTTAGCAAAAGTTAATTTGACAAAAAATTTGAGAAAAATCGAAGTTATGGTTTTGAAGTTATTTCAAAAAATCTAAATTTTTTTAAATTTTTTTTTAAATTTAAAAAATTAAAATTTTTCAAGTCTTGTTATGCAGTTTTCCTTAAACAACTTAAAACTTCTAAAATACAAAATTTCGTAAACATCGTGCAAGCCATTAACGAAAAAGTCGGTTTTGAAAAAAAACGGTACTATGGGAGGTACCGTTTTTAGGCTTTTTCCAAATTTTTAAATCGTTGGAGCCGTTTTCGAGAAAAATAAGTATTATCATATCGGTTGTATGGCAGGTACCGTTATTTCAAGACCTGGAGACTCAATTCCAAAAACCCCTCTGTATACTGCTCCACAGATCCTAACTGCAAGAAAATCGGTCTATTAGTTCAGGCTGTAGATCCATATACAGACACACAGACACACAGACACACAGACACACAGACACACAGACACACAGACAAACTCGAAAAGAAAAGCCTTTTATTGTGTTAGAGCTTCCCTGTAAACAATATTTAGGCTCCAACCCGCGATAGTCCAACATACAGTTGACCATGAGTAAAACATTTCTTTCGCAGGTCGATCCCTACCAATTCGAAGGTTTAGCCTTGGGACGTGTAAACTGGAAACTGAAGCCGTTTAAATGAGATTAGCTGATCAGTCGGGATCATCGGTATCTTCGGTATATGACCAGCTGCTGGCCCAGTGATAATAGTTGCTACAATTAAATTTTCCTTTAACTAATAAGATTTTTAACGACAACTCATGTGGTGGCAGCCCAAACGGGTTCAACGAATGTGGATAATGGACTGCGTCTTCGTTGTTAGTCACAGTGTCGATCGATTTGTATATTTTTATTTGGTCGGGGAATTTTAGCACTATTAGATTGTTTATTTCATTAACAGCATCGTTCCTAGGTGACATTATAGCCCTAGAACATAACCAATGAAAGTCCTTTTCGTGCAAATTCTCGATAGCTGAGTATATAATAGCATCTATTAAGTTTTCCAAATTATAGAGTACTAGATGACCCACCCGGCGTTGCTCGGGTCTAACTTATTTAAAGCGTTGTTCACACCAAACTGTCTAGAAACGAAAACTAAGAAGACTAAGTTTAAGAATGCCCGAAAATTTCTAGTTTCCCCGTTTCTGTAGGAATTTGGTAATGAAATATAGACTATGCAGGCGATAATGTAAGTTTTAGAGTTCCCGTTCCCGTTACGGTTCTCTTTCCTTTTCCCGACCCATTGAAATTATGTGGAAGTTAGAGCTGTTATAAGTGAACCCAAAAATTAAATTGTCCAAATCTAATACCCGTGGCGTAATGGTTAGCATGTCCACCTGCTAACCCAGAGGTTCGAGGTTCGAATCCCAGCAGAGGCAAAATGCAAAAATGTTTTTCCACGGGTATCGCCTTTCGCGAGGAACTGGCAAGTCCTCCGTTAGTAAATTCATTGCCATGAAAAGCGCATTCACAATTAGCCGTTCGGAAACGGCGAAAAATTGTAGGTCCCCTCCATTCCCTCACAAGGCATGGTTGTGAGAAATGCGCTAGGCCCAGGGGCTCCTCGCTCTGTTGCGCCACCCCATTTATTTACTTATTTAAATCTAATAAGAATGTAGCTTACACCGAACTTTTTTACCACCCCAACAATATTTTCTATCAAATGAATAACAATCTTATATATAAAATTTCCATGTCACAATTTTATAAAATAAATTAATAATAAATTTATTTTAAAATATAGTTCATATGACATTTACACTGAGACTGTAAAATCTAATATATAAAATTCTCGTGTTACAGTGTAAATTAAAGAAACAATGTTAAGGGTAGATGGCCCTTATCACTTAGGGGTATGGAAAATAATTAGTAGCCGACCTACTGAATACGCATATAAAATTTGGTAAAAATCGGTAAAGCCGTTTCGGAGGAGTACGGTAACTAACATTGTGACAGGGAAATTTTATATATATAAAGAAGATTTAACCTAGAGACTCATCCAGAAGAATGTCCTAATGACCGCTTAAATTTGGAGTGGGAAAAATTCCTCCATCTTCTCCAAGTATTAGCAGTTGTTGTGGGAAATATCTTATTCATGTCTCGGATTTGAACGGAAAACTTTTGAGCATAATCGATCTGTGGATCGTATCTAAAATCTGATATGTTACTGTGAGCTACAATTCGATTTCGTACTCTAGCTCTTGAAGTCTGTTGTCGTTCTCTCTGGTCTTGAAGGAGTTGGGAACGCTCAGAGCTTAATTCCCTACTGCGGGATTGTAAATTTCTTGAATTTTGCTCTCCAAGCCGCTTCAAACACTTAGTACTTGACTCTCGCGCGCAGACTCGAGAAGTTCTTATACATTTTGTTCAGCGAGCCGTTGCGACTCGAACATATTTTTTGGCCCTGGCCTGGGAATTGTTTCTAGAAAGTTGAGATCTTGATTTTTTGGGCATTAAATTAATTTTAAGTTTAAAAAAAATAAAATTTTAAAATGATAAAAGAAAAAAACGCCTTTGAACTAAATGATTACCTGTCATATCTTTAAGCTATTTACAACTACCTACTATAACGTACACAACTAAGTAAGATTATTAGGTATTAGTTATCGGAGTTTGGCTAAGGAACTTTTTTTGATAAATAAAAATACATATAGCCTATGTCACTCAGGGATAGTGTAGCATTCCAACTGTGAAAAATATTTTCAAATCAATGCAGTAGTTTCGGAACAAACAATCAAACCTTCCTCTTTATAATATTAGTATGATAAGACAACTGAACTTGCATGTAAATAAGTAAGGGCGTGACTGCGATTCCGTCTTCAAAAATTTCTGGTACTTAATCGCTTTCAAACATTTAGGTTTTGGAGTTTTTGGTGACCATTAACAAATAAGGTTCGATTTTGCCCAAAAAAATCGGACTTTTCATCTGTTCTAAAATCGGTTATATTGAAAAAAAAAAATTAAAGCCCCACGACTATGTGCATTTTTGTATTAACAACAAGTGTGCAAAATTTGAGGTTGATCGGTTGATCCTGTTTTGAGTTATCGCGGTCTCCGACTCCAAAAAAGTGGTTTCGCGATAATCGCATTAAAATGTTTTTTCGCAACGATCGATTTTTTTTTCATTACCATACTACTACACGACTACGTAAATGTACTACCGTTTAATATCGCCACTATATGCAGTATGCTTGCTAAAAGTCGGTAAGTTTGTAAGTAAGCATTGTAGTACCGTCAAGCGGCACTGACTCGAACGAAAGACGCCAACTTTAAACGGCAGGAGATATTCTCCAGATGTTGTACCTTATTTTATTTAACAATTCCCTTTGAGCAATTTGGGTAGTCAGTCAGTGATATCACAAAGCAAATCATGTTAGCTAAATGCATTGGTTAAAGTAGAAGAGAACTATAAAGCGCTGTCACAAGCTGTGTTAATAAGTCTTTAAGCGTGGTTAATCTTAAAAACAATTTAATAAAGATTTCTTCAACTTCCGCTGTTCCTGCTGCAGCTTGTGTTCAGGCAGTTAAGACGTGGATAACAGTGGAATCCCTTCTTATATCTATCATGTGAGAGAAAACACTGAACGCACTTCAGCTTAGCTCTTGAAATAATAAATGCTTAAACCAGACCAAGAATCGTTTGCTGTTTTTGACTTAATGAAACATTCTTAAATAGGAGAGGTGGTAGGTGACATCAGGGCATCTTTTAAGTAACACGAACGTGGCCAAATGGCCACGTAGTAGTCCACCGTGGCCACGTAGTAATCTTAATCTGGCCACAACCAATTTTCGAAAATGCGTGGACAACACATAACTGAAATAATGTCAGAAATTTTCTGAACATACATGATTTCTCAAAAATGTCAAAAAATATATAACTTGTTAATTCTAATGAAGTTTGTAGGTGCTAATCGAAGAATGTCAACGAATGAATGACAGTTCATCAAATATACTGTCAATGAGGATTTATATGTGGAAAAAAACATACTCACGACTTCCGTTATATATAAATTCTATAAATTCTGCACGTGCTCGAGGATTTTTCTCAGCATATAATTAAAAATTTATGGGGAAGTATATAATAAGTTGGATATGAAAAATAACAACAAATTTCGGGGACTACTTTTTTTATTGCAAATGTTTTGGTATGAGTGAGTCACAACCCGTCGATCACAATTCGTCTGTTAAATAGATATGATTATAAGATCACAAACCGCCATCTTTACGAAAAAACTTCCGAACGAAATCTCTGTCGGAGTACAAGGTCAGATCAGGTTCGCGGTAACGCCTCTCTTTCTTGCGAAGGAACTCTGCTACAGCTGGCCTCGGATCATATAAAGCTGTACCTACTCCATTCAGGGCCACAAACAATCTCGAGTTCATGGTCTCATCTGAAGCTGATAGTCGGTGGTTTGATTTAATTTGATTATAATGAAAAATCACTTTCTCAACAATCATGGAGTGAGGTAAAGTGACCAGTAAAGAGCACAACAGTTTCTGCAAAATCCCACATGTCACTGGTATCAGTCGAAGCAGCTTACTGGCTGAACACAATGCAGACGGAGCTGCAACTGAAACTGGAACTGGAAGAACTGTCAAATTATTGAATACAAACAAATTCAATAGCGCGAACACAATGCGACGGAGCTTCATACGGAAATGGAATCGGAACTGGACAAGTTGACGAACTTTTAACTTTTGCTGTACAGCAAATTTGACGTTTATGATTTTGAAGGAAAAAAAAACATTTTGTGTGTAAATTATTGTGTGGCAGCCAAGTGTTACTTTAGTTTTTTGTTTTTTGGTTTTTACTTTTAATTTATAACAATTTTGTGGTGAGTGATAATTAATGAAAGGAAAAGGGCCGCACCCACCACCTCCTATTTCTTTTTTTTATAGTACTTTAAATACAAATAAAACATTCTGATAATTGGAACAAGCAACACAATATCATTTATTTCCTCATCCATAGTAACAATATCAAATTTGTTTTGTTTATAAAATACTCAAACCGACTTTAGAAAATACAAAATAATGTTTCAAGTGATGGAAATGTCAAAAGCTGTACAGCTGCATTGTGGGCCGATTAAAATCGAAACGTACAGCAATTTTGACAGCTCTTCCAGTTCCGATTTTGCAGTCCAGCTCCGTTTTTGCATTGTGTTCAGCCAGTTATGCGACATTTTTGCAGAAGTGTCGAGATCTCTGATCTCTTAAATTGCTGGCCAACTATCGCAAACATTTGATGAAAAATCGGAAACGTTTTCTTCGCCAAAAATGATTTCAACCAAGAATCGACCCTCTTGAATCATTTCGGCTATGGTTTTCGCCATTAGAAATGTTGAAAATCTTTTGATCAGCTCATTTTCTTCAATGTTGAGCCGGATGTCAAGAAAATTGATGAACGCTGATATCATTTCGATTCGGAGTGCCGTCCATGATCGGGTGCCTGTTGTGATGAGAGAATGCGATACTTTGCGTCTTTTCCTATCGTCTTCTTTATTGTCAGTGCTGTCTTGAACATTTTTTTGGTGTAAAGGAAACTTCTCTTCCTGTCCGCCTGGATATGGACCCTGGAGCATGAGTTTCAACTTTCTGAGAGCGTTTTGTTGCAATGTTAAAACATCAAGCAGAATAAAACGCCCTTTCTGGAGATTGTTTTGCAAATCTTTTATGATCAATAAAACATCTGCCATCAAGCATGTTTGGAGAAGTTGTTGAAATTCCGATTTGTCCAAGTATTAAGCATCCCAACTGCTACATTCTTGTCTATCAGTGAAATTGGAGTTTTTGAGACATGTCGCCAGTATTTGAAACATCTCGGTAAATTGTGTAAAACTGCAGTGATAAATTATGGACATGTTCAGCAAATCTTACTTCAAAGTAACCTGGGAATGAACGATATTCTGGGCAAAGTTATTGCAATTCCTTATTTTTCGAAGGTGATGTACGAAAATATTTGGCCACAGCTGTGGTATTTCGTCGTTATTCTCCTTTATAGCGTTTTTGGAATCGTCCTAAACACATACGAGCAGACAATTAGCTTTATCGGTGAATTATTGTTATGATCTTGATTCGTCGAGGTCTTTAAAATCAACTTTTTTCAACCACTCATCAAGAGTAGACATCTCAGTTTCACAATTTCTTTGCAAGTAGCAAGTAATTGAACGACGAAAGTTTAACAAACGAGAGTAAACAATAAGTAAAACTCACTAAATAGAATTGACACAACGAAATAGTATGTAAACAGCTCACAGCTAACTGCAACAAAATGCGATACAATCCAGTAGTTGGCAGCTTTTTTAGCGAAATCAGAACTCATGTAAAAGTGCTTGCTTGTATTAGTAAATCATTTTATTCTCTTATTCTGTTTGAGGAGATACAGTGGTGGTTCAGTATAACGAACGATATAATGTCCAGAGTAAATTCGTTATATCGATAATTCGTTGTATCGAAACTTTTTTTTTGTCATTCATACAAATATTTAGGTAAATAGAACGTACGATTGTATTTTCCATTAAAATTTGTTTCATACTCCATAAAAAAATAAATACATACCTACTTCACTTAATCGAATAAAAAACCTGATTAATCTTCATTTACATATAACGAAACATTTAAGGTTTAGACTTATTAGTTTTTTTTTTTCAAATTGTGTACAATTATAGTACATACAAATATTTGTAAATTTAAAAAACCAAATCGTTAATATGCATTTGTTTTTTTGGGCGTTGAATGTAATATAATTGTTGAATGCCTATTCTCGTAAACTTCTTAGAACTATGACTTTAGAGTTTTCAATGCCATTTTGTCAAAAATTCGTTATTTGTTATATAGAATTCCTAATGGACTTGAAAAAAAGCGTTCGTAATATCGAACACTTGTTATATCGGCATTCGTTATACTGGACCACCGCTGTATTTTTCTTTTGGCCACCTAGTGAAAAATTCTTAAAAGATGCCCTGGGTGACATATTACTTTTATTCTTGGAACAGTTGTGAAAACTGATTAGTGAAAATTTGTGAGGATGGAAGGAGATATCTTTGATTGCAATTGCTTGAGCAATGAATATAGTCGATGTATGCGTCATCCGATGCTCCTTAGAATAGATTAGTCATGTCTCATGTGAACTGAAGTTGCTGCATTTTATAATAACTTTTTTTTTTCTAATGATGTATTTGTCAGCATTGGTGCTTCATCAAATGAAAATCTCTTTGCCCGAAGTATGATTCGTGTGTAGAAGCAAAAATTTACGAAACTGTTCGAACTGCACGATAGAAGTTTCGTTATTTCAGGGCCGCTCCACTAGAATCTGGTCGAGGAAAGGAAAAGATTGCTATCGGATCTTCACAAATCGTTTCACAGGCGACGATAAAATTGGTACTGGTACCTTTTTGAAGAGCGATGAAGAACGACCGCAAGTCTGATTAAAGACATGCACACCCATCTTCCAAGCATAGGCATTTGCTATTCAAGCCATGCCTACAAGCCATGTAACGAAGAAAAGCTGGATGGGGAAGAGTTTTTTGTCTCTGAAAGCTGTGCCGAGGGTACTACACTCAACCCTCCAACTACTTCAAAAGTAATCCAGAAATGCCAAATATTTCTGAATCTATGTCGGAAGATAAAATTAATATAGAAAGCTTGTTGATGTTGCCTCAGGGTACTTCGCCAACCATTTTATTGTCTTTGGCTTGAAGAAATGAAGAGAAAGGCAGACCAAAACAATCCCGGTGCAGACAAATCCAACGAAAACTGCATTTGGGTAGCTTTAGACATGGAAGAATCCTAAATTGCGTACCCCACCGCGGATCACTAGTGTACAGAGCAGTAAAATGAAGGGGATGCGATGATGCGATCCCTTCCAGATCAAGATGATCGTAACTCCACAAAAGGAAGAAGAAGAAGAAAGCTTCAGTGATATACCATGCTATGTGAATCCTTCGAGCGGCGGCCGTCGTGCAGTGGTAGAGTTTTCAGTGGAAGGGTCGGTCGCGTGAGTTCGAACCCCACTCTGGGCTGTACTTTTTTTTCAGCATCCCAGCTTCATCTGGACGCCGCTTTTGAAGTTATATGTGAAATTACAACCACCAACGAAAAGGGAAAGTTAGCTACTCTGGTAGTTCAATGGACCAGCAATGATCTAAAAGCTCCAGATTGACATGAGCTTTTTTTTTAATTAAAGGAGAAAAAGTGTGAATCCGGAGGAAAGAATGACGTTAAAACCGAGAAGTTTCTCTGACATTCAGTCATGGATTTTCTAATATAAGGCTTGTAGCAGACATAGTGAGAACTGGTTACCTAGTCTCCTTATCAAGGCTTATCTTCAGGCCTTTCTACGAACATCTAAGAAGCTATAACAAAAGAAGATTGCTATGTGATAGTACAATGGACCGGTGCTTAGGTCTGAGTTTTCCAGTTAGTTCTTTGAACTCACCTCCGACGGAATATAACATCATGACAACTTTCAATGAGTAAATGAAACGACTCTGAATAAAATTTATAAGAGTATCCTTCGAGCAGTTTCGTGTAGTTTTGTAGAGGTGCAAGAATCGAAATAGAAAAACATCAAGACTACAATATTTGGCTGTGACTTGGGATTGATTTGTCTGCACCAAACCTTGTGTTTCAGTGCAGTAAACTTTTTCTGTGATGTAAAATTATGGTAGTATTTTAATGTAGGGTCGGTTTATTTGTGCCACATACTTTGGGACTTGGGAGGTACTTCTATACGAATTATCTTTCAAGTTCATGTTTGATAAGTTCAAGAATTTGACGTTATCAGTCATAGTCTTTCAATGAATAAAAGGTACTTTGACTTCAAGCACCACATGTTAAACAGATTTGGATTATGGTGCACTTAATTTCAGTTGCACTTGGGTTTTCCCTTTAGGTCTTCTCTGCTGCTGCTGCTGGCTGATGCTGTAATTCTTCTCAGCTCTCGTCTAGAAAAGAGTTTCATAATAAAATCATTAAGCTTTGCCACTGTTTGGCTACAAGTCTGAATGAAAATTTGTTAGTCAAATGCCTTCACTGTATAGCAATTGCCTATGTATAAAAACAACCCCAACCATAGAAACAAAAAAACGTTAAATCACCGGACAACACACTGCGCGGAGAGTCTTTTGGTCTTTTGTGTTTAAAGGTGTTCCCGAGCCAGTTCTGTTGTTGCTTCGACTATTTCTGTGCTGTATCCGTCCCCATTAATGATAGTAATTTATGTGCGGTGTGTGTGTGTCACCTGTAACAAAATCCCAATCGATTATATTATGTAGGCAGGCCAAAGATATTTCGAAAGCGCTCCCCTGAGTCGGATGCGCGATGTTTCAGCCTCAGACCAACAACATGATACCAACAGGTAACAGGTCAGAGCAGTCGACGACTTTTTAACTAATCAAGATCGGTGGGGCTATCCGTATAGAGTGGTGTCATAAAACGCTTAGGATTGCATGTGGGCTGAGATCAAATTTATTGGGTCTTCATTAGTTGTTTTTTTTTTTTTCTTGTCTTCGGTCTTTTCTATTTGAGCTGTGATGCCTTGTCCCTGCGGTCGCGCATCTTCTTTTTCTATCGCTCGGTGGACTTGGAGCAGATCAGCGGACTTAATGTTGTAGTCTCGCAATCGAAATCAATTTAAGAATTTGAGTTTCGAAACGAAACCACTTTTTCTTGTTTTTTTTGCTTTTTTTTGTGTGTTGTCGTATTTTTGGGACTTTTTTCCCAAAGACTTAGATTTCCATTTCCACCTGTGTGTGATGTTGCTGATGATGATGGGTTTTGCGTTCGATGGCTTTTGGGGACGGGCGCACCTTTATTTCTTTTTTTTTTGTCTTTTTATCAAATGGGACGACGAGAAACTAAAGGAATAAATAAAAAAAAACGCAACTTTATGACTTTTCAAATGGGGAAACAGTTATAAGAAAGTGACAACGGGACTTGGTAGGGTACTCTTCTTTGAGTTTGACTGCAAAGCTCTCTGAGGTCTTTTGTGAGGTAAATTAAGTTGCCCATCGACGCGACGGACGGCCCTGTGCGGATGATACGGTTGGACGGTGGATGGGTTTCACTTTGTTGGATTGTCAAACGGGAACACACCGAGAGTTTGAATTAAACAAATTTTATTTATGTGACAGTTTTTCTGTCTTTTTGTTCATCTTATCTTGTATTTTTTACTTCGATTGGACTTATGCAATAAAAAGAGTTGTTATCTCTTAGCCCATGATGCGCTATGAGCTAAAGGTGTAAGCAGTTTTCACTTATGGGCATGGTATCTCTGTAGGTTTTGTGGGAATGTGGATTTTCACTCAAGCTGGATATCAAATATCAGAACATCTTGTCCGAAGATCGAGGTCACTGTTGAGCAGTCAATTTGAGTCAAGAGAGAAAACTAATTTTGGTGAGAAAAAATTAGAAGACAAGCGTTGCGTACATATATTTATGACTTCCGCCAACGTGAGTTGGAAAGGATTGTCTCGCTTCATTTTCCAGACCTGCTGCTTTACTGCATGGAAAATTTGAATTTTTTGGATCATTCCGGTCTTCTCCAGTGTCATTTAATGGGTGTTCCTGTTGTTTGTACAAGCGTTGTCGGAAGGAAGCATATTTTTACGAATATCTGGCTATTTTGGAATCATGCATTTGATGAGGAAACAAGGCGCAATTTCACCCACCACACATTTGTTTCAATTTGCAGGTGACCCTGATGAAGATATCTTAAGTATGCAAGTGAGGTCATTATTGTGGAAATGCAGCCCATTTGCCCGGTAGTCACCTCAAAGCATTTCTTTTCTTTTAACCCTAAACTCGCCCTGAATTAAACTTGAAGTTGATGAACTTCTACAAGCATTTGCTTGTAGAAGATCATCATTAAGCTTATCTAGGGGGTGAAATCGTAGTCAATTGTTTGCTTTCTAAGGGTACGGCCACGTACTAGGCGGCACACGGCCAGGGTTAGTACAAACTTGAAATGATGTTGATGTCGCTTCCTTTTCGATTTTGTTCTAAGTTATTGTCGCTTTGTCGCTATGTGACCGTGCACTAAGACGTAGAAGTGCTGAAAATTCTGTTTTGATATGCAAAGATGTTTCCTCGCACTTTCAAGGCATATAGTCTGCAGATAAGGTTTACTGCCAGTTTCCTTTAATGTAGATATTTGTTTTTGTACAGAGCAGTCGCCGATTGAAAGTCCGGTCCGAGTTTAGAATAAATTCCTGTTTAAGTTCAATAAATAGGAGTTCTGATGTTTTTTATAATTTTTTTAATTGTGGTATAAATAGTTCTAAGCAGATTTGGACAGAAAAGCTATGCAAGCTTTGTTGGATTCTTCCCTTATAATGTTCTTGGCCCATTCAACGAATGGCTTGGAAGTGCTGCCTTCAGCTAGGATATCAGCATTAATCGCCATCTCCGACTTCGTGTACTGGAACCCAGTGGAGGATTACTGAGTTTTTCTTTCTTTTCATAGCCACATTTCGAAGTGGGGCGGAATAGTAAAAGCTAAAGAAAGAAGAATAAGCCACTCAAAATAGATAAGCCCGAAAACGTCAAAACAGTAGTGCTTTGCAAAGCTCTTCAACTATGTAATGACCAATGCTTTTGGAAAACCTCGAAATTCTGCACATGAATGACACCCGGATTGTGATGGTATTTTGGATGCTCTTTTAACAACTGCTACTTTATAAGCCACCCCTAGTTTTGGTGTAAGTACAAAGCTCCAACTACTGTATAGGATGACTTTGGAGAATTCAACCTGTTGCGTGAAGGTCGGTAGAGAACTCTCCGAGACCTTTGATGTTAAAAAAGCCTTTCGGAAAGGGAAAGGCAACAAACAGTCACGCAATGACATCATACTTGAAAAGAAGCAGCAAAAACGGTTTTATGGTTAAGGGTTATGAGGGAAAAACGAAGGACATGCTGACATCGAAAAAGGACAAAAAACATTGACGAGTTGGACACAGTGCCACAATACACAAACATAACTCCGTGGTAAAATTGAATTTCATCTACCTTAGATCAGCTATATAGACACGGAATATAAGATCAGTGCGGAAATCAAACGGTAAGTTTTTCGTGCCAAACATTGCTGCTTTGGATTAATAAGCCAACCAAGAAATTAAACCCTCTCTAGAAAAACTAAAATAACTCTCTGTAAGATGATCCCACTCCTAGAAAACGGCGCGGCGCAGAAGCATAAACCTTATCTAAAGGAGATTAGGAAACCCGTTTTACTTCGAAACAAAAGTTTCCCGAATGATCTTTGGTCCCGTTTATCTGAAGACAATGTGTGGTGAAGAAGATTCAACAACCAAACTGAAGTTGTGCTTAAATTGCAATTCAGCAATCCCATAGTCAACTCAGCAACAAATTTTACCACTGAACACGAAAACATAGCAATTGGGCACTTATTGATCAGTAATGATTTGTTTTTGTGTTTAGAGGGTAAAGTGCGTTGCTGAACAACTCCTCGTGTATGGATCCTTGTGGAAGAACATCGTGATTCTACAAGGGATTGGATGGATAACTCGAAGTCGTGACAAAGGTATGATTTCCAGGTGATTTCAAATTGTAGGAGGTGTGAAACAAGAAGCGCCTTTTGTACTCTTTTCGCTATTGCAGTCCTTCGAATTTAAAGTAACGAAAACCAAAGTAATCGTTCATCCTTTGATGAAAGTGTGATGGAGCCATCAAAAGTGACGAACACACAACCAGAAGGAAATGCAGGTCCATGAAGTGTTGGAGTTGATCGCCCTCAGAGATCGAAGAGGCGAGTAGGTTTGTCGACGCTTTCTGAGATCACATTGGCGTATCCCAAAAAAATGTATCTTACATAATTTGGAGAAGAATTGTCTAGAAGGAAACTCGAGTTCAAATCCCAGTATATCGGTATATCATAGGTATATACAGGGTGATTCGCATAAGGTGTGACAAAAAGATAGGGTGTGTAGGTTGGACCTAGACAAGCAAAAAATCGTATGGGAGGGGGGGGGGGTTCATTTTCCCCCGTTTAGGCGGGAGGGGCAATTTAAGAAAAAAACCACTAAAAATGGTAAAAAAAATTATTTAAAAATAACGGTAATACCTACAGAGTCGTGCTATAGCATTTTGAAAAGCCAAAAACTTAAACATCAATTTAAATTTAAAAATAAGTTGTTCAAATAAATAGTTTTTGAAATATTTATTTTCAAAGTCAAAACATAATTTTTTTTTTTTAAACCACTTTTATTCCAAATTTTACGTAATTAAATAGTATTTTTCTGGCTTATTTTCAATGCTCTTATTTATTTTTGATCAAACACAAAAAACCGGATGTCAAAATAACCTGTAGTTTTTGAGAAAACCAAAAATTACAAAAACTACTTTTGTGAAATTTTTTTTTTTTAAGTTTTTTTTTCGTTATTGGATTCTTAAGTGGACTTACGTAATAAAGGATGAATTTTCTCTGTACTTTTTTTATTGAGAATTCACTTAAAAGTCCAATAACGAAAAAAAAACTTTAAAAAAAAAAAATTTGACAAAAGTCGTTTTTGTAATTTTTGGTTTTCTCAAAAACTACAGGTTATTTTGACATCAGAATTTTTGCGTTTGTGTGTGTGTTTTTTTTTCAAAATTTTGAACAACTTATTTTTAAATTTAAAATAATGTTTAAGTTTTTGGCTTTTCAAAATGCTATAGCACGACTCTGTAGGTATTACCGTTATTTTTAAATAATTTTTTTACAATTTTTAGTGGTTTTTCTCTTAAATTGCCCCTCCCGCCTAAACGGGGGAAAATGGACCCCCCCCCCTCCCATACGATTTTTTGCTTGTCTAGGTCCAACCTACACACCCTATCTTTTTGTCACACCTTATGCGAATCACCCTGTATATTATATCAAGTTAATAAAGTAAATAAGAGAGTTTCTTATATTACATTTCGAAGGAGAAAAGCAACAAGGATAATAGTCTATTGACTATGTCGCAAAAAAGAGCATATAAAGGAACTCGAAATTGAATTTATTTTATTGCGCCTGCATCGATTAATCGGCTAACTTTAAACAAAAAACCGAAAGTGCTATTAAATTAGAAGGTGCAAACCGGAGATACGGGTTCTAAACCATCTTCATTCGTTTTTTCAATATACATAACTCGAAAACGAAGCAAAATTTTGATGCAATTTTAAGGACGTAGAGCAAATTTTCCCATCGAAATGCATCTTTTTAAAAACTACAAATAAAAGTTTTTTTCCAAAATAGTAAAGTTCTCGACGAAAATAGTCAATTTTTTCTAGTCTTTGAGCTTTGTCAGTTTTTTTTTATGGCATTTCTCTCTGGTTAAAAATATAGGTATAGGCAATGCTTCATAAAAAAGACAGTAAATAAAGTTTTCTTTAAAATGCTATATCAAAGAACTTTATATGTTTGAATTTCACCGAAATATCGTCGCTTTTCAACCTTTTTATACTGATAGACAGCATCTATTTAAAAAAAAAAATTTTACTCGATGCAAAAGTATTTTAGGTTGATAATAAGTAAAATAAATTACCTAAATACTTCCCTTCTTGAATATAAAATATAATATTATTTTAAAAATGATGTGTGGAACATTTTTTAAAAAACTTATCTACAGTTGACCACTTAGGTCACACTTTTGCCGGAACATTATCAAAATGTGTGTCTTTTGAAAACAAGTTTAGAAAAAATAGCCGCAAATTGTACTATCGGAAAGATTTTTAAATGTTCCCATTTCCAAAAATATCTTGGATTTATTCATGCACTTAGTGGCTGCGATATTACGTCTGCATTTTATAATTTTGACGAAAAAAAATTCATGGAATTTATAAATCAAAATATTAAGAAGCTACACAAACACACATGGACACATTTTTACGAGATGATGCTGCTAAAGAAGATATAACTTCTGCGTCAGAATATATTGCAGTTTGTTTGTATGGAAAAAAGTTGAACCAGACCCTAAGCAACTATCGTTTCCAATATTTTTGAAATTTATAAAAAAATGCAAATTTTTCGCTGGCACAAATACGACCATCACGCCATGCCATCAAACATCATGTCCTAAGAACTTTTTTCCAAATCCAACAGTGGCGTGGAACCACTTAAATCCTCTGAACTTTGGTCGGGAAAACTATAAATGTGGATTGAATCTGATTAACACAAAATTGCACCTATACTGCACCAGAGATTATTGCTTCAAAAAATTGCTTGTTGTTGCAGTTTTTTTCTTTAAATTTAGCTCATTAATCGATTCATGCAATAAAATTCCATTCAAATTCGAGTTCCTTAAGAAATGACATAATCAATAGACTATAAAAAATTTTTTTTATATTTTTTTTATTTAACTAGGAAATTTTAAAACGAAACGTATATGTATGAAGTGAGTTTTCGGTTAACGTTTAAAAGTCGCTTTGCTTTTGATTTTTAAAAAAGTGGCTGTCCGACCCCAATTGTGGCCTTTTTCCTTTGATTCAAAGCCTTTTCATTTAAATTGGCGATGTTTTTTGGCTAAGTGAACATATTTATTTCTTTCCGTCTTCAATTTTGGGTAGAATTAAATTAAATAGGTACCAAATGCAATTTATGCAAAAGACTCCCAAAGTTTTAGCCTTGAAATTCATAGAAACCACCCAAATTCAGGCCTCAATCGGCAGCAGGGGGCCACAAACTCAAATCCCAAATCTAATCTCTCACAGGCAGACATAAAATTCGCTGCAACTTGCAGTTTCTTTATCAATTCAGGCGTCACGGACGGACAAATATCTTAACTCAAATGTCCATGACCATGTGTGGTGCATGAGATACAAAGCTAACAAATAATAAAAACTACGTCCCCAATCGGCCTTGCTACAACAACCAAACCAAGTACTTATCCCACACACAATTAGCCACCAATTTGCACACGGTGATCGTAAGTGATCACTCACATACAGCCACGTTCCCACAGCATACTTATAAGTATTTTTTCATTTATTTGATAATCATTTCATTACCTGCACTAAACAGAACATGTTTTCACCTCTTGATCGTCCATCGTCCATTGGCGCTGTTCGATATTCGCAAATGCGAGTTCGTCAAATAATATTCACCCATTACCAGCATTTTGGTCTACCTTGGCTCTGAAATCAAAAATAAAAAAAGCTCCATCTACCATTCGAGACAGACTGGTCGGTCAAGTGGTTTATATATACAAATATATAGAAGCAAAATTGCACCTGAACTTCAACGCGATCGCGCTTTGGATAATTTAGCCTAACCGCAACCGAGATGCCATTGATGGAGGATATACCTACGAACGGGTCGGGTCCTCAGCGCTGCTCTGCGGTGCGGGGTTGATCTTAGATACTTAGATATACATTCTCTGCACTATACCTCAGTTCGTTCAAATATATTGCATGCGCGGGTGTTATGGTGATGCCAAAAACCAGCATCAAGGAATTGCCGCGTCGCGTCGAACCACAGCCATTGGCCTAATGAGGTGAGTGTGGTGATGCTTTTGCATTGCAACAGCTTCATGGCACGCTATATTCAGTGTGTTAATTAAAAGCAAAAAACAAAAAAAAATCAAAACAAAAATATTTTTTTATTGTTAACACGAACATTTTTGGCGGAAAGAAAAAAAAACGAACTTTGCAACTGAATTGGAAATTGCAATCACGGTTGGCAGAGCGCTATTCTGACCAATTCCTCGCATAGCATTAAATTATCTTCTTTGGCTTTAATTATTTCATTAGACGTGGTGGTAAAGTGACGGATGGGAGCGTAAGGGGGGGTATTCGTGGTGTTTTCACCAGGTTTTTGCTGTTGATTTCTCACACAAGGGTTCGGCGGCTTAGGTTTAAGTCGCTGAGCTGATGTGAATCCAAATCAAAATATGGGGGAAGGCTAATCAGTAATTTCTTATTTTATGATTTATGCACTGACAAATGCGTTGCGCTTTCAAAAGTTTCACACGCGTGTCTCGCGATCATATTCCTTTGTTTTGATTGCACGCATTGCATCGTTTTTTTTTACAGGGGATGGAGCGAATGCAGTTGCAATTGGTACTTAACACGAAATGAGAAACCATAAAATGGCTGAAGACGGCTATTTACATCAAAAAGTCTTAATTAGACGTTTTCTATTAAAGAAATATGTCTGCGCTGAGCAAGTCTGTCTGACTGTTCTCTAGGAAGCAAAAATGAAAAACCCTTCTCCGCATGAATAATGTTAATGTTCGTTGCTTATAAGTTGTTAGTTTTAATGGATTTCGACGCACTTGATGGCTCATTTCTTTGCCAACAACGCAATACTATTTGGTTATCTTCCTAATCATGAGTGAGCATTGAACGAATACTTTGTAATATTTTTTTAATAAGGATAAATCGTGCAAAAGCTCTAGGCTGCTTCGTAGGTATTTAACAAAATTAGTCTCTAATAACTCAACAAGACCTTAAAAGCATTTCTGGAAAACTGCTCCAACAGTACTGCTGATTATGTGACGTATATGTTATTCGAGTAAGCTTACGTTACTTCGCCATATTCACCACAGACAGAGGAGGGGCTCACTGTAGAAAATAAGAGTCTGAAAATGACATGAATAACGTGACGTAACGCAGTCGTAAAAAGCTTACGCTGGCTGGTACCTATAATTCAACACGTGTGACTGAGGATCAAAGTGTTAATAGTTGTTAATTGACGCAACGTGATTGTTTTAGGTGGAGCTTTACTTAACACTGAGAGGGAGGAGTTGTCTCATTATAAAAGCTCAGTAACTAGCTATCGAGGTTATTGTAGAAACTATGTAACGTAACGTGATCGAGTGATTTTAAAATTACCTTGCCATACTTATCATACATATACAAGGAAGCTATGTGGTGCCGGTGACGTAATGGCTAGCGTGTCTGCTTGTTACGTGGGCGGTTTGAGGTTCGAAACATCAAGGAACATCATCAAAGAAGTGTTTTTCCGCGGGTATCGCCTTTCGTAAGGAATTGGCAAGTAATTTCATGCCATCAAAGACGCTTTATCGATTAACCATTCGTAATCGGCAAATGGTATACCCCTTTAATTCCCAGTAATGTTTATTTTATTACAGAAGCTAAGGTATTGACAATCTTGTGAATGCTTAGAGACTATGGATCGTATTTTTTTTTTTTTTTGCATCTCAGAGACTTAAGCGGTACTGAACTTAGAGCAAGCTCATTTGTACACACTTATCTACGCTCTTCATCATTAATGCAAGTGTTAGTGGTTAGTAAACAACGCCAACACAAGCACAAATAGAACGTATACGAGGAAAAAAATAAAAGACATTACAATTTTTACAAACAAAAAAAAATAAAAAAAGTACATTAATAAATAGAACAAAATAAACTAGGGAAACATTATTAAACAAAAGCTATACATAAATAAGAACAGAAATTAAATAACTATTACAAAATATCAAATAAAAGTCATGCAGGTGGCACACTGGTTCTTAGTTTTAATTTTAAAGTATTTTTACTTAAATTGAAATCGGAAGTAAAAGGATAGGAGTTAGATAACCTACTCATGCGAGCTAATGGCTCATGCATGCCATAGTTAGTTCTGTGATGGGAGCAATGTAAAAACTCTAAATTACGTAGCTGGTGAGATCCTCCACGATAGTTGAAACTAATGTGGGAAAGCAAGTCGGGGGCATCAGTTGAACCGGTTATTAATTGATGAAAAAAAACTAAATCATTGTTAATTCGTCTCTGTGAGAGGGTTTGAAGGTTTAATAGGCGAATACGATTTTCGTAAGGAGGTAAATTGAAAGGATCTTCCCAAGGAAGACCTTTGAGAGCGAAACGTATGAATCTGTGCTGTACTGCTTCGATTCGAGATTTATGAATATCATAAAATGGTGACCACACCTGAGACGAATATTCTAGATGCGGACGAACATAACACTTATATAAAGAGAGGGTGACGTAGGGGTCATTGAATTCCTTTGCCCATCGCTTAATAAAGCCAAGCATTGAATTCGATTTGTTAATAATGAGGTTGATGTGTTCATTAAACTCGAGGTTGGTACTAAATAGAACACCGAGGTCACGGAAACTAAAAACTTGAGATAGGGATTGTTGCGATATTGAATATTCTCCAATACTTGGCGATCTTTTGCGGGAGAAGGTCATACTTTGGCACTTAGAAGCGTTCAAACTAAGTCCGTTTTTAGAACACCATAGAACAAAACTGTCGATGTCTTTTTGTAAGAAGTCTCGATCTGAAGCATTTTTGATGGTTTTAAAAATCTTCATATCATCAGCAAAGATTAAAATGTCACTATAGGAAATGCAAGAAATTGCATCATTAATTGCAACAATGAAAAGTAAGGGACCAAGATGGCTTCCTTGTGGCACACCAGACAAAGCAATGAAAGGTTTTGATAAAACATTTCGAAATTTGACTTCATAAGACCTATTTTTTAGGTAGGAGCTAATCCAAGCAATAAATAATGGGGGAAATCCAAATGCTTTTAGTTTATATAGTATAATATTATGAGACAGTTGGTCAAACGCCTTAGAGAAATCAGTGTAAATGCAGTCAAGCTCGTTCCCACATTCAAGGGCGTTGGAACATTTATGATAAAAAGATAGAAGGTTGGTAGCCGTTGATGTTCTTTGCATAAATCCATGCTGCTGATGGCAGATAACATTCCTTGCAAAGAAGGATAGGCTTTCGCAGACTACTTGTTCAAATAGCTTGGGTATGCATGAGAGCTTTGAAATTGGCCTATAGTTTTTTATATCAATTTTTTCACCCTTCTTGAAAACAGGTGTTATAAAAGATTTTTTCCAAAGAGTGGGAAATATTCCAGATTTAAAAGAAAGCTTGAATAGATATTCAAGTGGAGATGATAAACGTGAAGAACACTTTTTTAAAACAATTGGCGGAATCGAGTCCGGACCAGAAGAAAAGTCATCTTTAAGAGAAGAAAGGAAGTAAGTAATTCTGTCTCTGTGAATAGGGATACTATTAAAATTCACTTGCGCGGAGTGAGTATATCAGTAACAATTATCTGGTGACGTGACGTGATGATCTAGTTAAGATCATATGAATTAAAACTTTTCCTCGTGGTTTTATAAACAGAAGCAGGACCGTTGTCATTTAACTCAGACATGTAACGTAATATAATCATGTGCGGGAACTTAAGGCAGTACAAGGTAATGCAAAATTATTGAAGCGAGTGTTTTTACTACTACTACAGTTTTTGCACTAAGTAAAACGTTGGCTCAAGAACTCCTTCGCATCGAAAGTTGTCAAAACAAAATTTGAACGTCTTTTTTCATCTCAGGGAATCGCTAGTAAAATCTAACGGAAGGGTTTAATTTATAATACAGCACGTAGTATCAATTTTGTTAAGAAGTTCTTCAAGCTAATCAAACTCAACCCAACGGGGATGGTAAGGCATTTTTGTTTATATGTTGTGTTTTTTGGACCAGCTCGAAGGAGTCAATTGCTAGAAGTACTATGTAAGATAACGTATAGCTGCTGTATGTCAACAAACAAACATAAAATACCTTGTACAGTACCTTACGAACTCGAACTCTTCCACCTTCTTTTAACATAAGGAACTCAGATTTGGTTAGGTATAAAAGTTTGAGACCCTGAGGTTGAGTGATGAAAAGCATTACGTTAAATTACGTAGTTTTCACATTAGCTACTTGCTCTCATTGATCACACAGAAATGAAAATGGTCTTTTTGAAAGCTTTGGGGTTAAGCTTAGGAGATTTTGTGGAGTTGCTTTATTGTGACACAAGGTTCTCAAATGACCTTTAACGGTAGGTTCTCAGATGCGCAATTTTACCATCATTCCACATACAAGGAATAAAGTGATGTCATGGCAAAATCTTTTAGTGTGGAAGTCAAATCATTCCATTCTCATTTGACAAACACAAATAAAAGTAGTTTCATTGATTGGGCTGCTTTCAATTCCTAACCTTCTTCATGTAAGGGGTTTGGATGACAAACTTCTTCTGCTGAGAATAAAGAAATAAGGCGATCATATGACGTTGCGTTCTGCATATTCTTCCATTTTCTGGCGTTACGAACATCGTGAACTCGAAAAGATCACAGCTCTCCCATACTCAATTGTTGCACACTAGTGATGACTCAGGGGTCATGGTTATTCTTCGTTGACCCCAGAAGACGTCGACAAATTTTCCAAATTTGAATTGTTTCATGTCTGAAGCCAACTAAATATACAGATTTGGTTGTGGCTGTCTGTTTCAAGTGTGTTTTGGTCTGCCCTTCCTTTCTTGTGTTTTGCAGTCTTGTCTGAGCGTTTTATGATATCACCTTTTTTACAGAGTTCTCTGGATCACTCCTTTGAACATGGCAATACCAACTGAGTCAGCCGTGCTCTTTTTTCCAAGATGATATTTTTGATTATAGGCTTTCATGCGGATCTTAGTACTTCTAACACGATTAAGATATGTTACTGCTTCTGTCATACGGGACATCTTCATCTCAGTTGTTTCGTCTGCACTTTGTCCAATACTGTGAGCGGTTGACGTAGAACCGCGGTGTAGAGTTTTCCCTTCAGCTTTGGGCGAAATATTTTATCACAGAAGATGGTGGAGTATTTTCGTAGCTTTATCCACCCTATACGCATACTCGGCGATTGATATAGTCATCACAAGTTACTTGACTATTCATCATATGACGTTACGTTACTCTAACATAACGTTATCAGTCAACAGCTAAAGGTACCTTCAATGGCTCGACTTTTTTGGCCTCATCACTGCTTGGAAAAGCTTTTGAATTGTATTCGGGCTACAGAATCATTTAATTTTCACTCTTCTTTAACTCCCAAAACGTCTTCCCTCAACAAACAACTGGCTACATTCCAAACTTGAAACACATAATAAAAAAATCCAGCTCTTCAAGTCCGAAATGTGTGTGTATCATTCAATGTCGACTTTCCTAACAAATCAATTGCCTGACTCCTGCCAATTTAACGACCACCTTCAGACTGATATCCATCTTTCAAACCAGACCAAAAAAACCTAAAGCCCAGTCATTACTTCAGATGAACTGCACACACAATCTACGGCCCATTATCTTCTAAGCAAGTTAACGCAACAATACCCCCAGACAGCAGCATCGAGAGGGCCCCAAACAACAATAAAAAAATACAAAAAAAACCAAAACTTTTGCCCACAATAAACTAATTAAAAATGGTAAACATGTAGCACCAAAGCAACACTAAACCTGTAGGTATAGTTGCCCACTCTGAAAAAAAAACTAAACTAAGAAACAAATCAAGAGGCAACAACAACAAACAGAAAGATAAACCTTTCACAGGCCATAAAAGTATATGTATTAGGCAAATCATGGATGATGGAGAATCATTAAATGGCCATAGATCTGTTTAGGGACCACAGCAATAAAATGTGACCACTAGGGTCTCCTCATATATATAATATACGTCCCACAGCTAACGGCTTAACCCCGCACGCAGTTATTTTTTTCTTCTTCATCAAAAAGAAGCTTCAACAATAAATCGAAAATTTAGACAAAATTTTCTCTAATTTCCACCTGCAGCGGTGGAATTATTGGATGAGGGTTTACCAAATTTTTGCCTGGCACCTAGTTAAAGGCCCCCAAGTTGCTCTTAAATGGTTAATAAATAATGTGCGCCATCTAAACCGTAATCGAGAAGGTTATCTATGAGTTAACTTTTAAATAATGAGGAAGACATTTCGTTTGAAGAATAATGGCCGGGTCGGTCGGAGCAGGAAGACATTCTCTATAGTAATTGAAGAGAATGGGTCTGAAATTAGTCTCGAAAGTTAATGTTCGGTTGATAAAAATGAGGGCTACGTAGGAAAATAGGTGTGGAGTTTTTCGATTTCTTTTATAGTTCCAAGTCAAAGGGATTTTCGTATTTTAATCATACGTTTGGTTTAACTTTCCACTTTCCACTGAGCACAAACAACTGCAACACAGTAAGTGTCCGAGAAGTATCCAACTGAAATTGAATACTTCTTACAGCTGCCAACGTAACGTATAGTTATGATGACGTATGAATCTATTTTCATTACCAATTAAAAATATTTAATGGACTTAAGCTGATTTATGTAATTCAATTAACATACCTTCTTACTCCAGAGCCACATGAAATTAAAACTACAGAAAAAAACATCACTCACAACGAGTTTTTTTTTATACTTACCAATAATTTATTCAAGTAGCCAGTAGGTTAGTAGAATTAAATAAAAAATAAAAACAAGAAATAACTTGTACCTAAGTTAACTAGTTGTTGGAAAAATAAATAAGTACTTCAGCGCAAGCCTGCACAGCATAGTGTTTAAATAACTACACTGCATTTCTCAAAGATAATTTCACTATCGAATCAATGGTATATGCATATTTCCATGCATCCATTCGATGCCGGCAAAACCTATAAAATTTATAGCCCATCATTATAATAAAGAGATCGAAATTCTCACACCGTTGAGCGTTATAAAATATAAAGCGCGTGCATTAAGTGGATATGCAAATATACGAATTGCTTTTAATATTTTGTCTTTTGCGCTGGCGGGCGGCAGGTGAGTTTTTATTGTAAGTTAATCGAATTATTGTAATTGTTGTCATTTTTTGTAGGTTTTTGTGTATAGTAAAGGTTCAGTGCTGCGTCTTAGCCGCAATGTTTTCTTAGTTATTTAAGGCAATTCAATCTCAATGCTTTCTTCTTCTTTAAATGGTTTCCATCAGTAGTAAAACAAGTTCAAGGGGATTCGATTGGCTCTTTTTTGTTTCGAAAATAAGGTTCTTCTCTTTTACCATTTATTTTTCATAAGCCCGAATCCAATTTTCATATTCCCCCGTTTCACTTAGCACTTAAGGCCTTACGCGGTTACGCGTATTATGATTTTTAGGGGACTCCATATTTGTTTTAATTTGGCATATGGCATGTGCGGTTTGTCCCGAGGTCGAAGATAGTTAAATTTTTTTTTAATTTTCCAGGTTTAGATTTAGCCGGAAAATGATGTCAACTTCCTTTAGAGGTTGTGTCTGTTCGATTCTCAGAACACATACTTACGTAGGGTGGTATATCAGAGCGGTGAACATAAGGGCCTACCGCATTTCGCCTACCATACGGTCCCGAACGGCTTATAGAGAAAGCGCTTTTCATGGCTATGAATTCACTATTGGAGGACTTGCCAGTGCCTCGCGAAAGACGATGCCAGTAAAAAAATAATTTTGTTTTCTATCGCGACTCGAACCACTATAACCTTCCGCTTGACAGGAAGCCATGCTAACCATTGCGCCACAGACACCAGCCCCAGAAACTTCATATAAAAAAAATGTTTTTCACAGGTAACGCCTTTGCCAATTTCCAAGATCATAATTTGAAGCCATGAAGAGCGCTTTCTCGACTGGCAAATCAGAATCGTCAAAAAATGGTAGGTTCCATTTATTCATGGCTGAAAGAAATGAACTAGGCTTCGAGACTCCCCGCCACATTAAAACTTTTATTTTTTTTTTTGCTTTTTTTTGTTTTAGAAGAGTGAAACAATCTAGGGCAGAATGCACAGGCTGCTATGAGCTTTGTTTAATGACAGTTATAGGAACAGTGTCGACTCAAATTTAAAGAGTCTAACGGTTACCATGGCTGCCTGTTAAGTGGAAGGATCGTAGTTCGAGTCCCAAAAATAGCAGTAAGTAACTAAACACTGCCATGAAAAGCGTTTTCTATCTTATAGGGGTTCGGAATCGGTATAAAATTGTAGGTCCTTGAGCTGCGTTAAGCTCTTGGGCAATAGCTTTGTAACGATACCCATTTCATTTATTTATTTTAAGCACCCAATCCAACGTTGAATTGAGTTGTTATTTGAAAAAGGGACCTGGTAAGTAAGTAGCATGCTACCAACTCATCTCTAAAATAAAGTGTTGGAAAAGGTTGCCCGGCGAATTGAGTTTCAGTGCCGGTCCTATATTGATAAATCTACCACCAACCAAATTCACTCTGATCCTGGAGATACGCCAAGATACGAGAAAAAACTCCTGCACCGTAACCACGATATGGCATCTTTACAATTCTGCATCCGCTCTCGGTTGCCTTTACAACCGCAGAATCGTTACGCAACTTGAGTTATCACAAAAACGAAAGGGTGTTTAATATTTCTTTGAGTCCAACATCGACACCGACACACGGTTGCCAGTTTGGTCATTTATGTCCAAAACTGGTCATTATTTTTTCACTTGGTCACATGGTCACATTTTATTCCATTTGGTCATTTTTTCAACGAAATGAAAAAAGAGAAACAATTCAGTTTATAAGTCCTTAAAATTGGAATGTATACGTAAGGCAGTTTTCTTATCGAATTGCGTAAAAAGTGCATCAATAAGTTCGTTCGTTCAAGATCAACGATTGCTGAGGTAGCCGCAAGTTAAAAAAAACCTTAGTCTACCCTTTATACCAAGCTAGGTGTTTTTTGAGATCTGCGCTCACCCTGAAGTAGAACTAGGATTTTGCCGGGGAGAATTCAGGTAACAAACACTGATATCAAATGACACGTACTTTTCTCCAAATGACCGGTATGTGTGGTGACTTCGTGATTAAATCTGTCTTACGAACTGAAAACCAAGGTTTTTTGGCAACTAGACATGATGCTACACAGCTTGTTTCTGCCATAACTGTCATACGCATGTTTTTTCCAAGATCTCCCGTATACTGTACGAATTTGTTGAGGTGGGTTTTTTGACTTTCACAAAGATAAGACATCACATCTGACGTTAAGGAGGAGTGTTCCTCTATAATTGGTGCAATTGTAAGATTTTTCATTCATTTAACATGCTTTCTCCCGACTAAATTATGCAGCTGGTGCACTCTCCTTTCAAGCTAATGACTAGCTTCCTTGAAAATTTCGTCGTCGAGACCGTCTGGAAATCCAGTTTTATTTGATTTAAGCTAACATAAGACTTTGCAAGTTGCAACCCTAACTTCTTCTGATCCAGAGTATGGCATTCTTGATAATCGTCTAAGTTTAGTCTGCATAATTAACTTTTCAAGATCCTCAGGGATGACTGCGGATCTACAGCTATGTTTGCTTGATGGTCTTTACGGGCTTGGTCCTTACTTTTCCACCCTGGCATGATTTTTTAACTTTTGGAACAAACTTGGAAGCTCATACTTTCTAGAAATTTCTATATTTCCTTAAACAAGCACTTCTCATGCTCCTTTGTCCGTTTGAGAACTAGGTGTTCTTCCCTTCTTTCTTCATCAGATTCAATCATAGTTTTGGTCATTTCAAGCTGCGTTTGGTTATTTTTGTTTTTATTTTTGGGCACGTATTTTTTTGGCAAGTGGCAACCGTGCACCGACATCGTCGGAATTAGGTATTCAGTAGATTTATATACTGAGGCAGTGGTGTAAATTCATCAAATTCTTGACAAGCGTTCATTTGTCAGGCTCAGATAGGAATTATGAAATTAAGAAATTAAGGCCCTTGTAGAAGAGCAAAGCTAACGATCCACAAAATCATCTTGGTTTTGCTAGATATATGTTGCGGAAGTCATGGACACATGGAATCTTTCCTGATATGTTCAGGAGAAAAAAGTCATTCATTTATAGACAAAGTAGAGCGAAGAAGAGTCGGTACGCTTACGTTCTGAGACACAGATTAAAAAGTTATATTCAACGATGAAAAACAACGGTAAAGCTACTGAAGTCGATGCCAGGGAAGGAAGCTACAGTGTACAGTGTTGAAACGAAGATGGCCTCAGGCAAAAGATGGAGCCACAGAGAAAAAATAAATAAGGTGGCGCGAAAAGATATGAGCCGACGCATTCCAATGAACTTCTATTTTATGCCGATTCCAAACGGCTGAATAAAAAAGCGCTTTTCATGGCCGTGTTTTACTCTCGAAGGAGTTACTAGTTCCTCGCCAAGGGCGATAACCCTAGGAAAACATTTTTTGGTTTTCGAAGGGATTCGAACCTCAAACCTTGCCTCGGACAGACAGAGGGGAATTTAATGGTAATAGGTCAACTCGTTCAGTAACCCTGGCGGTACATACTGACCTACTTACTTCCTTTCTTATCTAGGTTACTAATATAGTTCTGAGTAAACCTGAGCCCCTGTTTTGCAACTATCGCGCAATAAACGGTGGAAATTGGAACTAAATTCTAAAACTTTAATAGGGTTTCGTTCCGGTTCTCACTATTTCTCAACCGATGTTATCGATGCGATATTTAAAGAAGAGGTGCACTGATCTACAACCAACAACCCATGTAACCCATTTCGATATCCAGTGAGCTATCTCCAGTTTGGCAATCCAACCAAAAACTAGGTCTAGCGTGTTTCTCTATTCACTCCACTCAAAACAAAGCGTTAATGTTGTACATACTCGTGTCACCTGCTCATGTAACCTTAAAGTTTATATGATTTTTTTTTCTTTCTACTCAAACCAAGAATCACTCTGAGTATTATCTTTCAAAACGGCTGAGAGTGTCCTCACGTGGTAACAGTATAGCCAAGATCAAGTTTTCTTTTAAATAAGAGTCGTAGTTCTGTAGCATTCAGAATAAATATTTTCTTTTGTAGCGCATTAGATAAAAATAAGACGGCGATAATTTTAATAAGTTGAGGGACTGAAGAAGGAAGATACTTGGATCAGTAGTTGTATTCACTTATACATCAGTCCTGTCTACTAAAAACTTTAACACAGCACCTATTTTACTATTTTCAGTTTTGAGAAAATGTTTTTCAGTCATAATACTTGCGTCAAATTCCACTGAAGTCGGCACACTGCTACTTTGTGGACATAAAGGCATTTATTTTTCTTTTTGATTGATGTTCACTGATAAATCACATTTTTTAGCCACCATGCCATAAGCTCTCTATGGAGGTTTTAACTTCTCATTCTTACTTACGGGTCAATAGAAATTAAATGGTATGTTCTCTAAATGGTTTCCACCGGTACTGCTATTAAGTGACTAAGAAGCAGGCTTTTAAAAAGTCTATCTGGAGAAGCTTCATACTTCTTTCTTTTTTGTATAGAAAATTTGTGGATGGCCAGTTTTTCATAGACCAATTACAGTAAAGGATCAAAACCTTTTCCCTACTCGGTTTCATTCTAGTGATCCGTGTGTGAAATACGCACTACAATTTACAGCTTCTTGTTGAAAACAGTAAAAAGTATACCCAGTTGGCAAACTCTGCTTTTTAAATCTGCAAAATCGTATATTCTCAAGTAGATAGGTATTGTTGGGCGCCATTTAGTGGTGTATTGCGTACGGGGTGCTTGAGAGTGTCGAAGACGTTAGAATAATGCATGTTAGTTTTAACTATATACAAGAACTCTGAAAGCATAGTTTTTCAGTAAATTGAAAACCAGTCTGAACTCATTCTCCTAGCATTGGGCGCCATTTAAGTAAAAATTGTTTGTTTGATAAATTTGCTGTAAGCAATTTGTTTGTTTGATGTGTTAAATTGATCCAGTTGTCGCTGAAGAATAGGTTAAAGCTTGCGATCAGCATTAATAGCTCCACCTCAAAAGTTAAATAGTACCTAAATCATTCTTATCAAATATGCTTTGAATTAAGTCTACCATTAGAAATGGTGAAAAATTTCTTGAAACTAGTTAACAAGACCAACAGAAATGAATGCTCTACTCAATCAAGCAGTCGTCCGTAAACAAGAATATCACCGAAGAATTTCAGAGCAAGAATAAGGTAAAAAAAAATTATTTGGAGCTGGGAAATGTACCTCTAGGAAAGCGCTGGAACAGATCAAGTATGTAAATCTAATGCTTGGTATTTTAAGTTTAATAGACCAGCTTTCTTCTCTTATCGATATTTCCCCTTCCAACACTAGAAGGTAACTGCAAAGAGCGACTTAGGTATTGAGATTTGTGATTTGTGAAGACTTATAAGAAATTCGTCTTCTCTGCTGTCATTTTGTATATCCTCATATCGCCATATTTCGGCAAACTTTCTCCCATTTTTCACATTTTCGCCATCAATTGTTTGAACCTCTTGCTAAAAACACAATTAGAGCAAAATAAATGCAATTTCTTAAAAAATAACAAAGTGAAACAATTATTTGAATAAATCAATCGATAAACAAGCCTTCTCATTCTCTCTCACTCTCTGTCCTCCCTCCAACAGCGAGGGACGTGTTTTTTTCTTTTGTTGAGCTTCTTTGCTTCTTTTTTTTCTTCTTATTTTTGCTTTTTGCTCATTAACACCACCTATAGCTGGATTTCGTATGTATTGTCTTGCGAGACGACAGTAAATACTCTTTTGTACCAAACCAAACCAGCCATTAAATCCGTATCATGCGCAGTAGCACCCTCTTCTCCATTACAAAGTGTACAAATTGCATTAACAAATTTAATTAAGTGTCCATTTTGTTTACTGCATTTGGCCCATGGCCGTGTGTACTTTGTCTACCTAGGCATTCATTTCATTCGACAATTATATTGCTCTTACACACTGGAGTTATATTGCCATTCACAATAGGTGCGGTGTGGGATACGTCTTGGTTCTGGATAAAGGAGAATTGCTGGTTATTTCCGCCAGCACAATCAAGTAGTAAAATTGCCATCATCATCCTTTTGTGTGTTTTGTAAAAACAGTAGAAAAAAAGAAAACACGAGATCCTGACGTGAAAAACCATTCACAAAAGGAAGTTACTGCGGAAAACCTCATAAAAAATGGGAATTTCACTAAAAACCCTTTTGCATGGTATACGGCGTGTCTGTTGTCTGTACCTGCTATTGTTGAATATGATGTGGAATTTCTACAAACAAAAGTGTGTGGCTACTTGTAGATAACATTGTTTACAAATAAAAAAAAAAAACAATTATTATGGCTTTGGGCCAAAGACTGCTGCTGCGCGTTCCATTATGTCAAATCAAAGACGCATGTTGGCAAAGTATTTTTACAATAGCACCGACCGACATTACCTATAGACGTCCACCACGGCAACGACGTCGATGACAGCCACAGCGAACCGTTTGATTAGACAAATAAAATCAAACGGACTTTGTTTATTTTTTGTTTTTTTTTATTTTTTTTTATTGACATTTGAGTTGGACTTGTCAGAATGGTCGATACGTACGATGACTTTTAAAAGCATTGCTTTCTGCTTGCCCGCTTATAGGCACATATTTACAATGTAGTGAGGGCGGACGTATAGGTACACAATACACATACAAAGACAATTCAGGGTCAGAAAAACTCTTGTCACACAGTAAATAATGCAATATGACCAACCGATCGTGTATATTTAGTAGTTGTTGTTGCTGCCGACTCGACGACCAAAAAGTGTTTGGCAAATGTTTGACAATTGACTTTGTTTTCAAAAACAATGAATGGGTGACATGACACTTGAGCTGCAAGGGGCTAAATAAATACTTCACGGTCATTAATTGTACATTGTATGGCATACGGAGTTGTTGACAAAAGTATTTAGCAACTGAACGCGTTGTATTATTGAAGACTATATTCTGGCTGTGCCTATATCGCATTTCGGTTTTGATGAGACTTTGATAGATTTCGATACTAACCACGAAAACGTGTGTGGAGTTGCGAACCGCCGAACGTTAGTTTGGCGAATTATCCAATTAACCAACGTAAGTGCTTTTAAACTTCAAAAAACGTAATGGGGTACTTAGTGTGAAGTAAATAGGGCTAAAGAAGCTAAAATTAAAAGCTCAAATCTACAGTCATTTAAAATTGCCTGAAAATGAGTCTGGCTCGAAATGGGTCTCGAATCTTTTATTGTTGCGAATTAAATTTCACGCTTTCTTCGAGAGTTTCTCTAAATGTAAAGTCGGCAAAACCATTTAAAATAATTAAAACCTTGCTTCAACTCTTTCGACGTTTGTCATTTGTTCAAAAATGTCTGTCATTTGAATCAAGCATTTCTATTGAAGGGAATAAAACTAAACTTTTGCTCTTAATGTTTGTTTCCGAGCAAAATTTATTTTATTTTTAAATTTTTACTTAATTTTTTTTTTGTTACCTACTTACTTCGTTTCATTTGCTTGAAGTTTCAAATTTTAGGCACTTTTAAAATTTTGGACCAAGTCCGTTTTAAAGTGGTCAATAAAAAGGTATATGAAGGTGTTTATAAATCATAGAGCTGGCTCTTTAATCTATAAAACGCACTGGTTTTGATTTGCGATAGTGTTTTCTTCACTTTTGATGTGTTTACAATAAGAACACTTTATATTAAGCAACTCAATTTAATTATACGAATAATGAACTTAATTAATTATAATACAATATATGTATATATATAGAATTAGATTTTAGTAGGTTACTGAGCACATGTGGCTTGGTTGACAGCTCAAGGAAGAAGACCGGAAGATTGCTTCTATGACTTCAGCTGTCAGATTTAGAGTTGTTTGTTTTTAGGTATGTTCAGACGTTGCTAAACATAATGTTCGGAGATCTGTTCACATCAACTTTGAGGCCCTCAAACGATCAGAAAAGTTTATTTGGTGTAGCTTTTTTCAGTGCAAAGCTACACCACCGGAAAAAAACATAAATATTTTGAAGATGTACATAACAAGTTTGAGAATTTGTCAACACAGTTTTAGGCTTTGGACTGTTTGAGGTACGTTTTTAGGAACGTGGTGCTCGCCATGGTGCTATTTCCACTCGATACTCAATGTAGCATGTGTCTTGAATTTCCGTCGGTCGTGATTAAGGAATGAATTGATAGACGGGTTCAAAAAGCTTGAAAAGGTCCGTGGATTTTATCAATTCTGACCCACCGGACGTAGCTCAGATCCTACGGTCATCTAGCGTACGAGTATATCAAGGACCCATGACGCCATTTATTAGCTGAAGGAAATGTGTGATTGTCATCTGTGTATGTCACACAATACGTTGTGTTAGCCGAAATTGATAACTTTTGGTCAACGATCTTCCCGCACTGCTCCAAATAAGAGAAAAGTCGATTTTGCAACAAACCACAGTAAAAAAAAATTGTGTGTGTATTTTTCGTTACTTGCGAAATTTGCCTGATTTGCTTGCTTGTACCTTACATGGTTTCCGTTATTTGCATTTTTTTGGCCAAACATTCTTTGAAATCACTATGATGTTGAAATCGGTTCAGTAGTTTTTGAGATGCAGTGTCCTATAATGTTGAAAGAATTTTTGAAATCTGTCATGAAGTTTTTGAGTTCCCACTTACAATCCCTCTTTTGTAGGAAAATGGGAACGAAATATAATCTAGATATAGCCATTCTGAGTCAGTTTCCGTACCAAATTACATTTAAATCGTTTCAGTATAGGTAGCTTGGCGTGAATGTGCAACAAACAAACTTACTTTCACTTTTACAATACGAGTAATATTTAATATTATGATAAGGACATTAACTAAAAGGATTAAGGTTTCCCAGAAAACCTGTGTCCTGTGTGTATCATAGTCACGTATCCTTTTTTGTCACCTTGCATTGAGATAGTATAAAAGCGTCTACTGCCTTTGTGACTTTGATTTGAAATTCAAAAACTATTGTCAACCGAAAAAATTGATTTTTTGTACCTAAATCAAAACAAAAATACTTTGGCTGCAAGTTACAACCTTGGCCAAAAGCAGGAAGCACTTGATGAATTTATTTTTATTCTCCAAAGTACTTAAGTACAGCATCTTTCGAGAATTCAAAAACACCCTTCAAAATCCAAAGAGATGATCAAAAATCTTTTCAGGTCAACAAAAAATGTAGAGAAGTTTATTTAAACTGTAAGATGCAACTGGTTAGGCCAGTGTCTAAGAAGTGCAAAAAGCATTGCAATTGAAGATGGCATGAGTATACATAAATATTATTTAGTTTTTGGTCGTCTGCAAACAAAAGACACTTTGAATTTCGAATAATGTTGAATAAGCAATTATAAAATGAGATAAACAAAATTGGGCCTAATTGACTTCCTTGAGGAACACCACAAGAAACCAATTTGAGAGATGCTAGAATCAATTTTCACAGCACTTTCTTTAAACGAAATGATGTTTTGCAAATATTTGGTTGAAATTTTCTACTTATTCTACTAAATAGCTTTGGCCAATTTCGTTGGGTTCTTAGTCGAGTGTACCTACTTTTGAACCGATTCGTTACCTAACTATTCTTTTTTTACTTCAAAGCATAGGCAAAATGTACAAAATTAAATAGGGTAGCCCGAATAACCTAGGAGGCTCTCCGGCCTAACGCACTTCAGTGAGCTACAATTTCTGACCGATTGCGAACGGCTAGGTGAGAAAACGCTCTTCATTGCATTTTAATGACTCCCAAAAGACTTTGCGAATTCTTCGCAAATTTCAGATTCTTCGCAAAAGGCGATGTGCGTGGAAAAACTATTTGATATTTCTCGGATTGAAACATCGAACTCCCACGTAACAGGCAGACGCGCTAAGAATTACGCCACCGGCATTAAAAAGTACAAGTATCTGCCTATAAGTCATTGTTCGTTTTAAATATATTGAAATCTTAAAATATTTCAAAGATCTCGTTATGAAAAAACACAGGGGCCAGATTCTATAAAAAGCGAAACGAAAGCGATCAAACGATTTTCAATAGGAAAGATATCTCAAAAATTTGATGTAATACAGCCATTTTAAGACCAGATATGGATTCAGCGGATACCAAATCATCGGAAAAGCAATGGTTTGTTTTTCGGTTAACATATTTTTCATGTTAAAACAGAGGCTCAAAGATAGCAAAAACTGGATTTTTTTGATTTTGAACGCCTAATATCTCAGAAACGCGAGCTGTTATGTAGATTCTGAGCTCATCTTTAGATTCACCGAAGCAAAAACCTTCAAAATAATATAACTTGCTTTTGGCAACAGAACCACTGTAGACCAGCGAAATCGTTTTTTTTTTTTTCAAAAGAAAATAACGAGAAAAGTTAAAGAAAATAACGAAAAAAGTTGAACTATATTAATTTGATGATATAATATGAAAAGGTACGGTACTCCGTTGCTGGTATTCGATTCGATCAGAAATTGTTATTCAGGTCATTGAAATCTTCTTGGACAATTTGTTAAACTTTTAATCTTTCGACTGACGAATATAACATACTATTTATCTGACTAAGCAGAACAAAAACAATTTATTTTTTCTCTTAACAGATGAGTTGTTCAACGAGGAAAGAGGAAGGAAAGTTGTCACGAAGTCAAAAATACCACATTTTGTTTTCAGAAATGATGACCCACCGAAATAAATCAATGGTCTAAAACACAATATCCGGAATTTGTTTCTTACCAAAGTGGGTCATAAGCGCCGAATATCAAATTCAGGACCCGCCGCCCGCCCGGCCGTTTACCTAACGCTCAAGTGAAACTCGAGGAGGACCGAAGCAAACGCATTTTTCTCAACTACAACTAGTGAGGGAAGTATGGGACCAAAATTTTGTTTTTCTATTTCGGCTTAGTAGGATATTATGTAGTTTTTATGACAGTATATTTATTACTCTAGGAGGACCTGCATATTGTGAAAGGCAAAGATAGCAGGAAAAACATTTCGAAGATTTTGGAACTCAAACCTGAAACTCCCATCACGCCGCAAGTATTTGAAAGAGTGTAATATTTTTAGAAAAGCAAGAAATTGTTGTAATAAAAAAAACTTTTAAAATTTGTAGAAAACAATTGTTTTACATATGAAAAGTGCTGGGGTCCGTCAGCGCTGTGAAGTAAACCCAACAAACGGATCACTTGTTACCAAGTTAAGTGAGAGTGCTTCGAGATCTCGACGGTCGTAATGTCAAAAAAGTAAGAAGGAGGAAACTTGACAACTTAATAAGTAAATGCTCATTTGTAAATATGCGTAAATGCATTAAAAATAATAATTGAAATAATTAAATAAGTAAATTTAAAATAAAAATCTCACACCTATGCTTTTAAATGAACCTCATTATATGTACTTTTTTATTTTGAGATTAGAATATTTACATTTAAATATTTGCTTGTAATCTTATTTAACTATACCTGATTTCATTGGTCACAACTGAACTCAAACTAAAACGAATAAAAACTTAGAAAAATGTCAGTTTTATTTTGCTATCCTTACAATAAACATATGAATTTTTTTTTAAGATAATCACAGATTTAGTATTTATACTTAAAGGTCAAATATTCCATGTCATGTTTGTAACCATAGCGATAGTGACTTACTAAAAAGCTAGTGTATATCTTCCAACTCTTCATCTACCTACATGTTTTCAGTAACGTAAAAGTTACGTATCACAACAAAATTTATTGAGAATGTGATATGTTCAATTGAACAAACATTCATAACGAAGATGTTTCAAGTCCTTTCTTTTTGACATTCGCAGTTCGAAGTTGTTGTTACGACGAACACTGGGCACTGGGCAGCTATATAGAGATCAGTGCGCAAAATGTCACTTTGAAATTTCGAGTATGCAAAAAAACTTATTTTCCACAAAGTATGGGTACGGTATTTCTGTTAAGAAGAATGTTATTTTGTTTTAGTTTTTATATTTTGATCTGAAAAGTCAAACGATCAAAGTTGACTAGTTAAATGCAAAGTTTGCAATTCTGAAAAAGTGTAAAAAGTAGTTCCTAATTTTTTTTAAATATCTTTGCTTTCTATTGCGCCATTAAACAGCAAAAATATGTCGGAGAATGGTAAAGATGTGTTCATTTTATCTATTTTTATTATTTTTTTAATGAAAACATAAATATTTTTAAAATAACTAAGCGGTTTTTAGCTTTGTTTGACCTCGACAAAAGTTTGACAAGTCTAATTAACATAGTTCATAGCTTAAACACATTTTCTCAATATAAATGTGGAAGCAGAAACTTTTGCAGAAAATTTTTTTTATTTAAAAAAGTGTCTGTGGTTTTGAAAGAGTACCAAATGTTGTTTGTGGGGCATATCCGTAGTAAACAATAAGATATAAAATATGTGTAGAGTGTAGCGCCGCAATGTGACAATCAATTTGGCTTAATGATGACAAAATAAAACGAAAATGTTAAATATGATTTTCGGTATCTCGCTTCGTTTTCGTGATATCGTCACTTGAAGTCGAACATTATTTTACTTTTCATATATATTTTACTTTACGATGCGGCAAAAAACTTAACTAAGTTAGGCGAAAATAAAACGAAAATATTCAACAAAATTTTTCAATATCTCGCTTGTTTTTGAGAAATCGGTACTTGAACTCAACAATTTTTTTGTATTATTTGTTTGACTTCAAGTATCGATATCTCGAAAACGAAGTGAGCTTTCGAATAATTTTATGAAACATTATCATTTTATTTTAGCTTAATGAAGCCAAGTTTATTCAAGATTGCGACGCGACAGATATGTATGTAGTATTACGAAAATGAAAATCAACGATTTTCTTGGTGTAAACACTTAAGTTTATGTGTTAGCAACGCCAAATACACAGCCTTAAAACACAAAGAATAACTTTAAACTTATAAAAATAGTTTAATCGTAAAAAACCACTACTTCTGCCCCTCTGTGCGACGGACCTTGTGAATTGTGATAATGGTGATTGATTGGTGTATTTTATGTAATACTGCTATAAACGAAGTTCATTAAAAAATTCCATCGAAATAGTTCTACTCGTATAATTGCTGAATTAAAGTACACTTCAATTCGATAAGCCATAAATTCTTTAAGGAAAAAATGTTTGCAAAGTAGCAAATAACAGAAGTTTAGTGGTTTTTCCTAATAATAATATTTGTCTAATTTCCCTAAAACAGGCAGAACAGACACATGAAACAAAAAAAAACAGGGTCGACTAATCGTTTCCAACTTTCCCTCTTACGAAACCAAAGTTATGTCAAAACTGTTCCTATCGAGACCTAATCTTGTCTAATAAAAATTATTCCTACGAACTTGGTATATGGCGAAAATAAAAATGCATTTTTCAAATCGATCGTGGAGTATTTATGGAGCGTTCAATAAAGTACCTAAGTTTGTTCAACGTTGCGAAGCTTTCTTCTACAAATACCTACTGTGTGTCTTATAACCGCTCCACTTTAGTTCTTCCCAATCTGTAAAAACTCGTGAATCCTCACCGTCCGAATAAATAAAAACATTCATTGCGAATTGATTTTTTTTAAATATTGTTTTTATTTATTTTTATGTAGTTTTTTTGTTTGTTTTTTCTTCTTGTTTTTTTTTTCATTTATCGTATAATATTCACAATTTAATTGGTTTTTTTTTTGTTTCTCAAATGTTTAACACCACGAAATTTTTGTTTTTTTTTTTGTAATTTATTAATTTTCTCTTTTTGTTTCAGTTTTCTTTTTCCTCCTCGGTTTGGAGAGAAAAAGGAAAAAGAAAATATTACACAGTAAAAAATAACTATATACTTTGATTTTCTATTTTAATTTTTGTTTTGTTTTTTTATATTCATAATTTTTTACTTCTTTCTTCTCAAAAGAAAACGAAAAATGGAAACTAAATTCGAAAAAACTAAAAAATAACTGGGAATTTTCTTGTGTTTGTCTTTTGATTGTTTTTTTTTGTTTTTAGTTTTTGTTTCGATAAAAATTAAAACTTTTTCGAAATTTTATACAAGTGTTGGTATTTTTTTTTTTTACAAATATATTTTACTTTTTTTTAAATTTTGTCTATATATAATTATGTGTGTTTGATTTTTGTTTTTGTTTCTTTCTTTTTCTATAACTATTTATATATATACGCAGAAGGGAATGTTTTGTTTTCTTGTAATGTATATAGGTACCTAAATATTCCTTATGCACTAAGAACTTAGAGTCTAAAATATTTATATTAAATATAATATAATAAGTCTACAATATCCTAATGACTTATGTAACTATTTACAAAAAGAATAATAAAAATAAAAACAATTTTCTTCATATATATAGAAATTTAAAAAATAAAAACTAATTTTTGTCCCGTAAACTGGTGTAATGGTTTACTTTCGTTTATATGAGTGACTGGTATAATGTGTGTGTGTGTTTTTAGAGAGGGAAGGTCGCGAGGATATTTTAAAATAATCAGAAAAAAACAAAAACAACATGTTTATAGACAGAAGAGGAAGATTTTACAATTACCTTGATCCTTTCTCTGAGATCCTTCCCTCGACAGATTTTACAACACAATTTTTGTTTATTTTTCTCTTTTGACGAAATCATTTGTCGAAATTATATTTAGATAAGGAAAAATTATTTGATTTAAAAATAAAAAGATTCTTTTGTTTAATCACTTAAATTTAAATTTGATTTTCAGTTCCGTATCGAAGTTCGAGGTTTTGTTTTTGCATTTGTGAGGGTTTTTCTTGAGGCTAGTGTGGGGGACAGCGACGCGCGCGCTGCGTTGGTTTATCATTATTTGCAGAGTTAAACGCTGGGCTCTTGGAGCCTTAGACACGCGACACGTACACTTCCACGCCACGCCGAAACACTGTTTCTGTACGTTTAGTACTAGTCTAACATTGTGATTAGCTTATTACAATTCTCATTAGATTTGTCGTCTCTCCTGGAGGTGTCGTTGAGTTACACCATTGGAGAGATGTTGTATGGGGCACGACATTTGCAAAACGCTCGTGTCCTACTCGCCGGTGAATGAGTTGAAGTGCCGTACGGTTGACGGCGGGGCGCCGAATTGCAGGGTCCACTCGTGGAACAATCTCCTGGCGTGGAGTTGTTGCTGCTGCTGATGGTGTTGGTGCTGGTGTTGATGTGGATGCTGATGGTGCGGATGCACCAGGTGTGGATTCAGATTGAGGTGTTGCATGCTAGCTGCACTCGACAGCACTGAGCTGGCACTCGGCGACGAGGACAGGGGCGGTTGCAATCCACCCATGCCACCAGAACTACCACTTCCATTGCCACTATTGCCGCCCGGCGATTGCTGTTGGTGGTGTTGCAGGTGTTGTTGTTGGTCGCTACTTGAACTACCACCACCCCCGTGGAACAAATGCGGGTGATGGTGGTGAGCGGGATTCAGGTGGGGATGCTGGTGGTGCTGGTATCGCATGGGGTCTATATACATTGCGGCCGCAGCCGCCGCCGCTAGCGACGCGTTCGTTTTGTTGTTGTTCGTCGTCACCTGAGATGAAAGATCACTATCGTTGTTATTGTTGTTATTATTGTTGTTGTTATTATTACTACTATTATTGTTGTTATTATTATTAAGATGGTGTCCTGAACCGAGCGGGCTTTGGGGCGAGAGCACATCTGAGGATGATGAGGGTGTCGTCGATGTATTGTGTTGTTGCTGTTGTTGTTGTTGTTGTTGTTGTTGATGTTGTTGTTGCTGCTGTAATTGTTGTTGATGTTGTTGTTGTTGTTGGTGTAACGAGGCAGGAGTTGTCGCAGCCGCAGCAGAGTTCGACTCCTGGATTTCTGATTGCTAGTGGGCCGTTAACTGATGCCCACCGCCGCTCTGCATGTTCTGTGGTGGGCTCAACATTGGCGGACTATGACTATGACTATGTGTGCCCATGGGACTGCCGTGCATATCATGGTGCGGATGATAGCCTCCATGACCGCCGCCGTGCATATGCGATTGTGGCATACCGCCACTGCCGTCCATCATATCACCGCCGAGTGTATTGGGCGGCGTCATTCGCTTTTCCTTTTGTCTTCGATTGCAGAACCACACGCGAACAACTTCTTTTTCCAGTTGCAGAGAATCGGCCAGTGATGTGATCTCCTGCGCTGAGGGTTTTGGTTGCTTGTGGAAGTGCTGTTCGAGGGCGCCCTTGACTGAGACTTCAATAGAAGTGCGTTTTTTTCGTTTGCGGCCTTGTGCCGCAATTTTGTCTATGCTCGTTGGCGAACCGGTTGTCGAGTCAGCCTCCTCGAGCCACTTCTGTAATAGTGGTTTCAGTTTGCACATGTTTTTAAAACTTAATTGTAGAGCCTCGAATCGGCATATCGTTGTCTGTGAGAAAACGTTACCGTACAGGGTGCCTAGCGCCAGTCCGACATCGGCCTGGGTGAAGCCAAGCTTTATTCTTCGTTGCTTGAACTGTTTGGCGAAGGCTTCTAGGTCATCTGACGTTGGGGTGTCTTCTTCGCCGGCACTGACGTCCCGATCACCTTGCAGGTGATGTGGATGGATGTGCAACTGCGGCGATTCGGCTCCTCGTAGTGCGTGATGCAAGGGTGCAACACCTTGGTGATGCGGATGGGCAGGATGATGGAGCATTCCGTTCATAGCGGCATGGTGGTATTGCAGTGGTGAGCCACCAGTTGGGGCGTAATGTGCAGCGGCATGCACAGGAGCGTGCCATGCATGTGGCGAGGCCATACCCTGCTGAACTCTCGATTGTTGCGAAAGATGTGACATTTCCTGTTTCACATCCGCCGGATGGTGATGCGTGTGATGTGTTTGCAGGGCCCATGGATCAGACGGATGCAACGCCGTCCAGGGATTCGTTGATCCCAGACCGAGGCCACCGGGATTGCCACTGCCGACGGTATTTGGACTCGGCGATGAGGGCACTTGATGTGACGTCGCGTGATGATGCGGATGATGATGTTGCATGTACTTCATTTCACCGGCGTCTGTTGCACTACGTGGCGAAGATGTATGATAGCCACCTCCACCGCCGCCACCACCTCCACCACCGCCACCAAGCGCCATATCGAGATCACCCGAACTAACCGGTGTCATATAACTGGCGGCCATCCCCACCGCTCTAGGGCTGTTCAGGCCCTCCACGCTGGCGGGGTAGGGCTCCAAGTTGGGGCTCAGTTTAACGACTTTGAAAACCGCGGATCTATCGAAAGGAATATTACTATCCCTATTCTCATTCCACTCGAAGCGTGAGGCGACCGTTTTGAAAGCTTCAATGGAACTCGTTCGCCCAAAAAACTGACACTTGTCCCCGTCGATGTTTGCGATTTTTATTAAACCCCCGCGGAATTCGAATTTTTTATCTTTTTCTTATCCAAAAATCAAAATATTTTTTGTAGCTGTGGTGTCTTGACTACACCTTTGCCCACATATTTCACTTGTTACGATGTTTTTTTAAATTTTTTTTGTTTTGAGGTAGACAAGGTTCCGACGGAAAATTCTTCTTTTTTACACAGACACAAGGTTTTCTTATCACAGTCACAAAGTCCAACAATCCTTCGCTAGGAGGCTAATCCGTGTTCTTCCATAAAATAAAAATCAACCGCAGGGTGTGGGTGTTTTTTTTTATATATATTTTGGTTGCTGTATTAATTAGTAAAACAAACAGAACTAATTGTGTCGTTGCACAGATTTGTATAGCACTTTTGGGGGATCACCATTCACCACCGCCCATGCACACACATGCAAAGTTTATTTTTGCATTCACCAAAGGATTATCAACTTTTCTTGCGGATGAGACGCGATCAATTCGTTTTGGCGCACAACATTAGGTTCGATAAAAACAAAACAAATCAAAATAATTTCGAATATTCCGAGCGATCACCACTTTTTTTTCTTTTCTTGTCTGAATGCACTAGTGAGGAGGCGAAGCAACAGCAAAAGGCTTTTTTCTTTTCTTTAAATGAATGCTTGGAAGGTATGCAAAAAAATGTAAAATCTTATTGTGTATCTAGATACTATTGTGACAAATTGACAAAGAGAGAGAGTTAAAATTTTTCACGTGCAAACTCATTGAGCTATCGAAGTCAACTAAAGATATTATTCAACTATTGAGCACGACCAGTTCCAAGGGATTTTCCATACGCCGTTTGTGTTTGTGTGTATCTGATACGCAATTGCCACACAAAATTCTATCTACAAAATTGATTGCGAACGAGCGAGCGAGAAGAAATACAATGGAGTTTCGTCACGAACTGGTTCTGTCAGTTTTGTGTAAAGTGGCTTTCGAACGAACAACAAAACACTTCCATTGGGTTGAGTTCGAAAGAGACGACAGCAACGACAGCAGTGGTGTGTGTGTTTGTTTGTATGAATCTCTCTACCCAACCCAGCTGATTGTATGTTCATTCCAGTGGATTCACACGACACATCCGCCTATTTTACGTTGTCGATACGTGACCAATAAATTCGAAACGCACGCCTTTAAAGCTACAGTGTGGTAACTGGAAGCTGGCCCACCAACACACACTCATCCGAATGGCAAACATGACTGGAAAGTCAAGTGTCGGTGTAGTGTATCGGAGGAAGCTCCACCCGTTTTTGGTTTTTGGAGCGCGGCACTAGCTACTGCGCACTTTGGTAGGCTCTCACCGACCGGACAGCAAACAAAAAAAAACGCGAGAGATGGGGACATTTCTATTCTTCGATGGCTTCGACATCTTCCATCTTTGTTGAACCTGAACGGTTATTCGTGTTATTCATTTCACACATGATGTCGCTGCTGTTCGAAGAAGAGAGAGTTCTTTTGTGGGTTTTCTCTGTCACGTCGTAGTTGATGTCGTCGTCTTCGCAGTCGTGTCGTTGTCAGGCAGGTAGATTTAGGTAGGTGGGTGGGTGGTGTCTTCTTCTCGTCTGTTCTGTTCTATGGTGAGCTTTTCCTTTCCATTGACGAAAAATGGAATATTGCGTGTGTTTTGGCACAAACCCTTTTTCGACGATACTGGGTAGGTAGTCTGTTTGCAAAGTATTCGTTGTGTAAAGAACAATTTTTCCGAATTTCAAATTCTCCCATCGATTGATTTGATATTAATAAATTATTAATACCTAGTTTTTATTTATTCTTAGGTGCAACAGTTCGAGTTCTTTTTTGGTTTACATTTAAGTGAAAGTGATGGAATTTAATAAGCAAACAAATAATAAAATTATTTAAATGCATTCCCGAATCTATATAGGAAAAGAGTGTGTGTGAGGAGTGTGTGGAGAGTTTTGAGAATTTATTCATTATGTGCCGCCACAGCCGTTAGGATAGGTTGTAAATAAATGAATTTTAAAATCGAAATCATGCAGAACTAGACACAAGACTGGGTTAATGTGTGTTGTCTGTTGTGGATTTTCTTTTTTGTCTTTTTACTTTGGTATGCGTAAGGTATGCAACTGTCTAAGAAGGATGTGGGTAGGTGCGGAAAATTCGATAGACGGTTTTTGTTTTGGTGGAATTGTAATGGAGTATACCTACCTACCTGCCTACCTATCCGTCAGTGAATTAGGTTAAGGATTATCTTCTCGCATTTAGTCAGTTTTAACTGTCTTCCGGAGTTTTTAAGTTTTTTCAAGATAAAAACGTTTTCATTTGTCACTTTGTTCATCACTCGGAAATATAAGAGTGGTCTAAGAGTTTTGAATAAGCAAACGATATGCATTTCTCTGACGCCGAGCGGTTAAAACTACCTATGTTCCTTTCTGATATAATTTTGAGTGAAAAATCTTTCGAAATAACTTCATATTTTTTCTTACGTTAATATGCACCATTTTTCATCGTCTTATTTCAAAAGATCTTTCAATGAACTCGCACCAAAAAACTATCATAGTTCATAGGTAGGTTCCTACCTACCTGTTCATTTCTTGTGCTATCGACTTAAGGTTTGGAAGAGCAAACACACCTCTGTGTTTTACTTAGTCGTTCTCAAGGTCTAAAACGTTATAGATATTTCTATATACATTTATTGTTTCGATTATGTTCTGTTTCAAAAGATCTACCTATACCTACGTCAAAGTTAATGGATATTAGGTAAATCGTTTCAGGAAGAAAGAGACCAAATTTGGCATTCAATTTTAAACTGGTATTGAACTATCAAAAAACTGTTGGTATGAATTTTGGAGAAATCAATTTAAATCAATTTGCACCTCTTTTAACTGCCCTAATTTAAAGGAGCTTTAAATCAATTCCCATTTACTAACTATCATCCCTGCTAACTTCTTGTGCTATCGACTTAAAGTTTAGAAGAGCAAAAATACATCCGTGTTTCTTACTTGTTATCTTTCTTAAGACCTTAAATGATATATTTTCATTCATTTATTGTTTATTCATTATGTTTAAGTTAATGGATATTAAATCGTTTCGGTATTAAGAACACTTTTACGGTCTCTTTCCATAGGTTACTAGAATGATACTGTGAAAATTGTTTTTATTTGTGAAAAGAACATATATTTGTTTTTAACTTGTGATTCGATTGAGGTCGCTTGGTATAAATTTAAAAACAACTTCATGTTGTTGTTTTTAACAATTAGTTACTTCCAGCTCATCAATTAAGGCGCGAACAAAAGCGAAAAAACACATCGCATGTAATGAAAACAATCAAAGTGAAATTTAAAATGAGTTCAAGCTGAACGCATTGTAAAGGATGTAAGAAGAGCTCTAATCATTTTGAGTAGGTATAGACGTCTAGGTATTCTGATGACAAAAGAAATAAGCACCATTATTTCATTTCATCAGTCGTATATAGGTTTACTAAGTGATTCGTTGAAAGTGTTATTATTGGCACAAGTTATTAATATATGGAGTGCTGGTGTGCATAGGTATAGGTATAGGGAAGGTACTTTTAGGAATATAATTCTCTTTATTTTTCATATCTCTTCATTAATTTTTAACAAATTTCACTTCCTATTTGTCTGTTATTAAAATGAGTAAATATAGGGTGGTGCAACAGAGTTATGGAAACCTCCAGGTTTCAAGGACCTACAAGGGCCTATAACTTAATGCCGACTCGGAACGGGCAAAGCGTTTTTAATGCCAGTGTATAATTAGGTACTCTTGAAGGACTTGCCAATTTCTCACGAAAGGTTATATTATCCTTAATATTTCTGGGACTCGAACTGCGAAACTCCCACGTTTTTACAGGGGTACGCCACAGACACCACCTGTAACTCTTCTTTCATTCGATTAGTTCTTACGACTTTTAAAACTATCTTTAAATTTTTCACTCTGATAGGTACAGAGAGTGTGATAAATTATTAAATCTATCAGTCAACAAGTAGGTATCTCCGTTTTGGCGGCATCATTCGTGTTAGTTCCCAAAACAATGAACCTCATCTTTTCATTCGAGAAATCTCGGTTGTTGGATTAAGTACTTGTAGGTACCTACTCGTTTTCCATTCCAAGGCGCACCTTATCTGTCTGCACCACCTTTTTTTCTTTGTTAATTTATTCAATTGCAGTTTCTTCACACAAGTCACAGAAATGTGCCTTTATCTATTCATTGGCAATTCACTTGGCCTAAATCGGCCATAGGCCTCAGCTTTTCCGAATCCATTTCTTCAGCTGTATAGCCATAAGAATGACTTCCTTGTTGCAACACAAAATTGCTTCGGTTTGAGGTGAGCCTTTTAATACTATATAACAATGTCAACGTTATTTACACTCGCAAATTCTCACACACACTAATTGCGTAGGTACCCATACCCACAGAACGCAAAGGAGTTAGTGGATTCCGTTACATTTTGAACCTCTAGATATCTTAATTCTGAATTTAAAAAAAAACGTGCTTAAAATCAGAAAGAGCTACATAAATTTGTTAGGCCACAGTAAAATAGCTATCGCAGAAGGATAATTCTGTCTTTTGACGATCTTTTGACAATACAATAATTGATGGTAGAAGATTGGACGGCAATCGTCTAAAAAATTATGGAATCTGTGTTCAGATAATGGCAAAGCACGCCATAAACTTTAACAGAGTGGATTTGATTATATTTTAATAAACTGTTGTCTAAGCAATTGGTAACTTCTAACTAGACTTAAAAAATGCCCAAAAAAAACGTTAAATTAATTTAAAAAGAATGTAATTGCACGTAGGCTTCAATATAAACTAACCCATAACAATCATAATATGCACCTACATTCCATCAGACTCTGTCCGCGGCTGCTCTTGTAGTTTTACAGATCGAGTCTGTTTTAATTTAAATTTCAAAGAAAACATTGGGTTAACTTAAATCGACAAAAAGTAGTCAACTTGTGCTGCATAGGATGACCAACTATGGCATATGGCAACTAAGAAAAACTTCCTCAGCTAAGAAAATGTATCAAAAAACTAAAAATTGCTTCTTGAACTGACTTATTACACCTATGTTTATACAAATATAAAATTTAAAATGGCTAAGTGAGGTATAAGAAAACAAAAACAATTTTTACTTGCGATTATCGGTACTATAAGGCAAGTCTTGCAATCGTGCAGAAAAAAAATTTTGAGATAACAATTAAACATGACATTACGATGATAGAGAATATGAAAAAAGTGGGTCCTACAATTCTGTCTGTCTGTATATGTATGACCTATAAACGGTACCTCCCATAGTACCGTTTTTTTTAAAAACCGACTTTCTCGTTATTGGCTGACACGATCTTGAAGAAATTTTGGATTTAAGAAGTCGTAAGCTGTTTAAGAAAAACTGCATATCAATATTTAAAAAAACTTAGTTTTGGAAATTTTTATAAATTTTTTTTAAAAAATTTTGATTTTTGAAAGTAACTTCGAAACTATAACTTTTTTTTCAAATTTTTTGTCAAAATAACTCCTGTTAAGATCTAGAACTTTGCATACTTTTAAAAAACAGCTTTTAAAAAAAAGTGCAAAATAAAAAACCGTTTTTTGGAAAAACTGCTCCAACGATTTTGATTAAATTTTCATCATTCATATGTATTAGCGATTGCAAAAGAATGGCGTTTTTAGATTTTTGCTTGAAACCTTTGGAGTTTTTAATTTAATTTTTTCATTATTTTGCGTGATTTGATTCAATTTTCATAATTAATGTGTAGTTGGCAACCCTGTACCACAAAATATATTATGAAGAGCTAATACCAGAACCTTTAACTCAGCCTTTAGATTTTGATATCGTATTTAGAACACAATCGCAAGTTCGTGCGACCCAGTCGTGCCCATTTTTTTAATAAAATTTCAGAAACGACGCGCACCAACTGCAAGACGCAAAGGGATAGAACGAGCTTGAAGCTGTAGTGAATGAAAAAACATAACTGGCACACATTTGTATAGTAATATTAAAATTTTGGACGGCAGTAAGTCAACCTGAAGCCAACTAGACGCGGCCTAGGCAAATTTTGAGAAACTAAATCCTAACTAATATTATAAATGTGAAAGTCCCTCTGTCTGTCCGGCTTTCTATGTTACCATCTCCCGCCAAAACTACCAAACTGATTGATATGAAATTTTGTACAGAGATAGTTTAGAACCAGAGGAAGGACATAGGCTATATATTTTATCCCTAAATTCCCACGGGAACGGGAACGTATACGGGAATTTAGAAACTACAACACCGATTTCAAAAATTTTTCCACCGATAGAATGCTTTACTATCCCAGAGTAACATAAACTTTAATTCATCCACATATTCCCACGGGAACGGGAGTCCTTACTAATATAATAAGTGTGAAAGAAGCTCTGTCTGTCCGTCGTTCTATGTTACCATCTCCCGCCCAAACTAATAAACCGATTTAAATGAAATTTTGTACAAAGATTGCTCAGAACCTTAGGAAGGACATAGGCTTTATATTTTATACCTATATTCCCACGGGAACGGGAACGTATACGGGAACTTAGAAACTACAACACCGATTTCAAAAATTTTTCCACCGTTAAAATGCTACACTATCCCTGAGTAACATTAACTTTAATTCATCCACATATGCCTACGGGAACAGGAGTCCTTACTAATATAATAAGTGTGAAAGTAGCTCTGTCTGTCCGTCGTTCTATGTTACCATCTTCCGCTCAAACTAATAAACTGATTTAAATTAAATTTTTTACAAAGATTATTCAGAACCTGAGGAAGGACATACGCTATATATTTATTCCCTATATTCCCAGGGGAGCAGGAACGTATACGGGAACTTTGACACTATGGCACCGATTTCAAAAACTCTTCCACCGTTGGAATGCTCCATAATCCCCGAGCAACATAAACTTTTATTCATCCCCATATCCCTCACGGGAACGGTCACCATGTTTCCACGGGAACGGGAGTCTTTACTAATATTATAAGTCCAAAGTTAAATCTGTCTGTCTATTTCTCTTTGTTACCATTAACTGCCCAAACTATTGAACCTATTTATATGAATTTTGGTACAGAGACAGTCAAGAACCTGAGGATGGACAAATATGTTATGCAATATGTTTTATCCCTGTATTCCCTTGGGAACGGGAACTTGGAAAATACAGCACCCATTTCAAAAAATGTCCACCGTTAGAATACTGCACTATTCCCGAGTAATGTAAGCTTCAAGTCATCCTCCGGAAACGCCCTCATGTTCCCACAGGAATGGAAGACTTTATTAACATTATAAATCCGAATTTAACTCTGTCTGTCTGTTTTTCTTTGTTTATATTTACCACCCAAACTATTGAACCGATTTATATGAATTTTGGTACAGAGATAGTCTAGAACCCGAAGATGGACATCCTTACTAATATTACAAATCCAAAATTAACTCTGTCTGTTCGTGTTTCTTTGTTACCATCTCCCGCCCAGAAAACTGATCCGATTTAAATGGAATTTAATTAAGAGATAGCCTAGAGCCTGAGGAAAGACATAGGCTTAATAAGTAATCCCTATATTTCTACGGGATCGACACCGTAAACGGGAACCTTAAGACTGCTGGGTCGATAAAAGTTCTTTCACTGCGGGGTGATTTCTGTCAAACTGTCGAAAATACATTAGACCTGAGAAGAAATGTCTATCTTGATCTTCAAATAATAATTGGCAATCGGGAATGGCTGTTTGAAAGGCGATTTCGGCGCCGACTAATGAGATAGTTAACCATATAAACTAATAGAATATGTTTGACGTATAGGGGGACGTTGGCGAATGTCTATCAATAGACAATATTATGGACACTGAGCAAGTCACATCATACCCTACAGAGTTTCTCAATTTCTTAGGATTATTAGGAGTGGCAGCAAGTTGGTGTTCCAGTGCCAAAAATGAGTAATCCAGAATTGTACACAGCTACAAATTACACATCTGGGATGCGGCATTAATAATGACTGGAACGGCAGAAGGAGAAAACGTTTCGATTCCCCGTTTTCTTTAATTCCCACTGATTGGACATCATAAATAAGGCTCAGACGCTTTAAGTTGCAGGTGTTCGTTTAGAAAAAAATCCCATGGCAACTTTATGTGGCAGAATCACGTACATCAATCCGACAAACCTTTTTATTTCGCAAAAGATGGAAAAAATAAGAACGTCGTGTGCAAACATATACTAAAATAAAATAAAATAACAATAAATTACTAAAACGCATGAATGTGTCTTGTTTGCAAAATAAGTAGCCTAAAAAATTAAGCATGCTGCCGAAAGTCACTATTCCACGCGGACGAAGTCGCGGGCACAGCTAGTTAAATATAATTTAAAATGTGTTATAAGTTATAAGTACTTCATTTACTCAAAATAAAAATTAAATAGTTCTTAGGTGTCAGTCATCACATTTCCTTGCTCATCAATTTGAGAATCGGTCTGACGGTGGGCGAGGATAACATTAGTAAGTATTTAAATAGTAATAGAAGTTTCAAATATCCAACGAGGGGTTATATAAGGCTGATGAGGAAATTGGTACCCACAACCTACCGAATTATTGTTTTGTTTTTATTACATTAATGTAATTGCTAATATAAATCATTATTTTCAAGTTAGACAGTTAGGTATATAGTTTGACATTTTATTCAATGCAGTTTTTTCAATTTAAAGCTTAATCTAAGTCATATTGGTATTGGGTTTGGATTTTGGCCGTCTAAAAGGTTGACATTATGACTACTTTGAAAGTATAACTCATTATTTCCAATAAAACTTTAATTAAGTCAAAAAAGATCAACCAATTTTTATTCTCAAGTTTCTGGTTTTGATGTGGCGGCCATATTGGTGCTCTGTTTTAATTTTCGTGGTGTAATCTATGTCGCAAAAATATGAACCTTACTTTTTGTTGGCGATCATATTGGATTTCCATTCTGTTTTCAAAAAGAATTCTATTCCACTATTCAAGAGCTTTCATTTCATACCCATGCCATATTGAGGAATTAGTGAAAAAATATGTAATCCGCCATTTTGTAGCTACGGCCATTTTGGATTAACAATGATACGAAATGTGTTAAATTTTTCTGTCATCAGGATTTAAGGTGCCTAACAAATTTCAGAATTTCAAATTCATCATCGGGAATGGGGGTAAAATTTCTGATACTTAATTTCTCGGTTCGAAAACTGATAAGGCCCTTGTCAAATGTCAGCCTTCTGGCAATATAAGGAAGTTTTATTGGCTGTCAAATTATCTGACTCCTTTGGATGTAGAACAGACTTAATATATTTATGCCAACTAACTTTAATTAGGCTTAAACGATAGGTACTACTCTTTGTGAATAGAATACTGTATGAAAATGCGTGGTCGTTCTTGTCGCGTCAGTGTTGGTACCTACATTTTCTCTTATATTGCTATATAAACAGAATTCGACACCTGAATCTGTCGTTACCCCAATTAAAAAATTGGTTTGGTTTGGAAGAGCTTTCGTACTAATTTATGTCTGTAAAACTTTGTTCGAAAATGAAAAGAGTTGTAATTCATTGAATTTTGTAGTCTTATCTAAACTTTTTTCAGTTATTTTATATTTGCAACTCCAACATCTGTTTTTATCCACGCAACAAGTCAAAAAAGAGCTAAAAAAGCTGTTTTCATTAGGTAAGCAAAAATTACAAAGTAATACGCTGGATCCGACTGAGTTGAACGATGAGTTTGTCTTTGTCTTCAGTAAATTGTTCAGTCTTTAAGCCTAACAATCAAATTAGATTCCAACTCGATGTTTATAGGTACCTACTTGACTTTGAAGTTGTGTCCAAAAGAGATGCTGTTGAGAATACTCATGAGTAGGTATGCGTTCTGCAACTGCGTTACTGAATATGAAATGCCCTTTTCTTTTACCAAATTCCATAAAGTTATTAATTAAAAATCGGAAGCAGAAGGTTATCGTTGGCCGTATTACTGCCCAATGCATGCAAATTCTGTCTTGTGTACCACCCACAAGACTCAGTTATTGGTCCCTTACTGCGTTTTATATATTCGCATATGACCTTGTCAAAGTATGCGCCAACCCTAAACCTACGTGAAGCTCAGCTCTCAGCTCGAATAAATGTCAGCCCACTATTCTCGCAAAGAAAGTCAATTAATTTCAAATCGTTTCAGCGGTCTATCTCGAGGACAATCAAACTCAATTTTTTGATCAAATAGTCAGACTTGGAATTCAAATCAACAATTTCTTGTCGGCAGATAGCCTCATGTTGTTTACGTAAGCTCGCGATATGTTCGCACTTTACACCTAGAAACACAAAGCATAGACCCATACAGACATTGCTTGTGGCCTTACAGAATAGTCGTTTATATTGTAAGCCAGTTTCTCATACCATGAACTCTTGGTTGAGCTCCATATTACGATAAGATATGCTTTCAGCTTCAGAAGATACGAACATGTATCTCATCTTCATAAAGATAAGATAATGGCTGTTCTTTTCCGAGTTCTCAGAGCTCAAAAAAGTGCGTGTAAAGAGGACGCTGAATAGAAAAGAATAGTAACTGGTGAGAGATTTCACAAAAACGTCGTCATTTAGAAAAGAAAAGAATTTTTTTTTTTTGCTATTATGTCAAAAGCACTTGTCATATGTAACTAATGTCAAACCAGTTTGTGGACTGTGGAATTGGCTGACGATTAGAACCACATACTTACACCGAGTATCTCCCTTCTCCAGCAGCAACTCTGTTAGTTAAAATTCCCTTAACGTGAAACGTTTATATACTAAATCCGTTTCCTAACATAAATTTCCCCAATTGTTCAGCGAATAACTTAACGAAAACCACAGCGACGACAAAGTCGTCTGTCCATAATTATATTCAAACTAAATTCCGTTGTAAGACCTACCTTCGAGCAATAAACCGTATCTGATTTTCCACCTCTTGTTTTTCTTCTTTTTTTCTCTTAACTCACTTTCGTTTTCACCACAACCACTTCTGATGCAAATTGCTTCATAAAATTACAGAAAAAAAAAAATTGTTTTCTTTATAACCCTCACTTGCATTAATAATTAATTCATTCAAACAGCCATATACGTATTCAGCCATTGTACTGAAGTACGTACAAAATTAAAGACCAATTCCTCAATTACACACATCCAATGACATCTCAATTTTATCTCATTTTGATGCACCCGTTGATGAGATAAAAACCGATTAAACGTCAAAACTCAGAATTCAAATCACTTATGCATGAGGTAGTATCATCAGGCAGTTAGTTATATGTATGAACAAAAAAAGGAGGAACAATAACAAAACCAACTTCTTTTATTTACAGAAGGAAAAAAAACTAAATTAAATGCAAATTATTCAAATGTGCAACAAGTTAGCCTCGTGCCAGGCATCTTAAAATATCGAAGAGACTACCAACCAACCAAACAGCCAACCAGCATACAAAAAAAAGTAACACTGACTGTGCGCCTCTCTCGTGCGCCAAGAAGTCACAACATTATAATTTTTTCATCCTCCGCGAGTTTCAGTTCGGGCTCTAATGAGATTCACCCAAGTAACCCAGATTCGTCATAAAACCATATTCGAACAAATTAATTCGTCGGCGTTACTGCTCCTGAATTATCATCTTCTCTATTATATTGCGCCACCATATCCTTTCGTCCGATGCTATAATTACCATCACAAAACAGAGAAAAACAACTTCAACACACAACAAATTTGAATAATTAAATCCAAAAAAAGAACCTCAAATGCGGTCGTATACGCGACCAGACCAAACCCTACTACCAAAAAATTTTAACCATAAAACCAGACCCGGTGTGCCCGGTGTAAATTTATGCAAAAATCCACGTGGTACGCGGCGACACGATGATGTTGGTAATGATGACGATGATGATGATGATGATGATGATGATCCTCGCGTCCGTCGAAGGAAGAACAGCATATCAACGCAATCACAATCACGCAACACATAGAGAGAAAGACTAAAAAAGTCGCATCGGTGCGGTGTGGTGATGATGGCGATGACCTTACGCAACAGGCGGTTAAATACTTGGACATTCGTTGGTGATGGCTACCGCAACAAAGAAAATTTGAATATATTCAAATCAGGGTGAGAACCTATTAGGCAAGCCATATATACACTGCACTGGGTTAACTTGAGCTAAACCGAATGAATGCCAACACATTTACATCTAATTAATAAATTAACGAGTTTTATTTCCCGTATATGTACAGCGAGAACTGTGAGTTGTGTAGAACACAGTGGCAATAATGCAAATGGGGGATCGATTCTTGAACCCAATAGGGCATTCCTTAACCTACGCGAAGGTTTTCTGTTTTGTTTTTCTTTACTTTAGTCCTAGGTACCTACCCCAAAGGAATGTTATACAAGAGGATGATTAGTAAGTGCTGGCGAGTTATTAATTTCATATTAATCGAAATGCGGAAATGTTTTTCAGTGTGTCTACACACTACACGTGTGCTTACAGAAACGATGTTGTTTGTTTTGTTTGAAAATAGTTTTGTTCAATGAAAAAAAATTTTGGTTAAAGAAATGAGACTTTTTGTTTTAATTTGCATTGGTGGACTGTTTTGTGGATATCACACATCTCGTGAAGACTTGATAGGTAATTTGAGAGTAGTACTGTCGTGAAAAGTTATTTTTTACTTCGTTTTTCATTTCATTTTACATCTTTGTGTTCTCACAAGAATGGTCGAAAGAAGTATACAGGGTCCTTGCTCCTTGGCAACGCAGACCTTGTCTCATCCAGGTTAATTCGTTGGTTGAACTTTACCTAGGTTGGGTCCAGGTTTCTTTGACAACCTTATGAGTTGTCAAAAAAAAAATTGCTTTTCAGTTCTCAGAAAATGATAGAACACAAAATAAACAAATCGCACATCCCTGCTATTTGAGGAAAATTACATTCCATTTGACAGCCCTGTTTACTATCTGAACTCGCCCCAACAAAAACCTTGCGCTCCCTCAGGACGAGTTGGGGGCAAATCCAGGTCTCACAAAGCACTCAATTTGACATTCAGGGCGAGTTTAGGTTCTCAAAAAATCCTTTTGTGGCGACCACAAAGCACTCCCAGGGCTTCAACAAAAAATTATTTATTTTTCAACAAAAAAATTTTACAGCACTCAATCTCCGTGTTGATATATTTTAACAGTGGTTGGAGCGTCAAACGGGAGTTTAAAGTTCAAGTCCCAGTCACATTCACAGCGCTGTTTTATGGATGTAGTCCGATGCGAGAATCGGTTTGGTGTAAATACTGTTAGACCTTTCAGTAAACCGTTGTAGACCTCCTCCATCTTTCAACTTTAAAAATAAACTCATAGGAATGATTGCGGAATATCGCAAAAAGCTTTTGTCACTTTCCATTAGACGAAAAGAACCGTCCAGAAGCGTCCAGAAGCATTCTCAAATGTTCCATTTGTTCCAAAAGATCGCTTCTCATGATTCTGAGGAGTGACAGCCGCTTCTCGATTTGAAGTGAGAATCGACTCAAGCACTCAAGAAACACCAACACATGTTACTCAAATGTCAAAAAGAAAATTTTCTTCACGGAATATTTTTTAAGAGTCATAGGTGTTTCACTCACACAAAGGAAATTAGGTACGTTAAACTGAATCTGAATGATAACAATTTTGGGTGTTCCATAGGGTTTTAAAATAAGTGCTTTCCCGAATGAAACCAATGGAAAGCGACATTTGTCTTGTAAACTTTGAGTCACAGTAAATTAAGCATCATGTCAGTTGCGTCTGTGGTTTGCTGATATTTCTAATTCTAAGTGTTCACCAGACTTATACCATAAAAGCAAAGTACCATTGCCGCACTCCATTTGAAAGAATGCAGGTCCTTGGTTTCGTAACGTCTTAGACGACTATCGTCTAAATTAAGATACCAAAGAAAGAATTCTTGTATATGGCGCAGAGGCATGGACCTTGCCAAAGGCAGACGAGAACACTTTAGGATGCTTCGAGAGAAAAATTCTTCGGGTGATTTTTGGTCCCGTCTGCATAGATGGAAAGTGGAGAAGAAGATTCAACGACGAATTGTACGGGCTGTACAGCGACACTGACCTTCTCAATCGAGTCAAGGTCCAGCGACTTAGATGGCTAGGTCATGTATAGAGCGAATGGACACCAACGCTCCGGCCCAGAAAGTCTTCGAATCCAATCCCGAGGGACGGCGCAGTAGAGGAAGGCCGCGACTCAGGTGGCGCACGCAAGTAGGAGAGGACCTCAACCAACTTGGCGTGCAAAACTGAAGGCAGCTAGCTAGGGACCGAGCTGGCTGGAGAAGCATGTTGGTTGAGGCCCTAGTCCGACCCGGACTGTAGCGCCACCTTAAGTAAGTAAGTAAGAAAGAATTAGGTTTTTAACCTAAAAAACTTAAAATAGGTAAGCAAAGTAGCAATCCTTCACTCCCTGAAAGCGAAGACTCATCAAACAATCTTTTGACGATACAATCAACGATGGACGATTGACTGCTAATTGTCTAAAAAGTTACTGAAACTGGTCTCAGCTTTCATTGACTGGTCTAGTAGAACTGGATCTTTTGTCGAATCTCCTCAAAATTTATTTGGCAAACTTTTTCTGTTATGCTTAATACTCAGACGTGCAGAGTAAAAACAGCACAAATTGTAGCCATCTGCTTGTTACGCATCCATCCCTACCCCATATTTCTCCATTTCAACCCGTTGTCAAAAAGACGAGCTAACTCTGCTATAATCGAAATATGTCTCGCTTCATCGAGCCATTTATTATCAAGAAACTATATTGGTATAGGAATAGTTCTAATGAAAATGTTTTTTTATAAATCGCAATAAATTCACCATGACATATATGCAAATTTTGTATCGAAGGTCGCTGCAATTAGTTCACTCGGAACAGAAAGGATTTTATTCGATTAATGGCTTTTCCAGGATAACTAAACCGCGTACAAAAAAAAAGAGCACACCCAGACGAGAGCGAAACGCATTATTTTCTAGAAATATTTTTTATTATTATTTTTTTTTTTTTCTGTTCTCCGGAAATGCGAGAAGAAAAAAATTTGCATATTGCAGACACAAAGGTGCACAATGCGTATAGTCGTTTTTATTTTTTTGCTTCCTGTTTCTCTAAAGGGACACAAACGGGTAAGAGACACTGTCTCTATGCACTACCCAGGGGTGCTTGACATGTTGAAAAATAAAAAAACAGAGAAAAACAACATAGAAAAAAAAACTCCCAGGTAGGTTAGGTATACTAAAAAGATAAACACTGATAATAGGGTGCATATCATTAACGTGTGTGATGTCATATAATGCCCATATAGTCATTCATTTTTAACCCTTCGCAAGAATTGTTTGTATTTGAATTTTTCGCATTCAGTCAGATAACGAGTTTCTCTATTCAGGTAGAAGGAACATCGTAGAGTTAAGAAAATTCAACGTTTCACATTCACACACTGAATTGACTGAAGGAAAACGAAAGGATTTTCGAAATTCGAGGAAAGTGAGTTTAGTTTCCTCCTTTTTAGCGAAGGCGAGAACCCATAACATGGTGTGGATAATAGTGGTGGGAATAGGAAACTGCAACTAAGGGATGTGGATTGTGGAAGACGATAGCGTAACAGCTTTCGATACCCATATTTTGAAAAAGTAATCACTAAAGTCGTTGCAAATATTTGATATGATTTGAAAGAACAGCTAAGGGAAGATACAATTATTGTTGGGTAAGTAAGAGATTAAAAAAATCTGTAGATGAATGTGCATCTACTTGAATACAAGAAATTTTGGCATTAGAATTAGTTGATTTAGAAATCTTTGCATTTTAGCTCGTGACAACTATGCTTTGAGAAGAAATTAAATATGATGGAAGGTAATTTAGAAGCATAGGTATCTGGATACAGGGACATAACTCCATTTTGGGAGCTTTATCCCACACCATCAGGACATAAGTGCTGACTTTTACTGGCGTAGATTGGACGTTGATCCCAAGTCTTAACTCTTAAGAGATAATGGTGAGCAAATATTGTACACTTCCATTATGCGGCCCTTTGACCGTTTAAGGGCTTTATTGAGCAATAATTTTAGTCTGCCCAACATATTGTCAAATGTTAAAAAATTTTATTATTTTTTGTAACTTCTTCAAGATATTGCGCTTTCACACAGCATGTCTGTACAGAATAAACTGCAGGAAGGAAATACAATTTTGCAACAATACTACATCGTGTATGATGTCATATTTTTCTTGTCATATAATTGTTGGAAAGTGGCGCCCTTCTCCAAAGTGCTTTTGGGTGAAAAAAACCAACAATCTCCAATCCCAGCATCACTCTTTAAATTCCGTTTCGAATGCTCTGTTCGCATGATAGAAAGTAAGAATCGATGTGATTATGGAAAATGTTTATTTCAAAAAATACATAAGCCTTATTTCTTATTTACTACTCATTAAGAAGTAAAAAGAAATAAAATAAATAGGGTGGCGCAACAGAGTGAGGAGCCCCTGGGCCAGCGCATTTCTCACAACCACGCCTTGTGAGGGAATGGAAGGGACCTATAATTTTCTGCCGGTTCCGAACGGCTAACCGAGAAAGTGCTCTTCATGGCAATGAATACTAACGGAGGACTTGCCAATTCCTCGCGAAAGGCGATACCGTTGGAAAAAAAATTTTTGCCTCAGGCGGACATGCTATACATCACACCACGGGTACCACATTAAAAAGTAGAAAAAGAAATAAACCTCAAACTGAAGATACTGTTTTATTTTAAAAAGATAGCAAAGTTATGTTAAGAAATCGGCAAAGGAGAAGTGCCCTCTGGATAGGCCAACAAGCTTTCTACAGTCTTTTCTGCTAGGAGGGAGCAAAAATGTTGCAGTTTCCTTATTATCTTTTCGTAGCATACTTTGGTCTGTCTGAATTAAATGGAGGCATGCCATTTACGGTTGTGCTCTTATCAAATCTTATCCCCAGATGATCAAGCTCTGGTCAAGGTCTGTGAAACTCGTCTGAGATCTCTACCTTGCAAGGTCATCGGTGGGAGAAAAAACCGTGAAGTCATAAAAAAAGGAGGTATATGTTGTTATCAAACGAGGACACACCAAAGAATTGGACAAAACGCTACAATAGACAGACATAACTTCGAAGTAGTACAGGACTTCGTCTACCTAGGATCCGCTATAGGCACGGAAAACAACATCTGTGGAGATCAAACGGAGAATACCTCTTGCCAATCGCTGCTTCTTTCTTTTAAGAAACGAACGACTTTCTAGAAAACCCTAGGTGACCCAATTATAGGACCTTTACTATCCCAGTTCCGCTTTACGGCGGCGCGGCGGCGAGGAAGCGTTGACCTTATCGAAAGCGGATGAGGAAACAATTGGTCGTTTCGAACGAAAAAGATTCCGATGATCTTTGGTCCGGTATACGAAAACAAATTGTGTGGAAAAGAAGATACAACAACAAGCTGTTTGAGCTGTACCGGAACATGAACATCGCTATTCGCTAGAACAAAGAAGAACAAACCCAATTTTTAAGAGTCCTGAAATAGTCACAACTTTTAATAAACTAATAAATTAATAAAGCGGCTGGCGCAACAGAGCTAAGAGCCCCGAGGACGCATTTCTTTAGGAAGAGAATAGAGTCGACCTTGCAATGGGTAATCGTGAAAGCGATTTTCGTGGCATGAAATTGCTAACTGAGAAACTGACAATTCCTCGGGAAGGCGATACTCGCAGAGATACATTATTTGTCTTTAATGTTTCTTGGATTCAAACCCCGAACCTCCCACTCAAGAAATATCTGACACGGGCACCGTTACCCTCACTTTCGTTCGCTTTTCGTAGTTAAAAACGAAAAAATTCCTTACACCATTTGGCTTGACTAAGCGTTCGCTTTTGAAGGGTGTTTTTTTTTTCAGAGGTATTCAAATTCAATAGGAAATAAAACACTAAAAATAAGTTTCATTATCACGGTATTGGCTTCAATTCAAAGATATTCTTATGACATTAGTGCTGAAAAACGATTCCGGGTACATTTGGGCCTAACGGCTGGCTCGAATTAAGCGTATAATCGGGATTCGCATTTTTCGATCACCTTTTCGATCAACTTCGGCCGTATATTGGCGGTAACAATTTGCAAGCGTTGTTCTGTTGTTCTAAACAAAATGGCAAAACCTACTGATCACATATAAACCGCTCATTTTCAAATTGTCAATCACTATAACCATCACTAAAACTAAACCTCTTCATAAAGATTTATTGCAGCGATCGCAGGAGTAATGCTGTCATTTAGTCGTAGTTGAAGCTGTCATATTTTAAAAACCAGTAAGTGAGTGCTCTCCCATTAAATTTATACCAATTACTTTTTATGCATGTACAAGCTTTTGACGTGTAATTTCTGTAAAAGTCTATCAAATTCATTTAAACTTTTTATTTATTTTATTGTGAAGTTACAGCTCATAGCTCTTGGCAGAATTTTATTAGTTTCACATACAGAATTTATAAGTGCTTAGCTTTTTCTATAATATTCAAAAAGCTGTTGCCCTTTACCCGGCGGCGCGGCGGCGGCGGCGGTGTCATCGTGATAAATGACCAAACATGATTCGCAGGCAGTTAATTGAACAAATTATATTGGCAAAATAGTTTTAATCGTTAAATCACTCGAATGTGGTTTATTTTTTCGCAATGGGAGCTTCAAGCTAATTTTAAACTACTCTCGGGGGAATTTTTTTTTTTTTTTTGCTATCACTAATGGAGTGTTCATTGGAAGTGCATCTCTCTAAACCGACGCCGACGTCAACACTCGACATCTATTTTTGTGCGCTTAGAGCTGAGCTTCGATCTATGAGGCACTGTGAGAGGAGTGTGGCAATTCTAAAAGTGAAGAGCAATTTGGCAAGTCGGATCTACTTGTTGTGTTTATCGTCGTAGCTACAATCGAACTTGTATAAGAAAGAAGGTAGTAAAATTAGGTGTGAGTTCCAATCCTATTATGTGCGTTGGAGTTACTCAAGCGCACTATTAACGCCTTATAATTAGAAATTTCTCACTTTCTCGGAACAGGTATATGGATCAGCTTCAACAATTGGTCTTCCGATGTTCTTAACCATAGAGACGTTTAACCGAGCTGTTCATCGAACAAATCATGAAAGTCGCCATGCTTTTCAAAATACCGGGACTTTAATTTACGCCAAAACTCTAAAACATCGCAGTTTTCCAGCGGAGGGCACTCATTTTTCATTGCAAATTGTCACCATTCGATTCGTTTCATTTTATAAAATGTTCTTCCAAACAATGCCGTCGGTGAATCTTTTCCACATCATAAAAATGTCTGTACCAAGTTTCGCAACTAGTGACAATCAAAAATGGAGTCACCAGAAATCGCTGCTTTCAAGTAAGTCCCCAACAGCCCCGGTGTATATGCCTTAATACTGCCACACATACATAGTATAGATACCCATACCGCACTGCTACTGTCTATAGAAGAGGTTTATTTTTTATTTCAGGCGTACCTACAAATTTTTTTTTTGCGGTTTGAGAGATCCTTCTCATTGTGGTCTCTTCATCCAATGTCTTCCCCGATCACGGAATCAACCTTTTTATCAAAATATTCAATGGCAATGCATTTAGTATTCTGTGCAGATGTCTCCTGCCGTAGAAATGATTTTATTAAAATTCCTCGAACTCTTAGAGTATCCTATACGTATCTTATATACTCTTACCTCCGCAGAGCGGTATTCCTGTGTGTATATTGCAACAATCACCCGCACATGTGCGCGCGATACAAGGATTCGAGAGTATCTCTCACTAAAGATCACAATCTTTTTGTATGCTCGTATCTAAGTACTACAATACGACTTTAGAGCTTGAATATCAATGTTTTGTATATTAACTGCATTGCTGACCCTAATGTATTCAGTCAACGGAAGAAGATGGCTTTAACTATAGGTAAGGCTTGGTGATGGTGGTGTGTTGGGTTGATTCAGTGAACACATTAAATCGATTCTTTAGAGCGGAAGTTTTGATCGGATAGAAAGATCTTGGATTTTTTTATTTGTTTGTTGGTTGTTCTTTTCTTTTAAAGCGTGACCACGTGCACCCACCTTTGCTATTGAATATCTTCCGCTGGATGTGATTGTCACCTCTTACATCAGAGAAGATCAATCACAATTTTTTTTTTCAATGGAAATCTCTGTAGAAAATAATATTGCTCACATTTGATCATCCCGATAAGCCACATACGCGTTGTTAGAAACGCAACTCGTTGAATAATCTTTCGAGGTGACGGGGTTAACATCCAAACATCCCTTTTCTGATTAATGATGTAAGAGTTCGTTTGATTGACTTGAAGTTGCTTCTGGATGAGATAAAACTACTTTCGCCTTCATTTGGTTTTCGGGGAGCGGTTTAGGTCACCTACATCAGCCACCTGGGTGAACTTTTTATTTATGTATGAACAAAAGGGAATGTCAACAGCATTTGAATATTTTCAGAATTAAGGAAGAGACAGATAAAAATGTGATCTACTAAAACTGATTTGAGTTCTCGAACAGCTTCATATGGTTTTACAGCAGTTGGTAGCCGTATTTGAGGCCGAATTGCTTACGATGAAACGCACAAGAAATGCGATGGACGTATATAGGACACTCGAATCAAACCAAACCCATAAAGGGTGAATGCAAGTAAACTGGTAAGTGTCGTAATACAAGCCTAGCGTTGCGATTCCCAACGGCTGAATGAGAAACCGGCAATTTTATTAGTCTTGGATATGTTAATGTTCTTGTTCTTCTTGTTACTGTTTTTATTCTTGTTCTTCTTCTTCTTCTTCTTCTTCTTCTTCTTCTTCTTCTTCTTCTTCTTCTTCTTCTTCTTCTTCTTCTTCTTCTTCTTCTTCTTCTTCTTCTTCTTCTTCTTCTTCTTCTTCTTCTTCTTCTTCTTCTTCTTCTTCTTCTTCTTCTTCTTCTTCTTCTTCTTCTTCTTCTTCTTCTTCTTCTTCTTCTTCTTCTTCTTCTTCTTCTTCTTCTTTATGATATCGTAGGGATCACAACTCTTATATTTATTTATCAGCTTCACTCCGATCATCCGTATGAATATCACTTAAAAAGTTCGTGCACTAACTCTTTTGTTTTTAAGACATCTAACCTATAAGGTTTGTCTTTTTCTTCGAAGTAAAACATCACATCCTTTAACAGGGACAAATCTAGTAATTTCATATTTTCGGAGAAAATTCGGGTAGTATTTATCGTGTATCACAACTCACAATACATATTTTTATTGGATTAAACGGGATTCCAATCGCTCAACTTTTTACCGCCCAATTGCTTACTGCTGATAATAATTTGGTCAAACGACTGTTTTATGTTAGTTCACGTTTCGTTCAGCAAAAAGATTCTGGCCGATAGTCGTCTGAAAATTAATCAGGCAAAATAAGGCTAAATCATTCAAGCGCTTTCGTCTGCACCTTTCTAGCCAATGAAAGTTTGGCACAATGCAATGGTTTGAAGTTCTAATGTCTTACAAAGAAGCGCTTTTTACCTTTTTAGTTAGTATATTTATATGATCCTTACTATCCCAATTAACCTATACGACAGAGAGGCATCGACCTAATGTAAAGTGAATGGAGAGTCCAATGATCCTTAGTTCTGTTAGTGGCAGTGATGTGTCGAGATGCTTTGCCACGACATAATCATAGACGTAAGGTTTTCAAGAAGAAATGAAGGGCGTATAATTTAATGTTGTGGCCAAGAATTAAGCTATTTCTTATTTCAAAAATGAGTGTTCACCATGATGTTTTAAAAGTGAATTGGGGCAAGTATATCCGCTGCTGCTGTCTTGAATGAAATCCAGGCGAGAGGACGTGTGTCAACCACTTTTTTCCGCATTTGGACTGTATGTTAGCAATAACGCACCGAATATTCTTTTCCAAGGCTTCAATCGTCCCGAGCTTATCTGCGTAGACACGCAAATTCACATGAAGACACAAAACATAGTCCAGCGGTGTTAAATCGCCTGATCTTGGAGGTAGCTCAGGTTTTAAACTCGAAATTATGTAGAAATTGGTGTTAACAGCGATTTCGTCTCACAACAATTTACCAAACATAAGCAGTTGTGCAGCTTCTTCTGCGAACCAAACTGAGCATAAATCAAGTGGCAGCTGTCAAAAAGACAACTTTGAAAATAGTATTAAAAACCATTAACGTCTAAGAAAAGACAAGACTGTGATTGCCGCAACATTTAAAGAGGGGAGACACCAACTTTCAAGCTAGATGAGTACACTATTTCAAACTGCGGATAGTTCCGGAACCAGAAGGGGTATGATGCAATCAATAGGAAAGAGACTTCCACCGACTTGGAGGACAAAACAAGAGACAGCTCCCCATAATTTGAAACCGTTGACGAAAAGAGTTGATTACAGGGTTGAAGTTTACCCAAACTTATTCTTCTTTAGTTCTGGATAGATCTGGGGCCTGTGCCTGACTTTTTTCGTCAACGGTTCCAGATCCTAAGGAGATTTCTTTTAACACTCCACACTTTTTTTTAAATTTTCTTTCTTTTAATTCTATGTACTTCATTCAGCAGATAAAAACGCAAGATCAAAAAAAGGTATACACTTATTACTTCCAGATTTAGTTAAATAACTTTTTGGTCACTGCTAATGGGCTTGAACCCACCAAACGTTCTTAACAAACTGTCACACGAGCTTTCACGAGTTATTTGATTTTGATATTTAAAAAAATCGTCGTGTAGCTCTTGTTCCGACCTTTTTAAGTAATTTGAGTTAAAAAAGAAATTTTGTGTGTTGATTCGTTTAAAACGAAACAACTTCATTATTTGTGATGAAAAAGGCAATTGCGTTTGCTATTGGTCTACTTGAAGCATTTTGTGGCCTTAATGACGCTTAACAGGCTGCTTCTTGAAGTGCCTGATAATTCTTCTAGTTCATTGAAGAAGTAATTGCCTAAACATTTTTTCCTTATGTGGCGAATTGCTGGGCATTGACAAAGGAAGTGAGTGGTATCCTCATGTTCATCTTCGTCATTGCATCCTCTGTCATCGGTACAAAGACCCATTTTCTTTTTGTGGTAACCTAGTAGGTTCTGTCCAGTTATGATACTGATAAGCATTCGTAGTGAAGGTCTATTAGTAATAAAGTAGCTTTTCAGATCCGTTTTTATCGTATTTCGGCCATAGCTTCCTGGAAGTAACATAGGAATCTAGGCATTCCCATCTTTCATTGGATTGTCTAATTTCACAGGGTGGAATCGTGATTAATTGATCAATGAGAGAAGGGTCAAGTGCTGATCCTATGATCCCGGTATACCACTATGACCAGGAACCCAGCAGAGTCTAACGTTATGCTGTATGCCAAGAACCCTTAGATCTTTGCAACAGCAAGAAACAAGCATTGATTTGACAAAAGTGGCAGAAATCGCTTTTATTGCTGCTTGGCTATCAATGAAAAAAGTAATATCAGCATGTGATAGCGCAATCATGGACACCTGTTTTGCAGCGTTTGTAACTGCCAAGATCTCGGCTTGGAAGATGCTGCTGTGATTTGGAAGTCTGAATGAACTTTCTAGGTTTAGGCTTTCTGAAAAGAGCCTGCACCTGTTCGTACTTCCATTTTTGAGCCGTCGGTCGGTATAGATTGATATGGACATTTCGTTCAGGTAAGGTGTTTCATTCTCCGGCTCAGTTGGTATTGTCATGTTCAAAGGAGAGATCCGCAGAACCCCGACCAAAAGGCATACAACGTTTCAACAAATTCGCGACGAAAAAGAAAAGGCAGGCCAAAACGCTCCTGGTACAAGCAAATCCAAAACAGCAGCATTTGGTTGGCGGTTGGCCTCAGACATGGAACAATCCAAAACCGGGAGGCTTGCCGACGCTTTCTGAGGTCAACGCGGCGTACCCCACAGGCGGATCACTAGTGTGAAGCAGAAAAGTGGGAGAGTTGTGATCGCTTTAAGATCACTACTCGTAATGCCGGAAATGAAAATGATGAAGGTGTTTCATTCTCCCAAACCTGTCTGTTGGGGAAGCTGTTTGTGTGAAGGATTTTTTAAAGTCCAGGTATATAGTTACGTAATCAGTGCAGATATTGTTATCTGCGTATCGTGATAGAATCTGTGCGTGTCCTGTTTGGCTGGTTTTGCAGACATTACACTGATTTAGTCTAAGTGCACTGTTTGCTGCCGCTCTTGAACATAGAGATCAAGAGGTGTGAGATTAAGGATAACTTCCAAGCTCGCGGTTGGTGTAGTTCTCATTGCACCAGTTGCGCAAATACAGGCTGATCTTTGTACTTTGTTTAGGGTTTTTAAATGCGTGGATTTTTCCAGTGCCTTCCACCAGACCAAATTGACATAAGATAAAATAGGTCTAACAATGGCAGTGTACGTCCACAAGATGGTTTTGGGATTTGGTCCTTAGTTTTTGCCAAAAATTCTGCTGCACGAATATAGCTTTTTGTGTCTTCTCGAATATTATTGGGACCCCAATTCAGTCTTTTTTCTAAGATCACTCCCAAGTATCTGGCTTGATCAGAGATCTTAAGAGGGGTCCCATTAAGTCTTGGTAACTCAAAGGTAGGTATTTTTCTTATATTTATAAAGAGTACCAGCTCTATTTTTAGGGGGTTAACTGCAAGGCCGCATCTTTTTGTCCAAACGCTTACCTTGGTTAGTGTATTATTCAATTGTGCGCTAATAGTCGCAGGGAATCTCCCCGTCGCCGTGTCGCCAGAAGAGCTAAGTCATCGGCTTAGGCAACCACTTTAACGCCATCATGTTTGAGAGCTACGAGGATCTCATTCATGACCAGGATCCAGAGCAGGGGTGAGAGGATACCTCCTTGTGGGGTTCCTCGTGACACACACTTTTTCAAGTTTGCACCTCCCAGTTCGATGTGCATCTGACGTTTTGTTAGCATACACATGATCCAATTTGTGATTGTTTCTTCTACTTCTAGATCATTTAGGGCCTTCTTAATTGCACTGTTTTGTACATTGTTGAAAGATCCTTCAATGTCCAGGAAAGCTGCCAGTGTGTATTCCTTATTTTGCAGCGTTTTTTCTATGGTTCTTACTACATAATGACGTGCTGTTTCCACACTTCGTCCTTTTATGTAATAGACAACCTTAGACTACGGGTGAATATAGACACTTCTAAATTACATAACTGTTGGGTTTTTCCCGTCAAGTCGTAGTAAAATGCATTTGGTTTTCAGTGCCCCAAGGTCTCCAGGTCATTTTTTGATGATTCACGCTCATTTTTCTCACCACTAAAACATCTGTTTGTATGCTACACGTATCTTGCTGTTCGTTTTCACCCTTTTTGCTTGCATCAAAAATGTGCCATGGTTAGAACTTGGAACTAAAACGTAGGAAGCTCAACGCTTTGGAAACTGAGGCTTAATCCGGAAACACTGCTGAACTTTAATTATAAAATTGGTAACCACTGACATTAAAAAGATTTTTTTAGCTTATCGTTCGGAACCGCGAACTACCTAGGGCCTTGGCCCATTCCGATTTTGTTGCTATCAAATTTATTTTGTGTCTGCTTTTGAACACGAAGAATCTTTAATTTACTTCATCTGTATTTGTTTTTATAAAAGAAAGACTTTGTAGTCTCCACTACGTCTCTCTCTCTCTCTGAAACAGAGCTGATTTCAAAAACAATTTCTTTTCAACAAAATAAACCTTTGCATTTTAGATTTTTGTTAAATTCAATTTGAACTTCCTGGCAAAGCCAACTTCTGTAATCGAAAACCACAACAATTAATCAAAAGTCAAAAATCCGTCTGCTGAAGCTTAATTCCTAACCAATGTGGTTCAAAGAAGTTTTCTTCATTCAGTGTGCCTCAAAAACCAAGTACTCCTTTCACCCCAACAACTGCAACTACACATATATCCAAGGCTACTTCAACCAATGAATGCATAATGAATTTTATTTGCGGTGAATACTGTTTTTGCTTTAATCATTTTCAGGACTCTATTTCACGCAAAGGGTACAACGTACAAGCAAAACTTTTGATTTTGCCATCAAGAGATGAGATTTTACACTTTTGTATCCTTCATATTGAAAACTCAATATCTCGCTGTTTCCTGATACTTTCTTATTGTGCTAGTTGAAAAAATGGTCCTTTCCATGTTCCATGTGCTAAGTTCTACAGCCGAGAACAGCTTATGGATATTTGCCTTAACTTTTATTGAATTTCATCTTGATTAAATCTGACATCAGAAAAAAAGAACATAAGACTATAAAGAGAAACTACACCCTCTACAATGGCATGGATGCAAGTCACTTCTATTTTGTATTGGAATTCTTAAAAAAAGCAAAAACGCAAAGGTTCTACTCCCGTTCTCACAGATTTTACGATCAATCACTTGGTTCCATTGAACCCTCGCCATACATAACTGTAATTCAGATGTGAGGTCTCTTCACTTGGGTAGTAAATTTTCCACTTTCCATATCAGCGCCACCATATCTCGTACATGGATGTACCAATTTAAGAAACAGTCCAACTATCCGCAGATTGTCATCGAACAATTTTGACAAGTGTTTTAGGTGATACAAGGCCAGAGAAGGGTGTCCTTTTTTCTACGTTTTATGTCCTTTTTCTTGCTGTCAGGTGTAACACAACAATCAGTGTTGAACATTTTTGTTTTATGGCAGTTCTACTGAATTGAAAATCTCCCACTCGAATCTGTGATTTCAATTTACCTGTTGGATTTCAAATAAAGAAATAAATGGCAGCCCCTATGCTATGTGAATGGTGAAGGTGGTGTGTCTTGTTTGGTGATGATTAATTTCTTTTCTTTCACTGAGGCAGTTGGAGAATTGAATGGTCTTGTGTTCCTATATGAAAAATCGAAATTGATTTCCCTGTAATAGACCTTGGATGGCGTCAACGATTGCGTATCGAAGGCAATAATGGCACAGGTAAGTTGGAATTTCGTCCCATTGTGAGTACATTGACTATGGGGTAAAACAAGAAATTGTTAAAGATGCCAATGTTAACCAAATGCAGTTTGTTGGAAACAATGAAAATAAGTCGAATGCCACATAATCGTGACGTTAGACGTGCAGCATGCTGGAACGAATGTAGACTCTCTTCTCGATAAAATTGAGTTAAAATGTTTCGAAAGCCCCGCTCCCTTTTGGGGTGCATAAGCAATCGTTTAGAGTTTCGTATTAAACACCTCAGAACAAAAGGCAAACCTATTTGAATAAAAATACAAAATTCAAACCATACCTCTACACTGGAGCCCTTAGAGTAATGACCAAAAGATCAGATGGGATTTTCCATAAATATTAATATTTCCAATTATGTAATGATATGACACAACTTGACCCAGTGTTTGATTGATCGACATCTTAGGTGACAACATTTGCACCTCTTTATATGAAATCTATTAAAGGCTTAACCACCAGAGATTAATAGGTTGTTTTTTTCTTGCTCACATATTTTTTTTGTGTTTTGTCTTTTCTTGTCTAAAAATAAACAAAAACGTTAACGTTTTTTTCTCTTGACAATCTATTCGAAATCAATTCATATACACATATTCAAATTTTAAGGCAATCGAGTTGTTGCCAAAGCTAAGGCCCTAGGCGCTTTTGTTTCAAGATAGATATCCACAACTCTTCTCTGTATATAAAGATTCATATTTTTTGTGACAAAAATTTATGTACGCATGCCTGCCAGAGGCCCACGCACTTGCTTTCGACGAAAGTGGCTATTGGTGTCGTGAAATCGATCTTACTTTAAATTTTGATCGATTTAATTAATTTAACAGAGCAAAAGATATGAGAAAAAAAAAGGAAAATTTACATAGAGTCGGGAAGATAAATTGCAGTTAGAAATCGAGATTTTCGATAAAATTAAGTTACAAGATCGATAAAATATGAGAAAATAAATTCGAGCTTCGTGGGCTTAGTTCAGTTCGGTTTTCTCAACAAAAAAAATTTATGAGAAAGAAGGGAGAGCGAAAGTTGGTATACGAAATTGAGTCGCAGACCTAACCAGGAACCATACTTAGTTAGAATACGCGTTTCTTAAGGCAAAATATTGTTTCTGTGACTGAAATTGATTTGAACTCCAGAGATTCAACATTTTGCCTGTTGTCCTAGATGGCCTATGATTAAGGGCGTTTTTCTCGCAGCTCAGCAACCCTATAATCAGCTCAGCACAATTTGTAATTTTTTCATAATGGAACAATAATTATTAAGTGGGTAATATCCTTTTGGAAAGTACTGCCATTAAAAATAGTATATTAACGCTGTCTTTCCATCTGATAGAATTGTAAATACTCAAAAGACTATGAGCGTAAGTCGACAGCTATTGAGATGAAGATGTTCCATATGACAGCAGAAGTAGCAAAGTTCCATCGTATGAGAAGATCTATGGAAGCCTTCACGTCAAAAATACAATCTTGGAAGAATTTGAATACGACCAGCTCAGTTGGTGTTGTCATGTTGAAAAAAGGGAGATCAAGAGAATCCTGCCACAAAGGCAAATGAAACATTGTTCAGGCACACTCGCAAAAGAAAAAAAGAAAGGCAGTCTAAAACACTTAAGGTACAGACAATTGCAACAATTGCAACGAAATCAGCATTTGATTGGCCTCAGACATGGTACAATCTAGGACTTGGAGGTTTGCCAACGCATTCTGAGGTACCCCACCAGTCGATCACGAATGTGAAGCAGAGAAATGGGAGCACTGTGATCCTTTTGAGTTTACAATGCTCGTAACGCCGGAAAAAGGGAAGAAGTAGAGGAAGAAGTATAAAAAAGAAATCAGTCAAGCATTTTCTAAGTTTCCGTGTTTGTTTAAGTGTATGCTCCCAACTCCCATGTATATTCCCGGATGAGATATACATATAAAACATTCTCTTGGATCACTCTTTCTAATAAAAGAAAAACCGCATCAAAATCCGCTGAGTATTTTTAAGGATCTAAGCATACAAACAGTGGAAAGCAAATTTTTTTTATATTATGCGATGAAAGTAGATCTATCTTCCGAACAAAAATTTAAAAGTCACTCCAGTCCACAAGATAACTTAAGGAAATGAATTTGTTTGTACAGAAATTCGGTGTATAACAAATTGAATCGAATGCCCAGTTTGATTTTGTTTTGATGCCGTAGTAACCAAGATAAGATAAATAACTAAATAAGAAGGGTGGCGCCACAGAGCGAGGAGCCGCGGGGCCTAGCGCATTTCTCACAACCATTGCATTAGTGAGAGAATGGATGGGACCTAAGAAATTCTGCCGATTCCGAACGGGTGCTCGATAATGCGCTTTTCGTGGCAATGAATTTACCATCGGAGAACTTGCCAATTCCTTGCGAAAGGCGATACCTGTAAAAAATATTTTTGCTTCCTTTGGGACTCGAAACACGAATCTACCGGTTGACAGGCAGACATGCTTACTACCACGACACGGGTACTATCGTGATAATAAAGCTTTTCTTATATCAATAAACAACACTCTACTACTACGGTTAGAGCTACATTTGCGTTTCAGATGAATAATGTGGCTACAGCTTCAATTGTGGATGTGGATGCTGCTTGATGTGGATGATACTGATTATATAGTTGCCGGAAAGACTGAAGATATAATTGCCTATAAGGCTATAGATACAACTATTGATACGACTGCGGATATAGAGCTTCATATATGGCTTAGGATACGACTTAGTATGCTGCTGTGGATGCAGCCGTGGATACGGCCGCCGATATGGCTGTGGACTCGGCTGTCGATACAGCTGTAAATACAGCTCTAAGTAAGTAAGTAAGATGTTTGAATAGAACCGTATTCGCTGAGGCGAAGTGTTGACGATATGTTGCAACGGGAGTGAATAAGGGCTGTCCACAAGGTGGTGTTTTATCTCCTCTTCTGTGGTGCATGTTGATCGACTCTCTACTCGTAATGCTCAATGGATCTAACATTCACGCCCAAGCATATGCAAACGACGTCGGTCACCGGGCTCTCAGTTGGTTCCAGCCTCCAAGCTGTATGCTCCCGAGCACAGGCTGCTCATTATATGATTGACACCTGGTGTGTTAGAAACGGTCTCTCCGTCAATCCTCTTAAAACCGAGGTTGTCCCCTTCAAGAGACGTAGAAAATTAACTGGTCTGACCCAACTTGCACTTAAAGGCGTCAACATTCCCTTTTCAAATGAAGCCAAACATCTTGGAGTGATCCTGGATAAAAAACTTCTTTGGTCTAAACATGCGGAGTCTAAAACTACTAAAGCACTGTCAGTTTTCTGGCAGTGTAAAGGAGCCTTTGGCAAGACATGGGGTCTTTCACTAAAAAGGGTCCTTTGGATCTATACGGCTACGACAAGACCAATAATCTCCCATGCGTCAGTTGTTAGCTCTCGCGTAAATAGGTTATTGCCTCGTTTGCCAAACTTCAAAGAACAATTTGTCTTGGTGTAACTGGGGCCCTCCCCAGGACACCGGGAGGTGCTCTCGACGCACTGCTGAATCTGCCTCCCCTTGATACCTACATCATAGGGTGTACTCTCAAATCATTTCTCGTTTAAAGAGATGTGGTCTATGGCACTATTCGCACTGGAGCTTTGAGGAGCTCGCAAGCAGCACATTTTTTGACTCACGTCTAATGGATAATGGATATGCCATCTGACACGATGATCCCAAGGCTCAAACTGTGTCAATACTCAGTTAACTTTCCTTCGGTTCAGGACTGGTTCGCTCCAGAATCTGAGCCTGGAAAGAACTGTTACCGAATCTTCACAGATGGCTCCAAGACCGACGAGGGTTCTGGTGCCGGTGCCATTGTGGAGAGCGATGACATACGACTGCACACCTCTTTGGGATCATACGCATCCGTTTTCCAATCGGAGGCGTATGCTATTCTTATGGCCTTGAGCCACGTTACGAACAATGGATGGACGGGGAGAAGTATTTTTGTTTGCAGCGACAGCCAAGCTGTGCTTAAGGCCCTTCTCAACCTTCTGAAAGCGATCGGAAGATTAAATTCCTTAAGTCTCATTTGGGTTCCGGGCCATCACGGCATAACTGGAAATGAGATCGCCGATGAACTTGCTAGGCAAGGATTTCAGACAGCTTTCTCAGGACCTGAACCGTCGCGTCGCTAGGTCTGCCAGCGTCATCAGTGAGGGCTTCAATCAACGATTGGATCTGTCAAGAGCACATCCGTAGATGCCATGCCTCCATTGGATGCAGACAGACTATGCTCCCCAACGTTAATAAGAAGATTGAACATTTTTGCTAGCTCGTAGCAGAAAAGGCTGTAGAAAGCTTATTGGTGTTGCCAGCGGGCAACATTTAAACATGTTAGGCTTAAGTGATGCTACACTTTGTGAATCATGTGGAGAAGATGAGGACACCGCAGACCACTTCCTCTGTGAATGTCCTGCTTTTTCTCGCATGAGGTTACAAATAATCGGCCCAGACATGGTGAGAGCTGGTAACTTAGGCTCCTTATCATGGCAGCTTCTTTTGGCTTTTCTCTTAACATCTGGAAAGCTATAACAAATAGAAGGTTGCTATCTGGTAGTACAATGGACCGGTATTTAGGTCTGAGTGCTCCAGCTGGTATTTTAAAAACCTCCAACAGAAAAAAAATGTTTGGTTTGTGAAAACAATGTGAAGAGAAGAAGATTCAACATTTATGAGAAAACAATGGCTGGGACATGTAGAGCAGATGAATAAAATCGCTCCGTCTCGACAGAGGTGTGTTATGTGTTGCAGTCAAGGGGAAGAAGACCTCCACCGATTTAGAGTGCAAAACTGGAGAGAGCTCCCTAAAAATCGAAATTGTTGGTAAAAGAAAAACTAAAAAGAAGTTGAGGCTTCGGTAAGTAAATGTACAAGGCTGCCTAGACAACTTTTGGTATAGCTGTGTACATCGTTATGTGCACGTGTTCCCATACGTAATGAATACGGCTGTGGGAACGGTATAGAGTAGATACGGCTGTGGATATGGCAGTTAATAAAGAACGGCAGTGGATATACTGATGCCGATATGATTGCATACTTTTACGGACCCAGCTCTGATGGACACCGCACCCGGTACATCTGCGGATATAGTAAAGGATAAGATAGGACATTGATTACCACAGCCGTATTCAATACCGTCTAATAACAGCCATATTTTCAGTCGTACCCACAGCCGTTTTAAAATCGCCATACAATGATTTCTAGTATTTTGAAACATTTTAGAACACCGGTGCTCAAAAAAAAATTGTGTATCTTTAAATCTTACCCAAAGGAACAACTAAAGATAGAACCTATCAAGTTATTTACATACAAACAATTAACAACCTTGTGGTTCATTACTAAAAACAATGCAATTTTAGAAACTGTTTGCTGCAGAGCTTCGTCTAACGAAACCAAGTTCTGTGAATCAGTTGTAGAAAAAATTTAATAGCACATATCTGGAACACCAACATTTGACGATCTGATGTAAATTACATTATAGCCATGGCTATTTAAAGTTGGTCAATTTTTTTTGTCCTTCATGATACAACAATGGGCTGCGTGGGCTACATTTGAAAATTGCAAGGTCAAAAGTAAAATGAAAACAAACAGTATAGCCTTTCCTTCTCCAACCCAAGTTCTGCTCTGCAGCTATTTCATTATTATGTAAAACTGAATGAAATTATTACCTCAAGCAATCAATTGACAATCCATCAATTTTGTGTTTTATTTCCCAGCTCCTAGACAATTTTAATAGGGAGGCAACCCATCAATGACAATTTCTCAATTTTTCTTTTCTAAAACAATAAAACAACAGGGGACAACGACGAAACAAAATCCACCTGAAGATGAAAAACTATACGATAAAGTCCCAAATGATTTCTAAAACGATAAAAACCGACAAAGATTAGAGATTGGACAAAACGGGTACCGTTCCTTCGAAGAAGAAGAAATTTTATCTAACACACAGAGGGCAACGCAACGTAATGAATGTGGTAGCTCTTTTCCAAAAATATGTTAATTCAAACTACAGCATCATATGCTTTCCCTTCTTACCGGCTTCGACGATACAAAAAAAAACGAAAAAAAAAATCAGAAGAAGACACACCGATCGAGATACTTTATGGTCTTCATTAACCAAAGAGAAGCGGTAAAATATTTAAATTAAGGTTCATTTGTATCGAAACATAATGAAGTAATGATTAAATCAGTCGTCGATCGATTAATTTAATCGACTTGTGACGACTGGTGTGCTGGTATAAGGTTTTAGTATCACCCAAAAACCTATTCCATATACGAGTATAGTTTGGAGTGTCATCAGATAGTTTAAACTACAGTTGCGAAAGAAACTCATAATGAATGCAAAAGCAAAACAAAAAACAAAGTATAACCATCGTACAAACAAACATAATTTGAATAAACCAAAAACTCAATTTGAAATTGAACCACAAATCAAATGGTCTTGACATAACATCAATAGTGTGTTGCAAATTAAAGTTTATTTTTTTCTTCTTTCTTTTTTATTCGAAGTTGTTATCCGTTCATTCATATTGACATTCCGTTGAATTGTGTCTTTTTTTTCTTTTCAATTTTATTTATTTTTTGTGGGGAGGAAAGTTTGGGAAAAATTAATTTTTATGGTTAGCGATAGTATTTTTGATTTGCGGGCAGACCCAAAATCACCCAATTAAGTGTGATTCTTATAAAGTAAAAGTAGAGGAAGGCTGACATTGATTTATTTGATCAGCATAATGGCTGCGAAAAGGTTGATGACACCAAATTGGAGAGAAATTTGTCTCTTTTCCTGAGGCAGTAGTAAATCAATTGACTTGATCGAATCCACTGCGGTTTTCTTTCTTTTCTGTATAAACAAAAAACTTCGTAAAATTAGCGATATTAAGCTCTGTATTAGTTTCATAAGACAATTGGAAAGCATTTCAGAAACTGAAAAGCCGCCAGGGTAATCTTCGAATGCATTGAGAACTGTGGGAATAAAAAGTGAAGCTGTTCGATTGGTTTGAGGCACCTATTAAAAAACTGCAGTTTGCTGTACAAACTAGAAAAGGACACCTAATAATGGTGTTTTTAGAATCACCTGTAACCAACTAACCACGTCTCCTTCTTCAGTTGTCAATATAAACTGTACCTTTGCAAGAAGACCAATTACCTAGTAGATCTACGGTTCCATATAGTTGAACACAGAACTACAAAAATTTTACAGGGTAACTACAACTCTTCTGAATAGGTGTTTCAAGACCAATTGAGAGGCCGATTGAAACCGGTACCGATCAAAAGAGAAGAATTTCAAAAGGTTAATTTGAAGACCAAAGAATGTTTCTTACAGAGAATTATGTGAAAGCATCAAAATACTCAGTGAAACGATCCGACTTGCCATAGCTCTTAAAAGGGGCAAGGTAAAGAAACTGGAATACCCAGGAATCCTTCCTATATACCGAGTCAAAAGTAGAAACACTCAGTCTTATGCTGGAAACTAGGGCGGCCGTGGTGAAGTGGTAGAGTATTTAGTAGATAGCCCGGATGAAAATTGGTTAGAATCCCACTGTGACCATCTACTTATCTTTCAGCCTACCAGCTTCATCTGGACGCCATACCCTTGAGGTTATATCTGAGGTTGAACTGCACCACAAAAAGACCGGGCTGCTACCCTATCAGTACAATAAACCGGCAATTACGTCTGAGTGCTCCAGATTAGCATAAGACTCTTCTTTTTAATTAAAACAAATATGCCGGAAACTCAATTCCAGTAAATCAATCAATCAGTATCAAACAGATTTCAACTAACTATTTTCCTTCGATCAGGCGAACCCTATATAAATCCACTCACCGCACCTGGTACATATTATCGTTAACATGGCAGTTTAGCTCTAGCGTGTATTTCAATTCCGTGGCAAAGTGTATAAGTCGTTTTCATTAAGTAAGACTTTTCACTCGCCAAAAGCCTTATAACACATCAGTTTCACGTCCTTCCTACTTAAAACGAAATGGTTGAGGTCTTCACTCACAAAACCTCGCTTTAAAAACACCCTCTATCTCAGATGCTTTCCAACGTGGAAAACCTGGTGAAACCGCACTTCAGAACCTTTTTGCCAGGATTGAAGGCGCTCTTGAGAAGAAAAATTTTGAAAGGATCTTTTCAGGCCCTGAACCAGTGCCTGCTTTCTCTGCCGGGGTTTTCAGTGAAGGCTTCAATGAACGATTGAATCTGTCATGAGCACAACCGTAGATGGCATGCCTCCATTTGATGTAGGCAGACCAAACGTATGCTCCCCAATATTGATAAGAAAAATGCAGCAATTTTTATATTTCTTAGAAGAAAAATATGGTAGGCACCTTATAATGACAGTTGATTTCGCCTTTTCTACGATCTGGAAAGCTATAACAAAAGAAGGTTGCTATCTGGTAGTACAATGGACCGGTAATTAGGTCTGACAGCTCCGGCTGGTATTAAAAAAACAAAGAAATACGATTTTTAGAACGAACTTAGTCGCAGTGACATTTGCTTCCAGGTCTCTAAGGGAAGCATACGTCCAAAAAGACATATACACTGTATAAAGTCAAGGCCCTTAAGGTTTAGTTTGGTATTGCAGGGGCTCATAATCCTAAAGTTATGCAAGGACGTAGTTGGAGCATGTTTTCGATAAAATTTGATAAAATTATAACTTGATGAAAGCTTAGATTGTGTTTTTAAACGTGCAAGCGTACTTGGAATGTATACCCACTTCGTTCCCCTAGCACCAGGCACTATTGCGTGAACACGTGTGCGCACAACTAACTGCATGAGTGGTGACATGAGCATAACTCGACGAACCAGAGGGCATGGTAAATGAGGCACGTAGAGCGGATGAACCACAACGCTCCATTTCGACGAGTTTTCGAAAGCACATTGTGGTACCCGTGGCGCGATGGTTAGCATATCTGCCTGTTAACATTGGAATCCCAACAGAAGCAAAAATGTTTTTCCTCGGGTATCACCTTTTGCGAGGAATAGGCAACTTCTGCGACGGTAAATTCATTGCCATAAAAGCTATTAGCCGTTCGGAATAGGCAAAAAATTGTAGGTCCCCTATCCATTCCCTCACAAAGGCAATGGTTGTGAGAAATGCGCTAGACCCCAAGGCTCCTCGCTTTGTTGCGCCACACTATTCATTTACTTATTTTATTGCAGGGAAATCGCGGAAAGGGAAGACCTTGCTTTAAGTGGCGCAATCATGTGGAATAGGACCTCAACAGACTTTCCGAACCGAGAGTTCATTGGAAATGGATATAGTTTTAGGTTTAACCTGAACTATGGCGCCCACCTCAGTAAGAAAGTAAGCAAATACCTTTGCTTCGCGCTTTTAACGCCCCAGCGAGCGTTTCACAATGCACCAGGCCACCTGGGTACTTTTATAAAGCTAGCAAACTTTTATATGCGTATACTCATGCTTAAGCGCATGGTTGGTTTTACACCTGCACTTTCACTTCTATTATCGCCCGGGTATGTAATGGCGCGACCAAGTCTGCCAGTAACGTGGGTTACGCCTTTTGCGTAGAACTGCCAAGTCCTCCGAGAGTAAACAATCTCTCACTTAACCATTTCGAATTGTCAAAAAATTGTTGGTCCCTGAAATGCGTTCGGCCACGAGGCTCCCCGAGCTGTGCTGCGTCACCCTAATTATACAATCTGAAGTAGTTATCCAGCCTGTGAAAGCGATGACTTCAGATTTAGACCTTAAGGGTGTTACGCTATTGAAACCGCATTTATGCTCCCTCATTTACGTAGTGCAGCTTGTCGCCATTTCTATTACTATAGTTCAATAAGAGTTATAAGCAATCCTACGACGACCTTCCCATAATCTTAAACCACTTCAAATGTTATTGCAACCATTCCAGTTGAACACAAAGTGCAGCAGTCTATTTGACATCGAATTCCGCAAACTGTTCAGTTGCCATTTCCCACATCACTCCAACCTGTATGCCACAACTAATGCGACTTATCTTATAGCAAACATCTACTTTTATGTACTTCACACGCTGATTCCCCAGAGATTTCATAAAGAACTGCATCGCATCGCAATTCCATAAAAGGCGCCTCCAGTTCAAGCCACTGCAACTATTCAAAAGTAAACTGAGCAGCTCGGATCATTCAATGCAAATACAAATCGCATTGTTTTGTTTTTCTGCCACACAAAGCTATACAACAATGTTTGCCAACCATATCGAGACCGTATGATCTCCCTCACTTCACATTATGATAATCTAATCACATTCGATTTCAATTACACTCAATTAATAAGTTGCCAGATAATTGCACCAGGGGATCTTTGCTACGCACAGTGCGTTCTAGCCTCGCATCGATCGATCGGTCGGGTATAGAAGAGGTACAACATTCGTACAACCCCCGTGCCCTTGGGCTGAGGGTGTCAGTCGTTGCAGACGTCCCCAGGCAATTGCCATTCGATTACGATTCCAATCATGCTATCTAGTTTAAGTGTATTCCGAACTTCCTTTAGTTTTCGATCAGCAGAAGTGAATATTTTACGCACGGACCTATTTGGAGCCCATATACCTACAACCTACTCCTCCTCCTTCCAGTTGAGTAATTCATATTGGGGCGCGCATTAATTATTCATACAGTTACAGTCCTACTAAGCCTCGCGCGCAGCGAATAGGAGGTATACCAACTATGTACTATACCCGTGAGGAACATGCTCATAAGGCGGCTGGCTAAGCGTCAATATCGACTCAATCTCACTGATTTGTGTACCGAAGAGGGTTTGGATTCGAGAAAAGACGTTGGGGATTTTGGTTTTCGTTTTATAGAATCACTCGGTCAAATTAGCAATTCTAATAAAGTTTGACAAAGGGGAGAGGGAGAATTACATATTTTAATTGTAAGACTAAGGCGGTCTCAATCACCGTAGATTTCCGTCAACCCCAGAGCAGCGCCATAGCAGAAATGTCTCATCCCAAGTTATGAGTATAGACGACATATGGACGACACGAACATGAACATTATACGCCGGAGACGGACTCGGACTGTCCAACTCGGGCATCGATTAGCATTTAAAGATGAACCCTCCTAGAGCGGATACAGTTTTTTGGTGTGAATCTGTCACATTCGATTAGCATTGAAGTTTGAGCCTCCTCGAACAATATCACATCGCGAGAGCTTGCATCTCTGATACCGATATGGTTTCGAAGCTCGTGCCGAAGCAGTGAGCTCCTCAAAATGAATTATTAATATTCACTCAATACAGAAAATATACATTCGTCAGCAACAGCAACATCATTTTTTTTTTTTTTTTTTTTTTTTATTCATTTTTTTTGTATAATTTTTCGCCGTAATCGATCGTAAACAAATCGGGGAACAAAGGATTATCCATTAATTCAAAATGTTACTTCAGAGTTTGGACGTTTGTACGAACATGCTGTGAACAATTTAAAATTCAAATTTGTTTTTGAAGCGCGATTGATTAAGAAATTTTATTTGTTGCTTTAATGTGATCGAGCTGTTTTTGGGTTTTATTTGTTTGAGCTCGCGCATTTGTTGTGACGAGAGCGAGAGTTTGATGATAAAACGATCGATTGGCGCGCATGAGTGACGAAAGAACTGACAAATTGGCTAATTGAAGGTAAAGGTATTACCATTATCGACATCGGCATGTCATTGGGTTATTAATACATTTTTTTTTTAGACTGTTAGGGTATTTATGGTTTTCTTCGAAATCAATCAAGGGGCGTTTTTGGGGATCACTCGGTGTCATGCAAGAATTTCTGACTGCAGGCAAAATGGAACATTTTTTTCCTCTTTTGTGAGAGATGAACGTTTGGACTTTCGTGCAGGGCGTAGATCCATCCACAAGCACAACATAGAATCACGTGCCGTTATAATAGTAAGTCGTTCAATATTTTTGAGACGTGCGCCTATAATTTGGTTTGATCTTTGACTAATGGCCTTTGAGTCAAAATTTTGAGTGTTGGCCGTAAGCTTTGTTTTTGATTAGCATGTGCGAGAAGAGCGTGCGTTTTTTGTGAAAATTTTTGATTCCCTTTTAATTTGGAAGCATTTCTGAATTGATTGGTAATTTGGAGAGAGGCGAGGGTATAATACAACGAAAGTGAAGGTTGACTTGTAGCTCTGAGATGACCTTTAATGTGTTCCTTATACATATTAAGCGAACGTTATGGGACCGATGAATGTGTGCAATGGAAAGCCTTATTCTATAGCAATGTTTCATCAACATCTTCGAGCTATTGCATGGATATATCCAGGAATAGTCAGAAAACCTTGGCCTTCTTGGTTGAGGATAAGAAACGTTATGATGCATATTTCATCGAGCGTTGAACATTTCCATTGAACGTCTATTTGAACACTTTTGAGTGCGTCGTATAAATTAAAATCAACATTGACAATGCGGAGTTTGTTGAAGTTAAACTCTAGAGTCTATAATTCAATGACTGTCGCCCGGGTGTCAAGAACATGGTTTATTTTCTGTAAAGTCATACATAACCAATGAGATTTGTCAAAAAAGAGTGGCCGAGACGATTTGTTTTGAAGATCACATTTTAGCTTGGCAGTCGGTAAGTCAAACAAATCAAGCAACTCTTCACACACCGGCAGATTTTGACAAAAGTCCACTCAATAACTTAAAAAAAAGCTTTGGAAACCATGGGCCGAACACATTTCTATTACCTACAAATTTTTATTTCGAACGGGGATTTCGAACTAAGAAGGAAAGGCATGAGCAGTGTGTAATTATTCTTGGAGCGAACTTGCCAATTCCACTAAAGAGTTGATACATGTGAAAACATTTTTTTTTCTTTGATGTTTCTGGGATTCGAGTCTTGCAAGCAACCGACAGAAATACCAACCATTACGCCAAGGAGACCATTCAATCAATATAACTTCCCTGGCAAAAGGTTTGTAAGTTGAAGCTCTGGGTTTGTCCTGTGGTGGCCACAAAGTGTTTTCGAAAAAAACCTCAATTCGCCCTAAATGACAAACTCAGTGACTTTTAAGCCCTGGTTTTGCCTTCATCTCACCCTAAAGTAGCCCTAGATTTTGTTTTGGAGCTGTAAAATATCATGTATTTTTTTTTTTATGCGACAGGAATGTAGGTTTTATAATTCGGTGGCTTGATGTTTTTGAGAACCAAAAGCGCAAGTTTCTCATGACAACTTATAGAGATGTCAAGCAAACCTGTGTCAACCCTGGGTAAAATTCAACGAAAGAACCTATTACTGGGAGAACTGTTAGTTTAGTGTCGAAATCTTTCTGACTACATAAGTGACCCGCCCTATGAAAAGGGGCTTATGACTCAAAAACAAAAACGGCTGTAAAAGATAAACAGTGCATTTCGTCAGTTTCTCGTGGTTTCTCGGTAGTTGTTCTCCTTCCCTCTCTCCTTCCTTTCCCAGTGTCAGTGAAATAGCTTTTTTTTTTTTTTTTTGATTTTTTCATTCTCTACATTTAGCACATTTTAGCACATTTTAAAGCAATTTTAGACTTTCTGGTCTCGACCATATTTGAAATAGCGTTTCTAAAACTATCCAAGTAAAAAAAAAGTGAAAAACAATTTTTTGAGTCATGCGCCCCCTTTTCATAGGTCGGGTCACATACAACGAAAACAGTATTGTAAAAATTACTCCTACTCTCAAGTCTCGACTGATAACTTGGACATCTCTCTCGATGGGCAGATAAATAGAAATAAGTGTTAAAAGTTTTTGTGTAAACAGCCTATTTTAATTTCTCCAAACGAGATTAGTTCAGAGATCAATCGAAGATGAAAATTTTCCCTAATACGACCTTGCGTTGTAACTTTTAGGCAAGGATTTGCACTGATACAACCGATGAATACCAGAATAGGGTTTCTTTTGGAGGAAAATACTTCAAGATAAATCGGTAAAGTTTGTTATGGATGAAGTATTGCAAGGATGAAACAATTATTTATCGAGAACTAAGCGAGTGAAGGCAGTATTTAATCAATCCGTCGAGTCTTTGATTCCTCAGCACACACAAAGCAGTGGGAACCACTCACTTCACACACATATGCACAGCGCCATCTTCTTACAACAGGCCGGGAATGCGTGATGACTCAGTCGAACACCTATCTCTTATTTTAATCGCGCTACTTTCAGCTATTTAAAAAGCCCTTCTAAATTTTTGGTGGGGGCAAAGCCCCCATTTATTAAGCTTAATACAAGCTATTAACTTACAAACTAAGAATCTTAATAGCTAAGGCTTACTAACTAGTTGGACGGCTTAGGAGACGAAGTTTTGGGCAGGGAGTACTCATATAGAAGTCAAAACAAGAGGAGTGGGAGTTGACATTCCTCAGCATTCGGGAGATGGATTCATTGGAGCCGTAAGAGGTTCGATGGGTGGGAAGATAGAAGAGACGGGGATTCCGGGTGTTACGAGGGTTAGTATTTAGAAAAATGGATTCGTTAAGGGCTGGACAGTCAATGGTACCTGTGAAGATTCGGTGAATGAAGAGAACGTCAAATATTTCTCTTCGATCTTTCAGCGTATTGAGGTTGAGGAGTTTGATTCGGTCTTGATAAGGAGGTAATATCAAAGGATTACTCCAATTAAGACCTCGAAGAGCAAATCGGAGGAAACGGCGTTGAATGCTCTCAATTCTGGCAATGTGCACTTGTTGGAAAGGCGACCAGACTTGACAAGCGTATTCAAGAAGCGGACGAACAAATGAAATATAAATGGATCGGGTTACGTAGGGGTCAGCAAATTCTTTGGACCATCGTTTCACGAAGCCAAGTGCAGAATTAGCCTTAAGGATTATATAAAGAGGTAAGTATAGTAATGATAGAACCCTAGTATTATAAAGGTCGAATTGATCGGTAACGTACGTATAAGAATGAAATCATTAATTTTTTATTCTGCACCCACAATGTCAGACCACTCAGTTTCGTTCACTTTTTTGTCACTTTAAGGCAAGTACTTAAAGAATTCAACCTTCGAAAGTAAATTGCTAACCTATTCGCACATTTCTTTTATATTCTATTCAACAGCTACAAAAAAACTTAACGAAAACTAGACGAAAGTGAGAAGTCTGACATTGGAGGTAAACAATTTTAAGTGGAAGATTACAGAAGATTCTGTCGTCTGATGATATCTTTTTAACGATTGACACATAGAAGACGATATCGCTCGAAGAATAAAACTTCCTTTCGCAAAACTTGTCTTGCTGTAAAAAAACGATTATGGTCAAATAAATTTTGATATTTCCTCCGGCTTTTTTAATTCGTTTTTTCGAAACCGTAGTTCAAACAAGAAAACTAACTCGAACCTTCCGACCCATTTTCATTCTAAAAACACACTCAATTCATAAAAAATGTCAAAGATGCTTACCAACGCGGAGAATCTTGTGATACCGCACTTAAAAAGACTTTTACAATAACTGAATGTGTTCTTCACAAGACAGATTTTGTGGTTGGCATTTTTATCGACATAGAGGACGGCGACGAACTGTTGAATGTTAATTTTCTTAATACCTACATCATGGGATCATTTGCTCTGCTCTTAAGACCATTTCCTTTTTGAAAAGAAGATGTCTCTGTCGCAGTTTCAATTGGAGTTTTGATGATTTTCTCACCAGTATATCTTCTGAGTTACTAATGGATATGCTGTCGATATGATAATCCCGCAAGGCTCAAACTGCGTTCAAAACGTTCATTCAGGACTGGTTCACTCTAGAATCTGAAATAAAAAAAAAGATTATTATCGCATATTGATAGATGGCCTGAAAACCGATGATGGATACAGAGATGGTGCCTTTGTGGATAGCGATGACGTACAACGTTGCACACCTCATTAGACACATACGCGTCTGTCTTCCAAGCGGAAGCTTATGCTATCCAAGTGGCTATTAGCAATATTACGGAGTGTGGCTGAATAGGGAGAATTATCTGTACATGCAGCGACAGCCAAGATGTTCTTAGGGCTCTACTGAACCCTCTAACTACTCCAAAATCGGTCTAGGAATGCAAGACCTGCCTGAGGGCGGTGAGAAAACTAAATTACTCGAGTCTCGTTTCCGTTCCAGGCCATTAGGGCATTACTGGAAGTGAGATCGCAAATGAATTAGCCGGTCAGACAGTTTTTGAGGACCTGTACCATCGCTTGCTCAGCCGGGGTGCTCAGTGACGGCTTCAATCAACAATTGCATCTGTCGATGTAAATCGAACGTATGCTCCCCAACGCCAGAAAACAGCTACAATTTTTTCTATCTCATAGTAGAAATGACTGTAGAAAACTTATTGAAGTTTCCGCGGGGCACTTCTGATTTACCTAAAACTTAAATATGATAGGGTTAAGTGATACCGCACTCTGTCAATTCAGAGGAGAGAACGACGACACTACGGAGCCGGTAATCTAGGTTCCTCATAATGGCACCGCCTTCCGACTTTTCTACGAGCATCTGGAAAGCTATAACAAAAGAAGATTGCTATTTTGTAGTACAATAGGTCTGAATGCTTCAGTTAGTATTTTATACACCTCCGACAGAAAAGACCTTTCGGTCCGAGTAAACAATTTGACAAATACCAAAATTTACTTGTACAATAAATTTGGAGTAAGTTAACTTCGAATTGCATCTTCAAGTTTGTACGAATCCAAAGAGAGTGAATGATATAAGAAACATGGAACCACACTCAAAAATATCGAAACCCTTATTTGTTCACTTCCGCAAAGAAAGTACAATTTCTCTTAAATAAAAGTACACCCTTTACTCAAAGACACAAAACATACAAAACCTATCACTTCTTGCATCTGAACAAAAAAAAAATAAAAGAAAGGAAACATCTTCACCTGAATATTAATTCATGGAATCGACATTAAATTACAATTTTCCAAAGAAAACTATTAACATGTATATGTTAATGCCATTATCATTATTGATGCTTTGCTCAATCGACGCATAAAACGGTTGTATACAGCAGTGGTCTGTCTTTTCAGACTAAGTGTCTGCCGAAGTTGACCACGAGTGTTATGATTACCTATTACTATAATGTGTTTACGTTTTATTTGAAAAGGTTTTGGCTTGTTTAAGCAAACATTGGGCGGAAAATTATATGTTCTTGTTGGAGTACTGTTCTTGGAAACAATGTTTGACATGAAAAGCGTTGATATGCATTTGTTACTTTTTATAATAACCATAAAAAAATTTAAATCTTCTGGAAATGCAGACGTGTATAGTCGTCAAGAATATTGTAGTTGAAAATATAACTCAATCTATAAAAGTGATTACATAGAAATAAAGTCTCTTTTTTTTGCTCTTCATTTGGGTAAAAACTACTTATTTAAAAAAAGTTGAGTGTTAGTCTTTTTTACCGAAAGTATAGATACTCCAAGTATAAGCTTTAGAGCTATGGTCTATGTGCTTATGAGAACCTTTCCCAGGTAGAAACAGTGTCGTTGCTCTCATAAGTAAATGACAAAAATAATTTTTCCAATTATTGTGATTGAATTGCCTAAATTGTGCTAAGCCTCAGTAAAATCAATAAACAAATGAACACAAAAGAAACGCAATAAAACTTAACTATGGTCTAATTAAATGACAAACACAAGGGCTGTTTCTTCCATCTTTAAAAAGCTTTAAATTGTGTCTACTCCAATTTGACACTGATGCGCAACTTAACAAATAAAAAAAAAACAAATTATACAAACATTACCCGCTAAACGATTGGTTTTTTTTTTGGCAGACCAGTGGAGAATATTTCAACACAAGAGATGAAGAGGCTTAAAAGCAAAATTACTGTTAAATTTTTGAGGAAATATGTAAACATGATTAAGTTGTAAACAATTTCGTTGATTTCTTTTTTCCAGATTCATATTTCATTTCACCTTAAGATTTTACTTTGCTGAATTTCAAGGCTGGCGTTTTTAAAGCTCACGTGATAGAGGTCTTCACTTTTTGCTTTAAATCTTGGCAGTTGCACCTTTTTTACCTTCCTCCCTTAGAAAAAAAAAACAGATTGCATTATTGCCTCCTCGTGACTCTGCGGACAACATGTCTCCATAGCTCATGAATGTTAAGAAGGATTTCGACTTCTCACTTAAGGGCACTGTCGGACCTGAAGGGTCAAAAAAATCGATTTTAACAAAAAAATATTTATTAAAGTAAAACATCTGGAGAACATCTTCTGAAACAATCTACAAGTCGATCTGATGAACAGTCTCCGAGATACGGCCGTTTAAAGTTGGCGCCTTTCGTTCGAGTCAGTGCCACTTGGTGAGTGAACACGGTACAACAAAGCAAAGCTTACTTATACGAACTTACCGACAACTTTTAGCAAGCAACTTTAGGCAGCATTCTATAGTGGTGACGGTTAACGGCACTACATTTACGTAGTCGTGCTTACATGTTTTACATCAACTTGAAACTTTTAATGCGATTATCTCAAAACTACTTTTTTGTAATCGGTGGCCTCGATAACTCAAAAACGGTTCAACCGATCATCCTCAAATTTTTCACACTTAGTTTGAATACAAAAACGAAGTACTGAATTGTAGAGTTTTAATTTCTCGATAGAACCGATCCTAGAGCCGATTAAAAGTCCAATTTTTTAGTGGAAATCGAACCTTTTTTCAAATAGTCACCAAAAATTCCAAAACCAACGATAAAGTACCAGAAAAAGATATCTTTGTTATTCAGGGACAATGGAGCACTCTGACTTTGAAAGAATTTTGGGAATTTGTCGTTGTATATAGAAACTACAGTACTATTATGGGATAGCTTTTATTGTGAACATTGTTCGTCACTAGAGTGCGCCAACATCATCGGAGAAGTTTGCGAAAAAAGAATGCTCACGGTGGAATGTATGATGTTAGGCGCACATTTCTTTTGGGTTAGAAAGAAAGGCATATTATGATGAAATTAATTTTTTCATTTATGCTTCCTGCTCTTACCTCCTGCTCTTGAAATATTCTCTTGTGAATTACATTCCAACTTTTGTGGACTACTTTCGAATTTCAAGTTCGACAGTGCAAAAGGGGAAAGTGATAGTACTATAGACTTTTCATATTTTTTTTTTTTTTTTCTTCTTCTTCTCGAGCTTCTCTGCTACGAGCTAGCAAAAATGTTGCAATCTTCTTATTAACGTTGGGGAGCATACGTTTGTTCTGTCTGCATCCAATGGAGGCATGCCACCTACGGTTGTGCTCTTCCCAGATCCAATCGTTGATTGAAACCCTCACTGAGGACGCTGGCAGACCTAGCGACGGTTCAGGTCCTGAGAAAGCTGTCTGAGATCCTTGCCTAGCGAGTTCATCGGCGATCTCATTTCCAGTTATGCCGTGATGGCCCGGAACCCAAATGAGACTAAAGGAATTTAATCTTCCGATCGCTTTCAGAAGTTTGAGAAGGGCCTTAAACACAGCTTGGCTGTCGCTGCAAACAAAAATACTTCTCCCCGTCCATCCATTGTTCGTAACGTGGCTCAAGGCCATTAGAATAGCATAAGCCTCCGATTGGAAAACGGATGCGTATGATTCTGAAGAGGTGTGCAGTCGTATGTCGTCGCTTTCCACAAAGGCACCAGCACCAGATCCTTCGTTAATTTTAGAGCCATCTGTGAAGATTCGATAACAGTTCTTTCCAGGCTCAGATTCTGAAGCGAACCAGTCCTGAACCCAAGGAAAGTTGACTGAGTATTTTTGACGCAGTTTGAGGCTTGGGATCATCGTGTCAGACGACATATCCATTAGACGTGAGTCAGAAGATAAGCTGCTTGCGAGATCCTCAAAGCTCCAGTGCAAATTGTGCCAGAGACCACATCGCTTTAAACGAGAAATGGTCTTGAGAGTACACATCATGATGAAGTTATCAAGGGGAGGAGGATTCAGCAGTTCGAGAGCAGCTCCCGGTGTGCTGGGAAGGTCCCAGTAACACCATGACAAAATGTTCTTTGAAGTTTGGCAAACGAGGCAATGACTCATTTACAAGAGAGCTTATTCCGCCAAACAACTGACGCATAGGAGATGATTGGTCTTATCATAGCCGTATATATCCAAAGGACCCTTTTCGGTGAAAGAACCCATGTCTTGCCAAAGGCTCCTTTACACTGCCAGAAAACTGACAGTGCTTTAGTAGTTTAAGACTCGACATGTTTAGACCAAAGAAGTTTATTATCCAGGATCACTCCAAGATGTTTGTTTTCATTTGAAAAGGGGATGTTGACGCCGTTAAGCTCAAGTTGGGTCAGATCAGTCAATTTTCTTCGTCTCGTGAAGAGAACAACTTCAGTTTTAAGAGGATTGACGGAGAGGCCGTTTCTAACACACCAGGTGTCAATCATATAAAGCGCAGCCTGTGCTCGGGAACAGACAGCTTGGAGGCTGGAGCCTGCCGAGAGCACGGCGACGTCGTCTGCATATGCTTGGGCATGAACGTTAGATCCTTTGAGCATTACAAGTAGAGAGTCGCAAAAAATTTTTCATATACAAGGAATTTGTACATTATTTGCCTAGTTCCCGTCCCGTTTCCGTGGGAATATGGAAATGAAATATAGCCTGTGTAATTTTTAAGGCTCAAGACCATTTTTGTTAGTAATTTTATTTAAATTGGTTCAGTTGATTTGGAGCTTTTCAACACAAAAATTTAGTTATGGTTTACGTTCCCATTCCCGTTTCCGTGGTAATATGGTAGGTAAAAACGGTATCCAAATCCGTTGCGCGGTTTTAAAGATATAAGCATACAGACAGGTAGCGGGAAGCGACTTTGTTTTAATATGTAATGATAATGATAATGATTATGATGATAGTTTTGATGATAATTATAACGATGACATAGAAGGTTGCCACCAGATCAAGGAAGTACTTCCCAATTCTTTGTAAGATGTCAGCAGCCCTCTCAGCTTCTTAGCAGAAAAGATCAAAGGTTTCTCTTGATAACCTAATCTGCACCCCATCCTGTATGACGCCCATGGCGTAGGTAATGGTGAGAATATCTGCCTATTACGTAGGTATCGTTTCCGGTATCGTCCTTTACGAACCGAGAAAAGATGCTTTCGGTCGACAGGTTACCATAACTTTGTATCGTCATCCTATTTATCTTATTTGAATTGAAACCTTGGGGTGCTGAAAAGCCGGTACTCATATTGTTAGCTTACTTTCTTCAGGCGTCACAACTGATTCGGGTTGGCCAACGGGGGCTCTAGTAGAAAACTTCTAGTGAGTTGGCTTCAGTTATATGTGAATGACCTTTTCTCAACACCCTATGCTTCAATTACAGACAAGTCTGACTTCAATGATCTTAATAAACTCTCAATCAAAGATCAGTTGTTCCTTCTCAAACCGTCAACTTCACTACCCTCTTTCGTACACGCTTCTAATGGAAGATGAATTGTGACAGCCTATAAAAGACTTTCTTTTTGTGAAAGAAATCAGAAAACTAGAGTCCTTGTAGGATAGAGCTCTAGGCGACTCTACGGTGGGATTGATTTTTTCAGCGAAATGATTCCTAACATACACATATAATCATTTTTGCTTATAGTCGATTGAACGTTAGTCCAGGCACCTTTACGGCTTTTAGCCCAAAATAGTCACTTCCACGACAAATTTGTTAGTACACTTCACTTGATGGCTCCATTATGGGCTGGAATAATGGTTTATATGATTCTATACCTTAATAAAGATCCTTACTTCAGCTTAAACACAAATCTATGACGTACCAACTCACAATTTTACCGAATGTCTGCATTTGGACAAAACCAGAAGAAGTGCCAGTTCACATAATATTTTTAAAACTTCGATTGGTACGTCTTCGCAGTTTGACAAATCCACATGAAAATGTTCTCTTTCTGTTGCAGTTCAGAAGTTCATATGGCTCTCAATGGCCTGTTTTTCATCACTTTCAGAGGTTTATACTTGGTTACACCTTATTTAGCATGATTTTTCTCGTTTGATTTGTTTAAGACGTTATAAAGTTGGAAATGCTTGACGACTACAGTTTTAATACTAAAAACAAAGTACGATGTGTCCTAATAAGCAGGTTTGAGGCTTATTCGTAGATCCAGTTCTCGGTTGTTGGAGTCCATGAGACCATTGAACCAAAGAGCGATTTCCTTGTTTGCCGATTCAACAGCATCGGAACCGTGCAGAATATTGAGTCCAACTTGGATGCAGAAGTCTCCGCGAATTGTTCCTGGCAGAGAGTCAGCTGGGTTCGTCGACCAGTCTTTACGACATTCAAAACTTACCACACCATTAGAACTACTGGGCCAGAGCTCATGTAATTAACTAAACAGGGGAAGAATGGGCGACCAGCTAAGTCAGAGTTGTGCTTCAATCCAACAATACCTTCGAAGCCCACTTGAAATTCATGGCGACCAATTTGAAGCCCTTCTGTTCGAAGCGCTCGATGATCTTGGCGACGAGTCCACGCTGAACCGCATCAGGCTTGACCATGATAAATGTACGTTCCCAATTTGCTGCCATTGCTGTTGAACACAACGAGAAGAAAGAACTTGCTTTTTCTATATTCTGTTGGCTTTCACAATTATTACTCTCTTGGATGTTGATTTGAAAAGCAATCTTCTTCAATCGCCTATTACATGCATTCGTGATGTTGTCTATCAAATATACGGTGGTGTAAGGTAACAAGGCATAGCCACGATTGATAAGATACATAAAACAATTTTACAACCTTTTCTCCACTGCCACGATCAAAAACAGATTCTCTCACTCAAAATCTCCCCTGACGCCGCACAAGTCGTAAAAACTTAGATTTTAGTACTTTACTGGCTATGTGGACATTCAAAATTACAAACTTATTTATGGCTGCCATTATTTTATTGTTGTTGTTCCCAATGTATAGGTTATAAGTCTCGTCCAATATGTGTGGTGGTTATGTAGTGATCACGTCGCCAAAGTTATTGCGCTGACAACCACAAAAAAAAAAATTCTTTTAATATTCCAGGCTCGTACCAACGTGAGGTTAAGCTATTCTATCATTGTCAAAAAGTTATTTTGTGCACCACATATACTCGCCACATACTCGTTCGTACACACAGTAGCCAGCCCTCTATCAGATTGTTGTGGTCCGTCCCGTTCGATAGTGTACATAAGTTATATGCGATATTCAGATGCCAGAGCGATTGGACAAAATAATAAATGAAGAAAAGTAAAAAATGAAAACAACAACAGCAGCGAACAATCGCACGAGGTGGCACTTATAGCAAGGTTAGCAAATTTAAGCCATCTTTGCCTTTGGAGAGTCTCTGCGCGGGCACCTTATTTAGTATTCATGATCAAACCCGCACAGTGTACCGGGACAATAACGCGCGATGTTGCACAGTAGCTAGAACAATTATTTTATTTTATTCCCTCTCGGTCATAAGGACAGGTGGATTGATGATGATGGTGTCCATGCTAACATGCCTGGGAATTCACACAGCTCCCATATCATCAAGTCCAAAAGGCCACTCCAATAAAACACACATATACGCTTAATGTATGTATCTCTCTACCAAAAATCAAAAAAAAAAAAAAAAAAAACTATACAACGACACATTCGAGACGAATGAAAACGGTTCCAATAAAAGATAGTTGTCGTTGATTTGTATTTTATTGGCCCCGCTAATGACTCCCCATTGGAGCCATGGTGGCCATTATATGGAGGTTATAACAAACCGACTTAATCAAAACTGCTGAAATATTTTATTTCGATTTTTTGGGGACATACACTTGATTAGATCCGAAGATACACACACGCATCGCATCGGTTCATTGAATAGATTTGGTTTTTGGTTTTTTTGTCATGTCGCTTAAGAGAAAACAAAAACCGAAGTGGAAACCCGAATAATTAAATTGCTAGGAACACAAAAAGGAATTTCTCAAAGGTTCTTTCCGTCCGACTTTTTTCTTTTTGTTTTCGTTTCGGGGTCAACAAACGAAACGACAAATCTGGAGAAACACAAAAGTTAAAACAAAAAAAAGAGAGAGAGGTAGAGAAAACATTTGAATAAACTAGCCAGTTTCGTGTGTTTTCTCCAAATGACAGAAAAGATAGTTATCAGCGGAGCTCCAACAGCCCATAAACAATACGCTATGAATTCGTTCCCCGCATACTCGTATCAGTGATTGGGGTTCCACCTGTTATCATATTATACGAGTGGGAAACACTCGTAAGTGTATCTAATTTCTCCCTAAAGACCAAACGTTCGTCTTCATTTACTTGGTTTTACCACACATTTTCACTTGTGACCATCTAATGGTAAATCGATAGCTGCATACAAATCAATTATGAGAGAAGACGCAAATCACAACAACAATCTAATTCCAACAATTTCCTTAATCGAAATGAAATCAAATACATTCACGCAACCTTCAAAACCAAGTTCAGTGACTGTGTAGTATGGCGGTGGCTGTAGCTAGTGCGGCGCCGCCACCGCCCGCTGTCGAGCCACCTTAACGCTCAGCCATTGAAACTGCCACAAACACTGCTGCCTAGAGGCATGGGTAATTTACAAAATTTGCTTCCCAAACTTTGACTGCGAGACTATGTCTAGGAGTACAATAAATCCAAACTGAAGCTACACCCACAATTTAAATGCTGCACGTGATCGAATTAGTGGTCGATTAGAAAATTCTTCACGTCATTGTTTGGTTTGGTTGGTTATCGGATCGAAGTTTGGACTCACAGTCAGACAACACGAGCAATGAGCATCCAAAGAAGGCATTTATTCGGAATTGTCTCTCTAAACGAAACAGCGAAAATTCACAGGCTGAAATGACATATTTAGGATCGATTGGCACAAGAACTGTCAGAATGAAATTCATTGCAAAAACCAAGTTCGGCTCTCAGCTCTTTTGTTTTGCAGCCATTCGCTCAAACTAACCTACAAAAGCAACAATCATGTGCCGTTATTTTTTCGTGGAAATCATTTTTTTATTTTGTTTTATTTTTGTAATTTGCACGTCTTAGACGTGGTGCATATTTGCAAAAGACAGACAGACAAACAGACAGACATTGCAAACGCACCTCACTTCGCCTACTCGCTCTTTTGGAGCCTTAAAGCACCCACACGCCATAGTCTTCGTCGCAGTTGTTTTTGTTGTCGTCACAGCAGTCTTCATCGTCGTTATTTTTCGCTGTCTGTCTGTTTAAGTAGCTCAACGAGACAACGAAGCAAACGCACATTAAAGTATTATAATATTTTGCTTTGTTTTTGTTTTATTTTTCTGTATTGCAAGGGAAGTGCGTATCAGCTCTTGTACAGAGAGGGTTTGGCAATTTTGAAGCACCTTGACTCGAGCTGTGTGATATGTGCAGTGTGTCTGGATTTGACAATAACTTCATGCAGTTACTGCCGACAACGACCGTGATGATGATGGAGTTTCTGTTGAGGCAACGTTGGTGGTAGGTGGTAGTAGATATGAGCTAAAATAGCAGACAGTTTGGTTGAAGTGCACCTTTTTTTTTTGTTTAGGGAGAAATGGTAGTGACATGTGACCCAATTGTATGGCAGTTGATTTTTGATCAAAAGTATAGTGAATATACTCGACAATGCTGAGGTACTATTTTACTCATTTCTGGTGAGATGTGAACTGGAAACAATGACCATAAAAGAAAAGAGTCAGACTAATAAGATATGCGTTGCATCTGAGACACTTCTTCATTGATGTCACCCAATATTGTAATCAATAAGATGAAGTAAGAGGTGAAATTTCTAGAGTCTGTTTGAGTGGTTCCAGGCCATCATGGCATAACTGGATATGAGATCGCCGATGAACTTGCTAGGAAAGGATCTCAGACAGCTTTCTCAGGACTAGAATCGTCGATAGATCTGCCAGCGTCCTCAGCGAGGGCTTCAATCATCGATTGGATCTGTCAAGAGCATAACCGTAGACGCCATGCCTTTATTGGATGAAGACAGACTAAACAAATAAAAAGTAAATAAGAAGATTGCAACGTTTTTCCTATCTCGTAGCAGAAAAGACTAGAAAGCTTATCACCTGGGATCCAGGAACTAAAGTTTTATCTTCAGTCCAATATATTTGGTACAGCAGTAAGAATTTTGGAATAATTTGTATGGGTAACCATTTACCCTTGCTGTTCCCTTTGTAAGAAAATATAAAAGACTTTTTATTTAGCAGAGCCTACAAACCACTTTATTGTATGCCTTATACTTTCTTTGGTGGGTATTACAATTCGGGGTGAGCCTGGACTTCAACCAACATCTTTTGCCAGCAGTTTCAATTTTTTGCGAGTTTCTCGAGCTTTGTATTCTAAGTCGGTAGAGGTTCACTTCTCGTTGATTACACTACCTAAGACGAGGTCTTCCAATCCCGCGGTTTCCCTGCAATGTGCTTTTGAAGACCCGTCAAATCGGAGCGTTGATGTCCATCCGCTTCTACAAATTGCAACTATCATAGTCTCAAGATGCTACTTTTCTAGCTAGTTCTATGTTGCAGTACAGCTAATACAGTTCTTTGTTGAATGTTCCTCCTTTGGCGTTTGAGCTTTGCAAAATCTTTTCAAGTATGATAAGAAAATCGCATGACAGTTTGTCGTCTCGTCGAAAGAATTTGTCGACATTAAAAGTGTTTGTGAGTTCTTTACCGATCTTTACAGAGTAGCGTGATTTCTCCAAAGTCATGCTACATACTCGTACCAGTCTTAAATGGATTCCAGAACGTGAAAATTTGGTCGATTGTGCAAATTTCTTTTCTAAATCCACATAGATAAGCAAATTGCTTATCAAATTGTTGACGTTCACATATTACAGTAGACAAGACGTTACGGAGTCTTATTCTTCTATAATTTGGAACATTTGTGAGGGTCTCCATTTAAAGGATCTGACATACGATATATGCTGAGCTTTCATTCAACAGACAAGTCTTCTTCGGACCATATCATGCAAATCAGCTGGTGCATCTCCTTTCCAACTGATCTCCAGCTGCTTTGAAAAGGGCGGCATCATGGCCATCTGCACCTGCAGTTTTATTAGATTAAAGTTTGCATATGACAATAGAAACTTTTTCTAAGTCGAGAAGGCGGCATTCTTGATCATCTTCGGAGTGGATTGCGCACCTTTCCTGACAGCGGAGCTTGTGCCTTCATCGACACTTAGCAGTCTGCGGAAGTGGTGTTTCCAGATCCTCAGTAGCGACTGCGATTCTACCCTGCTGGTCTTAACAGGCTTGAAATCGAGGTTTGTCATACTGGCATAACCTTTTCGGCGAAGCTTTCGCTCAATTTGCTCAAATGAGTGCTTCTCATACTACTTCTTTTTCCTTTTGAGAATTCGGTGATCTTCCCTTCTTTTCCTCTCATAAATCTCGTTGCACTGATCGAAAACAGCTTTTTTTCTCTTTTTTGCATTAGCTTTTGTTTTGATTAATGTTTGGCTGCATTTGCCTGCCTACATTCTTCGTAGAACTTTGGGTCTCGTTTAGTGGGCCGAGTGAAACCCAAAACATTATATAGAGTCTGCTTCACCTTCAATGCTTGATGCCGGCTGCATTGTATTTTCGGATAGTTGAAGGGACACTAGATTGGAAAAGTCATTGCCTAGCGATTGTAGCTTTCCGATGTCATTTGCTTTCACAGCGTTGGCTAGTGAGTCGAAAACTAGGTGCTTCGAATCGAATTTGGCCACTCGGATAGGATAGTTCGGATATCAATAACACTGGAAAAGTTTAGTGTGTCGATGGCAACATGGTCAATTTGGTTAACTGTTGATTGATCTGGGGACCGTCATCTCTTTTTTTGAATTTTTAAGCGCGGCAAGCGTGTCCAACTTACAAACAGATGTAGACCCGCAGCAAAGTCGATTAGCTTGAGTTCGTTTTCGGAGGTTTTGTCAGGCTTACCGTTTCCAAAAATCTCCTCCTTCACTAGGTTTTTGTCAAAACTACCTATATGACGACTCCACCTCATGCCTAGGGTGTTGCTCATCTGCTTAGTTCGTAAAAACAATATTTGGAATTGCCGTCTTTCTCTTCTGTGGGGCGTGGGGAGCATATAAGGATAATGTTGGTGAGTTTAACCTCAATGCAAACTGTCGTTATACGCTCATTGATTGGATTTTGGCTGTTAACCTTATCCCTGCGTCTTCCACCAACTACCAGTCCGCATCCAAATAAACGGCAAAAAAACGAAATCTGCATTTTATTTGCGATAAAAGCGAAATTTGAAAATTAAATACTTTCGCACTTGTTACGTTACGCGCTTTCAAATGTTGATCAGACGCGCTGACAGTTTTGATTTTATTACAAACAAGAGGATGGCTTGTATTTAAGCGATAATAACATCGTAATGTGGAAAAAATGCAACATGCGTTTGGAAGGAGAGAAGTGAGATACTTTGAAGAAGCATACGACTTCTGTTACTCATTTAAGAAATAAATCTAGTCCTGATCCTCAACCAATGTCCTCTAGAGTAAAAAGACAAGAAGTGCAAAAGCGTGCCAAAACGGAAAAAGAGGAATTTGTGCTTGACACTGTAAAAATGTGTTTGAAAGAGAACATTCCGTTGAATAATCTAGATCCTCCATCTGTTCGCAGTTACATGGAAAAATATATGTGCCCGGCTCGGGTAACCTGCCTTCTGGAGATAATTTGAGACGTAAGTACGTACCACAGTGCGGTGCATCGGAGAAAGATGAAGTGAAACAAAAACCAAAGGATCAGCCTGTAGTTTTCTGCACATTGGCAGACTATTTTGTCCATCAGGAGCAGCAAATATGCCCTCCTCTTCTGTCAATTTAAGTTCTATAGTGGAAAGCCCCTCAAAAATTCCGTTTTTCAAAAGTGAACCACAAGAAGAATTAATTGACGGATATTTTCACAGACAATTACTTCGATTGGTCGGCCAAGAAGCTCCTGTAGATGTAATGCAAGTTTTAGTGGCAGCTATTCAATGTCTCAATTGCCCTGTCAATAGTGTTGATGCAAACAATGAGAGATGAAAATGTAGAAATTGCAACAATGCCAGCCTTTAATTGACTATTTAACACTGTATTTTTATTTTTGTGAAATAAATGCGAAATCTTCTATGTTGGTGTTTTTTAAATGCGAAATCACGATTTTTTATTTACGAAATTTACGTACGCCTACGTATAATAGACTAGCTGTACCCGCGACTTTGTCCGCGTGGAATAGTGACTTTCGTCAGCATTCTAATTTTTTAGGCTACTCATTTTGCAAATAAGACACATTCATGCGTTTTAGTAAGCCATTGTTATATTATTTTATTTAAGTATTTGTTTGCACACGACGTTCTTATTTTTTCCATTTTTGGCGAAATAAAAAGGTTTTGTGGGATTGATACACATGATTCTGCCACATAAAGTTGCCATGGAGTTATTTTCTAAACGAACACCTGCAACTTAAAGCGCCTGAGACTTATTCATAATGACCAATCAGTGGGAATTAAAGGAAAACGGGGAATCAAAACGCTTTGGATTTGTAATATTAGTAAGGATGTCCATCTTCAGGTTCTAGACTATCTCTGTACCAAAATTCATATAAATCGGTTCAATAGTTTGGGCGGTAAATATAAACAAAGAAAATCAGACAGACAGAGCTAATTTCGGATTTATAATGTTACTAAAGTCTTCCATTCCCGTAGGAATATGAGGGCCGTTTCCGGAGGATGACTTATAGTTTATATTACTTGAGAATAGTGTAGTATTCTAACGGTGGACATTTTTTGAAAATTCCAAGTTCTCGATCCTATGGGAATACACGAATAAAACATATTGCTTAACATATATGTATGTCCATCCTCAGGTTCTAGACTGTCTCTGTACCAAAATTCATATAAATAGGTTCAATACTTTGGGCAGCTAATGGTAACAAAGAGAAATAGATAGACAGATTTAACTTCGTACTTATAATTTTAGTAAAGACTCCCGTTCCCGTGGAAACATGGTGACCGTTCCCGTAAGGAATATGGGGATGAGTAAGAGTTTATGTTGCTCGGGGATTATGGAGCGTTCTAACGGTGGAAGAGTTTTTTAAATCGGTGCTGTAGTGTCAAAGTTCCCGTATACGTTCCTGCTCCCGTGGGAATATAGGAAAATAATATATAGCCTATGTCCTTCCTCAGGTTCTGAACAATCTTTGTAAAAAATTTCATTTAAATCGGTTTATTAGTTTCGGCGGGAAATGGTAACATAGAACGACAGACAGACAGAGCTACTTTCACGCTTATTATATTAGTAAGGACTTCCGTTCCCGTAGGAATATGTGGATGAATTAAAGTTTATTTTACTCAGGGATAATGTAGCATTCTAACGGTGGAAAATTTTTGAAATCGGTGTTGTAGTTTCTAAGTTCCTTCCTCAGGTTCTGAGCAATCTTTGTACAAAAATTAATTTTAATCTGTTCATTAGTTTGAGCGGGAGATGGTAACATAGAAAGGTGATCAGACAGAGCTACTTTTGCATTTATAATAATAGTGAGGACTGGTTCCCGTGGGAATATTCGAATGAAATAAAGCCTATGTCCCTCCTTAAGTTCAGAACAATCTTTGTACAAAATTTCATTTAAATCGGTTCATTAGTTTGGGCGGGAGATGGTAACATAGAACGACGGACAGACAGAGCTTTTTTCACACATATTATATTAGTAAGGACTCCCGTTCCCGTAAGAATATGTGGATGAATTAAAATTTATGTTACTATGCGATAGTGAAGCATGCTATCGGTGGAAATATTTTTGAAATCGGTGTTGTAGTTTCTAAATTCCCGTATACGTTCCCGTTCCTGAGGGAATTTAGGGATAAAATATACAGCCTATGTCCATCCTCAAGTTTTAGACTATCTCTGTATCAAATTTTATTTAAATCGGTTCAGTAGTTTGAGCTGGAGATGGTAGCATAGAAAGCCGGACAGACAGAGTGACTTTCACATTTATAATATTAGTTAGGATTAGAATGTTGCAGTTCATCATCTTCTTTATGCCTGGCCCATTACATTGCACTGATTGGAGATGGCGGTTATGTCTGATTTGTAGCAGTCTATACTTCCGCTTACTCGACGGCTACACGGAGTCCGTTAAGGGATCTTACGTACCGATGTCATCTTCGATGATATCATTGTTTTGGAACCATAGAATTTTAACGTTGTATGCCTTATACTACAAGAAAACACCAAAGTCCAAAGAAGCCTATTTTGTGCAACAAAAAAACACTATTTCCGAAACTAATAACAGTAAAGATTTCTATGTTTACAACATTAGCAAAAGAAATGGGCTTATGACTTACTTCATATTGGCATGAGTTCATCATGGTAGTATTTAAATCTCTACGTCGGCGTCGCGTCAGTGTGTTGACACCAGAATATAAGGCCCGATGTATCCAAATAATAAAAAGAGAGCCTGTTTTGTAAGAACATTAGCTTCGATACTAGTAACAATAATAGTTTCTAATCAAAAAAAAACTATTTTCATTTCTGTGGCACGGTTGTGTCAAAATTTTTGCTTCGAAGAACTTGAAACTTAATCAGGTGAAATAAAAACCTTTTATATCATGGCATATCTTCAACACATAATTTTGTTTTTGTTGTAAGAAGTTTGGCTTGTTGACTTCTGTCACATAGCATGTGTGCCTTTGGTTCACTTCAGGAAAAAAAAAACAAACTTCTTCAAGGCTACAACAGAAAAAATATCGCTCTTCTGGTTCCATAAGCATTCTAGGTAGCCGGCTTCTTTTGTACTTCGCCCCCGCACTAACAAAAAAAACTTACGACACACCGCCAAATGATCTCTTCCCAGATGCTCGTGGTGCATGATGATGATAACTCTCTTCATCGGCGGAAGAGTACACACAGAGATTCATGTTACTGCTGCTGCTGCTGCTGTAGGTTTTTGTAGCGGCAAGTCCAGTTTGGTTCTTTTAACCCTGACACGATCACATCGCTGCCAAATCAAAAATGTTCAAAAAAAAAATCCACACAAACAAAAGAAGCTAAAAAAGTGCTCTTTTGTGATCAACTTAAACTCCGTTTTGAGAGTGTGGAAAATCAACAGAGAAGCATCAGTGGCACGTATGAAACATATCAAACGCTAGACCGAGCTTACCTTCTCACAAGGGTGGCGGCGAAAGCCGAAAGGCAATGGCCAAGATTAACCATTTCAAAGATATGTACGTGCGATCTGTACAGGCACGAGTTGGTTACACTAGCAATAGCATAGCAAATCCGCTTGCGGGCCCATAACTTACTAATAACTGTGGGTATACCCATCATTGCCAGATATCTTGTGTATGGACATAACAAAAGATGGCATGCACCCGTGCCTGCACAAAGCACTTCTTGGAGGCGGTAAACAATCTTTCAATAAACAATTAATTGCCAAGCATGCATTGCACACATTGCGAAGATTTTGCGTCTCCAAAGCAAAGCCAGGAGAGATGTATTAATTTAGTAGGACGCCTTGGTCCTCGTTGCCATTGTATGCTCGACAAGCAATGGGCTTGACACGACCCCCAAGGCAATGAAATAAATACCGATTCCCTTATTTCGAATTGACCCCAAGATCAAGCCAAAGCACACTAATTTAGGCGCAACCCTAGTTGAGTCATATTTATTGAGTTACCTGGTTATGGTTCCACGATTATAGGGTCCCAGTCTACCAATGATCGCCGCCAACCATCCAAGCACCAAGAATCACATTCGGTTCTAGCCATTAAACTGCAAACGAGAGTTGAAAACAATTCGCGCAATGTCTTGCGGGTGAACACAAAATGAAGCGCACACCTCCTTGCAGTTCGAGAATCCAATAAAAAACAAAACAGTCATATTTCAAATGTCGATATTCTTCGCCAGCCTAAGCACATGCGTAACGTTACACTGCTTCCCATAAAGGTATCAATTTGTTTGCTTCGCTGTGCTGTGTTCGTTGTTATTGTGAGCATCCAACCTTAAGTGACAGAGAGAGAGAGAGAGAGATAGAGGGAAAAAGAAATGTGCGGACTTTGTGACGAAATTCTTGTCACGTCGCGCTGTTTATAAAAATAACTCTTCTCGTTGATCAAAAAATTAGTTTAAAAAGAGCTAAATAAGAAGCTACCAGTTTTTAGCAAGGCTTGACTCGAATAATGAATATGTTTTGTGTATAGAAGAAATAGGAAATCAGAATTATCACCGTGCCCTCACCTTGCCAACCATCAGCTTGGTTTGGTTCATCGTTCAAATGTATCTTCATCGTCGTGCTGGTGCTGTGTGTGAAGATACTCGCATATCTGCTGTAGATACACTCATTTATCGGAGCGATAAATCCTCGGTCAGTATAATATGGACGTGCCCCCATCTGAGTCCAGCACCATCAGTAAGCAGCAGCAGCAGTAGCGGTGGTGGAGAGGATGGGCCTTAACTGTCCTGATGTATATCACATTTTAATGAAGTTTGAGGTTATTTAATAAGTTTAAGTGAGTGAGTTGCGGTTAGGGTAATTTTGTTATTTCTTTTTCCTACGCAAAACAGGGGCTCCAATACATGAGTTGAAGTTGATTGGCACCATCAGGCAAATACAGTAGCGGGGAAGCGAAAGTAGGAGAAAAATAAAATTCCAAGAACTAAAATTGTTTAAAAACTAAATTAATCCTGCTGATGTCTTCTCATCTCTTAGGTTCGGGTTCAGTACTTCAGCTAATCAAGATATTGAAATTGACACTTCGTTCGTGCCTAGCTAGAGCAAGCACATGTGTACCTACGAATACATATCAACGCTCTTCTACGCGGATGCAAGTGCTTGTTGTTAGCAACTCATGCCATTGCATCATAAAATTACATGTTACAAGGATCAATAAAAATAAATCACATTAATAAAACCAAACTAAACAAGAAAGTATTAGAAACCATCACAAGGGTGGGCCAAATACAGCCTTTTTTCTTAACTGCAATAAAATTAAAAGTATTATGGCTTTATTTGTACATTTTCATTAATTTATTTATCTCACACAACGTCGTTAAAGTTGCTGCTTGGGAGCATCGCATTCTATCGCTCCAACTCTCCAGGATGGTTTCGGGCTGTGGATCGCATGATATTGGACTCAAGTGCTTTAATCGTTTCTGGATTGTTTGCTTAACATTGGTCTTTAGAGGTTCCCCAGGAATAGGAAGTTCTAGAAAGTCACTTTTTGGCATTTGGTGCGCAAAAATCGATTGTGGCAGGAACCTAGATGTCCTCCGAATCCATGTCATCAATTTCGAATTGCCTTTGGGAGGCTTAGAATTTCTATACAAATGGCTCAAAAACCGAGGGAGAGTTGTGCGCGTGCGGTGGCGTAAGCGTAGAGACGTACATTTAAATGTTGCCGGTCACTTTGTGTAAACTTATACTAAACTAATGCATGATCTCATGCACCATACCAATACCATACCAATACCACCCGTTTTAGATCTGGATCTAAAACGTACTTGATGTCCGTTATTTCAACATTATGATACTACCAGGGGCGTAGGGAGGGGGGGGGGGGATGTGCAGCACATGTGTTGCGAGAATTTTGGGAAGGCAGGGATTACCTTTTCGTGGTCATAATGAGTCCGATGAGGACGATGGAAGTTTTCCTCAAATCACTTTACTGATTTCACAACATTGCCCATTAAGTGCGACTACCCAAAATGAATTTATTGATCTCTCGGGCACTAAAACTCTAAAAATCATAAAAAACGTTTTCAATGAATGCAAGAAAAATTCATAAACATTGAAAACTCCTTGCAATTGAAAAATTTGTCAAAAACTCGATGGACTGCTAGAGCTGAAACAGTAAAGGCTGTGTGGATATCTTTTGAAGGCATTGTAAATGCTTTTGAAGGAATAAAAAGCGATAATGGTTCTTTTGATAACAATAGTCGTACCTCTGCTTCTGCTTCTATTTTTGCAAAAATGTCGTGTTAAATGTTAAAAATTTGACCGAAAATCTAGAGGCGGAAGAGTCAAAAGTTTTTGATGCTTCATTTCGAAGCATATTGGAATTATTTCAAGAAATGAACGATGATGACATTCAATTAAATGCTTTAATAAAAAGTTCTTCTTCATTTGCTGAAAAACTAAAGATAAGACCCGAAAACGATTTATTGAAACATCATAGGACGCGTCGGTTACCAAAGAGAATTGATGAAATTTCTCAAAACCGTCTTTGTATTTGATCTGGAAACATTTTATAGAAAATAGTTCAAAATGGTTCTTTAAATTTTTACTTCGCACGTAAGAGATAATTTGACAGATGATTTTACCATTTTTGAACCTTTCTTAGAAATTTTCAAAATGCCCGCTTCCAGAGCTTCTAATTTCCAATTTAAGAACTTTTTTTAACTAATAATAAAATTTTTAAAGACTGAAATCAAAGAATGTATATGCTCTTTCTCATACCAAATACTATATTATAATATTATTTCTTATAAATACTTTTAATTTGTTTGTTTTCTTGTTATATCGTTATATTGTTACTATAAATTGATTTTTGTCAATAAATGAATTTCTGTGAAACGAATACTTTTACGTTTTTAATTGCTTTTAGTTTTATTTATTTACTAGCTGAGCCGCCCGGCGTTGCTCCGGTCTATATAGTTTTAAGGTTCCCTTCCTCCTTCTTCTGCTTCTTTGAGAATATGGGGTTGAAATATAATTTTTTTTTACTGTGGGATTAAGCGTCATCTCAATGACAAAAGAATTTTTGAAATCTTTCCAGTAGTTTCTAGGTTTCCGTTCCCAACCCCGTTCCTGTGGGAATATGGAGGTCAAATTTTGACAGGAATAATCTCTGGAGTAACCTATGCCTAATTTCATAAAAATCCGTTGGGTGGCTTAGGAGTCTATACATATTATGCAGTCGGCAAATTCCTAAGACTTGTCGGCATTTCATAAAAACATCAGATCCCATATTCTGTTCAAAAAGAGTTCTGAAATTTTGGTGTGCCGTTTGCTCCGTCCCTAGATTCTTCGTTGGAATGACCACATACTTGAAGTCGCCAAAAACGCTGCTAAATGCTTAGGCTTCTTGAGACGATTCAGAAAGTTCTTCACCCCTTCTTCTGGCTACAATTTATAAGGCCTTCATCCGCCCAAAACTGGAGTATAACTCCCATATCTGGTCAGGTGCTCCCCAAACATCTTTGCGCCTACTTGATAGGGTACAAAATATAGTGGTTAAATTGATAGGTGATAGTTCAATCGTAGAATCGAATGATTCTCTTGAACATCGTCGAAACGTCACCTGTATCCCTCTCTTTTATTGCTTTTTCCACAAACAGTGCTCTAGTGAAGTTGCCAGTTTCATTCCTCCCCTGAAACAATTTAGCCGTAACACCCGCCTCGTTAGGAATGCTCATCAGTTTTACCTTGAGCCCAACTTCGGACGTACAGTCGAGTATAGAGACTCGTATTTCAGTCGCACCACCCGAATGCAGAATGCTCTACCTGGCCCTGTTTTTCCCCTTCATTACGATTCACAAAAGTTCAAAAGCAACCTGCATCGAGATTTGAGAACTACTGTGTATTTGAGTGAAAATAAAATTTGTGTACAACCTTTTTGTACAGACCTTTGAAAAGTACTCTGCATAAAAAGACGTTAGAAACGAACAAGCTGATACAATCGAGGGACTTTGACAATCTTATGAGTTTGTCTGTGAGAGAATTCAGTGCTGAAGTTGCAATACTTTTAATTTATCTTTTACGGTTTTGGGGTTAAATGTTACAAATTTACACGACCATTGGCGAAGATAAACAAAAATCAGCGACATTTAGCGGCATTGCCATACACAATGCAAATGTCCCAGCTACCGCAGTTGCACAAATTACATCGTAGCTAGGAGAGGCAGACCTTCAGTTTCACAACCCCCTCGCTTAAATAACCGAAGTCTATCTTTTACCCAAAAACAAAAGCCACTAGGCAGATGTGCAGAGTGCAGTACTGATCTTGAGCAGAGCGAGTATCTTGCACTATTGTAACTTTTTATCAGAGAATATTCCAACAACGATTTAAACGAGTATTTTGTTTACATATTTATCGAAGCGCAGCGCAACCAGTAGTCATGAACTTTATGCCGTGCTCCTGGTTACCGTTTGCACGAAATTCTCCATTTTTGGATGCGACATGCTCTTTTATTGTTCCATTGTGCAGTTTAGTGCAGTTGAATCAAAAAACAACATCCACAATGCACAAACATTGCGTGCAGTGGAAGGAACCTTCAAAAATTAAAAAAAAAAAAAGATATGGTCATACCTGACGAGCACACCCTTTTCCGAAAGAAGAACCTTAGGGTTGCTTGCAAGTGTCGTAGCTTTTTTTTGTCTTAATTTTTATTTTTTAAGTCCATAACGAAATCCAAAGTAAAGCATAAAAATACAATGCCCGACGAATCATAGGCCAGGATTTTAGCTTAACATTGTTCCAGATACCCACGAAGACGCGACGATGGATGCACACCACTATCTCTGTGGCTTTGCAACATAACATAAAATAGTGATGGCATGTGCATTGATTCCATCCTGGCTGGCGTTCGGCAATGTAGAACGTCAATTTATTCCTTATTCCTACACCATATCGATGTTCACAGGGACACGGGTTTAGTTTGCAGTTTCTTTAGTTTCGGACTTTTTGTTTTTTCCTTTTATTTTAGTTTTAGTGTTCCTTTTGCTGTTTTCATAGATGGTGTTTGAACCGGAATGCCAACTGAAAGTCCAAACTACTGTATGGACATGGCACAGGAAAATGGAAAATCGTGTGTTAAAATCTTAAGTGCAAACAATTGTCTGTCGATTTCGACCACCACCGGGGATTGCCACCGGTGCACCGGTCTTATATGCAATGGGGTGGCTCCTTCATGCCCCCCGGGAAACCATTTCAATTTGAGACTAGTCGAGAGCTCAACGAATGGACGGACATGGTGATTGTTACTCCTGCTGCTGTTGCTTCTGGCGGTGATGGCAATGGTATGTGGAAGGTGGACTTCTGCTGGCTGTGACTGGCTGATGTTGTTGGTGGATGGTGGTCTGCGCGTCCCGTCCAAAGACAGCTTGAAAATTATAATCAGATGTAAAGTGTTATAGCAATGGTCGTACATTGCGAATCTTTTTTAACGTTTGTTTGTTTTTGTGTCTTAGCTGCAATTCTCTTTTTTTCTTCCTTTTTCAAGTTATCTATCCATCGACTATCCAGTGTCCAGCGATCTTGGTGGTTTTATTTTATTTTATATGCTCATATGTTAAGGATTAGATAAGGATTCACTTGAATGGTTCAGACAAAGTACGAGTTGAGTTGGTTGCCTATATTTATGTCGCTTTTGCTTTTTATTCCAGAGATGAAAGGTTTTTGTTGTTTTTGTTCAAAGTAGTAACTAAAAGCTACCAAACCCGTTCTGTTTTTATCAAACAAACAAACCAAGGTTTTGGAGTTTTATCATAAGAAAATCTTTTCTTATCTTAAGCTTCAACGGAATCTATTTGAAAAGTTGCTTTCAATGGGTTCCAACTGTTGTTATAGTAACGGGAAGTTAGAAATAATCGTCTTTACTCGAAGTGTTGCTTATTTAATGGTTGATTTCGTATACATATACAATATTTTATAGTATATAGTATATAGTATATAGGACCCATATTTTCTATGTTTTTGTATAATTTACGTGGACTTCAAGGTGTTGAAAAACATAGAACGGGTGTTCGCAAAGAACGAGATGATTAAAAAGAAGATGCCAATGCATAGGTACTGCTTTTAAATTTGTATGTGCAGTGTTATGCTTGGGGAAAATTGAATTAGGTGAACCAATCCACACTCGGGTTGAGCGGCTAATGCCGTTTTCGTTTGGGAAAAAAGAGTACTCTAAGGGTACTCTTTTTGCTGTCAGAAATTACCCTCAGAGCAAATTTTGCTACTCTAGAAATTTTTTCAGAGTAAAAATCAGAGTACTCTAAAAAAAGGGTACTCTAGTTTTACCAAACGAAAACGGTATAAGATATGAATCTTTGTACTTAACTGTATGACCTTAATTGGGCTGAAGAAAGAAACTGACGCTCATTCATTCTGGGCGGCTACTGCGGTAAGATTATTTTAGGGAAGAAATTCAGTTGGGTGATTCACTAAAGTACCTACTGCTTGTGAAAATAAAAGTAGAGAGAATGTTTAGCAAAAATTCACCGGTGTGGTAAGCAATCAAGGCGAAAGTCTGTTGTTTTAAGTAATCTCTCACAATCACAGACTTGAAATATATTCCAAACTGGACCTAGAGAGAAATACTGTAGTAAAATTTCAACATGAACGGCGGACGTTACGTTGCGGTAGACCTCCTCTCCCCCCTTGTCATAACTTGTCACCCCGGAATGCGAACGTATTTTATGGACGGCAGATAGATTTAATTTTGGAATTTTTGGAATATTAGTAACGACTCCCGTTCCCGTGGGAATATGGTCATCGTTCTCATAGGAATATGGGAATAAGTTAAAGTTTATGTTACTCGCTCGAGGATAGTGTAAAATTCTAACGGTGGAAGAATTTTTGAAAACGGTGCAGTAGTTTCTAAGTTCTCGTTTACGTTTCCGTTCCCATAAGAATTTGGATAAAATATAAAGTCTATGTCTTTCTTCAGGTCTTAGACTATCTCTGTACAAAATTTCATTTGAATGGGTTCAGTTGTTTGGGCGGGAGATGGTAGCATAGAAAGACGGACAGACAGAGCTTCTTTCGTACTTTTTATAGTAGTAAGTACTCCAGTTCCTAGCAGTAGTTTCTAGGTTCCTGTATACGTTCCCGTTCTCATGAGAATATAGGAATAAAATGCATAGCCTATGTCCTTCCTCAGGTTCCAGACTATCTCTGCACCTAATTTCATTCAAATCGGTTCAGTAGTTTGGGAGGGAGACGGTAACATAGAAAGCTGGACAAGGAGAGTTACTTTCACATTTAAAATATTAGTTAGGATTATACAGAATCAAGAAAAGAAAAAGCTAAAATCAAATCTGGCCTTAGAATTGCTTTGTCACATCACCTTTTCGAGATATGAAGCCTTCAAAATCGAGAAAAAAAGGTTTTAGCTACTTTTCAGAATTTCTTTTAACGAGGAAAAAATTTTAACCTGGAAACAAACCATTGCTTTTCCGATGATTTGCTATCCGCTGATCCAAATCTGGTCTCAAAATTGCTCTACTACATCAAATTACTGAGATATCTAGCTTCAAAAGTCGTAATACACGGTCATGCATTCATCATTTTTTCAACACACCCAATTTCTAAACTTAGTTTTGTTTTAACTGAACTAAGTATATTTTTTTCTGTATGCTTAGGTGTTATTTGGAATTTTAAAATATTGATACTATAGACTCAGCACAAATAAGTGTTTGCAACAACTTCCTTGCGAACTGTCATATTTGTGACACAATATTTTTGTTTTCGTTCGGTGATCGTGGCTTTCGGTCGTGTTTTTAAGAAATATATAAAATGCCATTTAGTGTGGTTCAAATTGAAAAATCAAAAATTAGAATCCCGTTAATTGAAATCGTCCTAAGCAGATGGATAATGGGATCTTTCGTCTTTTGGCCTCCTAATCAATGGGTCACATTATCTAAGGATCCAGAGTTCATTGCAGACGTGAATACATGGAACCCCATTCTCTGTAAAGTTATTTTTGAAAACATGTCTTTTGACGAGGCAGAAAAAGTTGCGAAAACTCAGAGATTTATAACGGATTCAGAAGACGATGTAACAAGGTCAACAAAAAAAAAACTCGAGAGAAGAAAACCAAGCTTACGAGCATAACATTCAATCCTAATCCCTTACCTTCCACAAGTAAGGTGATGGAACAGGAGCAGGTAAGCTTCAATTTATGAAAAAAGAAGAATTGAACCACCTCAAGTTGACACCATTCAATTGGATGATTTCATACCTAGTGTAGTGTATGTAATGGAAACTAATATTGGCCAAAAATTAACCAAGGAGCTATTGAAAAGTGGAAGACCATCGATGTTTACATTTAATGAAAATCACTTGTTCACATTGTATGACAATTTAATAAGCCCATCTTGAAGACGTTTTTTTAATAAATATTAAAAATAAATATTACTTGTGCTTCGAAATTGCTAATTTTGGTGTAGCGAGGAGTTTGAATTAGAGTGCGGGAATCACTTGGCTGGCTTATTGCATTTGTATGATAGGTTTTTAATAACTCGAGAAGTGAATTCATAGAACTTCGAGTAATATGATGAGTCACACATTTGCTAAAATTGGAAAGTTCTTATAGAATCAAGTCCGCTTATGTCGTGTTGTTCGTCATTGGTAAAGCTATGAAATATTTTGGCTGGAACATAGACATTTCCTCTGAATTTCTAGAACGATTGGTATTTCAAGACCGCATGGCACATTTGCTGTTTTAAGTTGACCTCTTGCATTACTTTTTGTAGTCTAAATGAATCGATTTCTTCTTTTTCCAGAAACTACTATTTCTTTACACGTTTTTCAATAACTCTTTAAAAAAAATTTTATAATCGGTGCCATGAAAAATATAATATTTGAAAATGGTGACAAAATTAAAGTAACTATTGGTTTCAATTCGATATCATAAGGTAGATGTCAAAATTGATTAAAATTCAATCCTGGGTGTTACTTCCTAGTTACTTAAGTTCTATGTTGAAAAAGAAAGAATTTGTGACTGAGTTGCTAATGAGTTGCTACTGATTTGCTTCCTTGATATATGAAACGAAAATGAAAGTAACAAATTAATTGCAATTCGGTTGTTTGTTAAATACATGCCATAACCAGCAACAGTGAAACTCGGGTGTTAATAATATGTTACACTAACATTTTTTAGTCGCAGAACTTTGTTCCATATACCCTTATGTTACTCATATTTTTTCTTGTTTTCCGTAAAGGTTTTCAAAAACCACTTAGTTACATGTATGGTACCTACTGAGTTGGTTTTTGAAAACAATAGTGTTACCTTTATATTACCCATTCGGTTACACTTTTATAACAAAACTTAAATCTGTGCCACTCGGATTGTACCTGCCATACAACCGATGTGATAATACTTATTTTTCTAGAAAACGGCTACAGCGATTTGGATTAAATTTTGATGGTGTAAAAAATATTTTCAGAAAAGTCTAAGAACAGTATCTCCCATATATGTAGTAACGTTTTTTTTTTAAGACCGACTTTCTTGATAATGACTGACCCGGTTTTGACGAAATTTTATATTTAGCAAGTCGTAGGTATTTTGAAACATTGCATCTATCATCATGTGAAAACCTTTAATTTTTGGAACTTTTATAAATTTCATAAAATGATTTCGATTTCTTGAAATAACTTCAAAACTGTGTCCTTGACAACTTCGTGGCAAGATCTTAAACTTTGTATAATTTACTTTTAAAAAGTAGTTTCTTTAAAAAAAAAAAATAAAAGAAACTATTTTTGTTAAAAAGCAATATTTCATTTAATTTGTTTTTTAATGTTTTATATGATTGTTTTAATTAATGTGTAGTTGGCAACCCTGTACCACCAAACCTGATATGAGAAGCGAATACTTAAACCTTGTACTCAGCCTCAAGATTTTAATATTGCAGTTATCATACAATCGCTTGTTCGTGCGACCCATTCGTGTCTGTTTTTTATTAAGCATCATTTCATGTCCACATTGCGTCGACTGGCTTCTGTTGGAATCTTGTTAACTTCTGCCATGACAAGGATCAACAGACTTCACAGCTCATAGCTCATATCGAAATATTTAGCAGCTGTTTCTAGTCTATGATATTGTCCTCGTCTTTAACTCAGTGCATCAGCAGGCGTTCTTTATCTGGCCAGGAGTTTCGTTACTGTTGATGCATTGTGATAGGTTACCATCACATTCGATGCCTATTTGACAGAGCTGTAATTTTCGTTAAAGGTGAATGGCCGGGAAAGCTTAGGCAGTCTCTTGTGTTCGAAGTTTTATAGCATACGGTATTTAGGAATAACTAAGCAGTGATTACACTTTAACCAGCTTTTCCTCCCTGCAATTGGTAAGCAGATAACCAGCCTAGAATCAAAACAGTCCTCGCGTTCCTAGAAAAAATATAATTATGAATTAAAGTCTGTGCCAACATGACTGCGCACTGAACGCACAGAAACTTACCATGGCTTCCAACAAATACAAGAAAGAAGCAAGAAAAACAAAGTAACTGACCTTGCCCCCAGCAGAAAATCTCTTTTTTATTTCCCCGTCGAATGAACACACAATTCACAAAAGAAAATATTTAGCAAAAAATTCTTGGAATAAATTACAGAAACTGTTTTAAGACTTATTTTTTCTTTCTTTCAATCCTGCCACCAAGAACACTATAATACTCGTCCTCTCTGCGCTTTCAAAGGGTTAAGAAAAATTTGTTTTGCGTTTATTCCTCCTAAGACATACCAAACCTTACCTTACGCTTACATTCACTGGCCATCATCACAGTGCTCCTTTTTTTGGTTTATTTTTCTTCTGGTTCGATTTGAGGAGAACGAGAAAAAAAACTTTTCTGAATGAACCAAGTGCAGCCCAACGAAAAAATAATGCTGCCACAACAATACATGCATTTGTATTCACATGTGCATAATGAAATCACGAAATCAATTGCAAATCGTTTGCTACTGTTTACAGTTTACAGACGTATTATACATGCCGACATTGTTGTCTTTGGCTTAAAGGATATTCTTGTAATGTGGCCTACTGGTAGTGAAAAATGGTAAATGTCTTCCTTTGTTAACGCATGTCGAGTTGAATAAAGGCTGGTTGAAAGGACTTAAGCAGAAACTTTACAATGAAATAGGTTTTCTACTGAAACTTGGAGTTGCTACAAATATCGGAATTTGTTGATTGATTTAGGGGAAAGTATAAAGACAGGAACATTGGAAAACACCGTTCAAATTAACCTTCGAACAAGCATTCCTTATGAAATGATCCCGATAAAATAATCCGCAATACTTTGGACAAACTTTAAAAGATAAATAACGCATAGGACTTGCCAAAGGCGATGGCAATAGAAAAAATCCTTTTTCCCAGCAACACGAAGTACGAACCTCTCACGTAACAGACAGACATGCCAGTCATTACGCCACGGGCACCTAACTTTGGGTCGAGTGAAAGTATGCTTTTAAAAACGTCAATCCAAGCTCAACGAAAGAATTTAAATTTTAACGAAGAAGAACTTTTCTTACTGTCATGGCCTTAATGGCTTAGTAAACTTTATTTAACTCGAAAAACATCTTTCCAAGTAGCAACATCTACAAAAAATCCTTTCTTCCTTAGTCGGAAGGTACACAATACACCAACGAAGAATCAAACATCAAAACAAGCTGAGCTCGCATTTGTCATTCAAATAGTTGTATCTTCATTAGACGATCTTGCTAATGACTTGTTAAGAAAGGCCATCTGATCACGTCATTAAATCATAGAAAATGCTTTTTTCTTGTCACAAACTTATGTATTGCCTATAGGTATCTGCCTTTTGCATCGTCGAACTGTAGACAAGGTAGGGTACTCAACAAGATAAACCTGGGAAATGCGAAACTCGCTTAACGATTGATAAATCATATTTCATCGACGGGGTGTCAATCTCTCAATAATAATGCACCTTTTGTAGATATACAATACGACTATCCGACGTGTCCACAGAGTCTCGCAACAGTCACCATTATTAACCGAACAAGATCGAGCAAAGCGCGCAAAAAAACCACCAAAGCCGTATCGCAATGAGATCTTCAAAGCTGTTCAGTTCGGTTTGGAGTCGTGGGACGACAATTGAACAAAAAGTGTGATTAATTGAAATTTAAAATGTCTTAAATGACCATATTTGAAAATAATCCAATTAATCCGTTGAGGTACATTATCAGCTGGAGTTTATTTTTGGTTTTTTTGCTATAGAGTCTTCAAGCCAGCAACTGCCAAGATTCGCTCAGAACATATACTGGGAAACGCTTTGATCGGTCTTGTGGAACCGGCTTTGGCATCTCACACAAGACACCTCTCGGATACATGTCACAAAAGATCGATTCACACACATGGGATGGTATAGCAACGATGGCTAATGGCGTTGGTTGATGGCAATGGGTTTTCTTTGCCATAATTGTAATGGTGATGGAATCCTTGTGATTTTTCCTGTTTGATGGTTTTTCTTCGTTGACACTCTTTGGAGCGATACAAATTGTGCGTCAAAAGAATATGATGGATTTCTAAAGCCCTAAATGAATTATTAATGGAAATCAATGATGATGCTAGCTGTTGGCTTTATAGTGCGAGAGAGAGAGAGGGAGAGGGAGAGATGATGGGGTATCCGAAAATGGTGAAGCGGCGCCAAAGAAATTTATTAACATGGCAAAGCCAACTATAGCTTGTTCTGTTTTATGGCGAATAAATGTGAAGTGATGATAATGGAGCACAAGAGTTATGGGACGTCTTTCGAAAACGTGGCTGGAATAGGGTAAAGTTTAATTGGGTTTTCATTAAATTTAATAAAGATCATAAGTTTTGCTTTCAAAAATGGCCCAAATGACGTTTACAAAGTTGTAGCAGGACATTTTTTTATATAAGAACAATGTGACATGTATATCTTGTCTTGTAGGGAATAACTAGGTACTTCAAACCACGTTGCTTTAATTTCATCCGGGTTTGGGGCATAGTAAGATAGCGTACACATATTGGCTTCTAATTCAGTGCTAGTTGTTAGGTTTTCAAGGATATGATATCTGTGGTAAAACATGATCCGAACTGAGCCACAACTATTCCTCATAATCATAGGCAGTTGGTGATCGTTAGCAATGCAGCATTTACTTGAAAAAAATCCCATTATTTATATGTTCGACTGTTACAGTCAACAGCTAAAGTTAAACATCAAACCAAACAACCATAAAATGGATAACATTAGAATGCTAGTGTCGAACTGTGATTCAGACAATCTGGAGATGGATGGAATCATAGTTCCGAAACGCGTCGATCAATCCAAACGTGTGTGCAAAATTTCATTGGTTTCTATTTTTTAGTTGAGGTTTTTATGATTTTTTCCAATATCCCTCAAAAAAACGCACCACTGTGTAGCGGAAGGTGTTCTGAAAAATAGCACAAAGCTTTACAAGAGCCGAAAAGATCGAGACTCCTTGGAAAGTACGCTATCGTTGCATATAACGGTATTTATACAAGGATATTTTCTCAAGCTAAGCCACTTCATAAAGACAAACAACACCATTTCTTTTGAGCGAAGCCTCAAGGAGAGTTAATACAGGCAATAATATTCATATTATGAAAAAGAATTTTAAAATATGTCTGTCACTTTCAACAACATTTTAGTAAAACGTGTAAATTGGCTGAGAACTTGCTATAAAATGGTGCAAATTACATTGACGGCGTAATGGTTAGCATGTCTGCCTGTCAAAACATGAGGTTCGTGGGTCGAATCACAACAGAAGCAAAAATGTTTTTTATGGGTATCGCCTTTCACGAGGATTTGGAAGTCCTCAGATTTTTTTTTTTATTTTTGTTAAAAACCCAGTGCGAGCATTTAGGAAAATAGGAGAAGATTTGAAAGGAGCACTGTTTGTGAAAAAAGCAATAAAAGAGAGAGATACAGAGACGATGTTCAAGAGAATTAATCGATCCTACTATTGAACTATCGCCTATCAGCCTTAACGCTCTGTTTTGTACCCTATCAAGTAGGCGCAAAAATGTTTGAGAAGCACCTGACCAGATATGGGAGTTATACTCCAGTTTTGGGCGTATGAAGGCCTTATAAATTGTAGCCAGATCAGAAGGGGTGAAGAACTTTCTGCATCGTCTCAAGAAGCTTAGCGTTTTTGGCGACTTTAAATATGCGGTCATTCCAACGAAGATCATCGCTTACACACATACCAAGTACTGACAGCTTTTCGGTTTCTTGGATGCAGGTACCATTCGTGGATAATGGCAATGGGGGAATGTTAAGCTTTAACGACAAGAGACAGCATTGAGTTTTCGAAGCATTGAATTCTACTCGGTTTTTATGACCCCATGTAACAACGCTGTCAGAATTCAATGAGCTTATTATACGCACCCGTTCCAGTTCAACATCCGAAGAGCAGGGACGTGAATTTGGAAACGAATATGAAAAGCTGAGGGTCAAGTCGTCAGCAAAACAGTTAAGTGGATTAGAAGTTTCAGACAAGAGACCATTAATGAAAATGAGGAAGAGAGTCGGAGACAAAACGGAGCCCTGGGGCACACCAGCATTTATGAAGTGGGTATCAGACTTGAAGCCATCCAACACCACTTGTATTGAACGGTCGGAAAGGTAATTTCTAATCCAATGAAGAAGAGACTCATCGATACCAAAAGCACGCATTCTCGATAAGAGAGCCTGATGCCAAACTCTATCAAATGCTTTAGAAATATCAAGCGCAATAATTTTACTTTCTCCAAAACAATGCAAAGATTGATTCCACTTTTCGGTGAGATATGCCATCAAATCACCAATGAACCGTTTGCTACGAAAGCCGTACTGACGGTCATTAAGAAGCTCTTCAAGATATTTCATTAGTTGACGGCTTATCAACGTTTCCATGACCTCGGAAAGAAGGGACGTAAGTGCAATTAGAAGGATAGGAAGATACGCCTTTTTTAGGGACCGGCCGAACAAAAGTAGTTTTCCATCTGCTCGCAAGAATCCCAGCAGAATAGGAAAGATGGAAAAGTTTATGCAGTGGTTTTGCCAGCGTTGAAGAACACCTCTTAAGAATAACGGCGGGGATACCATCTGCACCAGGAGATCTATGTATATCGAGATCTTTAAGGGTTCTCGCAACCGAGCGAGTTCGAAAAAATATCTGCTTCATCGCAGAATTTGCAGACTCGAGCTCAGGTGGAGCCAATATGCTGTCAGGAAGTATTGAGTTAGCAGCAAATTGAGCTGCTAGCAAATTAGCTTTATCGATGGGGCTGTCATACAGAGAGTCATTGAAGACGAACGTTGGGACCGATGACTTGGTCGAGTTCTTAACGTTCTTTACAAAAGACCAAAAGTTTTTGCTTCCTTTTGGACACAGCAGTATTTTTTGCCTTACTTTTTGGTCATGCAAAAAACTTAGCCTTTTGTATTTGAGCATAACAGATATTTCTGGGTTCTGGGCTGTTTGAACCGATTTCGATTTTCTACTGTAAACTGATTTTAATTCATACTAAAATGATACTAAATTCATTGATATGAAATGCTCTTTCTCGATTAGCGAACCGGCCGGAAATTGTATAGGTCCCCTCCTTTCCCTCACAAGGCATGGTGGGGAGAAATGCGCTAGGCCTTGGGGCCTCTTGCTCTATTGGGCCACCCTGATTTATTTTTAAGCTTAAACAACGAAAATGTCAAATACTTTTTATTTTTCTTCAAATGACAGTGATGCTTGGAGATTTTGTGGCCGAATTCACCTCATATGATTATCAAGAGTAAAGCCTTGCGCAAACCAACGCGGTGAGTGCGTGCGATGCGATTGCGTTAAGTCAAATCTCTATGCATTCAGTCAAACGTCCATAAGATTACATAGAAATTTGACTTAACGCAATCGCATCGCACGCACTCACCGCGTTGGTTTGTGCAAGGCTTAAAGCTCATAAGTCATAACCAACGAACCTATTATCTGAAGTCAAAGTGAAAATTTTACCAAAATAAAAGTGCAAACAATCAAACTCATCAGCCCGATATAACCGTTAGTTCAAATAAAACACTATCTTTGATTTAACTTTAGAAAAAATTTGAGGGTGTTTCTGACAAAGGAAGTACTAGTTGACTTCTTGTATTATCAGCTCTATGTAATGTGGTACGAGCGCAGAGTGGAACCAGGGAGTAGACAGACAGTGGCAAGGTAGTGCTGTTTTGCCTCCAAACTAAATTCGACCGGGAACCCTCCACCATTTCACCATTTCTGTCGGTTGGCTTGAAATCAATTTCAGAAAGTAAAAGTTTTTTCGATTTGTTTTAGATTTTTCACAGCAACAGTAATAAACATTATTTGCCTTAAAGTAAAAATTACTCTAAAAACGTGGAAATAATGACACTCTTTAATAGTTGGGTACAGCCTTTACTTCGAATAAGAGGCTTCCTTTGATTTCGCTGCAGAAAAATTGGAGGGTGTTCCAAGGAAAGGGGTACAAGATGAGTCTCAGTTTTCCCTCTCTGTGCAAACCATATCTTGTTCAGAATAGATTCAAAAATTCAAACTTAAAACTCATTTCGTTCACTTTAACTGTGATACGAGGAATAAACTAACATAACTGTCATATCGACCATTTTAGCAGTGCCACAAACCTACTACTTCATGTGGTGCGCCATCTCTGTTCAAATTTATGAAACTCTAACTTAACGAATTCCTCATCAACAACTTTCTATGGTAACGGCGAGTTTGTTTTGAATAACAAGTCCAATATAAAATCGGCATTCAATACACAAAACCACATTTTTATACTCGTCTCGTAAATATTTTTTATTAAATATGTCCACATCTTGTGAAAAGTACAAATTCGACAAGCAACTGTTCAATTTTGTGTAATCTGTCGTTAAATTATAAATAAAACTAGTTCCAATCTGTGTTCGTATTTTATATAACTTTCAAACAAAATGCCAACATGCCCACCGAGAACATTAACCAAAAGCGGCCTGGAACGAAGATTCAATGGCAGTGCCATTGGAGATACAGATGTTAAAGTTGCAAAATCTGATTGTGCTCCATGTAGACCTAAATACCAATGGTTCAGTGCCCCGAAAACTATATACAACGTCAAGAAATTCACAAGAACAATATCCACCGAAAAGTGAGTAACCTATTACTTTAATTATATGGTGTGTTTACCACTTAACAAGTTCGTTGACTGACCAAACTGAGGAGTATTTTTTTAACGGGGCGGGAGGGACATAACTACACACTTATTTTTTATTACGAGTAAGTATTTGAATGCTGACCTCAACCTCCAATGAAAAAAAGACTAATTTCTTGAAGTCCTATCTCGTTAATAATTCAAATCAATCGACGGAAGTGTGGGACAGGATGGCAGGATGGATTGGAATGCTTTCCTGCTGACAAAAAGAAATCGTGAAATTGCGTGGCGAGTGATATTTTTTGTAGGTATTGACTGTGCAGGCAATAAAGCACATAAAGAGCTAGGAAGTTATTTAATGCACTATAGAAGTAAACGTCTTGTGAACTTGTCAATTTTTTTTTTCGTCTTTTGCGAAAGCACGCAATGATAGGCGACAATTTACCACTCAGTATGTGTGTTTCGTGGTGACAAATTACTCAAATACTCATGCAGGAAATTGGTGTAGGTGTAGGTACCATTAACGTCTCATGGCCAAGGAGCATTTGCGACGTAACTATTCTAGAATTAGAAGATGATTTAGCAAATTGTTTCTTCGAGTAACCTTTATTCGAAGGTCAATGTTACTTAAAGAAATTGATCGATTAGTTCACGAGCGTCCAAAAGCACGACATCTAATAATTTATTCAGCTTTCATTTACATTCAAACGCTCATGTAACTGAAAAAAATATCAATGAAGTGACTTGTCGGCTTTAGTTTAAAATCCGCTTCCATCTACTAAGACGCGGTATGCTCCCTTCTACGATCTCTTTCAAATGTTAGTTCGAAAACTCGCCGAAGTGGAGCGTTGCCGTCTATCGACTCTATGTACATTTCTCAGGCCAGCCATCAGACTCACTTCTGTTTCTGTCATATAGTCCTTCGTTTGCAATTCGTCGCAAAGTGGATTTTGATATCAAAATAGCTAAAATTTTCTCACCCGCTTTGGATAAACTTCATGTCTCGATGCGTTATAGCAGACTGAGGTGATCAGTGTCTTATTGAGGATTACCCGGCTACGGACTTCTTAACCCAATAGGCCAATAATTGTGTCATCTCTTAAGGAACTCAAAAAAGGATGGTTTTTTATAGCATCGGTTAATGGAGTACTAGAGGGTGTAAGGAGGAAATAGGGGTGAAACCCAGAATCATATGTATATATGATTCGATATATCTCTCAAACGAATTAAAATTTTGATACAGTGTTGAACATTTTAGTAGAAAACTAAATTTCCTATTTGGACCCTCTAATTTAATAGCACTCCGCGCTTGAAAATTAGCCCATCCACCGTTACATTCTATAAAAATCTACCCTTTTTTAAGTTCCTTGTGAATGAGTGTATGGACATAGTTTGGGATTTTGTATTGCACTTCAACCTTCCAAGTCTATTGTGCCTCCTTCTCAATTAAGTGATAGTCCTTAATGATAATACTTCATCTAGATTGGTCTCCTTGAATAAACTAAGGATCTGGGTTCCTTTGGTGAATGAGAGTATTGCATTTGCAATCTCCGAGAAGGTGGGTTTTCTATGTTCGTTACAGAATCTGCGTTGATCATCGCCCTCTACGTACATTTTCACGAAAAGCACCGGAATTCACCGAAAGTCAGCAAAATCCTACTTCAGCACAGCGATTTTTCGTAGTTGTGCACAAAAGAGAGTTCGAGAGAGTAAAAAATGGGCACGACTGGGTCGCACGAACTGGGATTGGGATTGTGTGCTAAACAATACCAAAATCTTAAGGCTGAGTAAAAGGTTTTAGTATTCGCTCTTAATATATTTGGTGGTACAAGATTGCCAACATTAAATATGAAAAAAAAACCCGTGGGCCTTATTGCCTAAAAAAATGGAAATTTTTAATGTGGCAATAAAAACCGTAGGTCTTATTGCCTTTTACCTGTGGGGATTATTTCCAATTTCAAATGGAAATAAAGCCCACCTAATAGAACAAAACAAATTTTAGAAAATAACCATATTCGCTTTATTTTAAAAAACCAAAGAAAACCATTGAAAATAGTCCTGCTGTTAAATTTATATTGTTATATTTTTGTTAATTGCAGGACTACTTTTTTGCATTAGTAAAATTAAAAAATTTAAAATAAAAAAATAAATAATCGTCATTCGCGCAGCGGAAAATTTTTTTTGCCCCAGAGAGAATCAATTTGGGGTGTGAAAATAAAAAAATTCGCGCGAATTTTTATTTTTACACCACACATCCATACTCCCTTGGGAAAATTTTTTCCGCTTCGCTTTTAGCTTCATTATTCTATCCGTGAGTAAAAAGCAAAGCGAACAAAATTTGCCTCCGGGTAATAAGGGCTTGTGGTTGGACTTAAGAAATTCGCGTGAACTAACCGCACTAAACATATAATATTTGATACAGTGTTATAGTTATTTCTTATGGACGTGTGTTCTTCTTTGATATGTCATAATCCACAATCAGAGCATGAACTTATGTCTAGAGAAGTTGCGTCCCTGTGCCAGTTAATTCATATTGAAAATAAGTTAAAGTGCAAACGGTGAAACTTCGTTCCACTACGAAATGATATTTGAGTTCGCAGAAAAAGGAACTAAGGCCCGCGGCTCTTACTACAATTTCATCATGTAAATAACCCCCGTGGGCCTTACTTCCAAAACAAAGAGGATTAAGACCAACGGGTCCAATTGGCGCGGGCCTTATTGCACTGCACCGAAAATTTTACCGAAATCGTTTAAGCAGTTTATTTAAAAACTGACAGCCGTATTTATAATCGCATTTTAAACTCCGCGGAACTTTAAAACACGCTTAATCGTTGATTAAAACAAAAATCGTATTTATAATCATTTTTCGGCAGTGAATAAGGGCTGATTAGCTTAAACGCAGAAATGTGTGTTTTAAGCGTGTTTTAGCGTATAAATGTCATTTGATTTTGAGTATTGAGTTGTCATTCAGTGGTTTATTTACATCTTTGAGAATTTTAAAAATAACTAAAATGGAAATGTACTCAAATTACATTAACTTTATAAATAATTTGGATGTAGTAAATGTGTTTTCAATTAACAGAAATATGCATTGTTTACAAGTTTTCCAGTTCGGAAACGTTTTTGATTTTCGCTTTTTGGACAAAACAACAAAATTAAAGCCAAAGAATAATAGAATATATACATATATATAGAACAATGTATATTGCGTGACCAACATTTCATCGTCCATAGGTTAGAAAATATAAACAAAAGCAAATTTCTGTTGTCAGTTCAACCATTGAGAAACCAAAATAAGAGAGTTTCTTTATGATTTTGACATAAGGGATGATTAACTAGTATGGGCGAAAAAAATGATTATAAATAAGGATATTTTATTCACTGATTAAAGTCTCAATAAGTTCTTAATCACTGAATAACTAATATGCGTTTTAAGCGTGTTTTAGCGAAATCTAATAAATACGGCTGTGAATTTTTATTTTCAGTTTTTTAAAAGTTAGATATGCAAGTTTTAAGATCTTATCAGAAGATTTTTCGACAGAAATTTGAAATAAATCGGCAATACCGTTTTGAAAATATTGAAAATCAATATTTTTATGTTTCCAAATGTAAATGTGCAATCTTTCTTAAATCACTTACGACTTCTCAAATATAAAATTTCGTCAAAATTGTGTCAGCCATTAACAACGAAGTCGGTTATTTTGAAAAAAACAGTGTACCATAGTACTGTTCATCAGTTTTTAGACTTTTTCCAAATATTTTTTTACATCATAAGAAATGCATTCTTTAATTATCCCTTCACAAAAATTTTTAGGTTGTGTGGCAGGTACCGTTATTTCAAGACCTAGAAACACAATTCTAAAAACCACTCTGTAGGCTGCCATACAGACCCTAACTTAGACTTTTTCCTTGCACCTGCAATTCATTCGGCTCTTTCTTCAACTCTAACAACTGCAGCGATAAATGTTTTCAACCATTGATTCCAGTTTGAGTTTTTTTAAACTCCTAGTTTTCCTCTATTTAAAGATTTGAACATTCTTCCAGTTCGATATAAAGTTTTAATGGTTTTCTTTGCAAAGATTTCCCTTAATTTTAGATAAATTACTAGCCAAAGCTTGCGGGTAAATTTTTTGAACCAAGTTCCTATACCGGTTTTTCGCACAACAGCTTTCCGTAACTTTTATAGTGTTGTCTTATGGCGTTTATTCAATAAACATCAGAGCCATAGAATATTATTTTAAGTTTTTAAGACTTTTAAGAACATAGCTGTTTTTTGTCGATTTAGTGAATATTGAATATTGTTAAATTATCCTTTCTGATTATTTGGTGAAATTTTTTTTTTATTTGGAAACATGTGTAACTAAAAAAAAAAATCTTCACCTCAATTTTGTTTCTATTTTTTCATTTGTTTACTACCGAGGGCCACTCCACCAGTTTATCAATATTTTTGAATTGTATAATCTATCTATCTATCTATCTATCTATATATATAAAATATGAAGTATGTATGTGTATGTATGTATGTCCGGGGTAAACTCCTAAACCACCCAACGGATTCTTATGAAATTTTCAGGGTAGACATAGTTTAGTCCAGAGATGGTTCCTGTCAAGATTTGATCCCTATATTCTCACAGGAATGGGGTTGGGAACGGAAAATTAGAAACTACTCCACAGATTTCATAAAATTCTTTCAACTCTGGGATGTTACGTCGTCTTTCAGTGGCATAGACTTATGATACATTCATTTATTTCCATAGGAACAGAAGATGCCCACAGGAACGGGTTTCGAAATGGAAACTTAGAAACTACTGGATAGATTTCAAAAATTCTTTCAACATTGGGGGTGCTACATTATCAGTAACTTCAGTAACTTAGCCTATATTTTTCATCCGTATAATCCGACAGGATCGGAAACAGGAACGAGAACGGGAACATTAAAGTTACTTGACCGATCTCGAAAATTCTTTCAACTCTAGGATGTAACATTATCCCTCAGTGACAGAATTTTATATTTCATTCACATATTTCCACTGGAACAGAAGATTCCAACCACTGGACAGATTTCGATAATAATTCTTTCAGCATTAGGAAAGAGGAAGAATGAGAACGGAAACCTTAAAACTTAAGACCCGAGCAAAGCCGGGCGGCTCAGCTAGTGTTTAATATTTAGTCAAATGTGACAATAACTATTTTTACAACAATATTTTTGTCACATAGTATTTCTTTTATAAATTATAAAATGTTTAAGAAATTTTTGTATTGTAAATAAGGATTTTTAAGAAACAAAAACATCTATCTATATATCTATCTAACTGCAAATTTTGAAGAAAATCGGTCAACAGACGTACAGACATACAGACAAAATTGTAGTACCCACTTTTTTCGTATTCTCTGTTATCGTAACTTCATTTAAAATGAATGATTGAATAATTGCGGTTTCGTATTGTACCTCGACCTGTTTAGATCTATTGTACCCCCTTCCTCTTAAGTCGTTTTCCTTAATTTAAAGAACTTAATCCAAATTAGTGCCTCTGATGAAATTTAGTATCTGGGTTACGCTTAGGAGTTTTAGCTCCCTCTCCTCTACGTAGTAGGATCCTAGGTACTTCTTCCTTTGGTGTATTAGAGCTTCGCAGTCACCTAAGAGGTGGTCAGGAGACTCTTCCTGTTCGTTGCAATATCTGCAATAGTCGTCGCTCTCTATGCCTAGTACTTATAGGTGTTTTCTTAGTCTGCAGTGTCCGGTTAAGAACCCGGCTAGCATTCTTACATTGTTTCTATTAAGTTTTATTACGTCTTTGTAACGTTTTATGTTAAAAGTGCCAAGTAAAAGTTTGGCTTGGCTTGGCGCATCTTGGGGAGGTTATTCCAGTGTTTAGCTCTGTTGTCTTCCTCCAACTTTTTGATTTCTTTCTTAATGTGGCTTTCTGTTCTTCCACAAAATGGTTCCGGTCCAATGAGTGGTGATCCGGCTCCTATCTTTGCCAGTTCGTTTGCCTGTTCATTGCCTATGATTCCTACATGTCCTAATGCCCAGTAGATTGTATCCTTGTTATTACTGCCCAGTTTGTTCAATTTGTTAATGCATTCGTTGACGAGATTTGAGGATATTTCGTAGGATCGTAGGGCCTTAATTGCGGCTTGACTGTCCGTCATTATTGCAATATGATTGTTTTTATATTTCCTGTCAATGTTTACTTCCGCGCATTTGCGTATTGCATAGACTTCTACTTGGAATATGCTCGACATTCTTCCCATCGACACTGAAATTTTTGTTTTTGACCCAAAAATTCCTGCTCCAGTTCCCTCCGTTGTTTTTGAGTCATCTGTATACCATTTTATTAGTATGGGTCTTAATTGAGTAGGTCTCTTTTTCACTTTGCCATGTCTTTTTGTTACTTAGCTCAACGTTGAAGAGCTTAACGAATTTGAATTCTTTGGTTTTGCTATTCCGAGGGAAGTCAATGAGTGGTAACTCGTTCGATATTATGCTCTTTTCGCTAGATTTCAGGACACACTCAGTCTCTCTGGCAAATCTAGCTATCGTTGCATTTGAGATGCTTCTTATTACCAGGCGCATAGGTGTCAGATTTAGCAATACTTCCAAAACCGCAGTTGGACAGCTTCTCATTGCTCCTGATATGCATATGCACGCAAGTCTTTGTACTTTTTCTAATGCTTGAGGGTATTTGCTAGTTTACATAATATTATTTATGCTCGGTCGATTCCATCTTTTTTTTTATGACGGTTATCCGCTAATTCTTTGGTTATGTACGCTGTCTTTCAATGAGCCTAACTTTCCCACGTACAAACACAAAGGTCTTTGTCTTTTTCGATACACTCGCCTTTCCGCATCATTTTAAATAACTTCGTGAAAAGGATTGTTCTAAAGTATAAAAGACAGAATTCTGCTAAAGGAATTCAAAATCAATTGAAAAGAGTTACTATTATTCGGTGTCATTTTGATGACAATGACATTTTGATAGAAAACCGTACTACGTACTGAACAGTAATTAAATTGTCAAATTTTTTCCACAAAATCATTTAATTTAACGCATTCCGAGCGTGTTTATATCAAATAATCATCCCAAATGCCCGGAACTTTTTACCTTTGACATTTTTGTGTCAGCGTCAGCTTGAGAATTTTTGAAATCGTAATGGTTGCGTTTGGATTTGGGTTGGTTATTTAAAAACAAATAAAATTAAATCAAATATCGCAACAGAGCGGGGAGCCCCGAGGCCAAGGAAACTTCTCTTAGCCAAGGAAGGGGCCTAAAATTTTTTTTGCCGATTCCAAACAGCAAATCGAGAAAGCGTTTATCAAATGACTCGTGAAAGGCGATACCCGTGGAAAAACATATTTTCTTGATGTTTTAAGCGTCTGAACCTTGAACCTCGAACCTCCCATGTAACACTCAGACACGGTAACTATTATGCCACGGACACCACAGGGTTGGTTATCGACATCAGGAACCAGAATAATCTTCAATAATATTTTACGAAAAAACTTCGTTCAATTTTTAAATACAAGACTGTGTTAGGAACTTATCCTGGTGACGGTCTTTATTAAGTCTTAACAGAAATTAGAAATTAGAAAATTATGCAATTGCTTTGAGGTAGAATCGTTGAGGCGGAATAGGATGCGCTAGATATTTCAAAATTAAGATTGAGGCTTAAACCAAAAAAGAGCATGTCTTTACTGTTACGATTTCAAAAGCTCCGTCAAGGAAGATCATCCTCTTTTTGTGAAGCGTTATTTTTCTATAATCCAACACTTTACAACAATATTCTTCTGATTTGGTTTTTCAAAAGCTCGGGTTATCAATTCCTTTAAATGTTATAACCATTTTAAAAATACAAACGAATTTATATCTTTATCAGTGTTGCTGCGAGCAAAAAACCTCGCTCTCAAATACTACACCTTACAACAGCGATCAAAACGAGTACATATGATAACTTCCTCAAAATAAATAAATTTTGGTTTTGGTATGGCTACGAGTTATATATAACTTTTACATTTTTCGACCACCAAAACCCCAAGTCCCAAAATACTTACAACCTTCACTGGTTAAAGTACATACGTAGATGTATACACCCTGAAGGTTGAAATAATAAATTCCAACACCCATTCTCAGGTCTATTTTTAACACCCTTTAGCCTTAGAGTTGACAAGTGGCGACGATACCAAAACGACGTAAATGAAACAATTTGATTTACACAAGTCAGTAAGTCAATATAATGGAAGCATAAGTTTCTTATACCGAAAGCTCACCTTGACAAGTCTCCAAGTTAATATGCGAATAGTTTCTTCTGAATAAGTAGCCCGTTTAACCTTTTCGCCTTGGAGAAGGCCATTGAATAGCAATAGTGAAATATTCCATTGCTCTTGAAAGTTTTTGTCAAATTAATTATTTTTGCTCAGCGGGAGGACCTCTTCATAACATCCTGACAGACGGCCGGACGCACGCAACTACAAAACATGAGTTCTTACACAAAAACAATTAAATCCACGAAAGCTCTTGTGGTTTTCTATTACAGTTAGTTGGTTAAACGAATTCCTTCGCATTCTTGCTTTCCTACCAAACGTAAGCTTTCTTTCTCTCTACAAGAGAGGACAGTCAAGTGACCATAGCTAAAAACCACATGCGCCAAGTTCCTGTGGCCAGTGGAAATGTGCTTTGGCCGATTTGTTTTGGTCATTCGTTTTCTTGCCGTTGTCCTCAAAGCCAGTTGCCACCGGTTTACATTGGCCGCGGAAAATTTATATCGATTGAGACAATATTTGGCTAAATTCTTGTTTCCTAAAAAAAATTTTGCTAAGTGTAAAAGTTATGTCGTGAACTGTGTTTCTTCTGAGCAAAATAAAATCTGAACTTACCTTCAAGTGATAAGTGCAGCATAATGGAATACCTTTGTCAAGTCACGAGGACCATTTTCTAAACGACATGTCTAATGCGATCAATGAACTCTCAACAGAAAACCTTACGTCCCCTACTACTTCCCTGCCCAATAGCCCAAATCTCCAAGGAGTACCAAACCCCTCCCACCCAGCCACTCAAGAAACAACACTAGCAAAACCGAGTACAAAAAAACTAACCATTGTCCCGATCCCTTCCTTCACCGTTCTAAACAACGACACTTTATCCATATCGAGTAAACCAAACGCCATAGTGCGACCCATTCGGCGAATAGAGCCCCTTACAGGGCCAAACGATTCGGCAGACCATTACACCACCCCAAAGAATGGTCAGGAAGTTGAGACGTTCGCCAAAGCGCTAAACCGAAAATTAAAACGATTGCGTAACGCGGCTGGTACTCGTACAAAGTCATCGCACTCGTCCACCAATGTACGTATATATGTTTATATGTAATTAAGGACCTTTTGCATTTTGCAGGCCGATTGTTTTGAGGAATTTCCATTCATTCATTCGTTCATTCATTGTGTGTATATAAATTTCTAGGGAAGTTTTGCTGATTCAATTAACAAACGGCCCCTATTCATTACCACCGTTCCCACGGGAGTATTTTTACCTCCGGCGAAAGAGACGCCAATATTTCCATCGAAACGTACTTATGCATTTGCCACCCATCCCCGGGTATATGCCAGTTCGAATGGCTACAAGGACAAACTGGACAGTTCGATGAGAAATCCTGATAAGGAACTAACAACACGCTTGCATGGAATTAGAGCGTTCAGCCACTTTCTAAGCGGCAGCACAAAAAAGAGGTAAAATGGAGTTTGATTTTATTTAAAGTTTTCTTTCCTTTTTGTTGTTGTTTTTCTATTTGGAATCTAAAATAGAAAAAGGCTAACTGTACTATACCTATAGTCACATAGCGAGGGGTCACAAAAGGAGGTTGATTATACATTTGTGTGTGCACCTTGAATTGCAAAATGTTGACAAGGTTTATAATTGTTAGTAATTTCGAACAGGAACGTTGGTCATTTCGAGGAAATTGCTTTGCCTCAAATGTTGGCCGATGTTTTATTTTAATAAATTACCGTTGAGTCAGAATGTTGTGTAGATTAGTGTCGACACAGAAAAGTGTTTTTTTACTGTGTTTTTATTTATCTTAATCAAATTTAAATTTCAACGACGAATATTGAACGAATTATTAAAAAGCCCCACCGTTACTGATGGTCTGGGTTATTTGTTTAAACGTTTTTTTTGAAGTGAAACTTCTTATGCGACTTGCAAACATGAAAGCGTTACACTTCCGCGTTACACTTAAGCGTTACACTTCCTAGTTCGATTGCATACTTTTTGAAGTGAAACTTCTTATGCGACTTGCAAACATGAAAGCGTTACACTTCCGCGTTACACTTAAGCGTTACACTTCCGTGTTCGATTGCATACTTTTTGAAGTGAAACTTCTTATGCGACTTGCAAACATGAGAGCGTTACACTTCCGCGTTACACTTAAGCGTTTTTGGCACTGCTAATAAGTTGCTGTCATCATTCCGCGCCATTCATCCCAACGATTTTATTGTAGTAAATTGTGTTTTTCGGTGGAAATATTTTGAAGAAAATCATGTCTGTGCGTGCGAAAATTATTTCAATTGCTCAGTGAATAAACGATCAGTGTTGTGTTTTCTTTTCTTCTCTGCAGTTTCTTTTAATTTGTTTGATATATGTATGTATGTATGATGTATGTTGACTGCGTAATTTTATTTGGAAGACAATACACAAATCAGAGCTTTTGGTGATAAGATGTAAGATGTTATTCGAATTTTAAGATATTAGTGAGTATATATGTACATGTACATAGTAGTTAGTGGAGGCATAATCATGTATATATAAGCAATTTCCATTTAAGCCCGGCTCAAAAATGTTTATCATGTCTAAACATGTTATCATGTCTAAACATGTTTGATCATGTCCAAACATGTTTGTTCATGTCTAAACATGTTTGGTCATGTCTAAACATGTTTGGTCATGTCTAAACGTGTTTGATCATGTCTAAACGTGTTTGATCATATCTAAACATGTTTGATCATGTCTAAACATGTATGTAAGTGTTCTCCGTCTTCGACTTAGGTGTTAAGACTGCGGTCTTCATTAGTCTTCCACTTACACTAGCCAATCAACGGTTTCAGAAAGGTTCCTGGTATTGTATCATAATTATGGATACAATACCATACATCCTACCATACATGATACATACATACATCTTCAAAGTCCTTCTAATCTCCACCAAAAAAAAAAAAAATTGTGCGTGCAGTCCCCCCGCGCGGAAGAAGTGAAACTTCCTAATATGAAAATGAAAATAGGAAGGGGTAGAAATTTATTTTAAGTGAGCTTGTATTGTTTCTTTAAAAGAAAAAGAAAAGAGATGGATCGGAGTAAATTTTCACGGGATAGCTACTTAACACCATTTCATAGAACAATTTTTTATTTTTTGGTGAAGATTAGAGGACGAAAACTAGGATTTTAAAGATCTATGTACATACATAGTACTTATGTATGGAATAGAATACCAGGAACCTTTCTGAAACTGTTGATTGGCCAGTGTCAGTGGTAGCTGACTGACCGACCAATGAAGACCGCAGTTTAACACCTAAGCCCAAGACGGAGAACATTTACATACATGTTTAGACATGATCAAGCATGTTAAGACATGATCAAACATGTTTAGACGTGATCAAACATGTTTAGACATGATCAAACATGTTTAGACATGATCAAACATGTTGAGACATGATCAAACATGTTTAGACATGATCAAACATGTTTAGACATGATCGAACATTTTTGAGCCGGGCGTAAATGGAAATTGCTTATACATATATACATGATTATGCCTCCACTAACTACTACATACTCATAACTACATAGTATATTAAAATTGTAATAAAATCTTTTAGTAACCACTCACCAAAAGCTCTGATTTGTGCATATGTACATTATGTATATTGTCTTCGAAATAAAATTCCGCAATTTCAATAAAGCAATCGAAATTTATTTTGCAAGCCAGACACGATTTTCAAACACACGACACAAATTGAAAATTAAGAAAGAACAAAGAGTTAAGGTTGATTTACATGCATCTGCACCCATAATTTTTCATCTGCAGCCATAATTCTTTTCGCTTCTCTTTTTAACTCTTGTGCTTTATAAATTATAATCTACATAAACTAAACTATACCAAATCCAGCATTAGTTTCCATAATGACGCGTCATATAACATACAACTGTTATAGCAACAAATTTATAGCAGTGCCAAAAACTATGCAATCGATAATATGTTTAACACGGAAGTGTAACGCTGCATGTAACACGGAAGTGTAACGCTGCATGTTTGCAAGTCACATAAGAAGTTTCACCGCAATCGATAATATGTTTAACACGGAAGTGTAACGCTGCATGTAACACGGAAGTGTAACGCTGCATGTAACACGGAAGTGTAACGCTGCATGTTTGCAAGTCGCATAAGAAGTTTAACACGGAAGTGTAACGCTGCATGTAACACGGAAGTGTAACGCTGCATGTTTGCAAGTCGCATAAGAAGTTTCACTTCAAAAAATAGTGCGTGGAGTTAACACGGGAGTGTAACGCTTTCATGTAACGCTTTCGTGTAACACTTTCATGTAACGCTTTCATGTTTGCAAGTCGCATAAGAAGTTTCACTTCAAAAAAAAAATTGTTCTATGAAATGGTGTTAAGTACCTATCCCGTGAAAGTTAACTCCGATCCATTTCTTTTCTTTTTCTTTTAAAGAAACAATATGAGTTCACTAAAAATCAATTTCTACCTCTTCCTATTTTCATTTCCACATTGGGAAGTTTCACTTCTACCGCGCGGAGGGACTCCACGCACTCTTTTTTTTTTAACGTGGATCTCATTCGGACGTTTTACCGTGACAAGAGACGGTAATTCTCAGGGTCTTTTTGGTTAACCCTCCTCCCATTATAATTGAATAGCATAATTCCTATAAGTCTACCAACGGCCATAACGCCTTTTGAATAGTTTTGAAGTTAGCCACAACGATAATATTAATCGATGGTGGGATCCGTTATTTTGTTGAATTTTCCTCTTTAAAGATTTCTTTTCACCAAAAGCCGAAGTAAGGTTTCAGCTTTAGGCTCTTTTACTTCGGCTCTCTATTTTATAGGTACCACAAGTCAAGTTTTCGAATCATGCAGAATCAATTTTTGAGAATACAATATAACATGACATAAAGATGATAGAGATTACGAAAAAAAAGGGTCCTGTAATTCTGTACGTCCGTCTGTCTTACCGTATATGAATGAATCAAGTAGCTCAACTTGATTGATTCTCTTCAAATCTGTCAGAGGGGCTTTTGGAGCCGGGTTTCTAGATCTGGTTGGCTACCATATACCCATCATGGATTGAATTAAGCTATAAAGAGGTTATCAGGGATAGATTAAATTGTTTTAGTAAGTACGGGCTAGGAATTTTTGTAATGCTGACATTAGTAAGACCAAATTTTGGCATGACGAAAGAGTATTTTTTTTTTTTTTAACTATATAGGGTGAAGGTGAATATTACCTTTACAAGCACGTCGACCTGAAAGATCTTTTGTGCTGTTCCCTTAGGTTTAAAAACACGTAGTGTATAGGTTTGTTAATTCGAAGCTGAGGTCATGTAAGAACCTAAGAATCTTCGATGAAGAGGTGTTTCTGATATCAAGGGGACTTGGGAACCCTTTATCGAATATTTTAATCCTGGATCTAGCTAAGGAAGGGCATTCGCATAAAATGTGTTCAGCTGTTTCTATGTCTTCAAGACAGAGACGACAGGTGTCATCTTGGCTGATGCCCATGCAATTTAAGATGATACTTGAGAGAGCAGTGTCCAGTGAAGAAGTCCGTAAGTAACTTTGCGTCACGTTTGCTCATGTCAAGAATTTCTTTCATACGTTTGTGGGATAAGTCAATGAATAGTTTTGACCGACGATCGATGGCCATTTGAGTTGTTCCAGGTGCCGATCATGTTCTGTCGTTCCCAGGTAGCTAATTCGTTTTTAAGGCTACTGATTGGGAGACCACAGTAGGGTTCAGGGCCTTTGAATTGGGACTGAGTGCCAAGTCTAGCAAGGCGGTCAGCCTCTTCGTTACCCGGTACACCTTCATGACCAGGCACCCATGAAAGAGTTATTTTATTGTAAGTAGCTAATTGAACTATACATGTCAGGCAGCACGATTTTTGTCGAGGACAGAGCCTTTAGTGCTGCCTGACTGTCAGAGAAGATTAGGATGCTTGATCTTCGGAGGTTTCTTCTAATGCATTCCCTTATACAAAATTCTATAGCCATTACCTCTGCCTGAAAGATAGTGGTTGAGTTACCAAGGGATGTAGATGATTTAAAGTTGGGACCGTAAATCCCTGCACCAACACCGTTGTTTGTTTTTGAACCGTTAGTATACCAGATGTATTGGAAGTTATTTGTAAGAATTACAGGGTTCTTCCATGCTGAGCGGTTTGGAAAGATTACTCCAAAGGGGTGGTGTAACATTATGCGTTTAGGCATAAAGTCCGAGGAGTGGGCTGCAGGCGATTCCAGTATTGGGAGCACCCTTAGAATACTCATATGTCCTTGTAAGTTTTCTTTTCTCGAGTAGTTAGTGAGATGAAGCTTTAGTCCGCTTAGTGCAGCAGTCTTCTTTACTCTTTGATGTAGGGGAGGAAAATTTAATAAACTTTCTAACGCTAAAGTTGGGTAGGTGCGCATTGCACCTGTGATACCTACACAGGTTAGTCTTTGTAACTTTTGCAAGGATTTGCGGGTATAAACTTGTTCTGTTTTTTGCCACCAGATCGGCGAAGCATAGGTTATGATGGGTGTGATAATAGTGAGGTATGTCCAGTAAATCATTTTTGGCCTAAGTCCCCACTTTTTACCAAAGAGTCTAGAACAGGCCCAGAAAGCATTTGTTGCTTTTGCTATGGTTTTGTCTAGATGTGGTTTCTAATTGAGTTTATTATCCAGGGTTACTCCTAGATATTTGACCTGTTTGGAAAAATTAATTTGAACACTACTTAGGGATAGTGTTTGGAGATCGATTTTACGTCTCCTGGTGAATGGAATGGTGACTGTTTTGGTGGGGTTGACCTTAAGCCCTTCTTTATTGCACCAGTCATTAACTTTGTTCAGGGCACTTTGCTTACGGTTTGTGACCTGTGCTTCTTGATTGCCTTGAATAGAGATGACTAGGTCATCAGCGTCCTTGTGTATCAAGGCCCAGCTTATTGAGGTCATCCAAGAGCTGATCTATTACAATTGACCAGAGCAGGGGAGATAAAACACCCCCTTGGGGACAGCCTTTAACAGCATTAACTGTTATTGATGTTTGACCTAGTGTGGTGGAGATGATTCTGCCACTTAACATACAGTCAATCCATTTGACAAGTACGTAGTGTTGTCAAAGGCGCCAGAAATATCAAGAAAAGAGCAGAGTATGATGTCTTTCTTAGCAAACGCATTCTCAATTTTGCTGACCAGCTGAACGAAAGAGTAAGGCAAAAAATAATGTTGTGTCTAAAAGAAAAATGTTGGTTCTTTGTGAAGGCCATATTAAGGTTCCAACGCTCGTCTTGACCCTTCTCTCATTGATCAATCAGTCAGGATTCCACCCTGTGAAATGAAACAGATCATTGGTAACAAAATAATGCGAAAATCCAATGAAAGATGGGTATGCCTAGACTCCTGTGTTACTTCCAGGAAACTATGGCCGAAATACGATAAGAACGGATCTGAAAAGTTGCTATCATTGAATAGACCTTCATTACGAATGCTTATCAGTATCATAACTGGACATGACTTACTCGGTTACCACAAAAAGAAAATGGGTCTTTGTACCGATGACCTGTGCAGAGGATGCAATGACGAAGATGAACATGAGGATACAACTCACTTCCTTTGTCAATGCCCAGCAATCTGCCACATTAGGAAAAAATTTCTAGGCAGTTACTTTTTCAATAAACTAGAAGAATTATCAGACACTTCAAAAAGAAGCCTGTTAAACTTCACTAAGGCCACAAAATGGTTAAATACTGACCAGGCATAAACTCATAGGTTTCTAGGACGTTACAATACTCCAGGGTATCACAATTTATCTATACATTGATCTAAGTGTGACGGTAATAAAATCAACTGTCAGCCCATTCTACCTAACCTAACCTAACGCTCGTCTTCAACGAATCTTCGTATATCAGCTTTATCCAAAAGAGCCGATGAAAAACATTCATAGTTTTCTTTTATAACTTCAATTCAACTTGGTCATTAAACATCATTCAAATATCAGCTTTATCGACAAAACAAATTTACTTGCAACCTATTTTGCTCCGCTAATTCAACACTTGCATGGAGTATGCTAGCCTCTCCCGAGCTTAAGTATGTAGATTCTGCGATGAAACAGATATTTTCTCGTACTCGCTTAATTACGATAGTCCTTAAAGATGTAAATATACATATACATATACATTTTGTCTCCAAATCTCTTCATTAGAATGATTTTGTGTTCGAGTTCGACAAAAATGCTGCAAAATGCTTAGGTTTCTTAAGACGGTGCAGGAAATTTTTCAATCTTTCTGATCAGATCAGAATTTAGAAAGCCTTTATCCGTCCAAAACTAAAGTATAGCTCCTATATATGGACAATTGCTTTTCAAACACCTTAGCACCTACTTAATGAGGTACAAAACAGGTAGTTGATGATAGTTCAATCGTTATACTCTTGTACATTTATCTATCAAATTATATGGTGGGGTTTTTTGTGGTTGGAAACACTCGACCACAGCATTTGATTAATAACCTGAAACTCCCAAAAGACTTTATAAGAGCTAAGATAAGATGAACAGGAGCGTCTGAGGACTTGCCGTCCTAATAGTATGACGGTGGCAATCAGGAATATTATAACTAACCGATTAGAACCTCGTTTATCAAAATCGCATGATTGACTGCTGAAGTCATTACTATTCGTTTTACTTTCCACAGTTATAGCTAGATGATTAGATTTAGGGTCCCCGAAAACCACAAACTTTTTATCGGCCGATAATTTGATCGGGCTTTTAATGAAGAGTATGTATGAAGATGTGTGCAAGTCCGCATACTGCAACGAATTGGTTTGACGAGCTTCTCAGCTGCGTTCAAACTAAAGTATTGGCAAACTATCGACCGACTGCTGCTATATCAGTATGGATTGTTTAATCGGCCGATGGTTCATTTCGCTCCGAGTTTTGGCGCCGGATGGTCGTGTTTTTTTTCTATTATGGCGCTGCCCAATTCTACTGAATCGCTGGTTATACAAACGTCGGCTGTTGTCTAGTCCGCGTACTCACCACCAACCCAACTGTTTAGTTGGCATATTCTGCGCGCTCACAGCCCAACCCGACTAAACTATCGACCGATATAAAGTTTGTGGTTTGCGGGGACCCTCATTGGATCGTGTTTTCTTACAAAATATTTCTAACTAAAAAAATGTATGTGGCCATTCAAACACAACAGAAGTGAAACTTCAGAATAGACAGGTCGAATGAATTGGATGACGATTATAGAAAATACTTGTATTGTTCCTCATTTCTCCTAGGCTGAATGTAAATCATGTTTATGAATATTTTTGCTTGTTCTTTGTATCACTTTTTTGTTTCATCGATCTTTCAAATCATACGAAGCTAAAGAAGTATTACTTCAGTTCAGTTCGTTCGTATATACTAAAGCTTTGTAATATGCAGGTTCAATTTAGCCGCAATACCCACCTTGCAAGGAATACTCATCAGTTCTCCCTTCAGCAAAACTTTAGTCGTGCAGTTAAGTGTGGAGAGATTTAGCCTTGCAACCTCGATGCGGAGTGCTTTGCCCAACTCAATTCTCCTCACGTAATACAATGCACAGAAATTCAAGAATAATATGCAACGACATCTCCTTTCTTATCCTTTCCTTATTTCCTAACACCCTCACTGAGCTCTATAACATTATAATGGTAAGTCACAACCCTTTGAAGTGAGCGTAAATTATTTAAAAAAAAAACGCATGCAGACTTTTTCCTATAGTTTTGTTATGAACCAGGCGTCGTGATGACTTTTCTAAGAAACTAATTGTCGGCTGTTGATATAAATATATATCCGCTTTCCCAATATACAAGGCGAATACGCTTGGGAAGTGTTTAGTAGACGACATCGACAATGGGGAAGCTACGAAAAATCGCGCAAAGAGGATAGGAAATTTCATTCTCACGTTCATCTAGATTGTAAGGACTGCAAACGCTTGAGTAAGCCCTGTCTATGCGGTCTAAAGTCGCATCAGTTCACCTTTTCATTTGAAGATGATTGAAATGAGGGAAAGTTCATTGTCGGGACGGAAATAGTTTGCATCACTAAAATTATGGTTGAGGTGAGGCGGCTGTTTATCTGTTTATAAATAGCAGATGAAGCTTCGCTTATGAACTCAGACTATAGCTCTTCACTCGTGTTAGTACTATTTCGAGATGCTTTTTTTAGGACTTCCATTTTCGTCAAACAATCGGAAACTTGAGTGGCAACTGTTTGCAAGATCCTCCCACTTCTAATACAAATGATTTCGTTTTCGTAATGTTTGAAATGGAAACATTTTTGGAGATGTTTTATTCAGAACCCATACTTTGAATTTATGTTAGTATTGTGGTAGTCCTCTTTGAATCAAATAAATAAAAAACTGAATAAGGCGGCGCAACAGAGCAAGGAGCACCAGGGCCTAGAGCATTTCTCACAACCATGTCTTGTGAGGAGATGGATTGGACCTACAATTGTCTGCGGTTCCACACGGCTAATCGAGAAAGTGCTTTTCATGGCAACGAGCTTACTAACGGAGGACTTGCCAATTCCTCGCGAAAGGTGATACCAGTCGAAAAACATTTCTGCCTCTGTTGGGACTCGAACCGCGAACCTCTGGGTTAACCGCAGACATGCTGAATTTGGAGGTCGGAAACATCATTTGACATAAAAAGAACTCATTAAATTTTTGGCGATTTCGTATTTTCAAATCCCCAATTTTGAGCTGCATAAAATATAAGAGAACGTGTATTTCACTGTGTGATCTATAAACCTTAGAACAAATTGGAAACACTTCAGTTGAGCCGTCCTTATGGTACACCCATATATGCGCAATTTTCTATCAAAGTGTGATTTTGTTTTTCATTGTCATCTCCTTGTTGAACCGATAAATTAAAAAAATCTGTAGCCCCTGTAGCTTAGTAGTGGCACCCGTAGCGTAATGGTTAGTATGCTCGCCTGTTACCAGGGATTTCCAAATCTCGATTAATTGAAGTCCTTCAAAAGTTTTTATTCCGGCCCACGAGGATGTTTATATCCCGGCCCTCTAAAGCTTATATCGAATCCAGATATGTATTTACATTTTTGTTTAAAAACGAGTCCTTTTTGGCGTTAATTCAATTTATAGCCAAATGTTTGAAACTGCAAAGCCTTAAATGTGATATAGAGACTCTACAATAATCCTTTTAGAGATGATCATACAAATGCATTAGAAGAGATTTGTACATACCGTACAAATTGAAAAATACTTTGCATTGAAAAAGTCTACTCTGGCGTATGAGTAATCATTTTTTATCAGAACAAAATGTGTGCGATGTTTTTTGTCCACCTAGTTAGGTGAGCACTGAATTTTTGGGTAAGCCTGAGAGTCAACCAACTTAGACTTCCAAAGAATTTCAATTCTGGAGAGCCGTTTCCAGTTTTGCAGTTAAAATTGATTAATGCCTCTCCCACTATTGAATATTTCGAACGAACAAAATCCAAAACCTCTCTGGATATGCCTCTTCACAGACAGTTTGAAAACGTAGGATCAAGCCTCTTCTCAGATTATCCTCCCATAAAGAGATCAATAAAGCTACAAGACTTTGGCAATGTCTTCCAAGCGGAAGTACTTGCAGCCTGTGAAACCGGAAAACATTCCGCTAGGCAAAAAAATAAAAATAAATAAAAAAAATAAAAAATCTCATCCATAGTCACAAAATCTAAATCAGTAGATAGTTGTTGCAGTAATTTAATTCTGCTCAGCTCAATGAACACTGTAACTTTTGAGATCCAGGACACCGTCACATATTTAATAATGAAATGGCAAAAGCTCGCTGAAGTTTGGTCATAGCTCGATTCCAACGAGGCCAACACCTCTGTACGCAAGCCTATAGAAAAAATTACTAGTGGTCATTTTTAGAAACTTATCGAGGTTCCAGAAACAAATTGTCAGCCATTTCCAAAAAAAAATAGAATTTCGTCTATTAGCATAGCAGACCTTGGTTTTCTCCGTTGATTGGCGTTATGGCGGGTTGGATATGTAGGGGATGCCATGACGAAGGCAGAAGAGGGATAATTCCACTCCCTCTGTGAGTGCTCAAGCTTGCCCACCACTAACATAAATGCCTCCGGAGAACACTTCCTTGAAAAACTGGATAACTCTCTAACTTTCCACTGAAGGGGATCTAAAAGTATATTAAGGGCTCCAAATGGTTCGGGGTCGTTCCCTAATATCAATAATCTAGCCGTCAACACAATCCCTTATTCTCAGCCTCCGTTTTTCTGGGAAGCACAATGGATCTCAAAGATTCAAGTGAGGCATTACCACTTCCGACTGCACCACCATCCAACTTAGCCTAACGATGTTCAAGCTTTTAGCGACTCATTTCGCTACTCGGAGGAATGATACTGACTATTTGTCAAGATTTCGAGCAATTAAGAGCTGTCCGATTCAAAATAACTTTAGAAAAAATTCTTGGTGATATTTCGTTTAAAGAAAAAAAGAAAAAACTAGCAAATGTAACGACATCAGCATTTAGTTGCCTTCAATCATAAAGCAATGAAAAATCGGGAGACTTGCCAAAGCTTTCTCAGTTCAACGCGTTGTACCCCACTAGTTTAAGAAGTAGATAAGTTTGACAGTTAGTACTTGAGACACCAGCTAGCACCTACAAAGACAAAAAGAAGTTTTGTTTTTTAAGAATTAAAAATAAAACCGTTTTAATTAATATAAACCCTTCAAAATTGTTTGCAGTAAGCACTTCCATTTAACTTTTTGTAATTTTGATTAAAAATTGCGTCTTTCAAGGCAGAGTCTGAATGGAAAGCAAAAACAGGATTTGATTGAATTTTCAATTTAAACTCAATCGCAATAAAGCAAATTATTATTTGCACGTAAAAATTTTTCATTGCGACAATGATTAATGTCCATTTCGAACGGAACCAATTTAGCCATGCAATTTCCTACCACACATTGGAGATTGCAATCGGGTTATACTTTCTCTGTTCTGTGCCACAGGACTTATAAAGCTTTCATAGTTCATTAAATAATTTTTTTTTTTATTTCATTTATTTTCAGAGAAACACCACCACCATCTGAACCGTACAAAAATTTAATGTTCGACCGTCGAGTCATCCGTGGTAGTAACTACGCGCCACCTCCTGTAAGTATTTTTATATAAATTGCTTTTCACCTAACCTTTACTTTCGAAGAGGGTGGGTGTTTATTTTTTCTATTTTATTTTGTTTTTATTTGATTCATTAAAGTTCACATTTCGAACATTGGAAAGTTGTTGTTGAAATCAAAAGTAGAACATGTCTCTTACTTCTCTTCTAAAAGACAGGTGTGTATGTATAAGTCTAACGCAAGACGAGAACATTGGCAGCTTTAAAGGAAACTAGTAAATGTTCCACCCACTTAGTGTCTTTGGAAATAGTAAGCATTGATATTGTTTCCAACTACGCGCATTTCAAAAGGTTATAAAAATGATAAATTTGTTTCTAACACGTGTAATAGAAGAAGGTGTTGCTTACGAACTGCTTTCATAAAATGATTCATTTTTGTTGTGACGACGAAACGAGGCGTATATGCAACGCAGTTCTCATAAACAAACACTCGACTAATTAATGCGGACGTGCCTCTATGAAAACTGCGTTTTCAGAAATAAATATTTAAATGTTGACACAAGCTGTTGAATATTTTACCCTAAAAATTGTTTGATATGAACTACACTTTAAATGCCAGTGTAGGTTACGATATGTGCATATCCTTTGACCTCATTTTAACCGTAAATGTTTGTGTGTTCTTTTCTTTTGGGATCAAATTAAGTATAGAAAAGCCAATAGATTACACTTTACATGCCAGATTACCTTCTACAAGCACATTTAGTTCATTAGGATGATAATATCTACTATAGGAGAGTTCCACTGTGTTGTAGTCATGTCGCTGACATAATTTATAAATATGGAACCTCATGTCAATTGTGAATATCCTTCATATTGAGGGAAGTATTATAACGCATCTAGGGTAATTTACTGTGGCCAACTCACTATGGAAATATTTTACCGTGAACAAATGATTGTTGTTCACTTTTTGACTAAAGCCCTTCGCAAACCAGTGCGGTGCGATTTCTGTCAAAATAAAACACATGTAACCTTATGGAGGTTCCACTTATCGCAATCGCATCGCACGCACCAACCGCGCTGGTTTGCAGGACTTAACCCGCAATCATGGAGAGAACGTAGAGGGCTAATTGTACACCAATGTGAAGTGGTCACAGCATGAATTGTTCCCACTTCAAGGTGTGCTCAGTGAATTGCCGACAACAGTGAATTTTCTTCATATCGAAATGCTTGCAAAAGTAGGATAAAGTGTAAATTTTGTATAATAATGAACAGTGCACACGTGCACAGTGTCCTCACAACGACAGTGAATTATTTGACGCTCCTTCGAGTCTAATGGTCTGAACAGTCGCTTTACCATGAAATACTTTGACTATGATGTTGTACACAAATTTATGCACCCAAATAGGTTGCGTGGAGTGATTTACATTTTTAACTTTTAATTTTTCCAATGGTTTATACATAGCAAATCAATTTATTAAAAGGGATACCGTCCCATTAACTGCTGCTCAATTACGTTTTCGTTCATTCAATTCAATTCCAATTTTTATTGTGACTTTTTAAACTTTTTTGCGTGCCTAAGCCAATTTATTGATTGCAACAGGACAGTTGAAACTAGATCATGTCCTTAATGCATTTAAATTATATTATAATTATTTTGAAGAGGGTGGCAGTGCGACAGTAATTTTATGTAATTGTTGATTGATTTCTGATGTGAATACATTGTCTTTTATTTGTGAACTTGTTGGACAACGACTAAAGAATTTAATTGATGCGTAAACTATCTTACAGAGGTTTTTTAGTTGTTTTGAGATAATAAGAAAATTGACTTATTCTGGAAGAAGGTATTGAACGTGTCTTGATAGTAAAGTAATAGTTGATAGCTTTTCAGAATAAATAATCAAATTTAAAAAAAAAATGTCCTAGAGAAAAGATCGTTAAGTGGGGATGGCGTAGCCGAATAATAAGGCCAAAACGGAGTCACTTAAGCATTCTAGTTCCTAAAAAGGGTTTGCACCAAAGGAGAGTTTTAGTTCGCTGCTTTCTATTAAAGTCATTCACTATACCTGTGGTACGCGTGGCCTGACTGTTACCATGTCCGTCTGCTAACCCAAAGGGTTCATGGTCCATGAAGAGTACCAGAAGATGTAAAAAAATTTTTCTACGGGTACGGCCTTCGCCAGGAATTGGCAACTCCTCCGATTGTAAATATTGCTATATTGGCAAAAAATTGTCGGTCCTCCCATTCCCTGACAAGGCATGATTGTGAGAAATACGCTAGGCTTTGGAGCTCTTCGCTCTGTTGCGCCACCCTATTTATTTATTTTACTACCTGTTGGAAGGTACAGTTCCAGACACCACAGTACAAAAAATTATTTTTTGTTACCATGTAGCCATATATGATGGGGATCTTTCATCCCTGCAAGAAGTACTTAACGTTTGGGTAAAAATTTTAAAAGGTAGTTTTTACCTTATTAGTCAAAAAAGATCGAGTACTTGTGTTGCAAGTTTTCTGTTCCAGACATGCCTATTCCAGACATTTATTTCACAGTTTAAATGTCTGGGATCTACGATCAATAGTCAAGTAACTTGTGATGACGCCATCAATCGTCGAGTAAGTTTATAAGGTGAATGAAGTGGCGGGGAAAGTGGGTTAACTATTATCAAAAACTACCCCTTAGCTGAATGGAAGACCACAGCACGGTTGCGCGTCCAGCACTCGCATACGATTCACATTATTAGACAATGCCCAAAAGTATATGAGCTCCATGCTCCATGGAAAGCAGGATTAACAAGGCTTGATAGAATAAAAGGAATAAGATCCTTGCAATCCTTCATGTAAAAATACCGCCTTGCAGAAATAGAGCAAGGCCGCCTAATCTGGCATTTTCACGTTCACTTCAAAAGAGAGATCCAGACAATCCTGTCTAAAAAGCAATACTATACAGTTTCGACACGATCACGACTAGGAAAGAAAAAATACAAGCCAAAAAACTCGTGCCACACACAAATTCGAGTGCATTATCTAAAAGCTTGCCTCCGAAAGGGAATAATTCGCAACCAGGAGACTTGCCGAAGCGGTGTAAGGGCAACGTACCGTACTCCATGGGTGGATAACCAGGAGTGTGAACAAGACATGTGAGAGAGCTGAGATCCTTTTGAGATTACAGTTTTTTTCAACACAGTCTAAGAAAAGGAGGAGAAAATTTACAATTCGATCACGAAGAAGACATAATACTCTGTTCAGTTCTTGTCTATGTGGAATTTTCAGTAATGCAACGTTTCAATAGATACTGCCGCAACTGTAAAGCTAAATAACGCATCGATATGCTTTTTGGCAGAGCAATTTTAACCTCTTTTTTTCAATTCTAGAAAGCTCCAAAAATTCTAAAGTATACCGCATTTCTTCTGGTGCACTTTGGTCAAAAGCTCCTGCGCAAAATCACAAAGCCACATGGATAACCTATACTCATCATCTTAGTAAGATAGAACCAATAATGACAACTCACAAAACAACTTCTAGTTGCTCCGAATAAAACCAGTAACTGTTGTCTTTATAAGGAAAAGGAAGTCAACCCCACAGAAACACGATATTTTTTATCTATGCAGAGGTTCTGTTATTTTATTGAACTATACAAGAGAGAACTCTGCATTAAGAGAAACCTCCTAAATTGATACTCAAAATCATTTCCCTTGCTCCATTTAGGGTAGATTTAGATTTCAAAACCACAATCGTTTCTTACATAACATAGACTTTAAATGCCAGCTGTTCTAGTGTCGTTTTCAAAAATATTGTTACTTACTTTTGTATGTGCTTTGTGTTTTAATTTCAGGCGACGCGAAAATCGCCTTTTGAAGCAAATGAAAGTTGATTTCCAAAAACGACAGTCGAAAGAATTACAATCAACTATCACCTTACGTGAATCTTCTAGCGCAAGCTCGCATGGAGTTGTCTGGCATCTCTGTGGTACATCTAACAACAAGTAATGAGGTTACTATCAGCAGGGCTCCCGGGCATGAAAGTATTCAAAGTAATAAAGAGGCTTGATTCTCATTATCAACTCACATTCCCTCAAAAGTTAGATGATAATCTGTGTCTAAAATATCCGCGTCCTATTGTCATTTGACATATTCTACCTTACGTTGTATCTCACACGGTCTTTGTCACCCCGACTGATCCCTTGACTCTTTACCAATATTGAAATCCATATCATCAACTCACAAATTAAATAGAATGTATTGTGGAAATTTCAAATCTGTTTATTTATTTATTTATTTTTTTAACTTTTTCCATTTATTTGAAATATTGCTATTGTTGTTGCTTCCTATGTAACGACAACTTATCCAGCCTTGGAATCCGTATTTTGCATATGCGGGCCTCCTTTCTGGAAAAGTAAGTGAGTTTTTCAAAAAAAAACCAAAGACACTGACGTCTTCTTTATCGTAGGCTTCGCTCGATCGCTTATAAAAATCTTTAGCGCTCACTCGTCTTCCTGCTCTCACTTTCTCTTTCAAAATTCAATTTGCAAAAACCATCCACTTACATTTAGGTACTTTTTAATTTCAGACTGACGTAGATCCATTTGTGAAAGAAGCTGAATTCCGTCGGAGACAGTGTTTAAGACAGCGATGCAAACAGCGAAATCAACGTAATATCATTGGAACTCCTCCTCCTTTGGAAGGACGACAGCATGAACGAGTTCAAACAGAAAAATACCTTGAAGAACTTTATGAACGGCCACCCGAATATGATGCGAATACCCAGACGGATATATTCCTGGAGCGGCCAGTAACGCCACCTTTTATTCCAGAAAAAGTTGGCGTTGATGCTGAAACGGAGATAACTGATGGCGATCTCTTCGATTTTGATCGAGAAGTTCAACCAATTTTAGAGACCCTGGTTGGTCACTGTGTTGAGCAGGGTATTCTTGAAGTGGCTCATGAAGAAGAGGTAGCTGAACTGCGGAAGCAGCAAGAAGAGTGAGTTTCTTAAGGAATAAATAAAAATAAGAATAGTTGTATGGGTTTTCTTGAATTTTAGATTTCTTGCAAATAGAGAATTGGATTTAGCGGAACTTCGTCGCTTGGAAGCTGAAGAACTTCGAATACAAGCTGAAAAAGAGAGACGCGTTCGACAAGACACCATTGCTAAGGAACTAGACGTTAAAATGCAGAAGGGAGTCACTGCTGCTAAACTTCTTCAGGGACATATTGCTAGTCTACTACCAGAGATTCTTGCTAACCTAGAACCCGCTACAGATGAGGCTAGGAAGGCTGAATTAGAAAAAAAGATATGCCCATGGTTGACAAAAGAAGTTGCTGAGGAAGTTGGTCAAATTGTCGATTCGAGAGAAATTTTAACGGCAATCATCACTGAAATCATAAAGCAACGTGCTGCCATTTATGCTAATTATACAGAGGATGAAATTTTACCTGCTGTAACCAATGCGGTGGAAGAGGAAGTTGCAGAAGAAAGTGATCAGTTGGGAGACAAAGAATAGGGAAAATTGTGATAGAAGCTAGGAGCTACTGGGTTATGCCTTGTGACATGTTTTTTTAATGTATTTTATAACAAAAATTAATTCACAGATATACAAACATATATTTGTAATACAATACCAACTAACTAATACACAAATTCAATTATTAAGCCGCGTTTTGTGCTTTTTATTCAATAAACAATTTGAAGATATCTTCTTTGAAGCATCAGAAGTCTTGTACTATCTTTCCACCAAGTACTTAAAAAGCTTAATTTAAACAACGAACATACATGAAAACTACATTTTAATAATGGCTACATAAAGTAATGGCTTCTCGTTTCTTCTTCTTCTTTTTTTCCACTTTTATGCTTCACACTAGTGATCCGCCTGTGGGGTACGCCGCGTTGACCTCAGAAATCGTCGGCAAGCCTCCCGGCTTTGGATTGTTCCATGTCTGAGCCCAACCAAATGCTGCTGTTTTTGCATTTGCTTGTACCAGGAATGTTTTGTCCTGCCTTTTCTTTTTCGTCGCGAATTTGTTGAAACGTTGTACGATATTGCCTTTTTGACGGGGTTCTGCGAATCTCTCCTTTGAACATGACAATACCAACTGAGCCGGTCGTGCTGAATTTTGTCCAAGATGGTACTTTTGACATGAAAGCTTCCACGGATCTTAGTACTTCTAATTCGATCAAGCTTTGTTACTCCTGCTGTCATCCGAAGCATCTTCATTTCGGCTGCCGTCAATTTGCTCTCATACTTTTTGTACATTGTCCAACATTGTGATCCATATGTCAGAGTTGGACGGACAACTGCTGTGTAGAGTCTTCCCTTCAGCTTAGGGGGCATTTTTCGATCACAGAAGATAGCGGAGTTTTCTCGCCACTTCTACGGTACCCATTTCCTTCCAGAACATCAATCCAAACGTCAAGTGCTCTTTGCAGGGATGTTGGATCTTCGCTTATGATGGCTCCATCGTCAGCAAAGAATAATTGTTGTACTTTATTGTCCGTTACTTTTCCTTCGAGCAAATAATCCAGAACAGCAATAAAGAGCAGTGGACTCAATAAGAGTAATGGCTTCTCGTTTAGTGGGTTTTAAAGAAGCCAATTCAAAACTTAATTAAAACTTTCAAGAGAGTGAAAGAGAAAGGTATCTTTCATATGGCAGGGACATTTTTATCTTTTATTATCTGTCTCTTTTCAAAGAATTCAGAAGAAAAAACATCAACTCAAAACTTCTATTTTCAGACGGAAACACTACTAGGTCTACTAAAATCCTCCAGAAATCGAACCTAGTAAGTCTTCAGATGGAAAAATATTATTGTACTATGATTTTAGTTGCTATTTAAATTTGTTTATATCGAAACTACCCAAACCTAGATGAAAACTAAGCAGTTTGTCATCTTCTCACTTAGTGAATTTCAACGAAACCCACTCGAAACATGCTGAAAATGTTTGTGCTGAGCACACTGTTACTGTTCCCAATATTCCAGTCAGTTTTGACTGAAGGAAGTTTAGTGAGTGTAATCTCGATTTTTTTTTATATTTTATATCGTCCGTCTCTTTTAAACAAAAAAAAACAAAACTTTTAGCTTTGAACACTTTTATTTTCAGATGAAAACACTAATAAGTTAACTCAATGTATCCTGGAATTAACCGTACTGATTCCGTAGAAAAGTTGTAACCTTGCTAATACAGTATTTTCACGTGGCACTTAAACTGGATAATCACGAAACTACCCCAAGCCTTCATGAAAATTAAGCGGTTTGCCATAAAAAATGAAACCTTTTCAGTTGCTAGGTTTCAATCATAGAGGAATAAAGAACAAGAGGGTAAGTTCTTTATTCCTCCGAGGTTTTAATGAAACCTGCTCGAAACCTAGTGACAAATGTCGTGCCGAGCGCACTATTTCCAAAATTCCAGTGAGTCATGTCGATGACATTCTTTTACATGTCTCTTTCTTGTTTATAGACATAACCAAGCACAGCAAGGAAAAGCAAGCTGGAGTCCAAATGGAAACACTTCTTGTTAGTTAACACAAACCATCCTGGTATGAAACCTAGAGAAAGCTATAGGTGGAAATAATTTCTATTGAAAATCGATTTAGCTATAGGAATTTAGTGAATGAGTTAGTGCAATAATTGTATTAACTCAAAATAGTGTCAGATTATTCACTTAGCATTTCCGCAATGACTCTACTCATTACTCAATCACTCCCTGGAAAGTGAAATTGGCTAAATCTCGTCAAATTTTTCAGTTAAAAACGCGTCTTTGAGAAGTGCTTTTTTACACCCATGGAAATCGACATAAACATGACTACGACTCGAGGCTTCACGGCAACACTTGACGGACAATAAAATGAGGTGCACAGTGAAACGCACTCACTCATTTGACATTTCATTACTATTGCTACAACGGAGTATCCAAATAATTTATAAAATTTCAGAATATTTTTTATACAGTGCTTTTTATTAGTTATTACGATGTCGAAAATATTTACTCCTACCAATCAAATTCGCTTGACAAATGTTGCGATTGTCCGCTTGAAAAAGGGTGGCAAACGCTTCGAGATTGCCTGTTACAAGAACAAAGTTTTATCTTGGAGAAGTAATGTGTAAGTTATTACCTAGCCGGTCATCCACTGGTTAACAAACTTTTATCTCAATATTAACAGCGAAAAAGACATTGACGAGGTCCTTCAAACGCACACCGTTTTCACAAATGTTTCGAAAGGTCAAGCAGCCAAAAAAGATGAGCTCATAAAAGCATTTGGCAAATCAGACGAGACTGAAATTTGCAAAGAAATCCTAACCAAAGGTGAACTTCAAATATCAGACAAGGAACGCCAGTCAGCAATTGATACTCAGTTCAATAGTGTTGTAAATAGTGTTGCTGCTTTGTGTGTAAATCCAGAAACTCGACGACCGTATCCAAGTACAATTATTGAGAAATCACTCAAAGATGCACACTTTTCCGTCAAGCTCAATAAGAACACTAAACAGCAAACACTGGAAGCAATAAAATTGTTGAAAGAGCAAGAATTTCCATTGGACAGATCAAGAATGAAAGTGAAAATCACTTTACCCGGTAAAGAAGCTGCAAAGTCTAAGGAAGCTCTCATCAAGTTGGCCACTAATGTTGAAAAAGAAGAATGGGAAGACTCTACTTTGAATCTTGTATTGCTAATTGATCCCGGCAACTATAGGAACATAGATGAATTGGTTAGAAATGAATCCAAGGGAAAGGGCTTGGTTGAACTTCTAGAACTCAAGGAAGTCGTTGAGAGCGAGGAAATGTTCTAATTGGAAAACAAAAATATCGGATCGTATATAAATTGTCTACTAACTGTGTTACGTTTTTAAAATACTTGTAGTTTTTTTTTTACACAATTAAAATATATTTTCAATTTGTCTTGAACTGCAGTTCTTTGTTGTACTTGAACTCAATTTTGTTCGATATTAAAGCACGATGCACACTTCGATGTGATTTACTCAATACACAAATGATACTTGAACTGACTTTATTTTAACGAAATATATAGACTTTGCGAATAAAATGAGTTATAATAACTACAATTGAAACAGAACATATAAATAGGACTGACAATCTCAAACCGGAACGTAAATATCTCCTCCTATTTCATTTTTTTGAGCTCTTCAAATCTCTTTGACAAGTAATCGAAATCGATATCGTCGTCGTCTGATTTAGCTGCATCATTGGGCACATCCGGCAAGTCTGCTGGGACGTTCGGTAAATTTGGCATATCAGTATTCGCTGGTGGAGCACTCGGTCCAGTTATGTTTGACGGCATCTTTGACCTCGGCTGTGGTTTTGGTACAGACGAATTCTAAAATGTTAGTCATTATGTCATCAGTAAAAATGAGTCAGAAAAAAAAATATAGATAAGATTACTGTCACACTAGATCAAGCATGCACAGCATTAGGAGGCAAACAAATATTCTACCTGCAAATTATGGGGATCTAGAGATGAGTAACGGGGTGGAGGTGCTTCTGGATGCAAAGTGGATTTCTCTTGCTGTTAAAACAAACAAACAAAAATAAAAAAAACAAAAAAAAAACTGAATAAAGAAATCAAACCAGCAAATGGACGGTGATACAATTAATTCAAACAACACATGCAATAGAAAGAAGGGGTCAACGGGGTGTGGGTATATTAAACTTGAGCAGACAGGGCAATTCGGTGATAATTTTTCAGTACTCACTTCAAAGCATTATTTACCAGTAGTTAATGAGCAGTAAAAATAAGAGAAATGAATACTAAACAGGACGCTGACAGAAATTTTACCTACCAATAGATTATCATCGGGACTCCCGTTTTTGGGACTAGAAGCAGGGAAATTATTGCCTTCCGACTAGAGTTTGTTTTAATTTTTTTTTATAGAAAAAAGTGAAGGTTAGTTGCTTCTGACACCAAATTACCACAACCATTATTCTAATTCAATTTTACCTGCAAGAAATCAGAGTTAATGTTCAAATCCTTCTTTTCTGAGTTGTTATGTGATGGATTTGGTGGAATGTTGTACGCAAAAGGCGGTGGTCCAGATGGTCCCGGTCCGGAATTCCTCGACGTAAAACCTCCTGCGACACCTCCACTTCCTCCACCACCACCACCACCACCTCCACCATATGGAGGAGGATAGTTGAAAGGCTTCATCGATGGTGGTTCTGGCATATTAGGAAGATCTGGCATAGCTGGATAGCCAAAGAATCCAACAGGAGGGGGCTGTTGTGGTCCACCACTCAAATTATTCCTATCTGATAAATCAATGAGGAAGTTGTCTCCTGTTAAACAAAAAAAAAAAAAACAGATGAATTATGGCTGTCTGCTAACTTGGCTGTATTTTTATTGTTTGGTTACCTGATTTATGCTCTTCCTGCATCACCTGTGGATCAGGTTCATACTCGATGTTGTAGTTTTTAGCAATCTCAATCAGGTACTTTTCTACCAACAACTTAGGTGGTGCCTGAATGTTTAGTTTATGCATAAGCTTCTCAGAGACATGATGTTCCCCAGTTGCCGTTCTAGCCCTCTCAGTAAATACCGGTCCGTATTTATGAATAAAAACTTCTGAAATAACCTTCAGCTCATTTATATCGCTCTGTAGACGAAGGGATACCCAAACCAGGCTATAGACAGCCTCTGCAATGCCATCGTCTAGTTCTTTCATTTGGGTAACAAGACCAAATCGAGCCAACAACAATTCACAGTACATTTCGACAATTTCCATTGCCTCTACCAAGTAGTCTTCTCTGTCAAAAGAAGACGAACAACAAATAATAAATCTCAACATACATACAATTCGGTTCTCCTTTGTTTTACCTAATTATATGTTCCACCCTAATCTTTGCCCGTTCAGTTTTTCCAGTAGCTAGGTAATCAGCAATTTCTTTGCGTGCTTTCTGAGCTAATTCGGCCTTTTTCTTTTCCAACAATTTCAGGCGATTCAAAGCCAGACGAAGGTTGGTCTTTAATTTTGTATAATTTGGACCGCTTGAAAACATTTTTCAGGAGTAATTAGGACAAAATTTCGAGAGGAGTTTATAAATTCCTGTAAAACTAGCGACAAACAACAAAATAAATTAAATTGACAGCTGGTTGACTCACCGAAAAATGAGTCAACGAGGACTGTTTGTTTTTCTTGCTGAACGAACATCGGTGTCACAGAGGGATAACAAAAGAGGGCACAACACACACACACCGGCATCTGTCCTCAAACTGGCTTCACAACTACCACTTTATTTTTAGATTTCAAAACCAGTTTGAAACCCGAAAATAAAATGGGGTTAGTAATTTTACTAACACAACTTTATATTCAGCTGAATACTTGTATCACAGATAGATCTCGTGCTTAGAGGAATAAAGTGCCCCGCGACTTCCATTTGTTTACATTAGGTGTGTTTTTTTGCACGTGGATTATAAGCTTCGCCCAAAAAAACGCCTGCCCCAAGTTATTCAAGTGTTTTTTGTACAACGAGACCTCTCTTTTGAAATGTCGTTTTAGAAACAACGAATCTCACACAGCTACCAAAATGAAATAATAAAAAATATATGATGAACTTAATTATAGTTTTAGGGTGGTATTCACCAAGAAATCTTAAACTAAGTGCCTCATAAACCTATTCACCGACCACTCTTAGTGCAGATTTATGAGCGCTCATAACACTTAAGAGTGGTCGCTACCACTCTTAAGTTATGAGCGGTTGTTGTTTTAAACAAATTCGAAAATTCGAAATTTACTGACAGCGTCATTTGTGGTTGTTATTCAAAAATCATAAATAACTGTTGAAAATAATAAGAAATTCGAATTATGGTTTGCAATACAGAGAATGAATTAACTTTACGCTCTACCATTTCTTAAATTTCCGATAATTTTTTCTGTTTTTGACTGATTTTGACAATTGACACTGAAATTTTCGAAGTAGTTCGAAAAGTGTGCGTTCAGAGACTCAAAAACCTTATTTTTCGAATATTCGAATTAGCTTAGACCAGACCCTATTATTGCTTGGTGAATAGCACATCCGAATTTAAAACTAAGAGCCTCTTAGCTTTAAGAGCGCTTTTAAGATTGTTTGGTGAATACCACCCTTATTATCATGATCCGATCCGGATTGGATCATTCTGATAATAGAACGCGACTAATGGAAACATAATATACATGTGGTACCCGTGGTTAATCCAGAGGTTCGTGGTTCGAATCCCAACAGAGGCAAAAATGTTTTTTCGACGGGTATCGCCTTTCGCGAGGAATTGGCAAGTCCTCCGTTAGTATTCTATGCCATGAAAAGCGCTTTCTCGATTAGCCGTTCGGAACCGGCAGAAAATTTTAGGTTCTTTCCATTCCCTCACAAGGCTTGGTTGTGAGAATTGCGCTAGGCCCAGGGGCTCCTCGCTCTGTTGTGCCACCCTATTTATTTTATTTATTTAATGGAAACATATGGACTGCGTCCAACTCCGCTATCGTCGCATAGTAGAACGACATCATCTTACCAATTATGCTGGTTAGAGTTAAATGTTCATCATTTGGCAAGGACGTTGGTGTGAAATTCATTTGGGGTAACGAGGCGAACATGAATCCTGTCAGCAGCGTGTCTTCCTTTTACGTAGTAATTTTTAATACAAGTCTTGTTTTTTAAAGCCAATATATAGTACGGTAAAAAATTTTCTTTGGGTAACAATAACAACAGCAAAGAATTTTACTGTACAAATCTATCGAAAAGGCAGGTAAACAGTTAAAAAAAATCCTTTCCACAGATTTAGATAAAGATAAATTGATTCCATTTGCAAATGGAAAATCAACAAATTTTTATTTTGAATTATTTTCGTTTTTCTACATACTTCCGAACATATTCGAAAGGCTTTTCAACCTGGTGGCGGGAAATATAATTGAAAATACTGTGGATAAAGCGTTTTTTTTTTTCAATTCGAATGCTGTACTAGCGATTGCCATTGTTTATGGAATCTATAGTACTATCGAAAACGAAAATGGTCCCTGAAAGCCATCTATGTATCCGCCGGTGTACTAACATTACCCTATAATTTTTAAAGTGCCGGCGGAAACATAGATGGCTTTGAACGATCCTTCGATAGTACTGTAGATTCCATATACAACGCTATTGCCTTTATAAAACGCATCTACGCATGGCCTGAGCCGAGCAGGTAAGTTGATTCTAATATCGCAATTGGAGTTGGATTTTTCTATAACCTCTGTTTTTATTTTCTATTTTGAGTGTTACTTCGTTATTGTTGTAGCAAATACTGCTTTAAAATGTATGGGTTGGCCATAGGCAAAGTAGTACAAGAATCCAAATGGTTATCCTACCCCCACATATATACCTATATATTTTTTAATTTTCATGTTAGTTTGTTTTATTTGTTATATTACAACAAAAAATTCTTTTTTCTTTTTGTTTTCGTTATCAAAATCCTGCAATGTAAATCAAAATAATTAAGTAGGTATGTATTTTTTCGACTAATAAATTTAATACTTCTATAACAACTCAACGGTTGATTCCATATGATTTTACTTATAGCATCCCTGATAAAAATCACCTGTTTTGTTATTCAACACAATCAAACAAAATTTTAATGTGTGTACTATATACCTCTTTATATACAACCAAATCAGCAGTTCCATGCAAGAATAAAAATCATTCATCAACAATTTTTACATGGCAACACTTCTATTTACTTGTATACAAATCGGTACTTCAGCACGTCAACTCACCAACTCCGCCACAACGGGCTCAATATTCGCGGTTAAGTTGATAAATAATTGATAATTATGTATTCAAAGTGTGAATTAGTGCGGTTTAAAATGAATAAAACAAAAAATTGTTTATGTGTTATGAAAGTGCCAAGAAAATATGATAAAACAATTTTTATCCCTTGGAAATATAAAATTCTTAGTTAGTGGTCCCACTAAGTGATTTCAGCTATTTAAACAGAAGTTAGTGGTACCACTATTTTTTTATGCCTATTTACTAAATCCGGCTGTCAAATTCTTTTCAATCTTCGAAACCAAAATGGGGTCTATTTCGAAAAATGTGCGACAATACCGCGGGTGTGAATGTGATGGCATGTGCGCCCTTGCAGTGGTCTCAGTTTGTCTTGTTTCTGTCAAATTTCAAGCAGAAAATCCACGCCATATTTTATTTCCTCCAAGCAGAATATTTTTTTTCGCCAAATGAAAGTATTTAAATTTCACTCGAAGATTTTATAATTGAATGTAATAAATACCTCGATTAGAAAACAAATTGTGCAACAAAATTAAAAGACTGGTAAGTGGTTGAATTTAAGATCTCCTGTGTATTTATGTAATGAAAAAAAGGAGAATACTTTTTACGTGCGGCCATAATGGGATCGAATCCAATGCCTGACACTTTTTTCTGGCCATTTGCTAGTAGAAAGTGCAGTATTAACTTTTTGTTAACAAAAAAGCATTGATGGTTGTTTGTCTAACTTTAAATATTTAAAAAAACATAGAAAACTTTTGTTGTTTATGTGATTTTTTTGTGATTCGGATGAAGATTTTTCTGAAAAACTATAAATTAACACATAAATTGGATGCATAGGGAAACCCTTGTGTATGTGTAAACTCATGTGTATTGAAATTTCTTTCTGCTGTAGCTGCGAAAATGGCACAGTACTACCAAATTGTGCAAAATATTGATGAGCTGAAGCGACTGTATCCGGACTTAAATATGGACAATATGCAGGTAGTTCAGGTCACAGGCGATGACAGTAACTCCCAGACGCGATCTCAGGTATATAGCTCGAAAAAAAAAAATCAAAGTCACCGGACTAAGCAATTGCATTGGTTTCTTTCTTCGTGCAGCAGGTTGTCTATCAGACAGGAAATCAAACAGCTCAGCAACAGGCACAGCAGCCCCAGCAACAGCAGCAGCAGCAGTCAACACAGTATATTCTGCAGGATGATTCGGTTCACCATCAGCAACAACAACAACAAGCTCAGCAACAACATACACAACAGCATGTCTATCATCAAGTTCAACAAGAACAGCGTCATCAATTGCAGCATCATCAACCACATCAAACTCAACAACAAATTTATTATACTTCGGAGATGCATCAGAACTCTGCTGTCGTTCAGCATTCCACTCCCCAGCAGCAGCAGCAGCAACAACAACAGCATCAACATGCCCAAACTCAGCAGGCCCATCAAACGCCCCAAACAACTCAACAAATTGTCTACCGCATGCCAGTACAGCAGCAACAAAATACCCAACAAACTCAACAGGTATATACAAATAAATCACATAAATCTCTTGACTATCTATAATGTTTGTCCATGTCTCTCCATCAAAATCAGCTATTAAATAATACTCATGTCATTGTGCAACAATCTCAACCGCAGGTGCTCATTCAAACAACACCTCAAACAATTCACCAACCCGAAATGATCATGCGTCAGCAAAGGATACTTTACAGTCCCAGTCGAACTGTGATGTATACTCAACAGCAGCCAATACAACAGCAAGAACAACAACATTTGTTGCAAACACAGGACGCGATTAATCAACAGCACACAACGGTAGCCACACACCAACAGCATGTGCAAATCCAACAGCCAAGGCTAGTTCCTCATCCTAGGCCAATTGTTTCGGCCACTCAGCAGCCATCGCAGAATGTAATCTACCACCAAGTTCCAACTGGACAAGCTGTTGGAATACCGCAGGCACAAGGGGTTAGTGTAATAAAATTCATATTTCGTAGTGTTCCGGTTTAGCCTTCGAGTCAAATTTGTCTTCAAAATGTTGCTCTCAAATTCACAATCACCTTTTAAATGAATGAATGTTTTCTTTGTTCACTGAATTTAGATAATTTTTGTATCCTACGCAGCGATTTAAAAAATTTTGTATAACCTTTAGTAAAAGTTTCTCACAACGTCTTTGGAACTAAGATGTGCTTCGCAAGTCAACAAATTATTAAAATTGGCACTCTTTTTCTGTTCTCATCTATCTTTACCCACTTTTCCATTTTTTTTTTCTTCTTGCTTAGTCTTCAAGCCTGAAGTTTATTGATTAATCGGCCTTATCGAGAGGTAACCGTCAGAGCGGAGCTTTCTCTGCAACGCATCCTTTTTCCGAGATTCAATTTTGCTTCGAAGTAGTTGTGATACCAAGAAATTTTTCACAAATACGGCAACCCAAAACTAAAACTTTCCAGAGCAAAAACTTATCGGAGAACGTGGGATCGGCTAATCGGAGAACTACCAAGAAGCAAAATCGTAAGAAATCGGAGAGAATTCCGCCCTGACGGTTACTTCGATAGAGCCGAATTTGTTATCTGAACGGTTGTAGCCAAAAAAAAAACTTATGATTTTTTTTTTTCTTGTAATAAGGTGATCTCATCGCAAATACGAAGCAACATTAGGGCTAAATTACCAAGAGGCGGAATGCAACCTCGCGTCGTTGGGCCTGTAGCCATACAACAGAGACCAACAAGCACCGGAGAAGTTCTAAAAACAACGAAACCACGTAACCCTGCAGCAAATGGAGGACAACGCGGTGGAAGAGGAAATCGACCAATACGTGGTCGAACTATTGCTGTAGCTCCACGTAGCACATCGGCATCAACTAATACAGTATCAAATGCAAATCCAACAACTTCTATTGCTGGTGCACAGCCAAAGCAAACCAACCAGCAAACACTTCAACATCAAACGGGGGCATTCAAACTCCAAACATGCGATTTCATAGAGAACACTCCAAAATTCAACGCTACTACGAGTGCTGCAAACAGTCCAATGATGACTTCAACAGCAACTTCAACTTTCAACGCATCAAATATGAAATTCCGAACAGTGACTCAGAAGACTCAATCAGCAACAACAAATGAAAGTCAAGGTTCGTCAGCAAACGCAAGTGGAAATTATCAATCGAACATGGACTTAGAAGATAGCATCCAAGCAGTGGTTGTTAAGAAAAATCAGGAGCAACCACAAACAACAACTAACCCCGGTGCAATGGCTACCACATTGACAACTTACTACACTGAAAACGAAAGTGCCGACGATGCTCGCATAGTTAAGACTCATAATGGTACTTGTATGACCCTAAGCGAGTATAAAAAACGCAATCCTCCAGTACACAAAGTAGTTCCTATGCAACGAAGCCAACAAACAACAGCAAATCCGAGTACTGTGGCCCAAAAGCTGCAATTGTCGACTGCTGGTCAATCGCCAACGACTGCTCTAAGTAATGTTGCACGAGTAGCTATTCAACCCAAAGCTAGTGGTACGACAAATAATCCCCAAACAACTGAACAAACCATGACATTGTCAAGTGTGCAGCGAACATCTCATAACAACTATGAAATTCAAACTCAACACGTCATTCAAAATCGCAGCATTCAACAGTTTCAAAATTACTCCGAAAAAGACAGAAACAGTGCGAAAATGTTGGTGATCCTGGCCTCAGGGGAACAGCGTCTAATAACATTTACACTTCCGAGAGAATCGTGCACAGTGCAAGACTTGCTCGAGCAAGTAGGTGTTCCATTCGATGATAAGACGACAATTCAGTGCGTTGAGAGTCCTGGAGCCAACATTGACTTTGTTGTGACAGTAGGGTTTTCAGTTCAAGAATCAGCAAGTGAACTTATATCTAAAGCTGAAGAAAGCATTCAGATGAGTCGACAACAGGAAAATGCTGCCGCTGCAGCCCTAAACAACCCCCAACAAAATTTAAATACAATTCAACGTCCTATACAGCCTCTAACCACTGCCAGCACTTCGACACAAGCCGTAAAGGCACCACCTTCAACTGACGACAAGGAAACCGCCAACAGATCAAGTGAAGAAATAAAGCGCAAAGTGATCCAGGGATTCCTGGCGGTCTGTCAGTATTGCGGATTTTGTGGCTATGATCATGCCAAGTGTGAACGGTAAGTGTAAAAATCAATTGGCATATTCTATGAATTTGATCCATTTTTGGTCTCATTTTTGTAGTTGTAATAGAGTATTCACTGAGGATCCTAAGCGTATGCCATGTCCAGCCACTGCCGCCGCCAATGCAGCCGCTGCCAGTGCTGCCGCTGCTGTTCAAGTCAAGACTGAAGAAGAGAAGAAAAGAACTTTGGCGGGTGAGCTGTTGAATAGATCCCAAACAAAAGCGCTAGCCGCATTATCCGTTACACCAGCACGTGGTGGCAGAGGTGGCCCACCTGTTAGAGGACGAACCCGAAGTGGACGAACTAGGCCTGCTGAGAGTGAACCAGTTATTTTGACTCTAAGTAGTGATGAAGAGGGCGACGATGAAAAATCTAACAAATCAGCTACAAAAGTGAGTCTCAACCGTACTGTAAAATAAAATTGCAGAACAATAATCAGGCAAACTTTTGAACTTTACAGGTTCCTGTTGCTAATGTTGCGGCAGTCACCGGCAAGCCATTTGCATTTGAACCGAATGTCAATGAAGTTGATGAATCAAGAGTTTATGCCGGTAAGTCGAAACGTTTTATAACTTAGACATTCTGCTCTATCAGCGTAACCGTTGACTACGAATTTTTAAATATAATGAAAGTTCGATAAATAATTTCGGTTGATTGAGGAAAGGTGTGAGGTTAAATGCAATGTGTAGACAAAGATGTGGTCCTTGTCAAAGTCTTCAAATTATAAAATTTTATAGCATCTCAGAGATTAAGAGTGCAAAAATATGACTTTTAAAAACGTTTTTCTAACGTTGGGAGATAGAGAGTATGACGCCCAGGATTGTTTAGGTCCCTATTATGTGTAGCGAATCGAACGTTCGACTGGAAGCGAAAGTTTTAGAGAAACCCAGTTATTGGATTATTATCATTATCCATTCTCTTATCTGACATAACTCAAACGTCGAAAAAAACTACAAACACCCACAATGAAATTCAAAAATGGGCTCTGGCATGCATTCACAACTAAGGAGGGCACTCTGAGAACTTTTTATAGTTGTGTTTGTATAAAATACATAAAAAACTACTAAAAGTGCCCATATACATATAGTTTTACTCAAGCAAAAGGTCATTTTTTTTTTTTTTTAATTTTACCCGTTTTGTATTTTTTCAAGTATCATAAAATAAGTTTGAGTGCTTTAACTACTGAGTTTTTTTTCATTGTTGTTTTGTTCATCTGTAAAATATTAAAAAAAAAAACTCTATGTTTATGAGGCATTATCTGAAAAAATTACCTCAAAGTCAAAACTTTGTTTCGGGAAGAAAATTTGAACACCACTTAGGGCCAGTTGCTCATTCGAATCATAATTTTAAGTTCTACATAAAGTTCTGCTTTAGTATGGGGATTTTATGTAGAATTTAAGAATTCCGGAACGTCTCATACAAAAATGAAAACTTTATGTAGAACTTAAATTTATGATTCGATTGAGCAACTGGCCCTTAAAATTGAAAATATGACGACCCTAAGCCTATAGGAGCTCAACTTAAATACAGTTTTAAGGACTATTATTTTTACAAAAAATTAAGTTTAAGATTAGGTCTCTATCATCAGTATTGACAGAGATAATTTAACACAGGTCAGGGTACACCAAAGTTAGCCTTTTTTTTTTAAATTGTCAAAAAGTGATGTCAAAGTTGAGAAACGAGCTTTACTGTAGAACCATTTTTTTCTTATAATATGACCAAGAATTACACCCCAAAGGATAATGCACAAAGTACGGGACACCCTGTATATAGGGGAATTTTGTACAAGGGAAACTCATAATAGCATTTAAAATTCGGGGCGAACAAAAATGTTCGTGGCGAAAAGCTGTTCACGTGAAACGCATAATAAGGCTGATTATCTCTTGTCCAACTTAGCAATCTCCGTTCCAAGCTATTGGTATCACCATTGTGTGTAGAAATGCGAATGCCACCGCGTTCCTTCGGTCCATAACATTGTTAAATCGCGTTTTGAACTTACTTTGTTTCTATATACAGGGTGATTCGCATAAGGTGTGACAAAAAGATAGGGTGTGTAGGTTGGACCTAGACAAGCAAAAAATCGTATGGGAGGGGGGGTCCATTTTCCTCCGTTTAGGCGGGAGGGGCAATTTAAGAAAAAAGTCACTAAAAATTGGAAAAAAATTATTTAGAAATAACGGTAGTACCTAAAGAGTCGTACTATAGCATTTTGAAAAGCCAAAAACTTAAACATTGATTTAAATTTAAAACTAAGTTGTTCAAGTAAATAGTTTTTGAAATATTAATTTTCAAAGTCAAAATTTTGAAAAAAAAACATAATTTTTTTTCTTAAAACCACTTTTCTTCCAAATTTTACGTAATTAAGTAGTATTTTTTTGGCTTATTTTCAATGCTCTTATTTATTTTTGATCAAATACAAGAAACCGGATGCCAAAATAACTTGTAGTTTTTGAGAAAACCAAAAATTACAAAAACGACTTTTGTCAAAATTTTTTTTTTTAAGTTTTTTTTTCGTTATTGGATTCTTAAGTGAACTTACGAAATAAAGGATGGATTTTCTCTTTGCTTTTTTTATTGAGAATTCTTAAAAGTCCAATAACGAAAAAAAAAATTTAAAAAAAAAAAATGTACAAAAGTCGTTTTTGTAGTTTTTGGTTTTCTCAAAAACTACAGGTTATTTTGACATCCGGTTTTTTGTTTTTGATCAAAAATAAATAAGAGCATTGAAAATCAGCTAGAAAAATACTACTTAATAACGTAAAATTTGGAAAAAAAAGTGGTTTTAAGAAAAAAAATTATGTTTTTTTTTCAAAAATTTGACTTTGAAAATTAATATTTCAAAAACTATTTACTTGAACAACTTAGTTTTAAATTTAAATCAATGTTTAAGTTTTTGGCTTTTCAAAATGCTATAGTACGACTCTTTAGGTACTACCGTTATTTCTAAATAATTTTTTTCCAATTTTTAGTGACTTTTTTCTTAAGTTGCCCCTCCCGCCTAAACGGGGGAAAATGGACCCCCCCCCCCTCCCATACGATTTTTTGCTTGTCTAGGTCCAACCTACACACCCTATCTTTTTGTCACACCTTATGCGAATCACCCTGTATATGTACAATGATAGCACTTCTTTTTTTTTTTAATTTTTGTTGGTGCGAGTAACCACTAAGGCTGTGTGTGAATTAGGTTAAAATTTGCGTTAAAACTTCTACCACGATTAAAATTTGACGTCTTGTTTGAGGTGGGATCAAATTTAGCCACTTGCTGTGTGAATTACGTTAAAACAATTATTTTAACCTAAATTTCTGCGTAGGTTCAAAAAATGTCCCTCGATAATTTAAGAAATTTCCCTGAACAAAAATTGGTTTTCTTTTTCACGGAAAAATAATTTCTCTTACAAAACATATTTTTTAGAAAACAGAGTTAATAAAAAGTCTCTGAAACTGAAAAAAAATCTTTTTTATTTATTGTTCTCGATTCTAATTCCATATTTTAAAACAACAATAAAAAATATTCAAACAAAATTCCCATTTTGATTAATTGATTTATTCGGTGTAGTAACACTGTAACACATTTCAAAAGAAACAAAAAAGATTAAATTCGTATTTGGAAAAATAACAAATTTAAAGTACTTTGTATTAATTCTTGTTTTTTTCGTCCAGACTTATCCTAAATTCAATTAGTTTTATTTTTTCTTCGTGAGACCCTAGAAAACAAAAGCATTAAATTTATAAAAATTGATTGAATTCAAACTAATATTTGATGTATGGTTTTCCAGTCTGCCTTCGTTTTTTTTCTTGATTCATATTTCGTTGTTTGAATTGAATGCAAAAGCAAGAACAAATTTCTCTATCACTAGAAACGTCAAACACACTTTAACCTGCTCCACAGCTCAATAAATTTTAACCCATTTTGTTCACCTCATTAGTGTCAAATTTTAACGCGGGTTAAATTTTAACACACATTTTAACGCAATTCACACACGGCCTAACGCAAACATCATAACTTCCAAAAATCCTCCGTACGCGCCTAATTTATACAATGAGGTATCACCGAAGCTCTTCGCTAACACATTGACATTCCACTGCATTACACATACTCCTAAATCTCTTACCCGTTTATATTTTTTCAGCAAGCAATTAGTCTTGCAGAATATATTTTTTTATTTTTTTTATTCGTATTTTTGTTAAAATTTCGAAGAACTAACTGTATCCATTTATTAGAGCTAATCTATAACCATTTAAAATCGCCGGCACTAGTTTAAAATGACTTGCGTCATTTATAATTGATTTCAACTTCACATAAGCGAAAATGCCGTAAAGCAGGACTGGGATGATCAAGGTCTTATACAAGGTTACCTTGGTTTTTCTGGAAACGGTTTTATTTCTCATTGCCTTCTTAACCCAAAGAAGCAACTTTTGGCAAGAGTTATTCTTCGTTTGATCTCCGCACTGATGTTGTTGTCCGTGTCTACAGCTGATCCTAGGTAGACGAAGTCCTGTACTACCTCGAAGTTCTGTCTGTCTATAGTGACGTTTTGTCCAATTCGTCGATGTTCTGTGTCCTTGTTTGATGAAAGCGTATACTTCGTTTTGCCCTCATTAACCATGAAACCCATTTTTGCAGCTTCTGTTTCAATACTCGCAAAAGCACCTATGACATCACGCTTTTCTTTTTTGAAAGATTGTTCCTCTGGTGTTGACGTTTGAGTTTCTTACAATCTGTTCAAGTATGATGTTGAAAATCGCATGACAGATTGTCGCCTTGCCTACAACCTTTTTCGACATCAAAGGTCTCGGTGAGTTCTTTACCGATCAAAGTCATCGTGCATAGTCGTACGAGTTTTGCAGGGATGCCGAAACTAGACATGGCTCTGTACAGCTCGTCTCTGTAGATACTCTCATACGCGGCCTTGAAATCGATAAAAAGATGGTGAATATCGATATTACGTTCTCGTTTTTTCCAAGATCTGCCGTAATGTGAAAATTTGGTCTATTGTGGACTTCTTTGGTCTAAAACCACATTGATAAGGACCTATCAAGTTGTTAACGTGGGGTTTCAGACGTTCACATATTACAGTAGACAAGATCTTATAAGCGACGTTAAGGAGGCTTATCCCTCTGTAATTGGCGCAATTGTGAGGGTCTCCTTTCTTTAGGATCGGGCATACGATACTGAGGTTCCATTCATCGGGCATACTTTCTTCCGACCATATCATGCAGATCAGCTGGTGCATGCTCCTCCAACTGCCTTGAAAAGTTCGGCATCAAGGCCATCTGCACCTGGGGCCCTACTCTGTAATTCGATTCGAAAGCAAAAATTTCCGAAAACGAATATTTTGTACTCTTTATTTCTAAAGTGGATTCGAATTCGAAATGGCAAATCCGAAAACGATTTTTTTATATCATTTATTTATTTTTCAACTTGGTTGTAATTTGATTTGATATTATTTTTTTGCTTGATTTGATAGATTTCTGAGATATATTTCAAAACTTCGCAAATATATTCCGTTAATGAAAATATTAACAAGTCCTTTTTTTTCGATTCGAAAACGAAATACAGAGTACGAATTCATAATCGGATTGAAAATCACGTTCGAATAGACTTCCTTTTCGAAACGAAATACAGAGTAGGGCCCCTGCAGTCTTATTTGATTTAAGTTTGCATATGGCAAGCTTAACTTCCTCTAGGTCGGGAGGACGGCATTCTTGATCATCGTCCAAGCTGAATGGGGCAATCTGCCTGACAGCGGAATTTCTGTCCTCAACCATGAGAACCATGGGTTTCGTTTTGGTGGCCGAGTGAAGCCAAGAACCTCAGAGGCAGCGGTTCTGATGGCTTCTTGGCATTGCTGCCACTGGTCTTCAATGCTTTATGTTGACGGCATGGGATTCAAGGATAATTGAAGGGACACTCGATTGGAAAAGGCATTGGCAATCTCTTGCGATTGTAGCTTTCCGACGTCATATCTCTTCACAGCGTTATTTCGTGCAGGTTGTGAACAAGGTAGTGGTCCGATTCAAAGTTGGCCCCTCGGAAATTTCGGACACCTAACACACTGGAAGAGTGCCTTGCGTCGATCGCAACATGATCAATTTGGTTGACGGTTAATTGATCATTTCATTAGTCTAAACTGTCAAAATTGAGTGTTATTGTTCACTTTTTTCTATCGAATTGATTACACATAATTAAATAGCTCCATTTTAAAATAAGATCAAAACTAGCAAGCCCGGCGAACTCCGTTTCGCCCTGCTTTTCCCTTGAAATTGTTCTTGGATTTGCTTTGCTATAAACCGCACGGAGCCCGAGACCTTTCCAACGAATGCAAAACCGTGGATATCGGTTCGTGCGTTCTGTAGTTATAGCGTCAGGAAGGAAAACCCGACTTATTTTTATATTATAGATTAATTAGAACCGCCACTTTTCCTAAAAAACGAGCTGAATATAAGTTTTCACTTACACTATAATTAAACTATTTTAGATACACAATCAAATTTTTTAAAATTGAGAGCCAACTGGTATGGAATATTCCTAGTTTCTAATATTGCAAATCAGCTGAGAAGCTATTTGAGGAACCATTAAATTGAGAGCTTCGTCAAAACACCCTGAAAAAATGAATTTACGAAAAGTAAAACTGCTGTAAAAGCAAAAAGATTGTTTTAAAAAATTTGAGCAAATTTATAGTCATCGCGTTTTTAAGAGAAAGTGTCGGCTCTTGTTAACACCACTTTAACTTTAAAATGGGGTCATGAAATATAAACGGACTTGGTTAAAACTAATGTGAACAGTACCAACATTTTGACCGTATAACATTTGTTATTCTTTTTTAACAAAACATACATAGTTGTTAATCCATTTGAAAATTTTTCCTGATTCTTTTTCTGTTTTCCCCTAAACATCCCAAACATAAACCGCTGATACGTGTATCACAGATAGATATCATGTTACAAAAGCAACAATGCTAAGGTGCAAGCGAAGTGAATGGTTTTTTATTCCCCTTCACTTCTAAGCAACAACATTTAAAACTTTTTTTTTACAAAAAACTCTTATTATGTAATAAATTTGAACACATCCCAAAAAACTATAAATGCTCAATCATATCTGGCAATGCCATTTTCGAAATTCGAACATCATACCCAGGCAACAAATATAAACGTAAACTAAACGTCAGTCTCTGTCTCACATTTTCACATTTTTTTCAGTGCAATTTTCAAAGCTCAATTTTTATTTTTTATTCTCAAAAAACACGATGTGAATACTTTTTTGGTATTGAAACATTATAAATTATTCAAAAGGAAATAATAAAGTAAATCAGTGTTTCTACTTAATAAACATACATCAACATTCATTCCTCCAAAAATAAGCATGGGTGATCAACTATCTTCAGGTAAAGCTAATTTAACCTCTCACTTGCTCCTCCAAAAAAATTATAAGACATGGCATGTAGGGTGTATTCAAAGTTGATTATATATGAGACTTTTTAAACCAAAAAAAATTGTGCATTTTCGGCATTTCGATATAAAAGGTACCATTTACCATTTTTCCATCTTGTCTTCTGCTGGCCAATAGCACAATAAAATATGTAGGCACAGTAACCATAACGAAATTGAAAACAGTGAATATCGAAATCGCCTCGATCGAACTCGTTGATGGGGAAAATTACTTTTCTTAGAGGTGGAAAAAACTTTTAAAAAAAAAAAAAAAAATATTTACATACTTGATAAAATGTTTTGAAATATAATTATTTTGCTTGTTGCAGACTTCCGACGTGAAAATGTGGCAGACACTGATAGCGCCATGGACAACCTGTACACATCGTTTACGTGCAAACTCATCCGAATCGGAACCCACCGTTTTGAAACTAAAGATCCTGTAAGTTCAACGAGTGTCCTTGAAAATTAGAAAACTCCCGCCAATTCTAGTCTCATTTTGATTTCAGGTTACATTCACAAAGAAGGGCATTCGAATCTTTGCTCCTAACTGCTCTAATCTCACTGATATAGTCGCGCTGGACATTTACAAAGAAGAAATTGTCAAAATTGTCGCATTCTTTTCAAAATCTTTTTCCGTGATGTTCATTTACACAATGCGCAAATGTGCTGAATACATAAGGGAAACCCTTGAGATGAAACCCAAGAACACTGCACTTGAAAGTAAGTACACTCGACATAAACCTAGAATTTGAGTTTTTACTAAAGACCTCTTTCTTTTCGTCTCTCTAGCTCCGTATTTCAATTCTGTAGAACGGGGTGATACTTATAACAAAATTATACTGCAAATTGACACCATATCCGAGGAGTCAATCAATGTTATCCGTTCTATTTATAAGAGTATTACATTGGAAGAAATTCAGTTTCAGGATGCAAATGAACTCCTCCTTAGAGCCGCTGCAAAGGACAAGTACGTTGTCAATGCCAATTCAAAGTAAGTTTGCTTATTGCCGGAGCGGAGTCATGTTCACGACACTCAATATTTCCTTTCCCCTTTTTTTTATAGTGAAATTCGTCTTGATCCAAACGACATTCGTCAGATTCTGATCTATCCGCCTGGCAAAGGAGGAATCTCAATCAACACAGAAGATTACATGTGTTTGGCTACAGATCAGTATCTTAACGATGTGATTATCGATTTCTATTTGAAATGGGTGCACAAGCATGTGATCCCAGAGAAAAGTCGCGATCGTGCGTACATTTTCAGTAGCTTCTTTTACAAACGTTTGACCACAATGTCTACTCGACCACGCGCACAGAGTGCAAAAGACGTCAAATTAACGGCTGCACAAAAACGCCACGCTCGTGTTGCCAATTGGACAAAAAATGTGAACTTATTTGACAAGGACTTCATCATTATTCCCATCAATGAGCTGTCTCATTGGTTTTTGGCTATAATTTGCTTCCCAATGCTTAAGGGGCCAGTAACCTTTGATACCAACGAACCAATCGTTCCACAACAAGTCACTAAGAAGAAAAGTAAGAGTCAGAGGCTGGTTTGTTGTTCATGTACTATTCTAATAACTCATTTAATCTTTTCAGAAGGAACCGATAAGAAGCTCTCCCTGCAGATCGGAAACACTACCATAACTCCCCTATCCAAAAGAGATGATCCTGTGTGCTTGGGCGAGGATGATAGTGAACGTGACGAAGCTGAGGGCGATGACAGCGATTTAGCATCGGACGATAGTGATTTCGATTCTCCTAGCTCTAATGGTTCACAACGGCAGGCAATCAAGCAGCCTCTAATTTTAATATTTGACTCGTTAGCGGGTGCCTCACGTAGCCGAGTGGTTGCTACATTGCGCGACTATCTAACCTGCGAATACCAAGTAAAAATTCAGGATAATCCGACTCACGCTTACACCAAGGTCAATATGCCGGGCAATTGTGTGAAAGTTCCCCAACAAAACAACTTTACAGACTGTGGTCTGTACCTGCTCCAGTACGTCGAGCACTTTTTTACCAATCCCATTCGTGATTACAATTTGCCAATCAAACAGCTGGTAAATTGGTTCGATACGATTGTGGTGACCAGAAAGAGAGAGGAAATCTCAAATCTCTTGGTTGACCTTATACAAGAGCTGAATCCGAGCCAGTTGCCACTGCCTAAGATTCCTTTTCCAACTTTGAACGGGGAGTTGTTGGAAAGACCTGACGAAAGTTTCAGTGAGGATCAAGTTGAATTCGAGGAGGAGGAGATGGAAGAGGATGGTTTAGAAGAGGTAAGTCAAGGCGGAATTTTTTTCATCAAAAAACTAAGATCAATCTGCTATTATAGAACCAAGATTGTTAAGATGACTTTTTTTTTATTTTTTTAGGAAGACACAGCTGAAACAGAATCATCCCCAGAAGAACCCAGCCGAGCAGAGAAAAGTATCAGCGCCACAAGCAATTCATTATCCATACCAACCCTGCCCACTCTTGGTAGAAAAATTGTACTAAAACGAGGGTTTCCCGGATTGAGCGGCATCACTGTGAATGTGCGGAAAACTCCTAAGTTAGATCCATAAATTCATCTTCTTTAACTATTGGCTATTTTTTTATTTTTTAATGTTTTACTGTTCTTTAACATAAGCGATTCCTATTTAATGTAAATAAAATTGAATTATTAAAAAAAAAAAAAAAAAAAGTATGTATGGTATACTTCAATGACTTGCGATGCGATGTAAAATTATATATTAAATTTATTTGGAAAAGCTCCTCTTTTTCAATCCACAAGAGACAAGATACATAGTTAATAAAATTAAAATAAACAATTATTATTAAATTTTGGGAAATAATTTTTTGGATTTCGCTTAGTCCGTGACGGAGGAACCGACTAATTAATTTTTGAACATGCTTAAACAAAGGCCGATGTTTTGAGAAAAAAAGTAAGTGGCAAAGAAAATTAAATTAGAACTAACTTTTGTTTTGCAAACAAACACCAGTTGGCATGATGGCTGTGACAATCATTTGCTACGAATTCGCAATAGCCAGAATTGACATGGCGAATTTGATTATTCCTGTGGTTTTTCAAATCTATTTCCTGTGTGATTAGTGTTTCATTTGCAACGAATCTATGATTTCTTTATTCAGTCTTCCTTTTCTCTATACACATATGGTACAAACGATCACTTGAAGTTTCTACCAAATCGACAAAGGGATATAACGAAGTCTATGATCTTCGCCATCAAGTTAATTCAGGTTCATTAGGGATGACTTTCTGTTTAGTGAAAGTGAACAAACGATTTCGTTTTTGCGAATAATACGCTTGAAATACAAAATAGTTGGGTTGCACCTGTAAAATTGCACGCTCTAATTTCAATGAAAAGGTTAAAGATTTTTTTTATTATGAACACAGAATAGTAATGCAGTCCAAGAAATTAGATTTAAAAAATTTCAATTTATTGGAATTATAAATGAGAAAAATAACGTAGGTAATTAGAGCAAGAGGAAGAAGGAAAGAAGGGATACCTAAATTTTGTACATGTCTTTAGCGACCATTGTGATCTTGAAAGGATCACTGCCTAGTTTTCTTACTTATCCACTATACAATAGTGATTCGGTTGTGGGGTACGTCTGAGCCATAGAGAAGTAATGAATAATGAAGAAATAATAGTGCCTATTCCTTCATTGGAAAACAAACACCACCTACCTATTAAAATTTGTAAGACCGTTGCTAGTTAAATACCTACAATAACTTGTGCTATTACCTTGGACAAAATGCAAATAAAGTAAATACCTAATGTAGTATCCATACAAAAACTATTAACTTGTCCTCAAAAAAATTTTACCCAACATTCATTCCAGCCATAACATAACATCAGAATATCTTTCAAACATAAATATACCTACATATATGTATGTTTACCTATAAAAAAAAAGGTTATTGACGAATGTCGATTCAACCCCTTTAATCACTGCCCCACGAGTAGAGATTATCAAATAAAATCAGAATGAATTGAGCATTCCATGTAAGTAGTACAAAAAAAAAGTTCTATGCTTACATGGGAAGGTAGTGCTCCGCAAAACGAGTTGATGTTGCATGTGTGTTTGTGTTCATCGTTTTTGTGGTTATGTACATCCAAGTACTTACATGGCGAAAAGTAGGGTTAAGTTGAATCTTTATAGAAAATAATTTATTTCATCGTTTTTGTGGTTATGTACATCCAAGTACAAGTACTTACATGGCGTAAAGTAGGGTTAAGTTGAATCTTTATAGAGAATAATTTAGGAATTTGTTTCATTGTAAATTAGATGAGGTCTATACAAACATAAAATGAGAACAAAGTTTTATTCTTTTATTAATTTTACATAGAACTAAATTCCTAACCACACTTTGTTGTAAGTGGTTTACATGGGATCCCATGTATGTCTCGCAAATGAACAGTAAATGGGTTATATGGTTTCAACTTAATTCTAATGATAGGTTAATTAATTTAAAGACAAATGGCGTTGGGTGCGTTCGTTGAGTTTTCTAACATTTTGGTGCAGCTGCTTTTAAGTTCAGATTTTAAACACGATTTTTTAGTACATTCTTAAATTTAGAGCATATTCGTCTGAAAAAAAGGAAAAAAGGGAGTTTTCAAATAATCGTATTTATAAAGAAATTTTTATAGAAGAAAAAGACTAACATTCATTTGAGTGAAAGAAAAAAGAAAACTGTGTCACCTAGTTATCTTGTATGCTTTTTCTCTTAAAAGAAAAAATAATATTTTCTAGGTAGTTCTAAGCAAGACTTCGATCACTTTTTATTAATGTTTAATTGCGAACATATTCTTTCACCAAACAAACAGCAGACTTAAAGCCAAAACACAATCACGCGTCGCGTCGCGTCAACCTCAACGTTACGTAGCTAGAACCTCAACGCGCACTGCCGCACCGTTCTGTCATTTTGATAAATAAGTTGTGCGAAATCAAGCAAATATATCGATTGAAATATCGAACGACCATTTTCGTTATCAGTAATTATCGATATCAAAAATCGGTTTTTATATAGTTATTATTATTACTTTAATAGTTATTAAACTGATTGTCAATTTGTAAATTACTTATAATAAAGAAATGAATGAGGGTATGAGCTTGGTATAATGTGCGCAGGAATGCTGCATTTCCATTCTGCGTAATGATATGCAACCTTGTTTGTGATAACATTTGCTGTTTGAAATTAAAAAGATATCGATTTTGTACGGATGTTTATCCGCACTATTAGCTTATTTTGTTGTTGTTTCAAGCACGCAAGAATTTGAACGAGCTTATATCCGCGTAAAAAAGCGCACATATAATTATTTTATTTTATTAAAGCAATATGTGGTATGAACTTATTCCATGAAGTATTTGACCGATTTTTAAAATATCTTTGCAAAAATATACGGATTCAATATTACCTACATTGAAACATCTGACAGAAATCAAGTCAAAGTAAGGTTAAGCAAAGAGAATTGAAATATCTATTAAGTAGTTACATCGATAAAGTTCTGCTAAAACACACTAACATTCAGCTTAGGCATACTTCATGCACAAATATGAAGTACAATTTTATTGATTTGTAGACCACAAAAATCTATAAATGATTTTATACTCACACATTTATATCAAAAATTCATCGAAATCCACGATACCTATGGAAAATATTCATGAAGTATGAATCGATTTTTCAATACATCATTGCGAATCCATAGTAGTTTAAATGCTTCAACAGCACCTACGTTGAATAATCTAACAAAAATCAAGTTTAAAACAGCTGTAACAACGAGTTAAATATTTGTTTAGTATTTACATCGATAAATTTCAGCTGAAACACATTTCAACATCGATACCGACATATCGATAATTTGTCTCGTAAATCGATGTTTTGCTTACATCGATTTTATTACTCTTCCCTATTGTAAAACTGAAAAGGAGGGATATGTCAGAAAGCGAGCAAAAGTTCAACATAGCTGAACCTTTGGTCGCTTCGTAACGTTTGCTTACGTCTGTCACACGACGCGTTTGAGGACAAAGCGTGATTGTGTGAGACTCTACAGATCTCCTATGGTTGAACTTTTGATTTTTCTGTCAAATGAGGTCGACGCGCGGACGACGCGTGATTGTGTTTTGGCTTTTAAAAATAAAATTTCACTAACAAATACATAAATCAAAAGAAGAAAATAACTTTTCACTTAAATGTTTCGTTTCATTCAATGCACCCAAATAACAACAAAATAACAGTTAACTGTGAGCTTTTATTGTTGATATTTTTTTCTTATTTTGCAATCCGTAATTAAAAGCAGCAGCACCAAGATGTTAAAAATCTCAACGAACGCACCCAACGCCATTTGTCTTTAAATTAATTAATCTATCATTAGAATTAAGTTGAAACCATATAACCCATTTGCTGTTCATTTGCGAGACATACATGGGATCCCATGTAAACCACTTACAACAAAGTGTGGTTAGGAATTTAGTTCTATGTAAAATTAATAAGAGAATAAAACTTTGTCCTCATTTTATGTTTGTATAGACCACATCTACTTTTCAATGAAACAAATTCCTAAATTATTTTCTATAAAGATTCAACTTAACCCTACTTTTCACCATGTAAGTACTTGGATGTACATAACCACAAAAACGATGAACACAAACACACATGCAACATCAACTCGTTTTGCGGAGCACCACCTTCCCATGTAAGCATAGAACATTTTTTTTTTGCAAGTAGTACATGGAATGCTCAATTTATTCTGATTTTATTTGATAATCTCTTAACCGTGGGGCAGTGATTATAGGGGTTGAATCGTAAATATCCTTCAAGGTTGTAGGCAAACACGTAGGTATATGTTTGAATGAATATTCTGATGGGATATGTAAGAGCTGGAATGAATATATGAGAGCAATTTTGTTGAGGACTAAGTTGATATTTTAAGATGGGTAGGTAATTCATAATTGGTTTAATGATAGTATCAATTAGAATTAAATATGTACATATTTAACTTGTTTTCATTTTGTTGAAGGTGAGCTATCAACAGTAATTGTAGGTAACTAACTAACTACAATTTTATGAATTTATTTTTTATCATCAGACCGCAGAGGATAGTAATCAATTATTTTGTTGTTTTTGTGGTTCAGACGCACTGAATCACTATTATATAGTGGACAAATTACAAAGCTAAGTAGTGATGCCTTTGAGATCAGAAATCAGAATAGTCGCTAAAGGATGAGATGTAGAAAATATACCTACCTAGTTAAAAGTTTGAGTTGCATTTTAGAGAATATTCTTTCCCTCTACCTCTTGCTCTAATTACGTTGCTTATCCCATTAATTATCCCAATAAATCCTCTCCTATTTCCCTAAATGCTCGCACTGTGTTTAACAACATTATAAGGGTATTCATATCCCCTTGATGTGCGCGCTAATTATAAAAAAAAAAAAAAAAAAAAAAATCTAGATTTATTAAAGCTTAATTTTTTTAGACTGCATTTACTATTATTTGTGTTCATAGAAAAGAACAAAAGATTCGCTTGGTCAACATATTCAAAAATCTTTAACCCTTGCGATTAATTAGAGCCTGCATCTTACAGGATTTAATTTCTCCTGAACAGAGGATTACTCAAACAAATAAAAACCAAATCAACCTGATTCAACTTCATGGTGAAGAACATACCTAATAGGTAGACTTGGTGTTATTCCTTGGTCGAATTAAGAGTCAGAGTGATCGTTTGTCCCGTATGTATATGGGGGAGAGTCGGACTAAATTCGCAACTAGGAACACTAACTAAGCTCTTAAAGAAACTTTGCTTTGCGTTGATGAGTCACTTTTATTTCCAAAAGATTGTGTCCTTTCTGCGATGGAGGGAAAACTAGGTATGTTATGATTTTAAACATGGACAGGATTCGCTAATGTTTTAGACTGCTATCGTCTGAATTTTAGGCAGTTAAAAAACGTGTTTAAGACCATGAAAAAGTTCCCAAAATTTGTAGAACGATAGTAAATTAGCTTTCCACCAATCATTGAAAGAAAAAGATTATATGAAACAATCTTTTACCGATTCAATCTACAATAAACGATTGAACGATGATCGTCTGTAAAGTTACTGAATTCTGTCCATGGATATGGGTTACGCGTATGCCGATACATTTTTGAAATAATAGGTCTGTTCGTTGAACTTTCCCCAGGGTTGACCCAGGTTTTCTTGACAACCCTATGAGTTGTCAAAAAAACCTGGGTTTTCCAGTCCTCAAAAAACGCTAAACCACAAATCACCACACATCCCTGTCATTAAAAAAAAAATACATGCCATTTGACAGCCCTCAAATCGCCACAGCAAAAAGCTGGGGCCAGTTTGGGGAAAACCTATGGCAAACCTATGGCTCAAAAAACACTCAATTTGACATTCAGGGTGAATTTAGGTTTCTCAAAAAACGCTTTGTGGCGACCATAGGGCAACCCCAGGGCTTCAACGAACAAACCTAATATGACGGCACGGGGCATCTAGATTCTAGAGCAAGAGTCTGAGCGCAGCCAGTTTCCATTAATGTCGAGTTCCTTTGAACAAAAAAAATTAAAATTTTTTTTTTTCAATGGAATTCATGGTTCGATTTTTGATTACCCAATATGAGTTGGAACATGACTTTTTTTGGGTAGGGGGTGGTCTCAATAGTACAGTTTTAAAATATTGTAGTGAGGAAACACCAGTGAATTGATTTGTTTGTTTGATGTTTTAGTTTTCCTTTTTTACCTTATAAATTTCCTGTTGAAGTATGCAGTAATTTAAAAAACTGATGGAAATACGTACGAATCTACACTTAGGAAATTGAGTATAAAAATTTATCAGGCAGGTGCTTATGTGCGATTGATTTCCGTATGCCACAACTTTCCGCATGGGCCCGCTTCGCGGGGACGCATTGTTTTAACTCTTTTTCCGCAGAGTTAAGCCGCTCACGCTTAATATGAAAATAGTAATTGATGTTTTTCTAACTTCAAGTTATTTGATTGAAATGCAAAGTAAAAATAATTTTAGTTTAAAAGTTATTTCATTGGACAATGAATGATGAAACTATTTTTAGTTTGCATTTCAATTCAATGGCTGCGTTCGGGAAAGGTATCCGGATAGCTTGTTGTTGTTGTTTACGTGTTAAACATTTAGCAAAGATGCAAACCATTTCTGTCAAATAGAGAAACCAAAGCTATCTGTGAATTTTCGGTATACCTCAGATACCTTAGCGAACAGCTGATACAAACATATAGAAAATTTATTTTTATTTCTTTTCATGTTGATTTTTTGTTTTGGTGTGCATTTATTTTAGCATAAGAGTCTTTTAAAACGTATGGGAAATCGAAAAAACTAAGTTATAATCCTCTAGCAATGATATTTTGAATGTTTTTCTGTTTTCAAAAGTCGAATTTTAATATTTCACAGCTGTTGTCTGCAGCAATCTGGAAAAGATATCTATATCGTTCGAAAAGATATCCAAGATACGGCTATCCGAGATAGGCTATCCGATAGGTTCTCGAACGCAGCCAATCAAATAACTTGGAGTTCGAAAAATAATGGGCGCGTTCATCAAAAGTTAGATTTTCAGATTAACTAACATTTCTCGGCCTCTGATTGGCCAGACGTTAAGTTTTTCAGTTGACAATTCATCAGCTGTTAGTTTTTTCAAATTCAGTTTTTCAGTCAGGAAAAGAAGGCTGAAAATCTAGATCTAGTTTATTAAGCTGTCAGATGCGATAAGTGACATCAAAAAATTATACTTGCCAAGTGATGGTGATTTTGTTGTGTGTGATTTTTATTGAAAAAATACAATTAATCAATTCTAACTCCATTGCTGATTGTTTTTTCGCGCTTATGAAATGTTTATTGCAGTAAAGTCAACAAGTTAATGAAATTTTTTTTAAATATGCAAATCAAAACCGTCGCACCTGACATATCTTGTTAGATAACCGTCCAACGCAAATCTGAATAAGTTTTTCAGTTAATCTTAAAATCTGTATTGCAATGAACGCCCCAATGGCTTTAAATTCGCTCAACGCTGCTACTAATCAAAATGATACATATATAATATGCAACCTTATGGAGTGGCACACACATCTACGCGCAGTCTCTTGGAATACAAAAAAGAATACGTACCACAAACCGTGATAGCAAGCTGTTCCTTTGCACGAGGCTAAAGGATTAAATGCATGACACAAATAAACACGATTGCGGATGTTGATATAGTTTTGTCAGCATAAATGTGGTCTTCGATGACGAGACAAAAATGAAGTGAAAGTGCAACGGTGCTAAATTTATAAAACACACACCAACAGACTCGATTAACCGATTACTCGATCTAGGTATACGCACACCCTTTCAAATCGATCCAGCTACCAGAGCAATATCGGATCGGGTAGTCCTTCGATCTAGGTATACAACATAGAGGAATAAAGAACAAGAGGGCAAGCCTCACACACACAACTGCATCCGTCCACAAACTGACTATACAAACACCACTTTATTTTCGGATTTCAAAACCACACAACTTTATATTCAGCTGAATACGTGCATCACAGATAGATCTCGTGTTACAAAAGCAACAATATAAGCAAATGGAAGTTATGGGCAAGAGAAGTAATGGTTTTCCCTCTTGTTCTTCATTCCAATATTGTATAATGTACACACTGATGAATAGTTCGAATTGAAGAGTGATTAAATTCTAAACCTAGTAATAGTTACCTCGTTTCCACTTAGAATTGAATCACACTTCAATTCGAATTAGTGCCAGTGTATACCTACATCGAGTTGAAATAGGATTACCCGATCCGATGCAGCTCTTGTAGCTGGATCGATTCAAAAGAGTGTGTTGTATACCTAGATAACTCGATTCAGTGTGTAAGTAGTTACCTGCATCGAAATCTGAATCATAATCCGATTCGATTACCCAATTCTAAGTGGAAACGAGGTAAGTAGTGTTGCAGAGCATACATGAGTACTGAAATGGGTTCAGCAATCTATCGCTGAGAAAAATTTAAATAACACCCCTGGTAAATCTTGTTTCTTCGTCAAATATTTCGTTGTGCTGTTACCAGCTCAACTCATTTCAAGTCGCTCAGTATCGGTCAAAAATATCAAATTGGGAAAAAAAGAAGAAAATCGCAAAAATAACTGCACTGCATATGGCGACTTTTGTTCAAATTAAAATAATCCACAATTACTATTGCTAGTTTTGTCTGTGATTCTCATCCTGCAAAAATACGAAACATTTCGTTTGCCAGGAGCTAAAAATTTTCTTCAAACCAAGTTATAAATCGACCCTCATACCATCACAGGTAGTGTATAAATTTAAAAAGAAAATTCCAATTGGCCAAGTAAAAATGATTTTTTCAGCGAAACAATTTTTTTTTCTTTATCTGAAAAAACATTCTACAATTTTTTATCATCGTACAATGATTACTGCCTTGCTTTAATATATTAAACTAAACTGTTTTTGAGGAGTAAAAGTCTTTAAGGGCGTATGTTCTATTTTCTTCAGAGTCATGCAAAAATTAGATGTGAAAAATTATTAAAGAAGTGCGTGTTGCTTTGTCCTTTCAATATGATTTTTTAGTAGGAAATCCGTGTAAATTGTTTTTATATGTAAGAACAAATTATAAACTAATTCGTAGTTCGAGTTTCGGTACAACGTAGACGTTTCATAGAATAGGACGTACATGGTACATGTAATTTTTTCTTTCTTGGCTTTTCTTCAATAATTGGGAGGAAGAAAAAATGTGAAAATTATAATTGGTGATATCCTTTATAATAGACCCAATGTCGTTGGCCGAATCGAAAATCCTTGCCAAAGTGGGCGTGGTGGGTGTGTGACGATGCTGTTATAATAATAATTTTTACTATTGATTTATGATAAGTTTTTTTGTTTTACATAAGCCGGCATTTCTATCTATAATGCTAATTGATTTTTTTCTTCATCCCACAATGGAAGAGCCTAAAACAAAGAGGAGAGCAACCAACCTTTCATTAATAATAATTTGTTGTTTTTGTATTTATTATTTTCGTGTTCTTTTCTTTTGATTGTACATGTTGCCTACCTTACTACCTATGTGACTAACTAGATAATTATCTCAGAATTTGACTTTCGACATTCAGATACAAGCGTACAAATAATGTGATTAGAACAAAAAAATATTGACAATTTTTCTTCAAGATGATTGCAGCCAGGATTTCTTTCATAGTCCGTGACTTGAATATTATGTAACATTGGATTTGATTGTAATTTCGCATTTGTGTTATAAAACTGTTTGGGTTTTATAAATGGAAATGATTTTGCTCATATTTAAAAATGTCTCTAAACAACAAGGCAAAAAGACTTTAAAATCTGGAAATGATTTTATTCATACCGCCCACACCCAACCGCAGGGAGAGATAAGCTTTTACCTACCTTTTTATATAACTACTATTAACCGACTGTGTATTATATATTTTTTGGATGGCTGATTTGGTTTCAATGCACTTGTTAAAAGAAGAACTTAATATGCATTTGAATTTGATGGTATTTATTAGTAGCTGCCCGAGTGTTCAGCTAAATAAACAGAGAACCTGGTCTTTCTGTTTGTATGGATCCTAAAAACTTATTGCTGTCTGCGTTCTTCATTACTTGAGTCATTCTTTGCTTATTTAATGGTATTTTTTCATTGAAAGATTCGGACACAGTTTTAACTTAACCCAACGTCAATTCTTTCACAACGCTTAAGTCTTATAAAAAATATCAATTTTGCTTTTTGATTAAGGATGATACTTGTTAGCACACGATTGATTGCGCCACCTAAGACGAGATCTTCCCCTTCCGCGATTTCCCTGCAATGTGCTTTCGAACACCCGACGAGCCGGAGCGTTTGGGTCCATCCGCTCTACATGATCCAACCATCGTAGCCTCGCGAAGCTTACTCTTCTGGTTATGCCCATGTCGCGGTACAGCTCATACAGCTCGTTGTTGTATCTTCTTCGTAATTTATTTATTTTCAATTTGTTGTGAAAATTGCTATAAATTATTAGGAAACAAGTAATTAAGTTAAAATTCAGTAATTGCTTAAGAAAACAAATTACAAAATATGAAAATATGAATTCGTCTTTGTGAACATCAATTTAACATGGAATACCAACAAAAAACCTAAAAACATGTTCCATTGAAAGGAGTAGTAGTTCTCGATTTGAGAGTAAAAAAACGCTATTTAAAATCACTTTAACACCCCTGTTCTGATTTTCGTTCGGATACCATATCCTCCCGTTTTAGAATTTTTGCGGTTCTCAATTCCGAATCCGTACGTTTTCAATTCGCTTATCATTTTGTCAGCGGAATTGAATCCGGTTAATGAATTCTGTAGAACATTATCTATTGCTAGAAATGAAAAATAATAAACTTATATTAGCACTAACATGTACTAAAGCTGCAAACAGTTCCAATAAACACAAAATTTTAATTTCCAACACGTTTTTGTGACAAAAAACCAGTTGTGAATCCGTTCGGAAATAAGAACACACTTTTTAAATCCGTACGGATTCAATTTCGGTTTTCGTTTTGAATCCGTACGAAAATCAGAACAGCCATGTAAATCTAAAATCGGGCACACCATATTTCAAATAAACTCTGAACTGAACTAAATTTTTCTAAAAACAAAAAAAAATAAACTATTAGTCCAAATTTTTGTTTTCAAGTAGAATTTATGCTACTATTCACTACTGATTTTATATTTTTTACTTTTTAAATCTCCTACTTCCCTTCATTAGTCTTACTTACTTACTTACTTAGGTGTGCATTACAGTTCGGGGTGAACCTGGGCCTCAACCAACATCCTTCTATAACGACTTCAATTTCGGGCGAGCTCTCTCCAGTTTCGCACTCCAAGTCGGTTGAGGTCTTCATCCACTTGTTTGCGCCACCTGAGACGAGGTCTTCCCCTTCCGCGATTTCCCTGCAATGTGCTTTCGAACACCCGACGAGCCGGAGCGTTTGGGTCCATCCGCTCAACATGGCCCAACCATCGTAGCCTCGCGATGCGTACTCTTCTGGCTATGCCCATGTCGCGGTACAGCTCATACAGCTCGTTGTTGTATCTTCTTCTCCACACATTGCTTTCGCATACGGGACCAAAGATCATTCGGAGAATTTTTCTTTCGAAACGACCAAGGGTTTTCCTCATCTGCTTTCGATAAGGTCCATGATTCCGCGCCGTACAGCAGGACTGGGATGATTAAGGTCTTAGACAAGGTCACCTTGGTTTTTCTGGAGATGGTTTTGTTTCTCAATTGCCTTCTTAACCCAAGGAAGCAACGGTTGGCAAAAGTTATTCTGTTTGATCTCCGCACTGATGTTGTTGTCCGTGTCTACAGCGGATCCTAGGTAGACGAAGTACTGTACTACCTCGAAGATATATCTGTCTATTGTGACGATTTGTCCAATTCGTCGATGTTCTGTGTCCTTGTTTGATGACAACATATACTTCGTTTTGCCCTCATTAACCATCAAACCCATTTTTGCCGCTTCTGTTTCAATACTCGCAAAAGCACCTATGACATCACGCTTATTTCTTCCCATTACGTCAATATCGTCTGCATAGGCGAGTAATTGTACAGACTTTTGAAAGATTGTTTTTCTGGTGTTGACGTTGGAGTTTCTTACAATCTGTTCAAGTATGATGTTGAAGAAATCGCATGACAGTTTGTCGCCTTGTCTAAAACCTTTTTCGACATCAAAGGTCTCGGTGAGTTCTTTACCGACCTTGACGGATTCTCCAAAGTCATCCTGCATATTCGTACGAGTTTTGCAGGGATGCCGAAACTAGACATGGCTATGTACAGCTCGTCTCTGTAGATACTGTCATACGCGGCCTTGAAATCGATAAAGAGATGGTGAATATCGATATTATGTTCTCAGGTTTTTTCCAAGATCTGCCGTAATGTGAAAATTTGGTCTATTGTGGACTTCTCTGGTCTAAAACCACATTGATAAGGACCTATCAAGTTGTTGGCGTGGGGTTTCAGACGTTCACATATTACAGCAGACAAGATCTTATAAGCGACGTTAAGGCGGCTTATCCCTCTATGATTGGCGCAATTGTGAGGGTCTCCCATCCTATCGGGCATACGATACTGAGGTTCCATTCATCGGGCATGCTTTATTCCGAGTTCCGACCATATCATGCAGATCAGCTGGTGCATGCTCCTTTCCAACTGGTCTCCAGCTGCCTTGAAAAGTTCGGCATCAAGGCCATCTGCACCTGCAGTCTTATTTAATTTAAGTTTGCATATATGTAGCAAGCTTAACTTCTTCTAGGTCGGGAGGACGACATTCTTGATCATCGTCCAGGCTGAATGGGGCAGTCTGCCTGACAGCGGAATTTGTGTCTTCATCGCGGTTAAGCAGTCTGCGGAAATGATTTTTCCAGATCCTCAGTAGCGACTGTGACTCTATAACTATGATTCCCTGCTGGTCTTTACAGGCTAGAGTTCGGGGTTTGGCAGGTAATGAACAGGGCTGTCAAATGGCTTGTATTGTTCTTCAAATGACAGGGATGTGTGGTGATTTTGTGGTTTCGCATTTTTTAACAATTCATCAATAACATCACGCTATGTGTACCAGAAGATATTTATGAACACCCCAACCCTATTTAAATACTTATATGTATGTACTTGTATAAACGCTACATATAAATTTTTTTATTATAATTATTATAATTTTATTGAACATGTACATGTATATAAATAAATATAATAATAATGTAATAAATATATGTATTAATAAAGAAAAATCCCGGGCTTTAATGAAAGTTAAGCAAACCGATTAACGCTTAAAGCTCTTGAACCAGTATTGACCAATTCGTTTGTGTTTTTAGATAGATTTGAGATAAGGTGTTGTATGGTATGTCCAGTGATGGTTCTTAAGGTTTTTGTGATGTGTATGTGCATTCCAGCATGTGGGAAAATGTAAAAGTTTGTTTCTTTACTAAACTTAAAGTGACCAAAAAAAGCCGAAGGAAAATACATTTTCCACCAACAATTGAAAATGTAAAAGGTCATTTTTGGACACAGAATTTGCACAGCAGGTTGTTGTTTGGTGATAAGATGTTCTTGGGTGCTACGAGTATGTCCCATTCTAAGCCTTATAAAATGTTTGATTTTAAATTAGGCACTGTAATAGAATGGCAAGCCTTACCAGTTTCTGGATTTATGGTAGCCCTTAAGGGCGGGGAGACCAATTTAGGAGCTGCAAAAAACATGTTTTTTAATGTTTTTTAAAACAACCCAGTTATTTTCAAAATTAGGAAAAATGTTATGGGATGGCCAACAAAATTGCGACGTTATTGAAACTCTCCGGGCGCCTGTTTCCGCCTGTTTCGAAAACTGCTGCAGCTGCCACTCTTTTTTGAATTTCGGTTTATCCCTTTAGTTAAGCAAAAATCAGTTTTTGACCAGTCAAAAAGCGTTATTATTAAGAATAAATATTTTATTCCAAACAAAAAGCAAAAGAAGAATTTTTATGAATTATTTTATTATTTTTTTTTTTACATTTTGTCAATACGTATTTTGAATATTCATTGAATATTAATACTACGGATGTTTAGACAATTGTTTTGTTAAGCTGTTTCAACATTTTATTCAATAATTTTGTTCATTGTACAATCAAAAAAAAAAAATAAATAGGGTGGCGCAACAGAGCGAGGAGCCCCTGGGCCTAGCGCATTTCTCACAACCATGCCTTGTGAGGGAATGGAGCAGTACAATCGCTGAGGAATATTGTTTATAATCTTTCATGTGTGTCTACTGTCTTCAATGCATTTATTGCAGAAAAAGGGTTTTCACGAACTCCATAATCCAGTCCAGTTGACAACGCCTTTGTCACTCGAAACGATCGGTTCCCTTTAGAACAAACACCGCAGTTAAGTCGAATTAAACACTGTTAGTGTTTAGATAGGGTGCCGTCTGTACGCACAACCGCGTGCTATTATCCTTTGTTGTGTCTCTTGTGGGTGTATCAGCTGACGGTCTTTGCAACCAGTGCTAAAATATGTAATGTATCGTTTTCTTTTCGATCCAGTTTACCCCAAAAGTTCTCGATTGTGCTCAGGCCAGGAAATTGCGCAGAATTTTAGTGTTAGCTTGCTGTGTGCGAACAAAGCTAATATAAGGCAGCGATTTATTTGAGTGGTTCATGGTTTTTAAGTCAAGTTACTTGTTGCTGTTCCATGTCGGAAGCTAGTTAAAAAAATTCAATAACAAAGTCTGCGCTGGGTACAGATTTAGTTCCTTACCAATTTTTAAAATAAAACATTTGTTTATTATTAATAAAGTGAATGAAAAACAAAGATGTCGCCCTTTTTCGGTTTTAAGACTTTCAAATGATTTCATGATTTTCCAGAGGAGTATCAATTTAATTTTCTTTTTATTCTTTCCTCCAAATAATTGTTTTTCTTTATCCTCGAATATCAATTTTCTTAAAAAATTACTTTTTGAAATATTCAAATTCTTGTGAACGCTAAAGGAATCAAAACCAACGTCGGAGACCTTTTAATATACGTACATATATGTTGATTTATAGAAAAACTATGATAAGAAGTGAAATGAGTGCCTGATACTTAATTTCTTTGGAATCAAAACGCATAATCTTATCCCTTGCGTTTTAAGATGCTGTTTCAAACAAATTTGTAGAAAAAAAGGAAATGTCGTGTTGCGAGGTGCAATGACGTCTGTTTTTGTTTATTTTGTGAATAATCAACTGATTACAGTTTGCTTGATAGGAGTGAATCATTTTCATTCGATAGTCTTTCTTTCCTTTGTTTTCCCCAAAGGTTGAAGTCCTGCAAATAAAAAAGCTAAAGTTTTGTTAATATTTTCTTAGATTGAAGCGTTTTATACGACTGCTGGTGATGCTCTAAATTATATTACATTTTTATAACAACCTTTCAAGTCTTATTAATTGATTAACTGATTGATTAAAGCTAAATAGAAAATCAAGTCTTAGTCTGGATCTATATTTCTCTAATCGTTCTACTCTACTTTTTAGAAATGGAAAGCCCATGTGAATCAGAAAGCTCTTTGGATGGAGGTAGTATGTTGCCACCAAGCCCTGTCTCTCGGGAGCAGTTGCAAAAACGAATTGAAAGCTTAACCCAACAGAATAAGTACATAAACTCATTTCAAAATGTTCCCTTCTAACTAAGATCTAATTTTAGGGTATTAAAAGCCGAGCTTGATACATTCAAAATCCGAGTTAAAGTCGTTCAAGAGGAAAACCGAACTCTTAAACAAGCTTCAGTCATAATTGTAAGTGGAGTTCTTAGTAGTCGTTTTGGAGCCAAGTTTGTTAACTTTTGTATTTTTAATTCAGCAAGCAAAAGCCGAACAGGAAGAAGAATACATTTCTAATACGCTTCTAAAAAAAATCCAAGCACTAAAAAAAGAGAAAGAAACTCTTGCACATCACTATGAGCGAGAGGAAGAATGTCTCACAAATGATTTGTCTCGGAAGCTGGATCAGGTTAGTTTCAAAGTTTTTATTCTTTTGTTTCAAAGTTTCAAATTTACATACATATATGATTTTTTTTTTTAATAAGCTCCGACAAGAGAAATGTAAACTTGAGCAAACATTAGAACAAGAGCAAGAATGCCTTGTCAATAAATTGATGCGTAAAATTGAAAAACTAGAAGCTGAAACGCTTAGCAAACAAACAAATCTAGAACAACTACGTCGTGAAATGGTTGAATTGGAGAATACCCTGGAGCAAGAACAAGAAGCACTGGTGAATAAGCTCTGGAAGCGAATGGACAAACTTGAGACGGAAAAACGTTCCTTACAAATCAAATTGGATCAACCAGTTTCAGATCCTACAACTCCACGGGATATAACTAATTCAAATGGAGATACTGCCAGCAATTTAAGTGCTCACATTCAGACACTTCGTTCAGAAGTATTAAGACTTCGCGCCAATTTGTCCGCTGCGCAAAAAGAGACTAATAAAAAGATGCAACAATTTGCTCAGGAAGAGAAGAGCATTCGCGAGGAGAATTTGCGATTGCAGCGTAAGCTGCAACTTGAAGTGGAACGCCGCGAAGCACTTTGTCGACATTTATCCGAGTCGGAGTCGTCATTGGAAATGGACGAAGAACGATTTTATAATGAGAACATTCTTGTTAGTTATGTAGGTGGTGGTGGTGGGTCAGGTTCTGGTAGCGGTGGATCATCTTCACATCGTCAGCGAACCATCAGCAGCCCAGTGCCACACAGTCCATCAAATAGTCGTCCGTTGAGTCCAGGCGCAGCTGCACAACATAATCGTTGCTATGCATGTGGGCAAATGATGGTATGTTTTTAAAAAAAAATTCCTTTAGCTGTGATAATTGAGTTCTATTGAATTTGTAATTTTCAGAATCGACGAACCAGCGAGCGGTTTGCAAAGCCAGCTGTGCCCACACCATTGTTTGGACTCAATACTTCAGCGCCAAATGTGTTAACTAATCATCAGCTGCTTGGCAGTGGTTCATCTCAATCATTCTCAGGTACAGCCACATCAGCTTCAAACTTCAACAATAGCCTTCTTTCAAATCTTAGTAGTGGTGGAGGAGGTCTTGGGGAACGACAAAGTACTGCAAGCACTCTAAACAATTCAAATGTATCTAATCCGATGAATATTAGCCTAAATAATTCGTCCAGTAGTTCTTCAAGCAGCATTATGAATACTAGTAACTCTTCGCTATCATCGTTCCCAGCAAATATAGGTAACACATCAACTTCTTTCGCTCAGCCAGCTAGTCCAATGGACACAACCGTTTACAAGGAATAATTAATTCACATTATTGTCTTCTAATACAAAATATTTCAAATTCTTGAACAAATTTAAAGCAAACAATAACAAACAAAAAAGAAAATTGATCATAAACCGCAGTCGCGAACTATTATCCCCTACTATTACTACACACCCATATATAAACTGAATAAATACGAAAAAGAAAGAGTTATGAAATTTATGATAAATATGAGGTACGACAGGTAAAATGCTTTGGCTTGAAAAAAAAAGATGCAAAAAACACAAAACAAAAGAATGTAACAACGTTGTTATTTCAAAAATATAAAATGAAAAGCATTCAAAATATACACGTGATCGCTAAACTTTGTGACATAGTAGATAGCAAGTAAATCATTTCTAATTTATACAGACATGGCTGTACAACAAAAAATAAAGAATAAAATAAAAAAAACAAGCAAATACATATTTAAACAAAATTATCTAATAATAAAAATAATTACAAGAAAATAATATTTCGCTGAATTTGATTTGCTTTCCGTTGAAATTCAAGTTATGCTGGGAATACGGTTTTCCTTTTGCATTGGTTTCAATCAGGGAAGCACTCATATTAAAAACCAATGGAAGAATATTTTCGTTATGACATTTAAATAACATGTGCTCCTTGAGTGGATTCTCGCTTCTCGCCTCAAATCGGAAAGTGGCTGTCACTTCTTCGATCTTTTTGAACCAAGGAAAAATTTGAGAATTCTTTTCGTTTAATGGAAAGCGACATTTATTTCCACCTGGCACTTAAACTTGTTTAGTTGAAGTTCATGATACAACCATAATCGAGGAGAGTCGAAAATAATTTTTTTCATATTTCCATTCAGCTAGTTTCCAAGAAACGTTTTTTTGACTTTTAAAGTTATTTTAGTTTTTGATCTTAAAAGCCAAACGTCAGTCTATACGAATACAGAACATATGAGAAAGAAATATCAAAATTAAAGAATATTTGTCGATTCGTTATTCGTTGGTCGTACTCATGGCCATACAGAGCTGCCTGCGATTGCGATTTGTCTTTGTAACGCATACCGCGTACGTGTGTGCCCCTCTATAGGGCTGCAACATGTAGTGATAGGATCGCAATCGCATTCCACTATATCTTTGGTTCTCCTAAGCCAAAGATATAGATATATATAAGATGAATATGTTCATCTGCACCCATAACTTTTCATCTGCAGCCATAATTCTATTCGCTTCTCTTTTCAACTATTGTGCTTTATAGGTCCCTATCCATATTATGAGTAGCGAATCGAACGTTCGACAGGAAGCGAATGTTTTAGAGAAACTCATTTATTGGATTATTATCCTTAAAATTCGTCCATTCTCTTATCTGACATACCTTAAACGTCGAAAAAAAAGTTTTCTACAAAGTTTTTGTTTCTACAACCTAACCGCTATAAAAGAAGCTCGCATTCGCCTCCAATCGAACGTTCGATTCGCTACTCATAGGGACCTATAATGCTGGGTTTACATGCATCTGCAACTGCAGAAATGCGGAAAAGTAGACGGATGAAGATTACAAAGCACAAACGTTAAAAAGAGAGACGAAGAGGATTTATGCCTTGCCCAAACCAACGCGGTGTGTGCGTGCGAGGCTTAAGCCTTGCGCAAACCAATGCGGTGAGTGCGTGCGATGCGATTGCGATAAGTCAAATCCCTATGCATTAAGTCAAACGTCCATAATATTACATAGGGATTTGACTTAACGCAATCGCATCGCACGCACACACCGCGTTGGTTTGGGCAAGGCATAAATCCTCTTCGTCTCTCTTTTTAACGTTTGTGCAAGGCTTAAGCCTTGCCCAAACCAATGCGGTGAGTGCGTGCAATGCGATTGCGATAAGTCAAATCCATATGTAGTCTTATGGATGTTTGACTTAATGTATACTGATTTGACTTATCGCAATCGCATCGCACGCACTCACCGCGTTGGTTTGTGCAGGGCTTAAATCCTTGCGCAAACCAACGCGGTGAGTGCGTGCTGATTATTACCTTGTAACAAACTTGAGCATGTATACCCTATTTCGGTTTTCCCCACACTAATTCGAAATCACCATTCACCACTAAATAAAACGTCAAATTTTGACAACTGCAAAATTCATAAATCAGTTTTCCGCAAATATGTCGCTCGGGTTAGGTCAGATTCTCCGTGGTTCTCGACAATTTATGTGAAATCTCATCAATTGTGTTATTTTTTTTTATTTATTCCAATTTACAAGTGATAGCTTAGTTTTCATTTTTTATCAGACAAAATATGAATAATGTCTCTGTGCAAGATTGGACAACGGAACAAGTCATCACCTGGGCACGAGATGAAGAAAGCCTCAGTGTGCATGTCATCGGTTGTCTGGATTCGGAAGAAATCGATGGTCGAACTCTCCTTGCCCTGACAGAGAACGACATTCGGGATTTACGTTATAGATTAAATTATCCTCTCAAATTTAGTGACATAAAAAAACTATGGATTTCTGTAAGAAATGTCCAGCGCAACAATATTTATCTCGTTAAGTTTTTGGGATGTTCGGATGATATTCGGTTGATAGATGGTCCAAATTCTTTGACTGGAGGTGTTGTCAATAAGAATTTATGCCATGGAAGTTTGCATCAGTGTAGCACCACATCGGCATATGGATCATTTGATGGGTCGCACAACCAGCAGTTAAACGACAGTGAAAGAATATCACCACCACTGTCAATAGACGGAAGAGCAACAAACATTCCTCCAGAGTTTTTTAAAACAGCCATGAGCTTAGGTAAGTGCCCTCAATTATAAATAGAAGTGAAACTTTTCAATTAGGCTGCGAGAAAACAGTGAATCAACTTCCTACCTACATATATAATATTTGTTTTCTTTTTGTTGTTTATTTCGTTGCAAACGAATAGAAATACGTCTTACAAAATGTCTAAAATTGCAGCAAGTTCTAACGGAATGCCAATACCACACACGCATCAGATTAGTTTAAAAACTGAACCTCAAATGGCGAACTTGTCCCACAGCAATTATGATACCTATGCATGTTCGGGTTCTTTAGACGTTATACCGATTTGCCAATCTAATTAAACATTCAATTTTCTTGATTAAATAATCGACGATAAAGTTTTTCCTTTGATTTGTAGCATTGTTTATTGTTTTCGCTTTGGCTTTGGCTTTGGTTTTACCGCAATTGCTGACATTGACAATAGTTTCGTTTGTTTGTTCGTCTGTTTTGAAAACACATATCTACTTACTCTTCCTACACATAAAACTGTTGCACTAAGTTTCGATCTTAAGCATATTAAATTTCTTTGAATAAAGAAGTTGCAAAGTACAGTGATATGTTGACGCAATTTTCTGGCCTAAATCCAAATTTTTTATTTGCATAGTAAAGTTTCAAGTCTAAAGAAGGTGACTTGAATAAAGTTTTTCCATCAGAGATTTGATAGCAATTTAAGACACAATTATTATAATAGTGAAATACGCTATGCTTTAATTTTTAATACATTATTTTAAGAATAAAAAGTAGTAGTTACCTGGCTTGCAGGATGGACCTTATCTAAAGCTTTTTTTTATAATTAACGCGCACATCAAGGGGTTGTGACTACCCTTATAATGTTATGGAACACAGTGCTAGCATTTAGGAAAATAGGAGAGGATTTGAAAGGAGGTACCGATGCACGTTGCTTTTGAATTTTTGTCAATCGTAATGCAGGGGAAAAACAGGGTTAGGTAGAGCATTCCACATTCATGTGGTGCGACTAAAATATGAATCTCTATACTTGACTGTGCGTCCGAAGTTGGGCTTAAGGCTGACGAGCATTCCTAGTGAGGCGGGTGTTGCGGCTTTATAGATTAAAAGGAGGAATGCAACTGTCTATTTCACTAGAGCACTGTTTGTAGAAAAAGCGATAAAAGAGACTGAGACAGGTAACGTTTCGACGATGTTCAAGATAATCAATCGACCTGGCTGCGACATGCAGACTGAATAGAATCCAACGCTCGGAAAGGTTTTGCAAAAATTGGTTTTTCTTTGATGCAATCAAGTGAAAGAGATCCCAAAACGACTTAGAAATGTCGGTTGGAGATCGATTTATGTTGATTGGCCATAGTTAGTCAAAAAGTAAAACTTGCAGTTTACAGAACAAACTACATCCACTAAACAAATTTTCAATATTGAATTTGGAAGCACTGATGTTTGAAGTAAGTGTACCGATTAGAGTAATCTTTTTGGCACACTTTTGCTATCTGTTTTTTGGCACAATATATTTAAGAGCTTCGATAACAGCATAAATATTTACAAGTTGTTATTGAAAATAAACCTTCCATGGGAGGTCGATAAGAATTTCACTATTTTTTATTTCAAAGTCCGTTTGATAGCAGCTGCGAAAAATAGTTCTCTTATCGCTTATCGGAGCTTAAAAATAACTTCATCAATGGGCTTGGAAAAACTACGTTTGATGTGGTTTTTGATGTCTAAACACTTAAAAACCATTTTGACAGAATAGTTAATTTGTTAACAATTTGTTAATTGATTCGAGGTTTGATATTGTTTCACAATATAAGAATCTGGTTTCTTAAGCATTCAACAGAGAACAGAAATCAATTTCCTAAAAAAATTAAACAAACTTTTGAATTTTGTTTCAACAAACCATCCTTGCAGCAATAAATTTCGAAAATTGCAATTTTGAAAATTGTTTGCAAGTGCTTGCAGTTAGCAGTTACAATATCCAAGGAAAATGCTTTCAGTGGGGGCGTTCAGTAACTGACCGGATAGGCCAGCGTTTTGTTGTTGTTTACGTGTTAAACGTTTAGCAGAGTCACAAACCAATTTCTACTAAAAAGCTATCTAATAGCAAATTCCCACCGGGGCTTGTTTATAAAAACGGACTAACTTTTGCACTATTTTTTTTAGAAAAATCACTTTTATTAGATTAGCTACACTTTTTTTATTGCAAAATAAAGAAATTGAGTCAAACACAAATAAATTTATAAAATTAATTACTTAAAATTCATATGCTTGAAGTGACAGTTATGCTTGAATGAATTCAGCACACAAAACAGCCTCTATCCTGTACAACCGCGGATTTTAACAAAAACAAATTGGAAACATCTCGTTTATGAAAACATGTGGCTAAAGAGAAATGTATGGGAAAACTTGTTAGGGTTTTGGAATTTTTGCAAAAACCGCGTTTTTGTCCCGATGGGAATAGCTTATGAAGGAATACGAGTATTTTTTGTATACCTTTCTATTCAAGTTATCAGCTGATAGAAAATGTATTTTTATTTCTTTTCATGTTGGTTTTTTGTTTTTGTGTGCTTTAATTTCCGTATTGGAGTCTCTTAAAATGCATGAGATATCAAAAAAAAAAAAAAAAAATCTTAATCGCCAAGCAACGATATTTTGAATGATTTTCTGTTTTTGAAAGTCGAATTTAAATATTTCACAATTGTTGTCTGCGGAAATCTGGAAAAAGATATCTGAATCGTTCAAAATGGTATCTAAGATACGGGTATCTGAGAAAGACTGTCCGATTGGTTATTGGGCGTGCCCAAAGACAGTTTGATGATAACTGATTGGGGCGTTCACAAATAAAACTACAAGTTGTCTATTCCTGAATGAAAAACCGTTAATAAAAGATTTTTTCATTGACGAAAAGAGCTACACTTTTTGTGAAATGATTTATTTCTTTCCCATTTTCCATGTTTTATTGAAAGAAAGAATAAATTTAGAGTTACTCTAAACGCCAAAAATCTACTCCCATTTGGTTGGGACTAGGAGATCTACTCTATTCAGGCACACATGAAAAAACATTTGTTCTATCACAATTTAAATCTTTATCTTTTTTGTTTGTTTGTTTGTTTGTATTAAATAGGCTCCAAAACTAATAAGCCGGTTTGAAAAAAATTTGAACAGAGATGGTGTAGACTCTAGAGCCTAGCAAGTAATATAGGTTATGTTTCATCCCCAAATCTCAACGGTAACGTGACGGAAACCCGAAAATAACCGGTAGCTTAGAAAATACTGAGCCGATTAAGAAATCCTTTCACCGTCAGAGTGCTTTATTATTCCCAACTCCCAAGTAGCTTGGACTGTATATCATTACCATATTCCCACAGGAACAGGAAACGTAACCGTAACTAGGAAAATACTTTGTTTCAACAAATCTTTCACTGTTAAAGTGCTTCCTTGCTCCCGAGTAATATGGACTATATATCACACTGGAAGGGGATGTATTACAATTTACAATGCGGTGTTATCCCCGAGTAACATAAATTGTTTTATACCCCTAAACTCCCTAAGGAACGGGAACGTAAAGTTGAACTTAAAAAATCCTGAACAGATTTCCAAAACTCTTTAAACCGTAGAATACTTAAAAATTCATCAGTAACATTCATTTGATTTCATCTAAATATTGCGAGCAGAGTCGATGCTATACACTAGATTACAGTGGGATCGAGCTACGGCGGGCAGGTCAGCTGGGGAAAATAATTTCCTTATTTAGAATTTGTTCTTTCAGCGTTACTCTGAAAAAATTACTGTTATATTAAGTATGAGGAAACGAGTAAAGAAAGTAAAGAATTCAGTAATTTGCTGAAGAAAACAAACTACAAAATATGTTTTTATTAATTTCTATGTGTGAACATCATACTAAGAAAAAGATGGTGGTGCAGGATTGCCAACTACACATTATTATGAAAATTGAATTAAATCACGCAAAATATTAAAAAAATTAAATTAAATATTCCAAAGGTTTCTAGCAAAAACCTAAGAACGCCAATCTTTTGCAGTTGCTAATACACATAAACGTTAAAGTTTAATCAAAGTCGTTGCACCAGTTTTTTTCAAAAAACTATTTTTTATTTTTCACTTTTTTAAAAACGAGTTTCTCAAAAGTCAAGTTAGCAAAGTTTAAGATCTTGCCAGAAGATGTTTTGATAAGAAATTTGAAAAAATCAAAGATATAGCTTAGAAATTACTTCAAATAATCAAATTTTCTTAAAATTAAAATTTTTTAAATGCTGTTATGCAATTTTTTTCAAACAACCTACGACTTCTAAAATACAAAATTTTGTCAATATCGTGTCGGCCATTAACGAGAAAGTCGGTTAAAAAAAAAAAAAAAACGGTGCTATGGGAAGTACGAAACAAGAGAAATAAGTTCTGGAATAAATTTCTACGGTCTCGTTCAGTTTTCGATAACTCTGATAACCTTGGAGTATTTTATAAGTTTTCCAACCTCAATGAAGCTCTTTACAATGACTTTACATCCACCACCCAAGCAAATCTAATTTCGGAGCCAAAATCGTTTTATAAGTTTATCAACTATAAAAAAAATGATGGTTTCCCTCCTTTTCTTCACTACGAAAGCCAATCAACTTCCAACGAACCAACAACAATCGCTAATTTTTTTGCAAGTTACTTTAAACTGTCTTTTGCTCAAAAAATCCCAGATCTAGACCAGATTTACTTTTCCTATCTTCGCCATTTCTCTACAGGGCCTTATAATCTAAGCTTTATTCAGTCAACTGTTCTTAATGGTCTCCCAGTTTAGCCCAGTTTAGCCCTTCCCATCACTAACCTTTTCAAATTATCCCTTTCAAGTTGAGTTTTTCCGGAATTATGGAAAATATCGGTTATTTTACCTGTCCATAAAAAAGGCCCCAAAAACCTAATATCTAACTATAGAACCATAGCTAAACTCTCCCATATCCCTGAGCTTTTCGAAAGCATTCTGTATGAAATACTTTCTTTCCAGTGCAAATCAATGATATCCTCCAAGCAGCATGGTTTCTGTAAGGGAAGGTCTACGACCACTTATCTAGTTGAGTTTGTTTCCTTCTCTCTGTCTGCGATGGAAAAAGGAAACGAAGTAGACGTCATTACCATAGATTTCAGCAAAGCTTTCGACAAAATCTCTCACACTTTAATCCTCTTTAAACTTTCCTTCCTCGGATTCAGCCCTATCCAACTCAAAAGAATATCTTCATATTTGGATAACCGCCAATATAGAGTTCGTTTCCGTTCAACTCTTTCAGTTCCTTTTGTGACAACCTCCGGTGTATCCCAAGGCAGCCATCTTGGACCCTTCTTTTTCATCCTTGCCATTAATGATATCGAAAAGATCATCCAATATTCTTCTATCTCACTTTATGTGTATGACTCTAAAATTTTCAAAGTCATCACCTCCGAGCTTCAAAATGACCTCGATTCATTCGTCTTTTGGTGTTCAAAAAACTTCCTTGAGGTAAACATTGCCAAATGCGAAGCAATAACTTTTTCTCGTAAAAGTAATAAACCTCCCCCCAGATCCTATCATCTTCAGAACATCTCTATAAACCGTGTGCAGCTTATCCGAGATTTAGGAGTTCTCTGTGACGGCGAATTAAATTTTCGTTCTCATGTTGACGAAGTAATATCAAGACCTAATTTCGCCCTTGGTTTTATCAAGAGATGGTCCAAAGAGTTACTCAACCCCCTTGTAACAAAATCCTTCTATATTGCCTATGTTCAAGCTGTTCATATCTCAAGGATCAAAAGTATTCAACGTCGTTTTCTGCTCTTTGCCCCTCGGGATCTCTGCGACGTTAGAAACTTTCTCACCCTGCCTCCTTACCGCGAACGTCTTGCAATCATTAATCTCCACTACCTAGAAAACAGAAGGGATGTCTTTGACATCATATTCATTAACCGACTTCTTACTGGTAACACTGACTGCTCTCTTCTTCTAGACCTTGTCTCGTTCTTAGACCCTCTCCTTTTCCTGCTCATCTTACATCCTATGGTCTCAACGAACCCTTAACCCGCATGATGAGTAAGATTAATTTTGTTCCCTTTCTTTTTGACCTCAATCTTCGAAGTCCCTGTCTGAAAGTCCTCCTTTTAAACCATTTTTCATCCTCGTAGTTTAATTTAGCTTTAATTAGTTTTAATTAGTTTAAGTTTAGTGTTTAGGTTATTTTAAGCTTTTCCCACCAAAATTAATTATTTCAAGACCTAGAGACTCAAATTCAAAAACCCCTCTGTAGACTGCCCCGCAGACCATAACTGCAAATTTCAAAGAAAATCGGTTCATCGGTTCAGGCTGTACATCTATATATGGACAGACAGACAGACAGACAGAATTGCAGGTCCCACTTTTTTCGTATTCTCTATCACCGTAATGTCATGTTTTACTGTTATCTAAAAACTAAAAACATGTTTCACTGAAAGGAGTAGTTCTCGACTTGAGAGTTGATCTTTTGGATTTATATTGCAAAAAAAATTGCAACCCTTAGGTAAGTGTAGTAAAGTCTTAATCAAATAGACACTCACTTTAATTGTATAGTGAAACATTTAGATTTCTTTGAGTTAAAATATAAGTAGCTTTCGATTAAGCAAGTCTAAGCCTTCATTCAAACCCGCTAGCCAGTGTTTGATTAGCCCTAAATGACTGCTTGGCATATATTCCAACCGAACAAGGTGTAACTACCTCAGGTAATTGATTAAAGTATACATTAAAAAGAATTGTATCACACGGTACACCAGTTTTTCTTATTTTTGTTTTCTAAATTCAACGATTTGTTAAATATGACAACAAAGTATGACCGCAGACCAATAAAATTTGAGCCGATGTCAGAACTTTTGGCAAAGAAAAGCGTTGTTAATCATATCTATCAAAGGTTTTCGAAAAATCGTGAAGTGTAACAAATTGATTTTTTTTTTTGTCATTGGTGTTATACCAAATCTATCCAAAAAGTAGTATAGTAGAAATCGCCCTAATCATGAATGCCGTTTACGTCATTGAGTAAAAAGCAAAACATTTTCCAGCAACTATCACTCTCTTTTATCGCCTTTTTCACAAACAAAGCGAAAGTGAAATAGCCAGCTGCATTCCTCTCCTAAAACAGTTTTAGCCGCAGCACCCGCCTTGCTAGGAATGCTCATTGATTTTACCTCGAAGCCAACTTCGGACGTACAGTCAAGTATAGAGATTCTTATTTTAGTCGTACACCCGAATGTGGAATGCTATACCAGACTCTGTTTTTCTCCCACATCACGATTCACAAAAAGCAATGTGCATCGCCGGTGTCTTCTAATAAATCCTATATTATTTTAGTTAATGCTCGCACTGTGTTTTATAACATTATAGCCGTATTCATAGCCCCTTGATGTGCGTGCTAATTATAAAAACAAGCTTACACACAGGACTTATACGTGAGTCACTTTCACTATTACATATCCTACTTGTTTTTCGGCGCCACGAGTATTTTGATGTTAAAGGGTAAAGGTATCACAACTTCCCACTTCCTAATCATTGTCTCACATGTTGGATAACGTTTTAAGCTGTGTAGATCGTTACGTTGCACTGCAAAAAATGATCGAGCTTGACATCTTTACCAAAACACACTCTGTCTCAAATGCAACACTCCTAATTACTCAAAAATTCTTAATGAAAGGATATAGCACTTAAAAATACACAGTAGGATTGAATATACACTCGACACCAAATGGGCTTTTCTAAATATGATTTACAGCTCAATTCATCTCGCACTTAAAGGCGAGTTAAATCGTCAAAGGGTGTTTCATTGAAGAGGATCTTTTGGAGCTATATGTATATATGACTATGATATAACCAACCGTCAACTATGCGCCAGCTCTCAAGTATGTACGTTATTACCTCTGTCGCCAAGTTTCAAGGATCAATATGTCATGGTTGTGTTGGAACCTTGCTTAGCGTACTGAGTGCTGTTCTCGACGCACTGTTAAACTTTTTTCCTCTTGATCCTTAATAATGCTGCAAACAGTTCAGGAGTCAAGACTGGTTCACACTAGAATCTTAATCCGGGAAATATTGTTGTTGAATCTTCACTGTAAAACTGTACTTAACTTTCTGAAAGCACTCGAAGTTTTGTTCAGGTTCCAGTCCATTGAGACATCTTTCAAAACGCGATCGGTTATGAATTTGCAAGCTAATCCGATCTCAGATAACTGCTTTCTCAAGTCCCGAAGCAAAACTTGGTCCACCAAGGTCCTTAGTGAAGGCTTTTCTACGACGATATGGCTTACTACCTTCACCCAGAGAAAAGTCGGTGTAAAATTAGCCTATTTCGGGGGCTGATTTCACCTTAGGCCTAAGGCCGTTTTGAGCCAGGTAAGGAATAGGCTACGATAGCCTATTTTCCTAAGGTGATTTGAAAATTTTCAACTTTACCTTATCCCTAACATAAACCTTACCTATTTTACCTATTCCCTGAGGTGATTTCCAAATTTCCCCTCCGAAGTTTTACTTAGCAAATAGGTAGATTTTACCTATTTCCTAACATGACTCACCTTATTTCTTGGGCAAATTTTACCTATTTGCTAAGGCAAATTACCTTATTCCTAAGGCAATTTTTACCTATTTCCTAAGGCAAATCACCTTATTCCTAAGGTAAATTTTACTTATTTCCTAAGGCAAATTTTAACTTTTTCCTGAGGCAAATTACCTTATTCCTAAGGCAAATTTTACCTATTTCCTAAGGTAAATTTTACCTATTTCCTAAGGTAAATTTTACCTATTTCCTAAGGTAATTTTTACCTATTTCCTAAGGTAATTTTAACCTATTTCCTAAGGTAATTTTTACCTATTTCCTAAGGTAAATTTTACCTATTTCCTAAGGTAAATTTTACCTATTTCCTAAGGTAAATTTAACCTATTTCCTAAGGTAATTTTTACCTATTTCCTAAGGTAATTTTTACCTATTTCCTTAGGTAAATTTTACCTATTTCCTTAGGTAAATTTTACCTATTTCCTAAGGTAATTTTTACCTATTTCCTTAGGTAAATTTTACCTATTTCCTAAGGTAATTTTTACCTATTTCCTAAGATAAATCTTACCTATTTCCTAAGGTAAATTTAACCTATTTCCTAAGGTAAATTTTACCTATTTCCTAAGGTAAATTTTACCTATTTTCTAAGCTAAGTTTTAAGTAAATTTTACCTATTTCCTAAGGTAAATTTTACCTATTTCCTTAGGTAAATTTTACCTACTTTATAGGTCATTTTAAAGCTGAAAAAAAAAGTTATTTTTAAAGAAAAAAAAATTTGTATTAATTTTATAATAGTATACATATTTATTTTTTTAAAAATATTTAAGTTAATACATTATATATATTTATGCAAATGTTACTAGTCCGTACGATTTATCAGCGGAGTAGTGTAGTGTAAATGTAAATGTAAATATTTATACATATATTTTATACTTTAAGTAAGTAATGCATTGAAATTGTTGATTAATGTTTAAATTAAAACTTTTTTTACAACTTTAAGTAAGTAATGAATTGATATCGTTAATTAATGTTGAAACAGAAGGAATTTTTTTACCATCGTGAATATTAAAAAAAAAAGATTCAATAAAAACCCATACTGAAGAACATTGAGTAGGGTATTCAATAATTAAAACGTATGCAAGCTTTAAATAAAAAATAATACAATGCAAATACGTATCCAATTTAAATTTAATGTTGTCCAAAGAAACGACAAAATTTTTATATTTAAATTTCTCACCAATAACAAATATAACGGGTTGAAGTTTCGTGCCGGATTTTGCACATTCTTCCTGTTTTTGTTTAAGGACCTGTTCAATATGGCTTGCATTTTCAACTTCAGTGGTGAATGATTGCCTGGAGTCCTCGATTGTAAATTTCTTAAACTTGCCTTTGAACTGCTGCGATGATGGAGGCAGCAATCCATGTAACAAAGTTGCATAAGCAATGTTAACATTATCTGAAAATAAATTAAAGCCTCATAAGAAAAATAGAATAAACACATTAATTAAAAAAACAATTGAAAGACAAATATTTAATCAAACCAAGTGTTAAAATAGAGTCATTTTACCTATGTCAAGGTCAGCAATATTTTCTCTGACCTCATTGAGGTATGATTTGAGACCGCTACACTTCACCCTCTCACTGAAGAATTTGATGGCAATTTTTGAAAATTGCTCCCACTTCGAAAAATCAAACCCGTTGTTTGGCCTTAAGAAATCGAAATCCATGGCAATCTGTTCATAAAAATAAGAAAACACATTGAATGTTATGTTAAAATTTAATGTATTATTTGCTTTAAGAAAGGTGAAGAAATAAGTTAAAAAAAAACGAATATTGTTACCAGTTCTGGCGCTCGTGAAAATTTGTAAAGCGGCCATTCTTGGAGGACTGTCTGAATGTCGTTGTCATTACTCTGGCTTATCATATCCCTCCTCATTGACATAGTTTGCTTCCATTGCTTAATAACGGTGTCCCAGTCGCGGTTTTGTTTTAGCTCATCGCAAATTTTTTGCATTTCGTTCGAATTTAGTGGTTCCACATAATGATCTTCATTGAAATGATCCTCCACTTCTACGACTTTTGCCATCTTTGATGTTGTGGGACTATTATAGAGCCTTTTGAGCGACCTGCGCTGTCCCCTATATCGATCGTACAGCTTACCCTTAGGGGGCATTTTGTTACAACCTCTAACAAAATATGAGCTCTGTAATGTAAACAATGCTTTTTAAAGCACATTATATATTTTAAATTCTATAAACCAACCATGTTTTCCCTAGGAAAAATTTTTACAATTTCCCCTGCCAAGATTTCGCATTTTTGTACCGTCATTTTTTTTTTATTTTCTATATAATATTGTACAATCTTGTGGACTAACGTTGTTCGATTCTCTGGATTCAAACAATTTTTGAGGCGATAGGATTCTAAAATTGATCTCCCTTGCTCTGTTTTATTCAAAATTTCTAGTACAGTAACCTAAAATTAAATCAACGATTTTTTCACTCATTGCGATAAGTACCTTAAGACTCTTACCCCCTTATTTATAATCAAATCTTAAAGGTTTTTTAAGATTTTTAAGAGTCTCAACTATCTTAAACAAACACAAAAAGTGTCAAAAATTTAAAATTTGCTATCAAAACAAAGCGGTAAAAAAAGCTTAAATTTAAGAAACCTTCAAGATTTGATTATAAATAAGGGGGTTATTGTATGAGAAAATATTAATTCTTTTCCCTTGCAGGATAGCCAGCCAAATGCTAGGGTCTTGGATTTTAAATGTGTAAAAAGTTTCTACATTCTACTTAAAGCTTGCATACGTATTCAAATATCAAATGTATGCAAGCTTTAAATACCAAATAATACAATTCATATACCTTAAGTAAGTAATGCATTGATATCGTTAATTAATGTTGAAACAGTAGGAATTTTCTTGTCATCGTGAATTAAAAAAAAAAAAGATTCAATAAAACCCATACTGAAAGGCAGAGACTATGTAACAGAGTTACATAGCCAATATACAGTTTTTTTTATGTCTCGAAAATTTGTGCATCTTTCATGCTTAAATTTTGTGCGTTTGACTAAGAATTGTCTACAGCATTGAATACAGCATGAAAACATTGTTTTTTCTTGGCAGAACTTAATCTAATTTCAATCTGACCTGATCTGATCCCAAACAAAGTGATTCGTTTCTATTTTTCTGCCCATGACAGTATGCTCACTCTTAAAATTTGCTGTCGGCTCTCAGTCTATTAATAAAATCCCTTCAAACCCCAAAAATATAATTTTGTTAGCAAACGGCTCTTTTAAACTTAAGATTTGAAAAAAGTTTAGTACCATAATTTGAATAGCCTATTTATTGAATATTAAAACTTAAATCTAAGGTTTATTAAATTTAGTTATTTATTATCGTTGTTTATATATGCAAGCACTTACATCAGAATCCGACGAAATGCTTGTTGGCGATGAGCTATCTAAGTTGTCAACCCACGATTCCACTGAAAGTTGCTTGGTCAGTTTGTTCGCTGGTCTCGGACTTAAATTGAATATTCCCTGTTTGCAATAAAAAAAAATTAGAAAACACAAATTAGAACTGAATGCATATTTGGAAAGGTAAATTTTGCTTACAAGTTCGTTTTGCCAGATTCCTAATTTATACTCAAAGATTATTTTTGTGTTAAAGTTTTGGAATTCGGAGAATAATTGGTCGATATGCCTTTCTTTTATAAATTTCAACCCATCAACATTGATTTTTTTTTCTGTGAAATACAAAAATTATGAGCAAATGAAATGAATATTCGTAAATTTATGAAATAAAGATATATAACCTTTAAGAAACTCATAAAGCTGTTCATAAAGCTCCCATGAAATGAGTAGATTGGCTAATTGTACGTCATCATCGCTTTCTTCTGGTTCTTCAGAGGGACTTATAGTTTCAACTATAAGACTTTGTAATTGGTTTTCATTATTGAGAATTGATACTTCGCCATCGTCATTCATAAAATATATTGATTCCGTTTCATCTTGAAGATTCACATCACTTGACTCATTATTTGAGAATGCTGCATTCATTTTGATTGTTCTCTACGAAAAATAGTGCTTTTTACGAATGAATTCACCACTATAAAGAAAATTGTGGGAATGGACAGGTGGTCCATCAAATGCTGTAATAAGCTTTAATATAAATTTCTCTTGTTTTGCTTTAATCATCTCAAATGACACATAATGATCGTTAAAAACTGTTGATATTTCCTGACAAAGCATATATATTTCTCTATTTTCATCTACAATGATAATTCGATTTAATTCGTAGAACGTCACATTTAAGTCATTGGTTATTGATAAGTAAGAACCATTTTTATAGAGTGTTCCTAAGTATTCAATTTTTTCGAAATGTTTAGAACTCAGATTTAATATGTCGGAATTTAAGTGGTTTATATTTTTAATATCAGAAGACATTTCATCATGCTGTGAGACTTGAAGAAAATCATTCCTTGCACTGATTATTTGGTAAGCAAACTTGAATTGGAATTTCGTTGCAATTGAAAGTGAAATATTTTTGCGGCTGGTTGTAACTCTACTGTATGATTTCAGTTCTTGATGTTTTGATTCAAATAAAAACGACCAATAAAATCTTGGAAGTCCTGAAAACCGTATAATTCGTGGATAATGGATAAGATTGTGATGTTTAGGTTTTAAAGTATCGCCAAATAAATTTTGATATAACTCATTGTGTTTTTCAATAAGATGTTCAAGTTCATGTAATATACAGTCAGTACACTGTGGTAAAAGCAATATATCAATAAGTTTTATAAAAACAACAACGAACTCCCAAACTTTATCGTTTACTGGGATCAAGTGGCCAATCATCAAAGGAAAATGGTGAATAAAAGTCCACATTTCTCTTGCTGAAGCATTCAGTCTTTTTCTTTTCAAATGTTGAACAGTAATATCTTTAAAGACATTTCCTTTCTCAGTATCTCCATAGGAAAATGTTAATTTGTATTGATTAAGTTCAGCTAATGTAAATACTTTGCTTTTTATGTAATGTTGTATTATATGTGAAAGATTATAATGCGCAACACCCTCAAAAATATCATGCATAAGATCAACAGAAAAGTTTGTTACAACATGAAAAGAAGGAATTTTGTTTAAAATTGAGTTTTCGTAAACTCCTTCAGATGGAGAGTCTTCATTGCAATATAAATTCTCATTATAATTTTCTTCAGTTCTAATCAATGCTGAATCTTCCCTGCACATTACTTTTGTCAATGCATTTGGTGCTGTACAGAATCTGCAAAAGTAGTTAGAAGAGAAAGATTTACTAAATTCGAGAATCTGATTCAGTCCCAAATTATCTCCTAGGATTATGCCCAATATTAAACAAACTGTTGTTTTTTGCCCATTAAGAGTCAGTTCAATTCCTTCAACTTCTAGAGAAATAATATCTTGAACAAGCTTATACATTGTCAACCGTAATCAAGCCAGCTAGATAGATATCACTGACTTTAAAATAATGTTCGAATATGGGAATGGAAAAATATATTCCTGTTAATTTATGAACACCACTATGAGCTCCTAGTGGATTATTTACTTCGAAATCGTCTGCGAACAGAAAATACGGTACCAACTTCTTATTTTTGTACATGGCTTTCTTTTGTTTCCATAATTCTCCGTTCAAAAAAATTCCTTATATTAGATGGCCTGCTACGTTCGTCCAAAAATGTTGTTAGTACTTCTTGATTTTCTGCTTTTTCAAAAATTTTTCGGAATGCAAATTTTAAATCCATAAGAATACCCTTATCTACTTTTTCATCTAAATTACTTTGCCCGTTCACCATCACATAAGAAATTTCTCTGTTGATGTCAAATTCTTTCGGTTTCTTGAGTAAATCTCGGTTTTCCAGGAATTTTTCAAGCTTACACTCAGTATTCAATTCATTAAAAACTTTTTTATATTCTCTTACAACATGCTCAATCTTTTTTTTATCTTCATCGCACATTTCAATGGCAAACACAATATCTAGTAATGGTGATATAATTAAAGTTTCGGCTGCTTTTTGTACGGTAAATGCATTTTTTCTAGAAAAATTATTGTTATTGTATAGACTTAGAACGAATTGAAGTATGCTACTTTCAATAATGTTTTTTTGTAATGGCGTTCGAATTTTTTCTTCACCTTTATTAAATACAGGTTGTTCTTGTTCATTTTTGAATGAATCAGGAATATATTGTAGCTCGTTTAATAAAATACTAGAAGAATTTTTAGCTTTTGTGTTCAAATTATCTAGCGGAAGGTTCATATTTTGTGTTTCAACTTCTATGTTATCTAAGTTCTTTAAATGAGCACCTAAATGTTTTTTGTATGAAGATAATCCACTGAACATTTGCTGACATGATTTCTCACAGCATTTCATTTTGCTGTTTTTATCACAGCCATGTAGAATTTTTAAATGCATGAACAATGTTTTCAAGCAATTAAATTCTTGTGATAACGCAATGCATTTCACCTTGTTGACTAAAATGAGAATTGTTTTTTTTTTAATTTTTTTTTCGAACTAAATTTATTAAGTTTCGCAAAGGGCCAATTTTTCAATCAACATCCTGATTGAGTATATTTATTCGATAGAAATTTTTTTTTTTTTCACGAAAAACTTATTCATTCAATAAATGAGGCATTCCATGAGAAGTTGAACCATTATAGGCTCATTTTGCCGATTTTACTGGTTACAATGATTTATACTGCGAAGCTTTAGCCAATTTACTTTAAAACAAAAAGGTTTTTTATCAGTTGAAACTTTGATCATTCTCTTCTAATTGTTATTTTAAGTTATTTTTTCATTTCAAAGAAAAGAAATTCCCACTATTCCCGACAGTGACAGAAGCTGCCCCAACCGTGACGCTACTTTTTCCGTTTTATTTCAGTTATGCAAAGTTTTTTTTTCTTATTTATTTTATATTATAGAAGCTTAAGGCATCATATTTAATATCACAAACAGTTGGAATAAAAATGTTAATTAAATTCGCAGAGTTTAATTAAAAACTGAGACTGTTTTAAAATCACTTCTTTTTTTTTTTGTCCCAGCCCGTGACCATGGAATGCCTCAAATACCTAAACTGTACATTTATTTCAAATATAATTTCAATTGCTAAGGTTCCGATCAAAGCTATCATTGAATCGAATCATGGGAAATGTTTGAATAGATTTTTAAGCATGTTATCCTTTGGCCAGGAACGTAAATGATGTACCAATCGATTGGAAATCACTGAAAGAATTTTTTTTTTACAAAAAAAAAGTTCAAACGCAAGTTAATTTTTTTCTAAAAATGTGAATTTCTATTTCCATAATGGAAATCAATTTTCCGGATCAACTGAATTTTGATTTCCATCATGAAAATAGAAATTTAAATTTTTAGAAAAAAATAAATTTTGTCACAAAAAATTCTTTGAGTGATTTCCAATCGATTGGTACATCATTTACGTTCCTGACCAAAGGATAACATGCTTAAAGATCTATTCAAACATTTCCAATGATACGATTCAATGATAGCTATAATCGGCCCCTAAGAAACAAAATATATGCCAAAATTATACAAAATTTTATGAAAAATAAGAGTAATTTGTTTATAATTAAGCAAAATCTTTCGTTTGTGTTAGGGCCCGTTGCTGATTCAGAACTTAGCAGCCTTAAGTTGAACTTAAGAAATTACGATCTACATTTTGTATGGCGAAAACTAAGTTCTGAATCAGCAACCGGGCCTTAGAGAATAGAAAATTTCTGTCTGTCGGTTCAAAAATCAAATAAGTATACTATCCAAGTAACTAACAGATTATTTATCTGGGGATTGAAAAATTGGCTCTTAGAGAAAAAAAAGTATTTTGTTTTTAACGAATTTAGTCATTTAATAGATAAGCAATGAAAAAAAAAAATCGCTCACAGAAAAAAAAGAACAAACGTTTCCTGCTCATTAGACCAAGAATAATACAACTTTCATATAACGAAATTCTCTATAGCGATAGAAAAAGCCTCCCGATCCTAAGGGGTGGATTATAGCTATCATTGAATCGTATCATTGGAAATGTTTGAATAGATCTTTAACAGGGGCGAACGCAGGGGGGGGTTTTGGGGGTTGAAACCCCCCCCCCCCGAAATTTTTGAAATAAAAAAATAACCACTAGCTTTTTTAAAAAAAAAATTAAAATATAAAACATGGAAGCATAAAATTCATCTAAAAATTTCATTCCGTCAAAAATTTTTGAAAAATTCCTTCCAAATGCGGAATCCATTTCAATCGATAAGTTAATTTGCAGGTATTTCATATGTTTTGGAATGACTTTGGTTTTGGTATGTTTTGGCATGATCACCCTTTTCTAGTGTAAGTAAATTTCATATGTTGATGAGAGGTAGTATTTGGTCGTATACAATGGGACCTGCGATAGAAATACATGTATATGAAAATTCACTAACGGCAGTCGCGACCGAAATCTACGAAAATTAAAATTTTCATCACACATACTAAAAACCAGTCGCTCTGGGTCTGTATAAGAATGGGATTGACAATGGCAACTACGAAAGGATATACTTATGTATATGAATAAGCATATGCATACCAATGAACATTGCTTGAGTATGCCAAAAGAAAAACAGCCCAACAGCTTTATAGACATCTTAAATATTTACGATTCGTCCCTATGTAAAACAGCTCATTGTCTTATGCAGATCGGTGCCACACTTCCGGTATCCGTGGCTTCAAGCGAGCGATCTTTTTCATATCAGCAGATTAAAAACTTATCTGCGAAGAAGAACCAGCGAGGAGCAACTGAACGGTTTGATGTTGCTGAACATCTATAAAAGTATTGAGGTTAACTATGAGGACTTTATAAATATAAAAATGGCAAAAGTTCCAAGGCGCATTGATTTAATTTTGTAAAATACTAGCTGTTCTTGTGACTTCGTCAGTGTGGAATAGTGACTTGCAGCAGCAATTTAATTTTTCAGTAACCTATTGTTATATTATTTTACTTAAGTACATTTTTGCACACGATCTTTTTACTTTTTTCATATTTTGCCAAATAGAATTGTTTATTTACAAGTAGTAAGTACAAGTACTTCCGTTCCCATGGGAATAATGGAACAAAGAAAAAAAACAGACAGATTTATTTTTGAAATTTTTGGAATATTAGTAACGACTCCCGTTCTCATAGGAATATGGGAATGAGTTAAAGCTTATGTTACTCGCTCGGCGATAGTGTATCATTTTAACAGTGGAAGAATTTTTGAAATCGGTGCAGTAGTTTCTAAGTTCTCGTTTACGTTCCCGTAGAAATTGGGATAAAACATAAAGTCTATGTCTTTCCTCAGGTCTTAGACTACCTCTGTACAAAATTTCATTTGAATTGGTGTAGTTGTTTGGGCAGGAGACGGTGACATAGAAAGACGACCAGACAGAGCTACTTTTGCATTTATAATATTAGTAAGGACCTGTTCCCGTGGGAGTATTCGGATTAATTGAAGTCTATGTCCTTCTAGATCATCTCTGTATAAGATTTTACTTAAATCGACTCAGTGGTTTGGGCGGGAGATTCTTTCGTACTTGTTATAATATGGAATATGGGGATGAGTTGAAGTTTATGTTACTTGAGGATAGTGAGGCGTTTCGTTAACGGTGGAAGAATTTTTAAAATCGGTTCTGTAGTTTCTAAGTTCCTGTATTCGTTCCCGTTCTCATTAAAAAGGCATAGCCTATGTCCTTTCTCAGGTTCTAGGCTATCTATGTACCTAATTTCATTCAAATCGGTTGAGTAGTTTGGTCGGGAGACGGCAACATAGAAAGCTGGACAGACAGAAATACTTTCACATTTATAATATGAGTTAGGATTCCTTTTTATTTATACAGAGTATAAAAAAGCATAAAAATATTAAAAACAAATTGTTCGTTAATATTTAATATATTTTTTCAAAACCCCCCCCGAAAAATTTTTCTGCGTTCGCCCCTGATCTTTAAGCATGTTATCCTTTGGCCAGGAACGTAAATGATGTACCAATCGATTGGAAATCATTCAAAGAATTTTTTTTGACAAAAAAAATTCAATCGCACATTTATTTTTTTCTTAAAATGTAAATTTCTATTTCCATGATGGAAATCAAAATTCAGGGCAGGAATCATGTAACGCGATAGTTGAGTATCGCATTTTTTTTCTTATCTTTTTTGATGAGAAAACGATTTTGTGTGAAAAGGACATAATTATATTAAAACGACACCAAATAAGGTGTCGCAAAAAATGATCGCAAAAAAGTGATAATCACTTAAATTTGTCAGTTTACATAGAGCAAAATATCTGAAAACGACTATCAACTATCGTTTTCGCGTTACATAATTCCGGCCAAGTTGTTCCGGAAAATTGATTTCCATCATGGAAATAGAAATTCACATTTTTAGAAAAAAATTAACTTGCGTTTGAACTTTTTTTTGTAAAAAAAAAATTCTTTCAGTGATTTCCAATCGATTGGTACATCATTTACGTTCCTGGCTATAATCGGCCCCTAAATAAAATACACTTGACAAGTTTGCAAGCACAATCTTTTTGTACAAGCAAACTGTAGCGTTTGTACCAAAATTTTGCGAAGTATTGCATCTGTGCAAGTCACTTGAAGATTGATTGAATTTGAATCCTGCAAACTTGGGCAAGCCATGCTTAATTGATTTTGAGTAAAATTTACATTTGAAGACGAGAAAAAGATACGTATTGGAAGGAATAGTGCATGGGGCACGTGGTTCCTTGGAAAATGCCATAACGCGCGTATCACTTCTTCATCCAAATGTTTCATTTAAAAAACAATAAGGGACAAATTTTAGCTATCATCTTGCAAAAATTTAAGGTGATTCGCGATCATTTGGTACAAGATTTGCAAGCTATTATTTGCCCCTTATAAAATGTAAAAAGCATACCTTTTTTATGGACTTGTTTAAAATTTCCAGCGTGTTTTTATATTGAAAACTATGTATAAGTTAGTCGTTTAATCACTAATCACTAACGTTGTATCTACTTCTTACACAATTTTGACAGTGCTTGGTTTTCAAAATGAAAAGTTCAGCTCCTAAAAAATGAGTTCATACAGCTACTCGTTATTTTGTCTGTAACTCGTTACTTCAATGGAGACTAAGGCACTGTTCACATGAACGAAAAAATACATAAGTTCTGATAATTTGAAATAGCTAAATGAAATTTAAAATTTCACAAGTAAAAATAAAAATTCGTAACAATCACTAAAAAAGAATTCTGATGAGAATTCTGAATAGAAGCCCAAGAGTTCTAATCAATTTGTTAACTAAATATTTAAAAAATTATTAACAAAATTTTGTTAATATCTTTTTAAATAATAAGTTTAGAAAAAAAATTTACAAATTGTTTAGAACTCTTGTGCTTCTATTCAGAACATCAGAACTCTTTTTAGCGATTTTTGGATTTTTTTTTCGAAAATTTTTCTAAGTCTTTGGAAAACGAATTTTGTGAATAACTTTTTAAATATAAAGTTTAGAAAAAAATTTTCTTAACAAACTGTTTAGAACTCTTGTGCTTCTATTCAGAACTCTCATCAGAACTCTTTTTAAGCAATTTTTTTTTAACTTTGAAAATATTAACTTTTTAAACATCAAGTTTAGAAAAAAAAAAATGCATAACAAATTGTTTAGAACTCTTGTGCTTCTATTAAGAACTCTTTTTTGGCAACTTTTACGAATTTTTATTATTTTTGAACTCAAAGCTTGGTTCACGCTGTAATGGAAAAATTGAAAAAGCACATAGGCCACAATAACGCTCATGGCCTCAATTGTTAAAAGAACTTTCATGTTGATTGATTAGCAGTTCGTACGATAATTAAAAATGTTGTACAATTAAATCAATAGAAAATTATTGTAACCAAGAAATAAATGTAAAATTAAGAAATGCTTCAACCAGCTTGTTGTGCGTAATGGTAAAGAAAGGAAAAAGGTGGCTAGAAAAGCCAAATCCACAATGGATTGAAGAGCCACGTTACCGCGCCGCCGGCATCATCGTTTCAACGCAAAGCTCAAAAGTAATATTTTTAATTAATATAAATATGTACATATGTACAAACAAATAGTTAATGCAAAGTTGAAACGTGTCCCAAAAATAACTTAATTGTAAGATGGATACGATTAAAAGCAGGATTGAACACGTTTTCTATACTTAAAATACACAAAATGAAGAGTTTTATACTTTTTTTTCTACGAGCGAAATAAAAACGCAAATATGTATATTGTAAAATATTGTAGGTAAAAATACTTACTTTGATATAATATTTGCTAGACACTGCTTTTCTTTATATTTACTTTTATATTCACTTTTAAAACTTTTAATACATATATAACATTTAATTGAAGACATGAACTGCACGCTGCACGCCACGAAGTTTTGGAAGTAAATGATGTAAAGCACGTTTCGAAAGCAACCATACAACGATTTTACCTTAGGACTAAGGCAATTTTAAAGAACTAACATAAAATCACCTTAGGAATAAGGTGATTTTATGGCGTCACCTAGAAATTAGCTTAGGCCTAAGGTAAATTTATGTTAGCTCCTAAGGTAAATTTATGTTAGCTCCTTAGGTAAACGGCGTCACCTAGAAATTAGCTTAGGCCTAAGGTAATTTTACCTTAGGAGTTAACATAAATTTGCCTTAGGCCTAAGCTAATTTCTAGGTGACGCCATAAAATCACCTTATTCCTAAGGTGATTTTATGTTAGTTCTTAATGCTATGTCCGCACCTGAAGTTAACCTGGGTTTCGTTCCAGTTTGGTTTGAGTTAACCAAGTAGTGTCCGCATATGCCAAAAAGTTTTAAGTTTATCTTTTTGTCTTAAGTTAAAAAGAGACAGACATAAAGTGTGAGCAGAACGTCAACGACGTATGAGAGAATTCATTCTCTCTCCACTCACTTCCACTCTCTTAAATGTCAAATTCAATAGAATATTGGAAATAGTGCATTCAGCGAACTTGGTTTCGAGTAGGTTATCACGAAACCCAGTGACTAAAAAGGTTTCGTTTTGTATGGCAAACCACTTGGTTATCATGTTGGTTTGGGATTGTTTTGAGTTAAACAAGTTTATCTCTCAGGTGCGGACATAGCATAAGGTAAAATGGAATAATTTTGGAGGGAAAACAACACGTGAGCGTATCCTTTATGCTATGTCCGCACCTGAAGTTAACCTGGGTTTCGTTCCAGTTTGGTTTGAGTTAACCAAGTAGTGTCCGCATATGCCAAAAAGTTTTAAGTTTATCTTTTTGTCTTAAGTTAAAAAGAGACAGACATAAAGTGTGAGCAGAACGACAACGACGTATGAGAGAATTCATTCTCTCTCCACTCACTTCCACTCTCTTAAATGTCAAATTCAATGGAATATTGGAAATAGTGCATTCAGCAAACTTGGTTTCGAGTAGGTTATCACGAAACCCAGTGACTAAAAAGGTTTCGTTTTGTATGGCAAACCACTTGGTTATCATGTTGGTTTGGGATTGTTTTGAGTTAAACAAGTTTATCTCTCAGGTGCGGACATAGCATAAGGTAAAATGGAATAATTTTGGAGGGAAAACAACACGTGAGCGTATCCTTTATGCTATGTCCGCACCTGAAGTTAACCTGGGTTTCGTTCCAGTTTGGTTTGAGTTAACCAAGTAGTGTCCGCATATGCCAAAAAGTTTTAAGTTTATCTTTTTGTCTTAAGTTAAAAAGAGACAGACATAAAGTGTGAGCAGAACGACAACGACGTATGAGAGAATTCATTCTCTCTCCACTCACTTCCACTCTCTTAAATGTCAAATTCAATGGAATGTTGGAAATAGTGCATTCAGCACGCTTGGTTTCGAGTAGGTTATCTCGAAACCCAGTGACTAAAAAGGTTTCGTGTTGTATGGCAAACCACTTGGTTATCATGTTGGTTTGGGATTGTTTTGAGATAACCCAGGTTAACTCTCAGGTGCGGACATAGCATTAGGGGTAGTTTGTTCGTTTTTTATTGGAAAAAGTAAGAAAACAGCGTCAAATAGTCATCCGAAAATGAGGATTCCTTTTAATAACATTTATTTTAGATCTTGGTAAAATTAGATATAGCGTAGGTAAAATTAGATAGGCCATGGTCAAATTTTATTTGGTTAAAGTTACAATGAAATAATGTGGGTGATGCAAGATCAAACATGAGCGTATCCTTAAAGGGGCATTTGAAAGGAAAATTGAAGTTAAATTAAATCATTTTAATAATTTTACGTTCTCATTGCATTTTTCACATCATTATCTCTTTTAAAATCAGTTTTTTAAGGGATTGTTTCTAATTACAAGTTTCCCTATAACAAAAAGCAAATTTGATAAACCAATGGATTATATCCATAGTTAAAAAACTTCATAAATTATTTCTTTAGCTCTTAAAAAAAATCTGGAGTCTAGATTTATTACACAGGGTTGATTTATTTTATGAAATAGGATCTTATATTAGAAAAACAAATCAAAGTGTGTTTTGTTTTATACTTAATTTGCATTTGGCTGAAGTTAAAGGCTTTATTCATTAAGGCGCAAATTATAGCTATATCATTGAAAAAGCATAATAGAAATGTTTGAATGGATTTCTTAGCATGTTATCCTTTGCTAAGAAATGCGAATTTTGTACCAATCGATCGGAAATCAACAAAATAATTGTTTGCCATTAAAAAAAGTTCAGACGGAATTTTTTTTCCGGAAAGATGATTCTGTCACTGAAATAGAAAAACCTAATTTTAACAAGAAATAAATGCGGAATTGAAATTTTTTTTTCTCAAACAAAATTATTTGACTAATTTCCCATCAATTGGTATAACATTTGCATTCCTGGCCAGAAGAAAACATGCTAAAAATTCCATTTAAACATTCCAATTATTCTTTTTCAATGAAAGCTATAATTTGCGCCTAAACATCTCTTAGACATTTATTGCATTTATCTATATCCACTTCGGCTGCAGTATAAGGAATAATAGAACCCCCATCTAAATCGATTGATTTTTCGGTTTTCAAACAAAGTTTTCATGTTCTTGCATGGATAAATAAATATAATAACAAAGAAAAAGAGATTGTGAAAATATATAATTTTTATTGTTTCCTTTTTTTTAATTTTATTCGGAAATCTCAAGGCTTATGGACATATTCTATCGAACCAATTATTATTGATACAGTTTTATTTATACAAATGTATATCTCATAATTAAATAAAATAAATATAATAAAATAGGTAAAATTTATTTATTATTTTTTTCTTTGCTAAAATAAATTTAACCTAGGACCTAAGTTGATTTTACCTAAGACCTAAGGTGATTTTACCTAAGGCCTAAGGTGATTTTCCCTCCAAAACTCGAATCATTGTTTTTTGCGCTTTTGGTGGGAAAATCACCTTAGGCCCTAGGTAAAATCACCTTAGGCCCTAGGTAAAATTTATTTTTTTTTTTTTTGCTGAAATAAATTTTACCTAGGGCCTAAGGTGATTTTACCTAAGGCCTAAGGTGATTTTCCCTCCAAAACTCGAATCATTGTTTTTTGCGCTTTTGGTGGGAAAATTACCTTAGGCCTTAGGTAAAATCACCTTAAGCCCTAGGTAAAATTAATTTTTTTTTTTTTTGCTGAAAAAAATTTTACCTAGGGCCTAAGGTGATTTTACCTAAGGCCTAAGGTGATTTTCCCTCCAAAACTCGAATCATTGTTTTTTGCGCTTTTGGTGGGAAAATCACCTTAGGCCTTAGGTAAAATCACCTTAGGCCCTAGGTAAAATTTATTTCAGCAAAAAAAAAAAAAAATAAATTTTACCTAGGGCCTAAGGTGATTTTACCTAGGGCCTAAGGTGATTTTCCCACCAAAAGCGCAAAAAACAATGATTCGAGTTTTGGAGGGAAAATCACCTTAGGCCTTAGGTAAAATCACCTTAGGCCCTAGGTAAAATTTTTTTCAGCAAAAAAAAAAAAAATTAATTTTACCTTGGGCCTAAGGTGATTTTACCTAAGGCCTAAGGTGATTTTCCCACCAAAAGCGCAAAAAACAATGATTCGAGTTTTGGAGGGAAAATCACCTTAGGCCTTAGGTAAAATCACCTTAGGCCCTAGGTAAAATTTATTTCAGCAAAAAAAAAAAAAAATTTTACCTAGGGCCTAAGCTGATTTTACCTAAGGTCTAAGGTGATTTTCCCTCCACAACTCGAATCATTGCTTTTTGCGCTTTTGGTGGGAAAATCACCTTAGGCCTAAGGTAAAATCACCTTAGGCCCTAGGTAAAGTTTATTCATTATTTTTTTCTTTGCTGAAACAAACCTGTGTAAAAAACAACAACAATACAAAATTTCGTTGAAGGTCAAGAAAATAAAACATTTGTATATTTTTAAAAACTATAATAAATTTTTTTTTTCCTTTATATTTCCTTTTTTTTAGGAAGAATTCAAAACTTTTTGCCGAACAAAAAAAAAAATATCGTAAAATTAACGTAGGTAAAGTTGCCTTAGTTCTAGGCAAAATTATGTTAGCAAAATAACATATCACCGAAAAAATTCCCCAGGAAAAAATTAGCTTAGGCCATAGGTAAAATTGCCTTAGTTCTAGGCAAAATTATTTTAGAAAAAAAATATTTTAGCAAAAAAAAAAATCCTAGGTAAAATTAACCAAGGTCTAAGGTAAAATTACCTTAGTCATAGGTAAGAGTCTAACATAAATTGCCTTAGTTCTAGGCAAAATTATGTTAGGAAAATAACATTCTAGGTAAAAAAAATTTCTAGGTAAAATTAGCCTAGGCTTAGGTGAAATTACCTTATTTCTAGGCTAAAATTTTACAATTAATTGCCTTAGTCCTAAGGTAAATTTATGTTAGGAAATATTTTCCATACAAAAAAATTTACCTTATCCATCTAAGGCACGGTAGCCTATTCTAGGTAAATTTAGCTTAGGATTTTCGAGCATAAATTGCCTTAGAACTAAGGCAAAATTATGTTAGAAAATAACTTCCATACAAAAAAATTCACCTTAGGCAAATAAGGCAATTTTACACAGTCTTTTTCTCTGGGTGTTGCTAACTTACTAACTGGGGATAAGCCTTTTATTTAAATAAACATTAAATCACCTTAATTAACCTAATCTTTCATATCGTTATTTCCTTAATTTCATAAAACAGAATGCGCAGTGCGTAACCATTGTCATTGAGTTAAAAATTATTGCATGTTTTCCTACAAATTATGCAGCTAATCATAAAACATTTAGAAATACTGTCATATACGAAATAGTTTCTTATTAGCTTTTGATACAAAGAACTATCGACGGCGACGCGCAATTAAAAATTCTTTTTTAAATCCAATAAGAATGTGTACAAATAAAAATGTGTAGCTTTGAGTCAGCTACTGAAGAAAACAACTGTAAACGGGTAGGTATTACTAATGTTATCTATCACCAGCGGCGGCTTTATGTGTTCGCGTTGAACTTTGTATTCATTTATTGTTATTTGCAAGCTATAATCGACTTAAGAGTTCTCCTATCATTGAACTCCAAATAGGTGATTTGCAAGATAATCTATGGCGCGAATCTGATACTCTGATAAAAGCTATTACTCCTATATCACAAGTAATCGCCTTCTTTTCGCTTTTTTGTCGAATAATTGTATTGATTAAATTTGTCTTTATGCTCATTCGTGTACTCACAATTGAAAAGTAGAACAATAACATAACATGGGAAAAAATAATATTCTCTTTGTTTTCTTCAAAGTAACAACAAAAACCAAAAAAGACTCACAAAGTGCATGTTGAAAGTGGGAAGCATGCTATCAGTTTATTGTTGCCGTTGCTTTATACTTCAATATCGACGTCATATGCAATTGAGTCAGCTGATTTTATTTGTTGTGTACTTTGAGTTTGAATCTCCTACGCTGTCAATGATGTAAATAATTAGTAAAACGTACGATGCCATCCATATTCATTAGAATCGGTTCACTTTCTGTTTAGTTCAAAGCTTAGACGATGTCTAAATTTAGTAAGCGGAAAATTTTAGTGCGTCATTGATTATGAAACCGAATTGCTTGTAGTGAGGAAGGCATAAAATCTTCTTTTTAAACAACGTTTATTTTGTGGAGATCTTGCAACGTAATTGATGCTGAAAAACGTAAATAACTAGTTGTGTGTTGGGGTTTTATCTAGCGTATAGCTAAAGTATTCTATTGTGGCCCCATGCAGACTCGAACTTGAGGTTTGCCACCCTACCATGATCTTTTTACCTTTTGGTAAAACTTTCTAGTCCCATTTCAATCATGGCATCTCTCGAGCGAGCGATTCTTAAGCTTAAGCCGCACATACATATTTGTGGTTCTGACGTCACATAAAAAGTTGTAAATTCAACGCAAATGCTATACGTAGATCAGTGTAGGCAAACTCGCATATATAAGGGTGTTCAAAAGCCGCACATTAGTCGAAAAGAAAGCGAGGTACTAAATGCTATTTTGGCATTGGATATGATTTATTTACAATCAATTTTGTTTAATGTTTTCATAATTAATCAATAGAAAAAATTAACAAAATAAATAAATAAAATACTCAAGTCTAGATCTAATATTTCAGTATGTATTGTACTCATGAACACAAAAACAGTCTACTGCCAACACACTTAGCTTCGCTCATTTTATAATTTTTTTTTAACTGAAAACCGATCACAAATAAACCTCAAGAACATGATAACAACAATGCTCATCAGCAGAATCATTAGTTTCGAATTGGGGAACTACAAAACAAGCAGAATGGCCAATAGAGGAACCCCACAAGGAGAAGTTCTATGTCCCCTACTGTGGAGCCTGGTCGTAAACAAATTGTTAATTGACCTAGAGGACGAAGGTTTCAAAACCATAGCCTATGCCGATGATGTAGCAATTGCCGTTTCAGGCAAGCACCCACAAACCCTAGCTGAGCTGATCAAAACAGCACTTAACAAGCTTAACAATTGGGCTGTAGATTGTGGTCTGAACATCAATCCACACAAAACGGAATTAGTTCTCTAAACGAGGAAATACAAAATTCCGGACTTCAGACCCCTAACTATTAAAGGGGTAACTCTCACACTGTCAAATCAGGCTAAATATCTAGGTCTCATTTTTGACAAAAAAGTGACCTGGAAAACCAATATTGAGGAAACAGTAAATAAAGCCAACGTGGCATTCATCTTTTGTAAAAAAGCCATTGGCATGGGGTTTCTCTTCCCATATCACCCATTGGCTGTTTACCTCGGTAATTAGACCGATACTGACAAAAGGGGTGATAGTCTGGTGGACCGCACTAGACAAGATGATCAACTACAACAAGCTGGCCAAAGTTAAAAGAACGGCTAGTCTGTGTATTAGTGGCGCACTGAGGACAACCCCATCGGACGCTCTGAATGTACTACTAGATCTCACACCCCTAGATATCTTCAGCAAACAAGTCGCAGCTAGCTCAGCTACTCGACTCAGAGCTACATCACAGTGGACCAATAATCAAATCGACCACACTACCATTCTAGATAACTTTAGATTCTTACCGCATCGATCCGACTACACCACTCCCAAGTTGGTGTTTGACAATAATTCCAAGTAAACATACCTTCAAGAGAAGCTTGGGAAAATGGCACTCTTTTGGAAAATGAAGCAATACACTTTTACACCGATGGTTCAAAAACCATCGAAGGGGTGAGAAGTGGAATCTGCTCAGAAAAACTGAACCTCAGTCTTTTCTTCCGCCTACCCGATCATTGTAGTGTGTTCCAAGCGGAAATTCTGGCGATTAAAGAGGTGCTGTCTTGGCTCAAAGAAAACAAAGAAAACGTCATATGCTCCACGGATATTCGAATCTTCTCAGACAGCCAAGCTGCTCTTAAATCTCTTGCCTCTGTCTCTACAAAATCCATCACGGTCCAAAATGGTCAGATGTCTCTGAGGGAGATGTCAAATCAGTTTAACATTCACCTTTCATGGGTGCCAGGGCACAGGGACATACCAGGCAACTGTATGGCAGACGAACTAGCCAAAAATGGCACGACCACTTCCCTACGCTCAGAATGGAACAACATAGGTGTACCTATCGCTACATGTAAACTCCTACTTAGACAAGACGCTTCAGGGATAACAAACACTAGATGGACTGAGAGTAGCAACTGCCTTGCAACCAAAAAAGTTTGGCCTTGTGTAGACTCGAAAAGCTCGAAGAGTTTGTTAGTCCTGAATTGCCTGTATCTAGGTTCTACCATAGGTGTTCTTACGGGACACTGTCTAATAGGGAGACACGCCAAGAAACTTGGTGTGTTTTCCAATGATTTCTGCAGAAGCTGCATGGACGAGGAGGAGAAAGAAACCGTTCAACACCTTCTTTGCTCATGCCCGGAACTACTTCATACAACGAAAACTCATCTCGGTGAATTCTTCTTCGATGATACTAGCTTACATAGACCCTAAAAGTCATTCGAAATACATTAAAAGGTACCAACATTAGGTAGGCAGCAACCCCTGCCGAAACGTTGGGAAAGTTAATGTAACTTAATTGTTTCATTACAAAAATCACAGTGACCAAAAAAGCCGACGGAAAACAGATTTCCACTTGAACTTATATCCAAAAAATTGGTCAATAAATCATCTCTATTAAAAGTTGCGCATGGTTCGACTAGCAGGTGATTAACCGGCTAGTCCCGTAATGGAAGATTAATAAGTGATCAACTCGTTAATCTTACATCGGGTTTCTGAGATCAGTAGGTGATTAACTTGCTGATCTCTGTGATATCACAATGGGCCCTTGCGGCCTAAGTGTGTCAGGCAATGTACTCATTGGCTGACAGCCACTTCCACCTAACCCAAACTATACCTCACAACCACTACGTATTCACAAAAAAACAAAAATTGTGCGAGGGTGTCCAGACGAGGTGCAAAAAGTCGCACATTTATGTGCGGTCTCGCCGTCCGTCGGTCGCACATCGTCCTTTGCGTGCATGTGCGGACTGTCCCCCAAAAGGAGTTCAGACTATATGGGTCAAAGCCGCAAATTATGACGTAAAAATGACGTCAGAACGGCAAACGTTTGCGGCTTTTATATGCCGTCTACACGTAGTTTTATGCTTCTTCTTTTTCTTTTTGAGAACTCGGTGTTCTTTCCTTCTTTAGAACAATTGTTTTTTTAAGTGCGTGGTTTTCAATCTGATAATACTTTTTCAGAGTTGGTCTTTTTAAGTGATTTATCTTCAATTCTGTATTCCATTGCATCCTGGGAATAATTGAGATTGCATTATCACTGGAAATTGCTGTTGGCCCCGTTTTTATATAATTTCGATTTTTAAACATTGTTAGTTATATCCAAGATCGTGTTAGTTAGCTTACATAAACATCGCTGGACTATTTTGTGGGGCTATGTGAAGTCCATTGTCTACGCAGATAAGTCTGAGACGATTGACGCGTAGCAGGAAAATATTCGATGCTTACGTCCCCAAATGTTGCAAAAAGTATTTGGAAATTGGGCTTCTCGGTTATAATTTATTCGAACCAGCCGCATCGGCCTGAAATCGTTTCTATTGCGTAATAAAAAAACCCTTATATTTAAAGTAAAGTTGAATTCTCGGTTATATCATTAAATAATATGCGTTTTAAATCTTTTTGAAAATCACCCGTCAAAAAGAACTTTTTCTAGATCTCTTTGTACTGATCAAAGGCAGATCGAGTGAAACCCAAAACATCAGAGGCTGCGGTTCTGATGGTTTGTTGGCATTGCTGCCACTGGTCTTCAATGCATAATACTGGTGGCATAGGATTCAAGGATACTACAAGGTAGTATTCCGGGTCAAAGTTGAACCCTCGGAAAGTTCCGACATCAAAAACGCTGCTGTCTTACGTATGGATCGCAACATGGTCAATTTTTCAAAATTTATTTTTTTTTTTTAATTTTAATTGCCTAAGAGTAGACAGTGAAATTTAGGTAAAAGACCAATATACAAATCATACTTTCCGGGTTTTGATATCTCAATTTGATCTAATACTTTTCACTTGCAAAAAGGGTTGGCAATGTTTAAAACATTTCCTTTAAAATCTTAAAACATGGATTTGATTTACGTTTGACAGAACAAATGTTTTTGCATGTGTGCGTGAATTCAGATTAGATCCTCCAACCAAATGGGAGTAGATCTTTGACATTTATGTCGATTTCCTTTGCAAAAACAAAAGCACTCTAAAAAAGTGCTTTATTTTCGTGCTCACTGGAACAGAAAAGACAAAATTCTTTTTTTATCATTGTATGTGTGCTATTTTTGACAGCCAACTCTTCCCGTTTGTTTTGTTCTGCAATTTATATAGAAAGAATGTTTTCGAAACTTTATTAATAAATGCACTAGGAAGAAACCTCCTCATCCGAATAATTGTACACAACACTTTGAACAAAATTATTCACAGAATGCCTTTCGTTTTGTGTAAGGAATTTCAGAATTTCAAACACTTCTTCGTTGAAATCAGAACAAGATGACGACTCATAAATATTTTGATAATTTCAGCTAAAATTGAGCGATCCATTTTCACAAAATAGTTTATTGTTTATTTTTATTATCTCTCTTTCGCAGTCCTTTAACCAAAAATGCAAAATAATCAAACTGCAAACTGGTAAACGTCAAATTTTTTGTGTTGGTGTACGTGAAAGTGCGTGTAAATCTTGCCTCTGAATCGAGATTCGTAAAAGTGCTTTTTTGGGGCAAAAAAAAAGTGATCTAGTGCCTCAATGTAACATATTTCGAGCAAAAAAGCACTTTTAAAAGTGCTTTTGTGTACCACTGGAAAACGACATTAGAGTAACTACGGATTTACTTTTTTTTTTTTTCAATGAAACATGGAAAATGGAAAAGGAGTAACTCTTTTCATCACTGAGCTGAGTAAATTTTTTCATCACTAAGCGCGGGGCGAACCTTGGCGCCAACAAACATCTTTTGATAACGACTTCGATTTCGGGCGAGTTGTCTCTAGTTTTGCACTCTAAGTGGGATGAGGTCTTTTTTCACTTGTTTGTACCACTTTAGACGAGGCGTTCTTCTTTCGCGATTTCCCTGCCATGTGCTTTCGAAAACTCGTCGAGCCGGAGCGTTGATGTGCATCCACTGTGCATGTCCCAGCCATCGTAGTCTCGCACTGCGTACTCTTTTAGCTATGCCCATATCGCGATACAGGTCATACAACTGGTTGTTGCATCTTTTTCTCCACACATTCTCCTCGCATAGTTATGTTATCTGTGTTCATTGTGAACTTTTGTCCAATTTATCGATGTTCTCTGTTCTTATTTGATGACAGCCCTCATTAACCATCGAACCCATTTTTGCCGCTTCCTTGGTTTTGGGAGACAGTCGGCAATCTTATCAAAATTTACGTGGTTATCGCCCTAACAAGCTTACTCTTCAACGTCTATCCGACTTTTCCTTTTCTTTTTGAGGAAGATATCAACATTCTTGGCCCAGTTACGATAGGCGTGTTTAATGAAAAAAAGAGCAGAGCAGACAAGAAATGAGATAAATGTCAGGCAATTTAGAGCAGAACAGCTGGTGTCAAAAGTCAGCTGATAAGAAAGCAACAAACATTTTGTGACCTTAGCTAGTTTGCAAAATTTATGTTTGGTACGCTATTATAATAAAAATCTATATGCGGAAACATTGGAATCAAAACTAAACTAACATGCGATGTTAATTCAATTGATTTTAAGTTAAATTCGATTTCAAATAGATTGCAAAACGCAAAATATAAACAAAAATATTTGAATCAAATGTCAACAGCTGATTTTGACACTTTTGCTCCACTCTACTCTTATGGCACTTTCCATTGGACAAAAAGAACCGTCCAGGAGCGTCCAGAAGCGTTCTCAAACCGTTCCATTGGTGCAAAAAGATCGCTTCTCATGATTCTGAGGAGTGACAGCCGCTTCTCGATTTGAAGTGAGAATCGACTCGAGAAGCACTAACACATGTTACTCAAATGTCAAAAGGAAAAGTTTCCACAGGAAATATTTTTTATGTGCTATAGATGTTTCACTCACACAAAGCCAACACGTTAAGTTGAGCAAAAACAGTTTTAGGTGTTCCATTGGTTTTCAGAATGAGTGCTTCCCCGAGTGAAACCAATGGAAAGCGCCATTACTCAAAAGCAAGTGCAGAAAATGCTGCTCTAAAAGCTCTAGGAGCAGGTCATTAAACACAAAAAGTTCTTGCTCGGAGTAAAAAAATTTGTCATTAAACACCAAAAAGCTGCTTTTTTCTGCTCTAGATCGATCTAGAGCAGGTCATTGAACACACTTAATATAAAAAAGTTTACTTTTCAAAAGGAAGAAGCATGTCCTTAGTTAAGAATAGTGCCGCCAATAGTGCTTCTGACTTTCAAAAACCCTTCGGAACCTTATCTATTATTTGGCCATTTAAATATTTTTATATGTATGAACTCAGTACTAATGATTTTATCCATAGCATTTATACTATTTTACCATTTATGACATCTAAGTTTAAATATGTGTTTAGCTTAATTAACAAAATTTCATTTTCTAGGCTATTCCTTTCTGGTTACATGGATAACATCATTTGTGATGGTCATAGTACACGAAAGGGTGCCCGACATGAAACGATACCCTCCGCTTCCCGATATTTTTCTCGACAATGTTCCCCACATACCCTGGGCGTTTCACATGTGTGAAATAACCGGAACACTCATGTTCAGCATCTGGTGCTGTGTTTGTATTTTTCACAAATACCGCATGGTACTATTACGACGTTTTTTTGCGCTAGCTGGAACTGTTTTCCTCCTTCGTTGTGTCACCATGTTGATAACATCACTCAGCGTGCCCGGAACACATTTGCAATGTAACCAAAATGATTATAAAGTTGATGATAACAAGTAAGAAACTACATATACATATATATTTCCGCATACAAATGAATCTAAAATATTTATATTTCTTGTATTTGTCCAGCTTAACAATTTCAGAAGCTGTATCGCTTCGAATATCCCGCGCGTACACCATTTGGAGTGGTTTGGGAATGTCCATCCAAGGCGTACGAACATGTGGGGATTATATGTTTAGTGGACATACGGTGGCCTTAACCTTATTAAATTTTTTCATTACCGAATGTAAGTTGAAATATATATTTATTCAACACTGAATCTAGTCAGTTAATAGTTTTCTTTGATTGCAGATACTCCAAGGAATCTTTATTTTTTACACACATTAACATGGCTTCTCAACATGTTTGGTATTTTTTTCATCCTAGCCGCACACGAGCATTATTCGATCGATGTTTTTGTTGCGTTTTACATAACGTCGCGTTTGTTTCTCTATTATCATACGCTAGCAAATAATCAGGTAAACTAGAAAGGGAGTTGTATTGTATATATTTTCTATTAAATAATTTTTCAACTGCAGGCTCTGATGTCTAGGGACTCGAACCGTACACGCATTTGGTTCCCTATGTTTAGCTATTTTGAGAACTCGGTTGATGGCATAATTCCCAACGAATTCGACACATTTGGAACATTATGTTCAAAAATATTCAATTGCGTCATCTGTGTAAAGGATTCGTGTATGCTAACCACACGACGTATTTGGCTTCATCAACCTTATTTAGAGGCCATACAAAAGAACATCGCTAGTACAACTGGCACCGGCAAAGATATTAATTCCAAAGTGAAAACAGCACAAACCTCATCAGCATCTTCCAATTCAATTGGCCAGAAGACTCAATCAACATATGACTATGGTTCATCAAATGAAAATCAGGCAACTGAAAAAGAGCTTCCAAAGAGTGTCATCCAGCCGATTCAACCAATGGAGGCAGGTCAATCAGAGGACAAGAAATCCATCTAGCTTTTTATGTGTAGTATTATCATTTCTTTTTTTTTTTTTCTTTTGGGATCATTCCAAATTATTTAATGAATTTTAAATTCAAATTAAACAAACAAAAAAATCTTCATAAATTTCATATTATTTCTTTTTTTTTTTAATTGATAAAAAAATTATTTATTCAGATAGCATAGAGTTTATATTGCCTTTTACATATAAAATATGATTAAAAATGTAGATTTTTGTAAATTGAGCTCGTAAAGTTGGATCAACGGAATGAATAAAAATTTAAAGTAAACGTACAACATAAACGAAACAAAATATAAAAAAATGTTTGTATGTATTTTTTTAATTGTAACTGGGTGACATCTTTAAACTGGTACGTGCAGCAAAATATTCGACAGTTAAATTATGAGATTTTCAATGAGGCTTTTCAAAAGACCGATAGAAAGGTCTAATGATATACAATACATATATTACAGGCTTTGTGGTGCATACATCCCCCTTCAAAATCGTAGTAGAAGCCAACTACACAAAAATATTTTTAGAACTGAAGCAACCTGTTTTACATACAGTCAGTAGTAACTTCTTCTACTTATCTCGCTCCGTCAAGGAGCGCTCTGAAACCGTTCCAATAGTACAAAAAGATCGCATCTCATGACTTTGAGAAGTGATAGCCACTTCTGAATTTTGAATTGAGAATCCACTTATACATGTAACTCGAGTGTCGAACAGAAAATTTTACTTCACTTACAAAGACAAGTGGTCAAAGCTGAACAGAAATAATTTTAATTGTTTGATTGTTTTTTAAAACGAGTGCTTCCCAATCCCAGAATGAAACCAATGAGAGCGACATAAGAATCCTCTATAGAATAACGGAAAATAACAATTTTTAGATCAAATCGAGAATTGTTCTTGTCATTTGCCAATTGCTGCTAATTTCGGTCAAGAAGGCAATTGAGAAACAAAGGCCTCTCTAGGAAAACGAAGGTCTCAATCCTGTTATACCGTAGAATCATAGACCACACCTAAATCGAATAAAGAAGCCCTTGCTCATTTCGAAAGAAAAATAATGCGAATGATCTTTGGTCCCGTTCATCCGGACGATTCAGCTAAACCGCAGCATAAGCTTAGTACGCATTGCAACACTACGCGGGGTTGAATATGTAGAGCGGATAGACATCAACGCTTGGCTTCGTCGAGTTTTCGATAACACATTTGGCGTTTTTCTTTTTTAGTTCCGAACCGTGAACTGAACGGAGAACGAACAGCGTGAACGTGTTCTGAACTGAGCTATGTGAAGTTGGCTGCGCTCAGACTCTTGCTCTAGATGCCCCGTCATATTATTTCGAGCACGTAGAGCGCGCTCGCGTAGTGTTCTGAAGAAAAAAGAAAAGCATTTTGAGCGTTCAGATGTCGCTGAACTGAAAAAGAAATATTCTTACGTTTTTGACGTTTCACTTCTCTGTTCGGAACTCAAAAAGAAAAACGGCTATTGTATGGAAGTATCGGAAGTGAGTATACCACTCAAGGTTTGTTATACATAAGAAATGTTCACATATCAAAAATTTAATAAATGCTTAGAATTAAATTACCTGTGGCGTGATGTCTGCCTGTAAACCAGGAGGTTCGTGGAAACAAAAATGTTTTTTGACAGACATCGCCTTTCGCGAGGATTTGGCAAATCATCCGTTAGTTAGTTAGTTGCCATGAAAAGCGCTTTCTAGATTAGCCGCTTGGAATCAGCAAAAAATTGTAGGGCCCCTCAATTCCCTCAAAGGCAATGTTTGTGAGAAATGCGCTATGGTCGATGCTGCTCGTACCGTTGAGCCACCCTATTTATTTTTATTAATTTAGGTTAAATAAGATAATATGCAGCAAATTGTCTTCAGAGAAAAATTATAGACTTAAGCTTCTTTTTTAAAAAAACTTTTCATTGGCGTAGCCAAAAATGGCTGAGAATTTTTCACCCTCTATTAATTAATATACCCCGTCTCTCTAGGAGGAGATGTTAGCAACTGTAGGAAAAGAAAAGTGGTACTATACTTAATGAAACATGTCTTTTTGGATTGCATATGTTTTCCGTCCCTTTTAGTTTGATATAGCAATTAATACAAAAGAAACAAATAGTAAATAATAAACGATTGAAATTCTGCAATTAAAAAAAAAAAACATTTATTTATTTTGTTATTTTTCGAAGACATTATTTCGAATTTTGGTTTTATTGTTGTGTGTGTTTTCTTATAATAATAATCCAAAAATACAAATATAAATTATATACTTAACTAAATTTGTTTCTTACAACCAAAGGAAATTTTACAATAATTAAATTGAAAATAAATAGTGAAAGCTTTCCTCAAAGTATAACATTTCATTTAAATCTATTTTATTTTTGTTTTTTAATACAATATTTAACTTATGAGCAAAAAGTTTGTGGAGAAGAAATTATTTTTAACACCTATGCAGTAAATATCACAAAGTCAATGAATGTATGTGAGGGTAGGTGAGTGATTTGTGAGTTTGAGATGAAGTTTTTTTTTAGAGTCAAAGAGTATTGCTTGTTAGTTTTTTGGGCGATGCTTTTTGTTCTTTTTATTTTATTTAAAAAGCCTTAATGATGCATATTTCTAATATTTTATACAGTATTTACAATTATAACTAATTTCAATGACTGATAGGAAAATTAAAAAGATGTCATCTAAAACTAATACCACATTTTTTACTTATTTGTGGCGTATGTATTGAAGCAACTGAGAGCAGCAATGGAATATCGTTTTCGGTTAGATTAAGGGCTGATGTGACAGCGTTCAAGGAACAAAAATCGGTGGCTAGTAGAAAGGACGCAAGTGATTCTGAATGCATATAGATTTCTTGTAGTTTTGACTCCAGGAAGGACAAACACTAAGTTAAGTAAATGAAAGAAAAGATTGAGATTAGTTTCAATCCATTGGAACATTGTTTTCAACTTACTTCGTATGCTGGTATCCCTGAGTTGTTCATTGTGTACACTGTTTCAAGCATTGAAGCAACTAGTTGTGACATTCCAACCGGTCCACTTACAACACTGGAAAATGGTAGGATTTGGTTTTGTGCTGATATGATTTTCACATTCCTGGAAAATTAATAATAATAAAATTAGTTTTGCAAAAAAGAAACTCGCAGAAATTACTAAGCATACCAGTTCTGCATATCGGCTATCACGGCAACATTTTCCGCTGGTGTGGAAATTAGCGAAGCGGAGTGTGTAGCTAGGGTGAGATCCTCTTTGACGTTTTGCTCCCATTTGCTTGGAGGCGCTGATGTTCCCTTTTGAAAAACAGAAAAAATAGTCAAATTTTTTTTCTTCCAAATGATAGGTAAATAATATAAAAAACAATAAATAAATAGGACGGCGCAACAAGGCGCAGAGCCACGGGGCCTAGTGCATTTCACTAAACCATACCTTATGAGAGAATTGAAGCGACCTACATTTTTTTGCCGATTTCGAACTACTTATAAAGAAAGTGTTTTTAATGGCATGGAAATTGCTTATTCCTCACGAAAGGCAATACCCATAGGAAAACTTTTTTGCTTCAGACACGCTAACTATTAAGCCACGGACATAACAGAAAAGTAAATACAAGAGATTAACAACATTCATTCTTTTCTCGAGTACTTATAAAAAACAAGGACAGCAACCTATTAAAGATGTTTGACTATTCTTCTAAGTCAAACATCAAAAGACAAAGAAACGACAAACCAATTCATAGAATAAGTTTGCTTTTTTGGTGTTAAATTCTATTGCAAGACTTATCAGTATATCAAAACGGGTAGATTTCTTAATCATTAATTCTTACCTGTAAAACCATATCGGACACATAATGATCGTTAATACTCAAAAACAGTGACGGACTGAATCCAGATTTTAGTTTAATATCACACTTTGTTACTGCATCTTCTTCCATTTCCTGTTCTTTGGTTCCAGGTATTGGTAGAACTATCAAATTCAAATCTGTTGGCTTCCGAGCTTTCTTCATTTTAATACTTCTAGTCTCCACCGACGACACAGGCGATGAAGATTGGGGGGCACAATTATTGCTTTCTATGGACGATTGCTTGTTATATACGGAATGGTCATCATCTGTATCGAATTCCAATTCAGTAGCGTTTGATGGTGTCTGATATGACTTGCTGGCATTTGTTGAAATCTGACAAAACTCACAATAATCGGATGTAATTGAAACATCTTCTTTGGCAGGCGCTTCTGCAGTTGCTAGCAATGAGCTTGTACCAGCAACTGCTGCCGAAGAACTAGCATACATTTCCAGTTTTTGTGGTTTTTCCATGAAATCATAATCGCTGAGGTTCTTGTTTTTCATGTAGTTCGCATAGATCTGAGGATATTGGGCGAAATCGAATTTCACGCCGGAATGTTTCTTATGGGAATTGTGATGGGGACAGATGGATTTCTTTGACGGCAACGAGGTGATATCGGTTGCTGATTGTAATTGACTCTGAGGATTATTTTCATTGAGGTCTTCAGTACTTCGTTTGATATTCACTAGTCGTTCATTGTCACCTAAAACAAATACCACTCCTCCCTTGTCATCTGTTTGTTCCTTTTGTTTTTCCAGAATTGTTTGTTGGTTTTCCAAGTGTTTTACTTCTTCCTCGGTGTATATTACTTCCCTAATGGTTTCAATGCCCCAATTCAGACGGCTTCCAGTACCACCAACACTGTTTTTTGTTATCATATCCGATAAACTGACGTATTTTTCATGGATAGGTTTTACCTCAGGATATTCATTGTTGCTGCTTTGGCAACTGATTGACCCTTTGAAACCATTAAAGCTTGTTGATCGCTTTGCTAGCTTTCTATTCATAGGCAATTTAGGTAGGTCTGTGCAACTGAGGCCTTCTTTTACAGTTGGCGTCCAAAAGAAGGCATTCTTTTTTTCTTGAATAACATTATCACTAGACTCTATTTCGATGGCTTCAACAACACAAGCGTCATCATCTTCGGATGGTTCCATAATAACTTCAACATTCTCTGGTGATGTGATTGTAAGCTTTATTTTATCTTTGAGACGATCATCCTGTCTTTTTAAACAACCTTTCATAATACCGGGGTCCATTAGATAGTTGCCTATCCTTAACTCCTGTTGTACAAATCTAGAATCACGATACTGAAGAACGTTTGGAATATCGTTCATTTTGCTTATACTAATTTCTTGTGGCAGCTCGGTAGAAAGTTCATCGTTGCTACCAAACAAGGCACTTAAATTAGTCTTACAAGTTGCATTTCTCTTGAGTCCACCCAATCCTTTTTTAGAAGAGGGTATATTCGATGACATTGACGAAAAAAAATTACTAACATTGTTGCTCGAATCACTTTTGAATGAAGCTTGATCATTGGTCTGATTCATGATCAGGTCATTGATCACGTCTTTGTTAAAGTCTTCCGATTTTGTCGATCGTCTAACCTCACCACATCGAATGAAATAGGTTAGAATATTGAGCAAACGTTCCGTCGGAAGTTTTTCTGTTCCGTAAATGATAGTTCGAGATAGTTTAGGAGGCGTTCCGACAGCACCGTACAAATCACCTATTTGTGCCCACAACACATTGTAGGGGTATTTTTGAGATATTTCAAGAAGTTTTGCTCTTTGTTCAATGGCGGCAGCGCGAGATTTTGACGGAGAATTAAAGTTTGAAATTGTTGAAACCCAACCAAGATGATGAGTAAGAATGGCTGTTAATACCGTACTGACAAAACTACAAGAAAAATAGAGAAAAAAAAATCGGAACTCATTAGGTTTTCTGTTTTATTTTTTGGGTTACTTACAAATTCGTGTTTTTGGTATCAGCTACGGATAAGAGCGAGCACAGCTCATGAAGGAACCGGTCAGCCACACTTTTAGAGTATTTACTGCCACTTGTTGTTATGCTCAGCCAAACAGGAACAGTAATTCGTGGCGCTTTGAAAAGATCTACCAACCACTGTGTTGTTGCTTTCCATGCATTAACCATAATCTAAAACAAACAAAAATCATTTTTCTATTAAATAAAATGTTTGAAAATTTCGTGTTGTAAACTAACCTGTAGAAAATCTTTATGATTAATGTACGCCTTCTCTGATGAAACTCTCAAACGACTCAGCATAGATTCCAAGAGAGCAATGTGCTCTGAACAAAACATTTCCATTTCCTCCTCAAAAGACTCACTCATGGTGATACATACTGCCAGACCAAGCCTAGGTCGGCGAGCCATTCTGTGAGTATAACTTGCATCCCGTCGACGACCTATCTCAGGATTACTTCGACTCTCATTCGCTACACTAGTACGACGATGATGCGGAGCAACACATCCTTCGCTTCCCCCACTAGTCTGGGCTGTGTTGTGAAAATTGTTATCACTCAAGAAGCCAATGAAATCATTGATAGAATTTTGATTCTCAAATGATGTTAAGAGATTCCTAGAGATTCGTCGTTGCAAACTTCCATCACTCGATACGTTGCTACTTTGTGCAGTTGATGCAAAATAGGACGAATCGAGACTGAATTTTCGCATCGATTCTGGATCGGACATAACTGAACCTAAACTACTTCGAGTTGAATACTGATATGATAGATTTCCAGTTGTTACCGTCCATTGGTCGTTAGATGTATTGCCGCCACTATAGCCTGAGTCACCGTTACTAAACGTCGCCGAGTAGCGTGGACCGGCGGTGTTGACACTACTAGCATCTGGCACATCTAGTGGATTTGTGAATCTGTCACCAATGCGTTCGGTGACATCTGAATTTTTTCGATCCACAGAAAGCATCGAAAAGGAATTCATAGAGAAACCATCGACGGAACCATGGTCGCTGGTAATAGAGTTTCTTGGAGTTAAGTGACCCGCTGACACATGATGTGGAGCTGAATTATTCGTTATTGCACTCATAGGTGAGAGAAAAACTTGTGAACACAACATTCGCGGTGGAGACTTAAGCCAGTGAACTTTGAGAGCAGTACCACGGAATGACATTGCCAATGCTCCAAAGACCATTTCACCAATTGTCGGGATATCGGCCATGCTGGGCCGGTTGTGCTGCAATCAAAATTGAAAATTAAATCAGTTTATAAAAATTACATTGTTGGAGAAAAGGAAGAAATTGAAAAATCTTAAGGTATTATATAAGGTATTTTAGGAAATAATTTATTAAATTTAAAGTATAGAGCCTTAAACCCTTGGGAACAAAAGGTATTGAATGCGTAGTACGGTTATCTTATTCAACAGAGTCTTGTGAGCTAAATCATTCATTGCCATGAAAAGCGTTTTTTCAATTAGCCGTTCAGAACCGGCAGAAAATTGTAGGTCCCCTCCATTCCCTCACAAGGAATGGTTGTGAGAAATGCTCTAGGCCCAAGGGCTCCTCCCTCTATTGCGCCACTCTATTTATTTAATTATTTATTTATTAAGTGAACAAGGGCTAACCGGGCGTTTTAAGGGCTAACAAAACTGAACCCGGTTTTATTTTTAAGAAAGATTTTAACATTCGGTGTTCAGTGTTTGACTCAGAACTAATAAGGTCATTAATTAAAAAAAAACTGAACCTTAAAAATGTTTGAAGAAAAGTTTAAAAATTTTGACTAGTCTCAAAGTCGTTACTAAAAAAAACTATTCACTTAACCAACTTGAATTAAATAGTTAATTGAAAATAGTATGCGCTTTCAAAAACACTATAGCACGGGGTGGTACGTGGTAGCCGTAGTTAATTTTATAGCTTTTTCCGCTTTTAAGTCAATTTTGTATACAATTTCCCCTCCAGAAGGAAAATAGACCCCCACGCCTCTCCCATACGATTTTTATTTTTCCTCTATTACAAAGTAACACAATACAATCGCTTTTTATTGGTTTCGCTCGGGCAACAACTAGTTTTAAAAACCTATAGAACACCTAAAATTTTATTGTTCAGTTTTATTGCTTGAGGAAAATTTTCATTTTGACATTTGAGTAACATGTATTAGTGCTTCTTTAGTGGATTCTCACTTCAAGTCGACAAGTGACTGCACTTCTCAGATTCATGAAAAGCGATGTTTTTAAACAAATGGAACGGTTTGAGGATGCCTCCGAACGCTCCTGGAAGATGCTTTTCCAGGAAACAAATGGAAAGCGAAATATGTTTCACGATAATCGCTGTCTTTTACGACAGCTTTCAGCGGTCGTTTTGCTATCGGTTTTACATATATTTTCGTTGTGATGGGTTTGGTTTTTTCCCCGGGTCCTGGGCTTTTGTCCCATCTTATGCAAAACACCCTGTTATTAGGCCTCTAGATTCGCCGCAGTGCATCAACTTAATGCTTGTTATTATAGCCCACCAAAATAAGCATAAAATCTTCGCTGTTTTATTCCAAATCGATTTCTTGAGATAATTTGGATAGTAGCAGTTTTATTTAATGGTGGTACCCGTGGTGTGATGGATAGCATGTCCGCCGGTTAATCCGGAGGTTCGAGTTCGAATCCCAACAGAGGCAAAAATGTTTTTTCCACGGGTATCGCCGTTCGCGATGAATTGGCAAGTCCTCCGTTAGTATACATTGCCTTGAAAAGCGCTTTCTCGATTAGATTATTGTAGGTCCCATCCATTCCCTCACAAGGCATGGTTGTGAGAAATGCGCTAGACCCAGGGGCTCCTCGCTCTGTTGCGCCACCCTATTTATTTATTTATTTAGTTTTATTTAATAAATTATTATGGTAGTATAAACTGTATTAACTACTTGGTGTCCCGTTTTTGCAATTTGGAAACCTTTTATGATTGCGATAACGTATCAATAAATCTAATAATTTTGATGCATTTTATGTTGACCTTGAATTTCTGGTGTGAGTTTATCGGCTTCACTTGAGGTCTTTCAAGAATAAAATAGCTCTTCCTCTTTCTGTTTTAAATTGAGTACGAATTATTCACCAACCAACAAAATATGTACATAGGTAAAAGTGGGACAAACTAAATCTCATTTCTTGTAATGAGTAATGAACTGTAAAACATATTATATAGTTGGATCAAGAATTGCTGGTTGGCAACTATGTACCCACCACCCAATCAACATAATATTAACAATAAATTGAAGGTGATCACAAGACTTTTAGTTTTGTTTTATTGACAGAAACAAAAACACCTTTAAAGGGATTAAGTGTTATCTATTATTTTCAACAAAGGCAATCATAATCAAGTAATTTTCCCTTCTACAAGGTCGCTAAGAGAATGAGAATAAAAGACGATCATTGAGTAAGTGAGCGATAATATAACTATTATTGGTTCACATGACTGAGTACGCAGCACCTGTATTTATAACCACTCATTTATACAAGTGCCGCATTGAAAGGCATTGGCATCGTCAAATATAATGTATGCCTATGTACGTATTTTTATAACGTCAGCAGGTTGATTGTAAATGAGACAACAAAATAGCAGAACGCACGCTTAAAGAAATGCAAATAAATTAATCAATAAATTGTTTTACTCGTGTTTAGTTGTGCAAATGATCTTTCTAGGGAAGTTCAAATAAAAGGTTTTAGCAGTTTCGAATTACTAATGATGTTGATCAAATAAGCTGTTTGGATATCCGCTGATGGAATTATATATGTTTATCCATTAATCACAATTAATTATAAGAATTCTAAGCAGCATGAAAGACAAACAAACAAAGAACATGTGTTAGGTATTAGTTAGTGACATTTTATCAACGTGTAAGAACAAATGCAAAGCGCAAATTAGCGTAGAAGAACTTATCGGAGGCGACCCATTAACACCATTTAACGGGCTTCATGCAACCTAAAAATTCGCGGAAGCCGTAGACTGCTGCAAAGCAAACATAACCGCCAACCAAGAAGTGAGTTGCAACGGGCCGGGTATAGATGAAAAACTGCGACATCTACTAGGGCGGCTCTTACAGACAACGGAAACAACCCTTATTTGGTTGCATGTTTGACGTTAATTATAAACAAAAATATGCATCAGGTCTAAATCCACCGAAGTAAGCCTGATATGCTCCCAAGACAATTCGAATGATATCCTGTTACCGAAACGCTCGAACTTACCGCGTGAAACAATACGACGTTGGAAAGCTACAATCGAAAGCGATAACCAATGCCTTTCCCAGGCAAATATCCCTCCAACAATCCTTGAGTCCTTAGAGCCAGTAGTAAATATTAAGAACTAGTTGCACAAATGCCAATAAGCCATCAGAACCTCTAAAACGAAGATCTGTGTTCGATGAAGAGTGCAGGCAGGCAAATGCATACAAAAAGAAGGCACGACAAACGTTGATGAGAAATAAAACCGAGCTACCAGTACAAGGAGATATGAATAGAACATTGAATTATGAACAAGAAAAAGATTCATGAGAAGCGCTCATGTGAGGTAATTAAGAGTTGTCATGATGGGAATGAGACTCGAAAATTTTACCAAGAGGAAAAAAGATCAAGGCAGGGTGGTAAATTTCGACCTCACGCCTATAAAGACTAACAGTGAATCAAAGTGATAGAATCGGAATGCCAACTGAGGATCTGAAAAAACCACTTCTGCAGATGTGCGACGAATACACAAATTTTGCTGTCAGGCAGAATGTATACGAAGCATACACTGTCATCAAACAAGGACAGAGATTATCGGCGAATTGGACGAAACGGCACAATTGACAGACATAACTTCAGTCCGCTATAGACACAGAAATAACATCAGTCCCGATATCAAACGAAGAATCATTCTTGTCCCTTGCCTGTCGCTGCTTCTTTGGATTAAGAAAGAACACTATATAAAATATTTATTATTATTATTATTTATTATAATATAAATGAATTTACAATTATAATTTACAATTTTTTTAACAGCACTAGCTACATAGGCTTTCGGCTGGTATGTGTGGAAAAGTAGACTCTAGTGTTGGTTATAGGTGAGCCCCAAAGGGTATTCCAGCAAATTGTGTCACCAGTGAACAGGATCAGAATTTGGATGTTATTAAGGAATGTTTATTGTTTGTTCGGCGGACGTAAATGATTGGGAAGGATGTATGTATGTTGAAATAACTGTTATTTTGATGTTCATGTTGATTTCTATTGCAATATGGAGGGATCAAGATCATTCAATAGCAATTGCAGTCCATGGCAATTGTTAAAATGACCGTTCAAGTTCCATTGTAGGATTTTTAAATAAGTTTTGAATGTGTGAGGGCGCTTATTTCCAGTGCACACTGTGTTGCACTGTTTAAGGCCGTTGTTGGTGTTGTATTTGTTGGTGAAATGGATATTGTGACCCCGCTGCCCGCTGGAGGGGGCACCCGGAGCATCCGTAACGTCCGGATGCTCCGCCTGTCCCATCCTAGCAACAGCGGGGTCGTTTGTGTGGGAGTTTTTATATGGGTTAAGTGCTGTCATCATCGACCTCTATGGGGGTGATGAAATAGTTGTTATTTTTGATTAACGATTCTGTGAGATTGGATAGAGGCGAATTAAGATAAGTGTTTGGTTCCGTATTACGCGGGGGAAGATTGGTGGGAGTTTGAGTTGATAAGTGGTTATTAGGTTTACTGGGTTGGTTTGGTTGTTTTCCGCGTAATTTTGATGTATTAATTTGAATGGTTTTTTGTGGTGGGTTGTTTGAGATTGTGGTTTGAGGTGTTTTATTTTGATGGATGTGTTGTGGGCAAGAAGGACCTTGTTCAGCGATCGAGTCTACCTCAGTTTCACATTGCGGTGGTGGGTGGTTGACTGCGGCTGAGGCTGGATTATCCGAAGGGAGGGTTTGTGTGGCTGGCGATGATCCGGCTGTGACTGCTGCGTAAGTTTGTTGAGCATTGTTTTCGGGATGTAGATCTTTATACGCTTGTTTGGCCTCTCGAATAGTACACTTTCTAATTGTTTTAATTTTTAATATTTCTTTTTCTTTCACGAAACTCTTACATGTTTTAGAAGAAGCAGGGTGGTTTTCGTAGCAGTTAGCGCAATAGGTACGCGAACATGAGTGGGGGTCGACAGGTGGCATGTTGCAATTTTCACAGGATGGAGAATTTTTACATCTTTTCGCAGTGTGTCCTAAAAGCTGGCAGTTTCTACACCGCATGGGGTTGGGGAAATATTCCACTACCTTGCAATTGTACCAACCAATGCTAACCGAGGACGGTGGCCGGAAGGAGTCGAACGTGAGGAGAATGAGACCCGTTGGAGTTTGGATACCATCGATTTTTTTAGTAAACTTGTACACTTCTGTAACGCCTTGTGGTTTCATTTCTATTTTGATTTCTTCATCAGGAACATTTGTAAGGTAGGGAGCATAAACTGTACCTTTAGAAGAGTTCAGGTTAATGTGAAGGGATACGTTGATCGGGCAAAGATTTGATAAGTGTTTTCTTGATAGGAAAATTTCAGCAATTTTTTGGGTTCTAGCGAGGATAAGCAAATTTCCGTCACGCATTTGTGTAATGGAATCGTAGCCCGTGCTAATTCCATCAATAGCTTTTTTTTAGTAAGAACACACTAAATAGAGAGAATGGTTTTTTGTTGTCCGCTGGAGACATCACTATAAATTTGGGGTTAGATGTTGACATGTGGGGTTGCCATGAAAGATCGGTGTCTGCGATTGTAAAGTTAGTTTTTTTTCTTTTCTTTTTATTCGAGTAATCAGCCTGCAAATCTACATCGAGATCGCGAAACCGGTTACCCGCAAGCACATGTGGCCCTGCGGCCATGGTTTCTATTTAATTATCTCTATACGATTGAATGCACTGGGTAACGGGGTGTTAAGAAAAAAAAAAAAAAAAAAAAATTAAAGCAAAGAGCTTTGTGGCTATTGAAAAATAGCGGGAAAAGTAACCGAACGAAATACAAGCACTGAGTGAAGCAACGATGCGACCGGCTTGAAGGATAGACGGTGACTGACTGCTATATAAAATAAAACTCAACCATCTTTATAAAAACGAGGGTTACCCTCTAAAGGGTTCTTGATCAGTTGACCAGTCTTGTTTTACGGCACGGAATCATGGATCCTACCTAAAACTTACGAGGGTTTGTTTGGTCGTTTCAAAAGCAATACTCCAACCGAGTGATCTTTGATACCGTTCATCCAGACGATGTGTGAAGAAAGAACTGTTTGATCTGTATTCCAACATGGGCATAGATGGAAGGCTGGGAGATGTAGAGCGGATGGACATCAAATAAAAGAAAACCATTTTAGACTCTTCAAGTAAAGTCGAAAAAGGAATATCGAATTGAAACGGTGTGGCTTCGAAATCATTATTTGGAACATAAGGCTCAACAAACAAACCCCCCCCCCCCCCTTTGTTTTTTAGAGCAAGCTTTGGTTAGGTTCAAATGGCTTTCGGGAAACAAGCTGACTCATTTAGACCAACGTTAGGTTCGTTGAAATCCTGGGGTTGCCCTGTGGTCGGCAAAAAGCGTTTTTGGTTTTGCCCTAAGCTCGGGTGCCAGCACGTAACTTGATACAATCGAGGATTGTCGATCGTGGCCCAACTCGAAACAAATTATTTTTGACAGCACGTATTTTGAAACAAATTTCATTTTGATATCAACTTAAAAATGCCATTGTGAACTACAAAGTGAAACGTCAAATTGGTTGTCTTCAAAATAAAGTTCGATGGAGATAAGTTGAATTCCTTTTAGAAATTATATTTTTGGATTCAGTAAAAATCAAAAGAATATGCCTTAGAGATAAAAGTAATCCATTAGAATTGCGTGACAAAGAGTAGATAAGTGTTCATATATAAGAACAAAGAAAAAAATTAGACTCGAAACAAAACCATTTGTTTTTTAGTTTTGTGCAGCAGTTCAGATCGATTAATGAATGTTTCCTGATGGTACTAGGCTACTTAAATTTCCCAAACAACGTTAGAAGTACATCGGTTACACCAGTTCTCCAGCTTTGCGACACTTTGAATCTCCTAGCCAGTGGAAGTTTCCAAGATAACATAAACAGTGTCAAAGTTCTTCCAAAATACGTTGCTTGTTTTAGAAAATAAATTTTGTTCTCAGTGGATAAAGTTCGATAGTTCAAAATATCAAGTCAAGAAAGCAAGGAGTATATTATTATATTTAATCCAAGTTGCCGGGAATAGTAGGCTGTGTTCATGGCACTCACATTCCTATTTTGAGACCTTTTTTTGATGATTCCCTTTGCTTAGTCGTGGTGATTAGATTACACATAAATGTGGTTAATAATTCAATTTGTTTTATAATAACATACTGTTAGTTTTTTCCATTTCTAACAAAAAAAAAACACTGCCTAGATCGACGGACGACAACTATTTTCTGTCGAGTGAAAACTTTTGTTTCAAGCGTCGTTTTCAAGTTTGTGTGCTGCCAAAAAAGACGATACAATCGAGAAAACTCGATTGATTCAAAATAGGTGCTGCGAACGTTCGATTACATCGACAATCCTCGATTGTAACAAGTTACGTGCTGGCACCCCTCGTCCTAAAATTCCACTAGGTTTTTGTAGGCCCTGGTAATGAAATAAATAGCATTTTTTTTCTTCTAATGACAGTGATGTGTGGTGATTTTGTGGTTTTGCGTTTTTTGAGAACTGAAAACACAAGCTTCTTTTGACAATACAGGGTTGTTAAGTAACCTGTGTCAACCCTAGGTAAAGTTCAACGAACGAACCTATTAGGTCCGTTGTACTACCATACAAAATATGTGAACGAGTACCTCAATTAACTAAACCATTTTGAGAACATCAAACTATTATCTATATATACAAAAATGAATCTCGTCTATATTCTTCGTCACGCCATCACGCGTCAACGGCTGGAACGATTCACTGTTTTTTTTATTGTATTTGTTACTGTCAGGAGAAGGTTCTTATAACAGAAAAAATTTAAAAAATTTCGCGAATATTCCCACAGGAACGGGGTTTGGAACGGAAGCTTAGAAACTACTGACCAGATTTTTAAAATTCTTTCAGCATTAGGGGTGCTACATTATCCCCCCACCTTTAGTAACTTTGACTATATTTCATCCCTATAATCCCATGGGAACGAGAACGGGGACCTTGTAGTAACTACACCGATTTCAAAAATTCTTCCACATCTATGATGTTATATTATCCCTCAGTGACATAGACTTATAAATGGTTCCTGTCAAGGTTTGATTCCCATATTCCCACAGGAACATGGTTGAAAATAGAAGCTAAGAAACAACTGGACAGATTTCAAAAAAATTTTCAGCACTTGGGTGCCGCATAATCCCACAGTAAAAAGGATTAGGTACATTTCATTACCACATTCCCAAGGAAGCGGAAGAACGAGAACGGAAACCTTTAAACTACAGACCCGAGCAACGCCGCCGGGCGGCTCAGCTAGTATGTTCATAAAAATAACGCAAAATCGTTTTCTACTTACTTTGTATACACAGCCATCTGCAGTTTCAACAAACCCACTCAACTGACCCTTATACTGATGTTTGGCTGCATTTACTTCCGACTTGACACTGATATTGTCATCGAAGATTCTTTGGGTAGTGCTAAGTCTGATTTCGAAATCCTTTAGTGATACCTTTTGAAGAGCATTTGAATCGAAGAGTAGCCTCCTACCACGACTGTCGCATTCTCTAAACAAAAGAACACGCACTTGGCTGGCGTCAAATGGAAACTGACTGTAACAAAAGAAAAAATCTTATAAGATAAAATGACTACTACAAGAGACATCGTAATTAATGATAACCTATTTACAACTATTGACTTAACAAATAAATGTGTAGCACATTAAAAAAAAAAGATATTGCTGAGTGTTAACTGATGTCATGAGTTTGTCTCTTCTCCCACATGCTTTGTGTATTGTGTGTGCTGCCCGCGATATCTCAATTTCTCAATGTAACTCGTGCATTTGTTTAATGCGAAACAGTTTCTTGTGTTTGCTCTTCTATTATAGCCAACGTTCAATTTCACTATTGCTTTACGAATGGTTCCTAGACATTGAAAACTTAATTTAAAGTTTTTCAAATTAAATATAGAAAACACGTGAGCATTACTCACAATCAAACACAAATCTTTGCTTATTATTGTTTATTTATTTTTTTTTCGCCAAGCATTTCCTTTTTTTATTTTTTCTCAGTTATTCAACGTCATCAGCGAAAGGTAAATGTTGTTTTTAGCAGCATTCATAGCCAAATTATATGAGAATGTTTATATTTTCAATAACTGCGTAGGTAGTACTATATTCCCTACTTAAATATATAAATATACACATGCATATGTACTAGAGTCTTTGGTGATTATGTTTTCAACGCCAATTTATTGACATTTCAAAACAATTACAACTTTGTGTTTATCCCCACAAGACTTTATTTCAAATTAAAAGTCTTGTGAGCGATTTCTCAAATGATTGATCGAGCAAAGAAGTAAGTCACATGGTCAATGAACGAACACTCTTCGACAGATAATTCAGGTCAAGTGGTTTAAAAGAATTTCTTTTTTTTTTAGTGACAATTAGATATTTTTGGTATTTGAACTTCGAACTCTCCCGAAATAGACGGACATGATAGATGCTAGTCATTCACCAGGTGAGACAGTTAAGTACGTAGCTTATCGCTGTAAGGGATGAACCTTAGATCCATAAGCAAACAAACTGAAGACACAGAAATGCTGGGCCCACTTTTTTCTATATTGATATATTTTTATCGAAAATGCAGAACTTGTTTTAGAGGGCCTATAGTTGAAAGTAAAAATTAATTTTGAGGGGCGAAAAAAAGATTTCAAGTTAATGTTTGGTTCTTTTAGTTTTCCCTTCATTCTACCGTCTCATCGAACAACTAATATCAGTTAAAAGGCATGTTTAATTTAATTTAAAATAAAATGCAAGTTCAAAATCTCACTACAATCAATCAATAAAAAAAACGCAATACGCAGAAAAAACGTCAGCAGAAGAAAACTCTATGCTTATAAAGAAGTACAAGGTGCAATCGAGATCATCCACACCCTTTAGTATGAAGGATAGTAGAGGAGTATGGACCCGAGGAACATTGATGCAATGACCCTAATGGACGATGACATAATTACCAACGATGAAGCAATGTCCTGAGGTAGCATCAACCCACCACCGTGACTAGTTGCCCCATCTTTGGTTAGGTTAGGTAGAATGGGCTGACGTCTCAGTTCCAATTCAAAGGCCCTGAACCCTACTGTGGTCTCCCAATCAGTAGCCTTAAAAGCGAATTAACTACCTGAGAACGACAGAACATGATCAGCACTTGGAACAACTCAAATGGCCATCGTCAGTCAAAACTATTCATTGACTTATCCCACAAACGTATGAAAGAAATTCTTGACATGAGCAAACGTGACGCAAAGTTACTTACGGACTTCTTCACTGGACACTGCTCTCTCAAGTATCATCTTAAAAACATGGGCATCAGCCAAGAAAACACCTGTCGTCTCTGTCCTGAAGACATAGAAACAGCTGAACACATTTTATGCGAATGCCCTGCCTTAGCTAGATCCAGGCCTACAATATTCAATAAAGGGTTCCCCAGTCCCCTTGATATCAGAAACACCTCTTCCTCGAAGATTCTTAGGTTCTTACATGACCTCAGCTTCGAATGATAACTTACACACTACGTGTTTTTAAACCTAAGGGAATAGCACAAAAGATCTGTCAGGTCGACGTGCTTGTAAAGGTAATTTTCACCTTCACCCTATCAATTAAAAAAAAAAAAAAAAAAAAAAAAATAGGAATCTAGGCATTCCCATTTTTTGTTGGATTTTCGTATTATTCTGCAACCAATGATCTGCTTAATTTCACAGAGCGGGACCCTGATTGATTGATCAATGAGAGAAAAGAGTCAACTGCTGATCTTTTTATCGCTAGTTCGTCCGCTTTTTCGTTTCCCGGTATACCACTGTGACCGGCAAACCAGCAGAGTCTAACGTTATGCTGTGTGCAAAGAACCTTTAGCTCTTCGCGACAGCAAGGAAAAAGCTTTGATTTGACAAGAGTGGCAGACATCGCTCTAATTGCTACTTGGCTATCAATGAAAAAACTGATATCAGCATGTTTTAAGCGCCATCATGGACACCTGTTTTGTAGCGTGATAAAATCATTGCGTGTCCTGTCTGGCTGGTTTTCCAGATATTACACTGATTTAATCTAAGTGCACTCTTTGCTGTTGATCAAGGGGTGTGAGATTGAAGATTACTTCCAAGCTCGCGGTTGGTGTAGTTCTCATTGCACCAGTTACGCAAATACATGTTGTTCTTTGTACTTTGGTTAGGGTTTTAAATGCGTGGATTTTTATAGCGCCTTCCATCAGACAAAATTGCCATAAGATAGAAAAGGTCTAGCGTGTATTTAAGTAACAAAATAGAAAATTATTATAAAAAAATATTCAAAAATGATGCACAACAGCCATTTTCTCGAGGCACCTAGAATTTGAGGCACTCTGCGGCACACAAAATTGGATCTAGAAAAAACCTACTGCCCACTTATTGTACATGCTTATAGCTAGAGAAATAAGTAGGGAATTTTAAAAATATTGGTGAGAATTTGAATTAAATCGTTAAATTAAACAAAAATAATAATAATTTGTTAATAAATAAAGATTAAGGTTTTGCGTGGGTTTCATACGGGTAAAAACGGAATATTTTCAATAATGTTTTTTTTTCATATAATATGTGAAATATTTTATTAAATTTTTTTACTATCTAAAAGATGTATATTTGAGACAAGAAATAAAAAAAAATAGGTGGCGCAACAGAGCGAGGAGCCCTTGGGCCAAGCGCATTTCTCACTACCATGGCCTTGAGAAGGAATGGAGGGGACCTACAATTTTCTGCCGGTTCCGAACGGCTAATTGAAGAAGCGCTTTTCTTGGCAATGGATTTACGAACGGAGGACTTGCCAACTCCTCGCGAAAGGCGATACCCGTGAAAAAACATTTTCACCTCTTTTTTCACCAACGTCCAAAATTGGACGTAGGAAAAAAGAAAGAAATGAAATTGGATGTTTGACAGCGGACAAAATGCAAAAATTCATTAAGAATTTCACTGCATTTAAAAAAAAAATAGTTGTAAAATTTAAAAAAATCTTACGTTCATGTCTTTACTTAAGGCATAAAATTTTATCAAAATTGTTACACCTAGTGGTTTTTGAAAAAAAATAAGTACATATGTACATATTAGCATGTAGGTTGTAAGGTAGGTACGGTTACTCCTCTGAAGACTACTCCACAGACCGTAAGTGCAAATTTTGAAGAAAATCGGTCAAGCAGTTCAGGCTGTAGATCCATAGACGAACAGACAGACAGACAGAACTGCCATTTACTTTATTCGTATTCTCTATCATCGAAATACTTTTATGTTCTATTGTTATCTTCAATTTTTTTTTTTCTACACCGAAACTTGCCTTATATAAGAGTAGTTCCTCTTCCTAATTATAATCGCAAGTAAGATCGTATTAGGAGTTTCTCAACTGGAAGACCTAAACGCGAGCAAAGAGAATTAACAATCGTAACATTCGGCTCTTTCAGAGAGGAAAGTACTACTGTGCAACCATGTTCCAAAATCGCTGCTCAAAATAAAATATTAATTTATAAAAAATCGCCAATACTTTCCAATATCCGATTCGATAACAAAATACATCTATAAATTTAGCATAAGACTGTACAAATGTTTAGATGTTAATTTAGTAGATTTTTGGTGATACATATTGTAACGTGCGCTTAGTTCGCAAAATAAAACTTCACCTTTCAATTTATTTCTATCACTTTTATTCAGTATATATGCTTAATTCGAGCTCAACTCGACTTTTGGACTATCACTTGTATTTACTCTTAACTTTATCACTCTATAAACCAAACTACTCTCTGGTTGCCTCGGGCGGGCTATTTATATCGAATGACATGCCATCTAGAACTCTCCAGTAACTTCTACATGTTCTCAACATTTGCTGTCAAGCATCTCTACACTCACACACACTGGCTTACAAGCAACGCCTGTCATTTATACCATTTCATTATAGTGTTGCCAGTTGTGCTTTCGGTTGAACGTTTTTCGATTAGGAAATTGGTATAAAATGTTGGGTTCACGTTACACTGCCCCCTCCATAGGATTGTTCGTCCCGAATAATTCCATCTGCAGCCTCGCCACTATATCGATGCAGCCTGTCACAATGAACTACTTTTAACTTGCCTCTTAGTCCTCTTTGGATGCGGTAAACCACGTCGTTAATCCTCGTGACTACAGTATAAGGACCTTCCCAGTTTTGCTGAAGTTTCGGTGACAATCCCTTTTGACGATGAGGATTATAAAGCCACACACGATCTCCTGCTTGGAATCCTGACGTTGTCGCTTTTGTGTCGTACCGTGTCTTCATCCGGTCGCTGCAGGTTTTCATCCGTTCCCTTGTTCTTTTATGGATGTCAGCGAGTCTCTCCTTGAGGTCGTCCACATACTCGTTTGTGTCCTGTGGCTCCTCTGTGGGGCATCCAAATTTAAGTTCGCTGGGCTGCCGCATGGTTTTCCCGAACAGGATGTCAGATGGTGTTTGTCCTGTCGAGCTATGTACTGCACTTCTATAGGCCATCAGGAATAGCGGTACGTGCCTATCCCAGTCTCTTTGGTAGTCGCCTACGACCTTGATGAGGTGTTCTTTCAAGGTCCGGTTGAATCTTTCAACCATCCCATCAGATTGTGGATGAAGCGGTGTGGTTCTCGTCTTCTTAATGCCAAGTAGTCCGCACACTCCTTGGAAGATGTTTGACTCAAAGTTCCTCCCTTGGTCGGAATGGAGTTCCATAGGCACGCCAAACCTACTCACCCAGTTAAACACAATCTGGTCGACCACCGTTTTGGCTTCTTGATTTGGGATGGCATACGCCTCAGGCCACTTGCTAAAATAGTCCATTACAACCAGAATGTATTTGTTTCCAGCGTTGGTCTCTGGAAAAGGCCCAGCCACATCTACTGCAATCCTCTCAAAAGGCGATCCAACGTTGTACTGATGCATCTTACCTTGAATCTTCCTACCAGGTCCTTTGGTTGCAGCACACTTGTCACATGTTCGGCACCACTTCTCCACGTCATCTCTAGCATGTAACCAGTAGAACCGATGTCGCACCTTCTCCAGTGTTTTGTTTACCCCCAGGTGGCCTCCAGAAGGTCCGTCGTGCATCTCCTGAAGAACTTCACTGACTTTCGATTGCGGTACGATCAGCTGCATCACATATGACTTACCGTCAGCGGATACCCATCTTCGCCTGAGGACACCTTCTTGCACATATAGTGAGTCCCACTGTGCCCAATAGGCTTTAAGAACTGGACTCCTGTCAGAAATGTCTCACCATTCCGGTTTCTCTTCATTTTCTTTCCATGGGTTCGATATCTGGATCCTCCTGTTGAGCAGTCCTCACTTCCTCATTGCTCCATCCACTTATGGGATCAGCTCTTAGTCGCTGAGCGGTAATGATTTCTTTGTCTTCTTGCCGCTTGCAATGCTTGCAATCCACTTTGCAAGGTCTTCGTGATAATGCATCGGCGTTTGAGTGCAGCTTTCCTCTGCGGTGTTGGATCTGGTAGTCATAGGTCTGCAATCTTTCTATCCACCTTGCGACTTGACCTTCTGGATTTTTGAAGTTCAACAGCCAGCTCAGAGCACCATGGTCTTTCCGTAGAAGGAATTTCTGTCCATAGATGTACTTATGGAAGTGCTTTGTTGCCAAGATAAGAGCTAGCAGTTCCCTTCTGGTCACACAGTAGTTCCTTTCGGGTTTCGATAGGACCTTGCTGTAGTATGCCACCACTTTCTCTTCGCCATCATGCACTTGGGATAGTACCGCCCCGATTCCAACGTTGCTTGCATCTGTTGATGTTTGTCCTGTGGTGTTGGCCAATTTTTGAAGGAGTCAACTTTTTCAGGATCAGTCTTTACTCCTTGGGATGAGATGATGTGTCCCAAATACTTGACTTCGGTTTTTAAAAGTGCACATTTTTCTCAATGTTGCCCAATTTGCCTTCTAGAATGTTTTTCTGACCTTCCAAAACATTCTGTTGCGCCTCAAGTCTTTCGAGAATATTCTGTTGTTCTTTCTTTTGTTCATTTCGTTGTGCTTCCAGTTGTTCGAGAACATTCTGCTGTTCCTTCTTTTGATCGTTTCGTTGCTCTTCCAGACGTCCGAGAATATTCTGCTGTTGCTCTTCAATCAGCTTCTTTTGTTGTACTTCGAGTCTTTCGAGAACATTCTGCTGTTCCTTCTTTTGCTCGTTTCGCTGTTCTAACAAAAGTTTCATTATGCTAGAAAAATCTATACTTTCACTTACTTCCTCTTCTTCCACTTCTGTTTCAAAAACAAAAGTGCTTACGTCTTCCCCTTGCTGTTCCAAATAGTTACGCAAGCGCAGGACGAGCTCATTTTTCGATCCCGCTCTAGAAAGATTTCGCTTACCTAACTCACTTTTAAGCTCAATGCAAGTGAGCTCTTCTAACAACTTACCCATTTTCACTGTATATAATTATATTTCTCTTTTTACTTTTTTTTTACACTTTACTAGTCAAATAAGTTTTATTTACACTTCTGACACCAATGTAACGTGCGCTTAGTTCGCAAAATAAAACTTCACCTTTCAATTTATTTCTATCACTTTTATTCAGTATATATGCTTAGTTCGATCTCAACTCGACTTTTGGACTATCACTTGTATTTACTCTTAACTTTATCACTCTATAAACCAAACTACTCTCTGGTTGCCTCGGGCGGGCTATTTATATCGAATGACATGCCATCTAGAACTCTCCAGTAACTTCTACATGTTCTCCAAATTTGCTGTCAAGCATCTCTACACTCACACACACTGGCTTACAAGCAACGCCTGTCATTTATACCATTTCATTATAGTGTTGCCAGTTGTGCTTTCGGTTGAACGTTTTTCGATTAGGAAATTGGTATAAAATGTTGGGTTCACGTTACAATATTAAGGTTTTTTGAACATAAAATGAAGGTGTACAAGAAAATTATAAGAGGCGGATTGCATTGAAAGTTTTCTTCTTCGATTCTTAAGCAATATTTTTATACATTAACTTTGAATAAATGCATGAACTGCTTCTGAGGCATTCCTTGTTCAGGGATTTAAGCGCTATTGTTAGTGCATCTATAGGTACCTACTCACCGTTCGAAATTCAGATTGACCATTTTAAAAATTATCATTTTCATTTGGAATTGAAAAAATGCTTCGACGACAATGCCGCGGTTCTATGATGTTTCATTTGATTTCATTTTGTCGTTGGATTCTGAATGAAGTATAGCACCGCTCGGATGAAACAGTTTTAATGACACTGGGTAAATGGGAAAGTTATCTGCCATAGCCAATTTTCGGTATATTTCACTGGGTGCCAACAACGTTTTTTGCTATATTGTAAATTTTTACTATTTAAAAATATATTTTTATATGAATACTAGGTGTGCCAGCGACTTCGTCCGCAAGAATTGGCATAACTTTTTTATTTATCAACCGATTGACATGAAATAAATACTAAATGTTAAGTGAAGCTTACCACAATATATTACTGAAAAATCCATCTAGATAGGATAAGCTGATAATACTGGGGATCTGGAAAGATCATTTCTGCAGACTGCTTAACGGCGATGAGGACACAAATTCCGATGTCAGGCAAATTGCCCCATTCAGCTTGGACGATAATCAAGAATGCCGTATGCAAAATTAAATCAAATAAAACTGCAGGTGCAGATGGCCTTGATGCCGAACTCTTCAAGGCAGCTGGAGACCAGTTGGAAAGGAGCATGCACCAGCTGATCTGCATGATATGGTCGGAAGAAAGCATGCCCGATGAATGGAACCTCAGTATCGTATGCCCGAACCTAAAGAAAGGAGATCCTCACAATTGCTCCAAATATAGAGGGATAAGCCTCCTTAACGTCGCCTATAAGATCTTGTCTGTTGTAATATGTGAACGTCTGAAACCCCACGTCAACAACTTGATAGGTCCTTATCAATGTGGTTTTAGACCAGAGAAGTCCACAATAGACCAAATTTTCACATTACGGCAGATCATGGAAAAAACCCGAGAACATAATATCGATATACACCATCTCCCTATCGTTTTCAAGGCCGCGTATGACAGTATTTAAAGAGACGAGCTGTACAGAGCCATGTCTCTAGTTTCGGCATCCTTGCAAAAGTCGTAAGACTATGCAGGATGACTTTGGAGAATTCACGCTGCTCCGTCAAGGTCGGTAAAGAACTCACCGAGACCTTTGATGTCGAAAAAGGTTTTAGGCAAGGTGACAAACTGTGATGCGATTTCTTCGACATCATACTTGAACAGATTGTAAGAAACTCAAACGTCAACACCAGAAAAACAATCTTTCAAAAGTCTGTACAATTACTCGCCTATGCAGACGATATTGACGTAATGGGAAGAAATAAGCGTGATGTCATAGGTGCTTTTGCGAGTATTGACACAGAATATCGACGAATTGGACAAAACGTCACAATAGACAGACATAACTTCGAGGTAGTACAGGACTTCGTCTACCTAGGATCCGTTGTAGACACGGACAACAACATCAGTGCGGAGATCGAACAGAGAATAACTCTTGCCAACCGTTGCTTCTTTGGGTTAAGAAGGCAATTGAGAAACAAAACCCTCTCTAGAAAAACCAAGGTGACCTTGTATAAAACCTTGATCAACCCAGTCCTGCTTTACGGCGCGGAAGCATGGACTTTATCAAAAGCAGATGAGGAAACCCTTGGTGGTTTCGAAAGAAAAATTCTCCGAATGATCTTTGGTCCCGTATGCGAAGACAATGTGTGGAGAAGAAGATACAACAACGAGCTGTATGAGCTGTACCGCGACATGGGCATAGCCAGAAGAGTACGCATCGCGAGGCTACGATAGTTGGGTCATGTAGAGTGGATGGACCCAAACGCTCCGGCTCGACGGGTTTTCGAAAGCACCAGCGACTTCGTCCGTAAGAATTGGTATAACTTTTTTATTTATCAACCGATTGACATGAAATAAAAACTAAATGTTAAGTGAATCTTACCACAATATATTACTGAAAACTCCATCTAGATAGGATAAGCCGTTTCTGAGATTAGCAAGCACAAACAAACAAACTGTTAAGTTTTTATTATATGTATAGAAGATATAGATTTATGTTTGTGTTGTCCTGGGAAACCTTGGGAGGGACTTTTGCGTGGCAATCAAATATGATAGCCATGGCAGACAATGTGTTAAGAAGACCACACGTTAAATAAAAATGTGGTAAACGATTAGCTGTTCGTTAAACATCAAATCTCAAAACTTCATTCGAATTTTTGAGACGAAAGTCGATCGAAGGACTTTCTTTTTAAATTCACAGATTGATCAGCGAACCACTGTACAAGCTGTTACAATTTATGAATGACTGAGTAAAAAACAACAGTACATGTGCAGTTGCAGTGGTTCCTAAATTTGGAAGTCATCTATCTTTGCACCTTAGTATCTCATTTCATCAAAAAATAATAGTTTATATCTGCCCACTTACTTGCTAAATTGTGAAGGTCTCCAAAATCAACACAATGGAAATTTTAAACATAATGGACACCTACAATTTTTAAACAGCAGAGGAGCATTTTCAATAAGCATACAAAGTTAGTTTGAAATTAAAACAACAACAAAAAAACCCTCACTTTTGAATCGATTGACTTCTAGGTACCTTGTATTACATTCTTAATTGTGTTATAGGTATATGTACCTACATAGATGCTTTTAGATGTCTGCTGCTGCTGAAAATTGTCTAATCTTATCAGCACATCACGAGTTTTAAAAGCTCTGCTTACTTGTGGATATGTATCTACGTATGCTTAAAAATAGTCCATTACTCCTTTCGTCTTTTGTTTTGCTGTTCCATTTTTCTGTATAGAATATCAACTCTTCTGTTTTGGCTTTTGGTTAATAAGCTATTATCTGTTGTTTCTCTTTAAAGTCCAGAAGCAATAAACAATTTTTTTTTTTTTTTTTTTACCAAAAAGAGAACAGAGAAATAAAAAAAAAAAACATTCATACGTTTATCTAAAGTTCATGACATAATAATCACGGGAGAAATGAACGGCGTGCTAGCCTAGTCATGTGATGGCTCGCACATTCACATAGAGAGCAGCAGCACACGAAGCAATAGTAGAGCACCAGCTGCCAGCTAATATCAATTCTCAGCGGGGGATAGGCACTCTTTCGACCGACTAAGTGACGGTTGTTAGTGTGCAACATTGTAGGTATTAAACAATGTTTCCTTATTTTCTTTTTTTCTTTTTACGAAAATTCGAGGTTGTATTTACCTGATATAGTTTTTGGATTGGATTAATTGATTGTTTTTTCTTCTGTTATTATTGGTTGTAGTTGATGACGTCGCCGGCGACGACGACGGAGACGATGATGACGATGGAAAGAATAGTTTGTTAAATAGTGCCATAGCACGGTATTTTTGCCAATTGACATAAATTGGGCTGCGCACACATGAACTTTAAATTGATTTCACTATCCACCTGCATTTGATGCACCGCGGCGACGACAATGACAAACACCAAATCATCACTTTTACCCTTTGGTGTTTGCAATTTCTGCTACTACTGCTAAATTATCACTTTCCTTTTTTGCTGCTCTGCAGTAGTCTTTATGTGTTGGCATGGCATTTCAAAATCACTTATGAATTGGGTTCGAAAAACAGAATGAATATGCAGCTGAAAGGATGTTGATGTTTTATTTGTTTCAATCAAACATTATGCACTTGTTTTTTAATTATATACAACGACAAAAAGAACACACCAAACCAAAAGAAAACACACCGAAAAAGAAAATATTGCTTGCAAAAGCTTTAACCACGGTCACTGCGGCGTGAGGGGAGGGATAGGCACCTTATTTGCTCCTACAGTCGATCGACGACGGAACGACAACGATGAGAGAATAGCACTTCCACAACGACAACGACTATTACGACTTACGAGTAATGATTGGATTGTTGCTCGCTTGAAGCTAAAGCAACCACTAAGTTTGTTCTCTGTCCTATTCCGATACTTAAGTCAAGTGACTTAAGAAAAACAAGCTCCGCGTCCGCACCAGCCGTTTCGATTGTTTGTTTATGTTTACCATTGACGCATCGTTTTGCAAATAAAAGAAAGAAAAAATTATTGCCACGGGTTTTCTCTTATGTCTTATGTATTTCTTTATTTGAATACGTGATAAAATGAACACCCGATTTTTGGTATACCTATCATGGAATCATTACTGTTCTCTGCACAAGCACATTAAAGATTCACCGTTTGTAGTAACTTCGCCCGGAGTAGAGTTGATTTTTATTTATATTTACAATGGAGTTTTAGAGTAGTGCGGCGGAAAAGTTCATTGATCTATTGCTTATGGTGGTATTTGATGATGTAGTCACATGTGTGTAGTAATTGCATTTAATTATAATCAAATTCTTGGGCAAAACAATCACGTGCTTGGTTTGTTACTCATAGAAACTTCAGACCGAGCGTTGATTTTAGATTTGAGTTGAGGCAAATTTGCAAATTTTATTTCTTGGTTCAAACTATGTATTTATAAGAATAGTAATATTTTAACGCTTTGCGAATTCTATTTTTCTATGTCAATGAAGGGCACTTTTACACTTTTTCAATTCGAATTAATTGAAAGAACTTAAATATTTATAAAAGAAAATGCAGAAACAGGCGGTAGAGGCAGATGGAAAAGGAGAATATATTTGTGAGGACGAGGACTGTCTGCTGTCTGTATAGAGTATAAATTTTATTATGGCGGCTATGGCTATTTTCGCACGAGCATTTGCTGTCTACAGTGTCGTCTCTTTTTGTCGTGCTTGGTGTTTTTGTTAAATGTGTTTGGTTGTGTTGTTGAGCAAGTGATTGGTATTACTTAATAGTAGTGCCAGGTTTTGAGTACTTTCGGCATAAGTCAATGACGGAATGAATTCGTCATGCGGTAAAAGAACTCGACACCGTACGGAGATCGGAGATTCAATTACCTCGTTTCCACTTAGAACCGGGTAATCGAATCGGATTATGATTCAGATTTCGAAGCAGGTATCTACTTACCTCACTGAATCGAGTAATCTAGGTATACAACACATACCTTTCGAATCGATCCAGCTGCAAGAGCTGTATCGGATCGGGTAATCCTATTTCAATTCAATGTAGGTATACACTGACACTAATTCGAATTGGAGTGTGATTCAATTCCAAGTGGAAATGAGGTAAATTAGAAAATATGATTTCGACACAAAATATCGTCATATAAGTGTGCTTTTAAAATATCGATTTTAAAGGAAGTATCTAAAAAAACTACTGCTCTTTCAATGTAATCAAAGTCACACTAACAAATTTGTCTATGTTGAAAAATAATATGATAGTGAAAAAAGATTTGCCATTAAACTGTTCCTACGCACTAAATACTCATTGAAAAACTAACTTCTGTTACTCACCTTACATAAGGGTTTTATATTTTTGTGTATTCGTGAATTTTGGAAAAACTTTCCAACAGAAAAAATGTATGATGAGTCATCATGGTGAAGTAATTGGTTTAATTCCGACCGACTTAAAGTTTTTTTCGATTATAAGTTCTGATCAAGAAATCAAAAAACGGTAGAAGTTCCTTGTGGCAAGAACCTAAGGAAATATCTCCAGTAATACCAAACCACAAATAGTTCTATCGTGTTGAATACGCTCATTATTTGTTTTGATAAAGCACTTGAGTGCAAATGACGTTTTCGTTGGGAGGCGGCTGCTAAAGTTAAATGAAATTAGCAAATTTTATCTATTAAGAAGTTTTATTCATCGAATATAGTACTGTCGACCTTGTTCTCTATTTAAAATCTTCTATAATCTATTTTATCCTAATAATGGCTAGCTCAGACACCAGTGAAGCTTCGTTTCCCAATGAAAATAATCACAAAAACATAGCTCTTATCACTGGGATTACCGGTCAAGTAAGTAAACCTTATTGATTAAAAATTCATCAAGAAAACAATTATCTGTACATAGGACGGTTCTTATCTGGCAGAACTCCTTCTAAAAAAAGGCTATGAAGTACATGGAATTATACGTCGTGCTAGTACCTTTAACACATCTCGAATCGAACATCTCTATAGCGATCCGAAGGCACACAAGGGTGGACGAATGAAATTGCACTATGGGGACATGACGGACAGCAGTAGTTTAGTGAAAATCATAACTTCTGTTAAGCCACGAGAAATTTACAATCTAGCTGCACAGAGTCACGTCAAGGTATCATTTGAACTAAGCGAATATACCGCCGAAGTAGATGCGGTCGGAACTCTTCGCCTCCTGGATGCCATCCGGACGTGTGGAATGGAGAAAGACGTGAAATTCTATCAGGCTTCAACTTCTGAGTTGTACGGGAAGGTTGTCGAAACTCCACAAAATGAGACAACTCCCTTTTACCCACGATCTCCTTATGGTAAGTTGTTGAAGGCAAGTTTTAGAGAATTAAACTTTAAGTAATTATATGTAGCATGCGCAAAAATGTACGGATATTGGATCGTTATCAACTATCGAGAAGCTTATGACATTTTCGCATGCAATGGAATTTTGTTTAACCACGAGTCTCCCCGTCGCGGTGAAAACTTTGTAACTAGAAAAATCACACGGTCAGTTGCGAAAATTTCCCTACAGCAGTTGGAGAACTTCGAGCTGGGCAACTTGGATTCGAAGCGTGATTGGGGTCATGCCATGGATTATGTAGAAGCTATGTGGTTGATGTTGCAAAGAGATACCCCAGCCGACTATGTTATAGCTACTGGAGAAACGCACAGTGTGCGTGAATTCGTTGAAGCTGCCTTTAAGTATATTGGAAGGGAAATCGTGTGGCAAGGCGAGGGTATCAATGAAGTAGGCATTGAGAAAGAAACTGGTATTATGCGTGTTAAAGTTAACAGCAAATATTTCCGTCCGACTGAAGTCGATCTTCTGTTAGGCGACGCTAGCAAAGCAAAAAGAGAACTCGGCTGGGAACCGAAAGTATCATTTTGCAAATTAGTGGAAGACATGATGGAGGCAGATATTGCACTTATGAAGAAGAACCCAATAGCATAAGGCCTGCGGTAGATCTTAACTGGATTTCAGTGATCAGCACAAAATAATTGGTAGCACTACATACATTTCCATTTCTGAACCGTTTTGTACAAGTATTGATGCATTATAATTTGTAATTTTTTGTGTTATTTTATGAAAGCATAAAAAGTATAATTTTATGTGAAATATGTCATCTTGTTTGATTTTTCCAAAGAAGTACTGTTAGAAAAGTAAGGGCTGAACACAGCCACTAGTTTGCCTTGTTTGACTGCCATCTGTATTTCATAGCTGTTTTGAAGTCTTTTTTTGTATTGCCTGAACGCGAAACGAAACAGAGGTGAAAGAAGAAAAAGAAGCGGGAATGACATCATTCTGGAAATAGGTGTCGATCCGAACAGGCAGAGCAAGACAAAATTTAAGCCCCTTCTTAACGAATTTATGCATAATTGTTATCTAATTGAATTGATAAATGTGACAAATTTAATAAAGGTTTGAGCTAAAGTTTTTGCTTAATAATTTCTTGACAAAATCTTAAATTTTTGCAATTAATAAAGTAAAGTAAATTGAAATGCCTGTGGATCGAACACCTACATCGTCAAAAAAGGAGGCACAGCCAGCTCCCAAAAGCGATAAGCAACAGCATGGTCAGCCACAAATGCATGTGCAACAGAAGGAGGAGCATTTGCAGAAGAAGATGCATGTGCATGAGCAACAGCATGGTCAGCAATCGCATGTGCAACAGCAATCGCATGTGCAACAGCAGCAGCATGATCAGCAACAAGAGCACGTGCAGCAGCAATCGCATGGTACGCAGCAATCGCATGGTACGCAGCAGCAGCAGCATGGTCAGCAGCAATCGCATGTGCAACAGCAGCAGCATGGTCAGCAGCACGTGCAGCAACAAGAGCACGTGCAGCAGCAATCGCATGGTACGCAGCAACAGCATGGTCAGCAAAAGCAATCGCATGGTACGCAGCAACAGCATGGTCAGCAAAAGAAAACGTACGTACAGCAGCAACATCAACAGCTATATCACCCAACCAAATCCAGACGGCATCCCGATCCCCAGAAGTGTCGAATATGTGAAGAAGAATACAACGAAGAGATGGTGATGTGTGATGGTAAGTGCAAAGATTGGTTTCATTATAGTTGTGTAGATTTAGATGGTAGTCAGGCAGGTAGGCTATACAGTTGGTTTTGCGATGAGTGTACCGTGGTCCATTTAAGAAAATTAGATGCCTTGCACGAAAAATTGGCAACACAATTGAAGGTTGTAGAGAAAAACGTTAAAGACAACAAACGACAGACGGTTATAGACGCGTCGTATAATAAATGGCTTAAAATAAGATCGGAATATATTAAATTAAAAGGCTCTCACACAGACATTGAAGGCAATCAGCTTCCAGTGCCCAGATTGCGTGCAAGTGAGTACCGAGATGGGGTTGTTGAGGGTGATAGGCTTTCCATTTATTCTAAAAGTAGTTCGTCCAGTCAGAAGAACATACGTTTACGTCTCATTCAGCAACAGAGAGATATCTTGAAAGAACAACGAGACAATCTGAAAAGGGATGAAGAGCTTCTACGTCAGCAGGAAGAAATAATCAACGAGTTGTCTTCAGAAAGTGAAGAGGAGGTCAACGAAGTCTGCGACGGAACGAGTTTCAACCGCTGGAATCAGAAACCAATGGATGTCAACAAAGTCTTCGATGGAACAAGGTTCAATCGTTTGAACCAGAAACCAATGGATCCATTAGCACCTGAATTCACTCCAGTCGTCACACCCCAGATGCCACAAGCAAGTTTCGAAATTCCACCGCCACTCACCCAGAGAGAGATTTCAGCAAGAAAAATATATCGCGATCTACCAAATTTTACTGGACAGCCTGAAGAATGGCCACTATTCAAACGAATGTTCGAGAAGTCTACGCAAGCATGTGGATATACCATCGATGAGAATCTGATGCGGCTGCAACAAGCGCTCAAAGGTAGGGCTCGAAATTTAGTTGCCAGTCAGTTAGTAGAACCTTCCTGCGTTCCCCAAATAATGGAATGTCTCAGTATTGCTTTCGGTCAGCCAAATATTATCTTGGATAGTCAATTAGAAAAAATAAATAGAATTCCTATGGTAAAGGGAGATAAATTAGAATCTATTTTAGAATTTTCGACGGCTGTCACAAACCTTAATGCTATTATGAAGGCTTCCGGACTTGAAGGTCAATACGACAATCCGCTACTTCTCAAAGAGTTGGTGAAAAAATTAAACAACGAGATGAAGATGAGGTGGGCTACTTATTCTTTAGACAAAAACGTTAAAGGTGTACTAGCTTTCGGTTCCTGGCTTCAAACAGAGTCGAGAAAAGTCTATGAAGTTCTTTCTAGTTCAGAGTTAGGAAGTAGTAGAATTGAAGTGGCTCGTAATGAAAAACCTAGTCAAAGTAGAGTTTACGTTCACGTCGAAGGTAAAAGCATTACAAAATGTGTAGTATGTAGTGAACAATGTAAGAACCTGGAAGTTTGCGAAGCGTTCAAAAACATGTCGCCATCATCAAGATGGGAGAAATTGAAGGAGTTGAAGCTTTGTCGACAATGCCTAACTGCCCACTCAATGAAATACCCATTCGTTTGCAATAAGGCAGTTAAGTGTGACTTCGTTGGTTGTACAAGAAAGCATCATCCATTGATGCATCTAGACGACAACATCGTTACAGGTCCACCAATAGTTATCACATCTCAGAATAGCCACACGGAGATGGGTGACCTATTTCAATTTCAGTACATCCCAGTAACACTTCGCCATGGAGAAAAGAGGGTAGATGTGTTGGCGTTTCTAGATGGAGGTTCAAGCGGAACGAGAATTGAAGAAGAAGTTGCAGCACATCTGGGATTAACTGGACCAAAAGTCATTTTACATCTCAAGTGGACAGCGAATGTCCGTCGTCAAGAAGAGTCGATGAAAGTTGCTTTAATGATCTCAGGTGCATACAAAGGTGCAAAAGAATATGAGATTCCAGTTGCTCACACAATTAAGGAACTGAACCTACCAAAGCAAACATTAAATTATAGAGAACTTGCTAAGGAATATGATCATTTGCGTGGGCTTCCTGTCCTATCCTATTTCGAAAAGCAGCCAAGAATAATGATCGGTTTAAGTGACTGGCATGTTGCGGTCCCAAGTAAGACTCGATTAGCCGGTCGAGAAGAGCCAGTAGCAACAAAATGTAAACTTGGTTGGTCAGTCTTCGGATCTGGAAGCTCATCAAAATATCAAAATGTCAATTATCACATCCAAGAGTTTTCAGAGCCAGAGTTAGAGCCAGAGCCAGAGCCAGAGCCAGATCCAGAGCCAGAGCCAGAGCCAGAGCTAGAGCCAGAGTCAGAGCCAGAGCCAGAGCCAGAGCCAGAGCCAGAGCCAGAGCCAGAGCCAGAGCCAGAGCCAGAGCTAGAGCCAGAGCCAGAGCCAGAGCCAGAGTCAGAGCCAGAGCCAGAGCCAGAGCCAGAGCCAGAGCCAGAGCCAGAGCCAGAGCCAGAGCCAGAGTTAGAGCCAGAGCCAGAGCCAGAGCCAGATCCAGAGCCAGAGCCAGAGCCAGAGCCAGAGTCAGAGCCAGAGCCAGAGCCAGAGCTAGAGCCAGAGTCAGAGCCAGAGCCAGAGCCAGAGCCAGAGCCAGAGCCAGAGCCAGAGTTAGAGCCAGAGTTAGAGCCAGAGCCAGAGCCAGAGCCAGAGCCAGAGCCAGAGCCAGAGTCAGAGCCAGAGCCAGAGCCAGAGCCAGAGCTAGAGCCAGAGTCAGAGCCAGAGCCAGAGCCAGAGCCAGAGCCAGAGCCAGAGTTAGAGCCAGAGCCAGAGCCAGATTCAGAGCCAGAGCCAGAGTCAGAGCCAGAGCCAGAGCCAGAGCCAGAGCCAGAGCCAGAGCCAGAGCCAGAGCCAGAGCCAGAGCCAGAGCCAGAGTTAGAGCCAGAGCCAGAGCCAGAGCCAGATCCAGAGCCAGAGCCAGAGTCAGAGCCAGAGCCAGAGCCAGAGCTAGAGCCAGAGTCAGAGCCAGAGCCAGAGCCAGAGCCAGAGCCAGAGCCAGAGTTAGAGCCAGAGTTAGAGCCAGAGCTAGAGCCAGAGCTAGAGCCAGAGCCAGAGTCAAAGCCAGAGCCAGAGCAAGAGCCAGAGCCAGGGCAAGAGCCAGAGTCAGAGCCAGAGCCAAAGCCAGAGCCAGAGCCATTACAAGAACATGAGCGAGCAGAGCGCTTGATATACCAACAAATACAAGCTGAAGGCTTTCCGTCCGAAATTAAGTATCTAAAAGAGCATAGAAACTTGTTCATAACAAATCAAAAGGCATCCCACTTCGATAGTAATCTACTTTCTTTGAAGCCGTATTTAGATGAAAATGGACTCATGAGATCACAAAGCCGTTTAGACAATGCAATATTTCTGAACGTAGAGACCAGACGTCCCATAATACTGCCATCCACGCATCATGGTACGAAGCTACTCGTTCAAAAACATCATGAAAAGTTGCGTCATATCAACCACGAGACAGTCGTGAACGAATTAAGAAAAAGGTATCACATTCCAAAACTTCGCCAGTTGTTGAGACGAGTAAGGAACACCTGCAACAAATGTAAGGTAATGAATGCAACATCTACTCCCCCAGAAATGGCACCCCTTCCAGAGGCCCGCGTCGCAGCATTTTTACCTCCCTTCACGTATACGTCTGTTGACTACGCTGGACCTTTCGAAGTCGCTCATGGTCGAAAAGTGGAAAAGAGATGGATATGTCTCTTTACATGTCTCGTTACTAGAGCCATCCATAAAGAAATTGCCTATAACTGTAGTGCCGACTCATTTATCCTCTGCTACAGGAACTTCTTAAGTCGAATAGGTAGGGTAAAAAAGATGTTCAGTGATCGAGGTACAAACTTCATTGGAGCCGAAAAACTCCTCAAAGGTAACTTGAAATCGGTTGATCATCAATTAATAGAAAGTAAATTTGTAAACTCAGATCTGGAATGGTACTTCAACCCCCCAGGATCTCCTCATATGAATGGTTGCTGTGAGAGGCTTGTGAAGTCAGTCAAGATTGCCTTGTATGCTATCAGCAACGTAACTAAATACAAACCCAATGATGAATTATTTCGTAGCTACCTGATGGAAATTGAAGATATTGTAACGTGCGCTTAGTTCGCAAAATTAAAACTCTACTTTTCAATTTAATTCTACCACTTTATTTACTTTCTGTGACACTTTATTCGAACTCAACTCGACTTTTGGACTATCACTTGTATTTACTCTTAACTTTATCACTCTATAAACAAAACTGCCCTCTGGTTGCCTCGGGCGGGCTATTTATATCGAATGCCATGCCATCTAGAACTCTCCAGTAACTTCTACATTGTCGCCACATTTGCTGTCAAGCATCTCTATACTCACACACACTGGTTTACAAGCAACGCCTGTCATTTATACCATTCCATTAAAGTTTTAGCTACTTGGTTGGGGAAAATAACACACACACACAATTTGTCGTCAGATTTGTAACTTTATTATAAGCAATTAATTATTTAAATGAAATTGAAACAATTTGAGGCAGTTAAACTTGCAAAATAAGAATTTGGTAAAAACACTTGTAAACTATCGAACGTCGCAAAACAGAGTGAGCTTTGTTTTGCAAACGTCCGTTGGGAAATTATTTGAATGTCCGTTTGCTGACATCTAGTGGCTAGTGGTGGTGCTAAAACTAGTACGACGAGTGATTCGCCGTAAGTCGCCGCCACATAACTCCCCCTTCAGTGACGAAGTTACGATGATTTAGATGTAGATGTCAACAAAAATTTACTTTTCGTTTTGTTTTCTCATCAGCTGTTCTCTGATTTTTATTTTTATTTTCAGGATGAAAATTTTTGGATGTCGAAATTTCTGAAGAAGACGGTTGGTTGTCTAGGTTGTCTAGTTGGATGGATGTGGATGAAACGTTTTCAAGAAGAACATGCGCAGGTTTCAGGCGATCAATGGAAACATTGATTGTTCTTCCGTTTGCTTTAATAGTGTACAATTTGTTAGTGATTCTCTTCATTACAGGATGCGGGCCAGTGTATGGTTGCTGCAATGGTTTTTTGACGGCATCACATCGCAAGAAGACATGTGAGCATGTTTGCAGGTTGGACGGAACAAAAATTTTATTGTTGGCATGGTTGGATGTTCCTGTTGGCCGTAGTTTTCTCATCGTTTCTCGATGTTTGTCAAGAAAAACCTGTGAATTAGAAAATGTTTGGTTACTTACAAAGAACTCACCAGGAACTCGCAGATTTTTTCCATAAAGCATCTCCGATGCTGAGGCTTTGATGTCGTCTTTGTAAGCGGTTCTCAATCCCAACAGAACTGTTGGAAGAGCATCAACCCAGTTGGTTTTCTCATGACACATGAGAGCGGCTTTCAAGGAACGATGCCAACGTTCGACAAGTCCATTAGATGCCGGATGATATGGCGATGTCCTGATACGTGTTGTTCCACACATGTTAGTCAGTTCGTTGAAAAGTGACGACTCGAACTGTGTGCCCTGGTCCGTGGTTAGTTGCTCAGGTGAACCAAACCGTGCAACCCAGTTTGTATAGAATGCACTTGCCACTGTCTCAGCTGTCATGTCCAGTATGGGTATTGCCTCGGGCCATCGACTGAACCTATCAATCATGGTAAGACAATACCTGAAGCCTTTGCAGAGTGGCAAAACAATGATGTCGATGTGGACATGCTGGAATCGTTGCTCAGGAACTTTGATGGAATCTGGTGATGGATGCGTATGTCTGTTGACCTTCGAGCGTTGACATTGGATACACGTACGTGACCATTCCAGTGCATCCTTTTTGATGTTCGGCCACACATACTTTTGTCTTAACTGAAGACTTGTTGTTCGTCCACTTGGGTGTGCGAGGCCGTGAACAGAATCAAAGGCCTTCCGACGAAGTGACGCTGGTATGTATGGTCGAATGGTGTTATTGGTGACGTCGCAATAGATCTTCACATCAGGTTCCAATGCCAGCTTGTTCAACTTCAGGGCGGACTTTTTGTTTTTCAATAGCTCTTGAAGTTCTGAATCCAGCAACTGTGACAAGTGTAGCTCCCTTATGTCGAATTGCACTGGCGTGGTTATGGTGTTGACACGCGACAGTGCATCAGCTACAGCATTTTCTTCACCTGGCAGGTATGTTATGTCCGTGGTGAATTGGGATATGTAATCCAGATGTCTTAAGCGGCGTTGAGGTGCCTTGTCCGAATGCTGCTGGAAAGCGTAGATAAGTGGTTTGTGGTCGGTTTGAATCGTGAAAGGTCGACCATCCAGAATGTGTTTGAAGAATCGCACAGCAAGGTAAATCGCTAGTAGCTCGCGATCGTATGTGCTGTAACGACTCTGAGGTTTGGATAGTTTGCACGAGAAGAGACCGATCGGTTGAAACTCGTTCTCACACACTTGTTCCAGCTTGGCACCAACAGCGACGTCCGATGCATCTGTTGTCAAGAAAAGTTTTGCTTTTGGGTTCAGGTGGTTGAGCAAAACGGCTTTCTTGACGTTGTCCTTGCAGAGTTCGAAGGCTTTTTCTGCGGAAGAGGTCCACGCAACTGGTCGTTTGTCGTTCTTCCTGGAGTCCTTGGTGAGCTCATTCAATGGTGCTTGAATGTGAGCACAATTTGGAATGTAGCGACGGTAATAATTCACTATTCCAAGGAAGCGACGAAGCTCTACGATGGTTGTTGGCTTTGTGTAGTTTGCGATGGCCTCGATCCGATCTTCTGGAGGTCTACAGCCGTCTTTGTTGATCGCGTGGCCTAGGTAGGTAACTTGGGACTTACCGAAGACGCACTTTTTGATGTTGATGATCAAGTTATGTTCCTGTAGACGCTGTAGTACCTGACGAACGTGTTTCTGATGTTGCTCTTGGGATTCCGAAACAATCAGAATGTCATCGATGTAGCAGAATACGAAGTCCAGCCCACGTAGTACCATATCCATGAACCTTTGGAATGTCTGAGTGGCGTTTTTCAGTCCGAAAGGCATGACTAAAAACTCAAACAGTCCAAATGGTGTCGTCACCGCGGTTTTTTGGACGTCCTCAGGTGACATCGGGATCTGATAGTATGCCTTATCAAGATCCAGGATTGAGAACCAGCTTTTGTTGTTGAGCTGTTCTGTAAAATCCATGATGTGAGGAATCGGGTAACTATCTGGCTGTGTCTTCGCATTGAGACGACGGTAGTCACCACAGCATCGCCATCCACCAGTCTTCTTCTCCACCAAATGAATTGGACTTGCCCAAGGACTACTGGACGTTCGACAGTAGCCTTTTTTGAGGAAGTCTTCGAAGTCTGCTTTGGCCTGCTTCAGCTTGTCACCGGAAAGTCTTCTTGGTCGTTCTGCAACTGGTTGACCTGTTGTGATGATGCAGTGTTGGACGGAGTTGACCTTAGCTTCTGGCTTGAAAATCTTTGACTTGGTTTTGTCGTTGGTCGAAAGAAATTCTTTGACGAGATTGACGTATGGTTCCGGGCCACTAATAGTCAATAGTTTTGACGGATTTGTGGCATCAATCTCGGCAGGTACGGCTAGTGATGTCACTTTGTCAACGACACGCTTGGATTTCAGGTCGATGACTAGCCCGTAATGTGCCAGAAGGTCAGCTCCAATGATGGCAGTTTTAACATCAGCGATGATAAAAGGCCAGGTTATCGCTCGACGGAGTCCCAGATTTAATGTCAGCATTTTCTCGCCATATGTGTGGATCGGCGAGTTGTTTGCTGCCAGAAGAGTCGTTTCTGCTTTGGTGTTTCGGCAGGCAGCGGTACGTGGCAAAACACAAATCGAGGAACCCGAGTCCAGAAGGAATTTTTGGTTTGTGTTTTTGTCGTACACGTAAAGGCGGCATTCCTTGTTGACTCTGAAGTTGCTGTTGTCGACCGCCTTAGTAGACAACAGCTGGTTTAGTTTTTTTGGAACTTGCAGGGTTCCTTGCATTTGCGCGCCTCTTTGCCGTACCTCTGATGAAAAAAACAGACATCAGAATCTTTTGATTTTCCTCGTGAGCTGGAGTTTTTTCGCTTTGATGGATGAGGAGATCGACTGCGGCTTGTGTTGGTCGAATCATTTGACAGCAGTCTTTGCATTTGCTGTGTCAGCTTTGCCAAAGATGATTCGATGGTGAGGAGCCTGGTGTTGACGTCAGTTGGCTGCTTCTGCTCCTTGCGCACTTCACACACTTCATTGGATGCCATATTGTCCATGATTTTGTCCGCGATGTCCGCCAGTGCCGTAAGGTTGACGTCTTGGCTAGCGGAGAGGATTCCACGAACGTTGTTGGGCATCCTGGACATCCAAATAGTGGCAAGCATGTCGTCAGGCACATTTTCACCAGCTAGCCTCCGCATTTCCCTCAGCAGACTTGATGGTCGTTTGTCTCCTAGCTCTAGGGAAGTCATAAGCCGATTTAGTTGCCTCTCCTTCGACTCAGTGAACCTTGCAATTATTTGCGTTTTCAAGGCTACGTATTTTTCACTGGCCGGTGGTTTTTGGACGAGATCTGAAATCTGATACCTCAGTCAGTACCTCCGGGTCTAGAGTAGCAACTATAGCACTAAATCGGCTGCTATCCGAGACGATGCGGTGGTTGTGAAATTGCGCTTCCACCTGAATGAACCAGAGAGCTGGTAGATTTTTCCAGAACGGCGGTATCTTAATGTGCCGAAGTGCAGCAATTTCCAGCATTTCAGCTGGTGTTTGGTCTGCCTGATACCCGTTTCGGAAACCGTCAGGTGGAGGTGGGGAAGCTGCGAGTTCAGCCGCGTACTGCTCGTCCTCAGCCCTCATGTTGTGCAGCAAAAAAAAAATAAAAAATTACAAATTTGCGAAACTTACTTGATTGTGTTTTTGTTTGTCGTTGTGCGTTTTTTCACGATCACGTCGGGGTCACCACTTTAGCTACTTGGTTGGGGAAAATAACACACACACACAATTTGTCGTCAGATTTGTAACTTTATTATAAGCAATTAATTATTTAAATGAAATTGAAACAATTTGAGGCAGTTAAACTTGCAAAATAAGAATTTGGTAAAAACACTTGTAAACTATCGAACGTCGCAAAACAGAGTGAGCTTTGTTTTGCAAACGTCCGTTGGGAAATTATTTGAATGTCCGTTTGCTGACATCTAGTGGCTAGTGGTGGTGCTAAAACTAGTACGACGAGTGATTCGCCGTAAGTCGCCGCCACAAAGTGTTGCCAGTTGTGTTTTCGGTTGAACGTTTTTCGATTGGTATAAAATGTTGGGTTCACGTTACACTGCCCCCTCCTTAGGATTGTTCGTCCCGAATAATTCCATCTGCAGCCTCGCCACTATATCGATGCAGCCTGTCACAATGAACTACTTTTAACTTGCCTCTTAGTCCTCTTTGGATGCGGTAAACCACGTCGTTAATCCTCGTGACAACAGTATAAGGACCTTCCCAGTTTTGCTGCAGTTTCGGTGACAATCCCTTTTGACGATGAGGATTATAAAGCCACACACGATCTCCTGCTTGGAATCCTGACGTTGTCGCTTTTGTGTCGTACCGTGTCTTCATCCGGTCGCTGTAGGCTTTCATCCGTTCCCTTGTTCTTTTATGGATGTCAGCGAGTCTCTCCTTGAGGTCGTCCACATACTCGTTTGTGTCCTGTGGCTCCTCTGTGGGGCATCCAAATTTAAGTTCGCTGGGCAGCCGCATGGTTTTCCCGAACAGGATGTCAGATGGTGTTTGTCCTGTCGAGCTATGTACTGCACTTCTATAGGCCATCAGGAATAGCGGTACGTGCCTATCCCAGTCTCTTTGGTAGTCGCCTACGACTTTGGTGAGGTGTTCTTTCAAGGTCCGGTTGAATCTTTCAACCATCCCATCAGATTGTGGATGAAGTGGTGTGGTTCTCGTCTTCTTAATGCCAAGTAGTCCGCACACTCCTTGGAAGATGTTTGACTCAAAGTTCCTCCCTTGGTCGGAATGGAGTTCCATAGGCACGCCAAACCTACTCACCCAGTTAAACACAATCTGGTCGACCACCGTTTTGGCTTCTTGATTTGGGATGGCATACGCCTCAGGCCACTTGCTAAAATAGTCCATTACAACCAGAATGTATTTGTTTCCAGCGTTGGTCTCTGGAAAAGGCCCAGCCACATCTACTGCAATCCTCTCAAAAGGCGATCCAACGTTGTACTGATGCATCTTACCTTGAATCTTCCTACCAGGTCCTTTGGTTGCAGCACACTTGTCACATGTTCGGCACCACTTCTCCACGTCATCTCTAGCATGTAACCAGTAGAACCCATGTCGCACCTTCTCCAGTGTTTTGTTTACTCCGAGGTGGCCTCCAGAAGGTCCGTCGTGCATCTCCTGAAGAACTTCACTGACTTTCGATTGCGGTACGATCAGCTGCATCACATATGACTTACCGTCAGCGGACTCCCATCTTCGCCTGAGGACACCTTCTTGCACATATAGTGAGTCCCACTGTGCCCAATAGGCTTTGAGAACTGGACTCCTGTCAGAAATGTCTCCCCATTCCGGTTTCTCTTCATTTTCTTTCCATGCCAGAATGGGTTCGATATCTGGATCCTCCTGTTGAGCAGTCCTCACTTCTTCATTGCTCCATCCGCTTATTGGATCAGCTCTTAGTCGCTGAGCGGTAATGATTTCTTTGTCTTCTTGCCGCCTGCAATGCTTGCAATCCACTTTGCAAGGTCTTCGGGATAATGCATCGGCGTTTGAGTGCAGCTTTCCTCTGCGGTGTTGGATCTGGTAGTCATAGGTCTGCAATCTTTCTATCCACCTTGCGACTTGACCTTCTGGATTTTTGAAGTTGAACAGCCAGCTCAGAGCACCGTGGTCTGTCCGCAGAAGGAATTTCTGTCCATAGATGTACTTATGGAAGTGCTTTGTTGCCAAGATAAGAGCTAGCAGTTCCCTTCTGGTCACGCAGTAGTTCCTTTCGGGTTTCGATAGGACCTTGCTGTAGTATGCCACCACTTTCTCTTCGCCATCATGCACTTGGGATAGTACCGCCCCGATTCCAACGTTGCTTGCATCTGCGTCGACGATGAATGTTTTGCCAGGTGTTGGATGTGCCAGCACTGGAGCGTTACAGAGGCGGTATTTGAGTTCCTGGAAAGATTTCTCACACTCACCTGACCATTTAAACTGCTTCCCCTTTTCGGTGAGCTGATGCAAACTCTTTGCAGTTCCAGCGAAGTTCTTAACGAAACGTCGGTAATATGTGGCAAGTCCCAGAAAGCTTCGGAGTTGATGTTTGTCCTGTGGTGTTGGCCAATTTTTGACGGAGTCAACTTTTTCAGGATCAGTCTTTACTCCTTGGGATGAGATGATGTGTCCCAAATACTTGACTTCGGTTTTGAAAAGTGCACATTTTTCTGGATTCAGTTTAAGGTTAGCCTCTCGAAGTCTCTGAAACACGGCTTTAAGGTTCTTACAATGTTGGTCAAATGTTTTCCCGTAAACAATGACATCGTCCAAGTAGACTAGGCAAGCTTTCCACGTCAGTCCTTGAAGAACGCACTCCATCAAACGCTCGAATGTTGCCGGAGCGTTACATAACCCAAACGGCATAACTTTAAACTGCCAGAGCCCATTACCTGTAGAAAACGCCGTCTTTTCCCGATCATCAGGGTGGATGTCAACTTGCCAATATCCGCTCTTCAAGTCCAGCGTCGAGAACCACTGCGCTCCCTCCATGGCATCCAGGGTATCACTGATTCTCGGCAGGGGATAGCTGTCCTTCTTAGTTACATCATTCAGCCTTCGGTAGTCCACACAAAAACGAGTGCTTCCGTCTTTCTTTTTCACTAGCACCACTGGTGACGCCCAAGGACTTTTGGAATTTTCGATAAGACCGTCCTTTTTCATTGCTGTTATCATTTCCTCAACCTCACCTTGTTTGGCCAGTGGAAGACGTCTTGCAGGTTGACGAATCGGTCTTGCATCTCCTGTGTTGATGCGATGCTGCACCAACTGTGTCCTACCATATTGCCCCTTTTGCGATGCGAAGATATCAGTGTACTCTTGTAGGAGACTTTCAGCCATCCTTGTTTGTTGGTGATCAAGGTTGGATGAATTCAGTATTTTAGCTCTGATGGTTTCGAGCTCCTCCGGAGTTATAGGTTTTCTCGGAGCTTCGTCTGTGATCTTCGTAATTGCTGCAACCGATTCGCAACGTCCAACGACTTCTCCTTTCTTCAACCTTACATCGTACGGTCTGGTGTTTAGTAATCGTACGGGGACCATTTTGTTCTTCGGTGCTACCAGTGTTTTCCCAATGATGACACTTTGGGAGGAACACTCTGGGTCTGGTTCCACCATGAGGTATCGAAGGCTTCCAAACTCACCTTCCAGTTTTGTCCAAACGAACACTTCAGAAGAAGGAGGCAGAATAAGATCTTCCCTGATGACAGTTCTCAGTGTCGACGTACTTTCGTTCGAATAAGTCATTGGAAGTTCCTTATTTTGGTACTTCAAAACCTGATTACCGATGTCCAAAATAACTCCGTGCTGTTTCATAAAGTCGATTCCAATGATGCACTCGTCACATATATCTGCCACCAGGAATTGATGAGTAAACACTAGGTCGGCCAGTCGGATCTTAAGACACACTTCTCCGTATACTCTTGCTGCTTCTCCCGTTGCGGTTCTTAGACGGTAGCTATTGGTGTTATGAAGCCACGTCGTCTTTACCAGGTCTCGACGTACTATGGAGGCTGTGGCACCGGTGTCGATGGTAGCCACATGTTTGTTCCCGTTAATAGTAGTCTCCACAGTCAGACTTTTGTTGTCTCGTTTGGTCTGAGAGACCTGGATGGTGGTTCTGGGGCCATCGATACAAGAAACCAGCCTCTGCCCCTCGAAGTTGGTTCTTACTCGTTTCCCTGATGGGAAACGGGCTGATAGGTAACGCTGGTGTTGTTGTTACCTTGCTCTGGGTTGGATCTCTTGCTTCCACAATGTTGACAACCTGCTTTGTTTGGTGGTAGTCGGCATTGACGCTGTAAGTGCCCGGTCTTGTTGCAGTTCCAACATCTTGCTAGTCCGCTCCGGTTCTTTTGTATTTCAGCTTTTTGGCACGAGCATTCTTCGACTATGGCCTCTCTAAGTCGATGTACTCCCTGAGAAGCCTGTTCTGCTGCTTCAATTGTCAATGCGAATGCTAAAGTTTCGGAAAGAGTACGTGTTCTAGCAGTTCGCACAGACCTCTGAAGATGTATATCGGAAATGGCACGAACGAAGGACTCAACAGCGAGCTGGTTGATGATTTCTTCTCCAGCATCCGGGTATGCCAGGTGAACCAGTCTTTCGACGTCTGCTTGGAGCTGCTGTAGACTTTCACCCCTTTTCTGGACTCTGTTATTGAGTTGGACTCGGAAGACTTCTTTCAAGTGGCTATCTCCAAAGCGTTTATCTATAGCTGCCACGAGAGAACTGAAATCGCCGCTCTTACCAGCTGGAACTGTTTGAAGTAATTCAGCTGCTGGTCCTCTAAGAGCAAGAGTCAGTGCAATGTACTTGTCTTCGTCATCCCAGCCATTTGTTGTCGCGGCTGCCTCAAATTGTCTCTTATAGACTGGCCAAGAAGACTGTCCATCAAATGTTGGGGGTTTCATCTCCTTTTTCCTTGCAAACTCTCCAGCAGATTCTCGAATTTTTATTTTCCGGATCTGGTCTAATTCCTTGGTGAGAACATCACATCGACTTTCTACGCCTTCGAAACGATTCTCTACAACAGAAAGCTGTTTTTCCACACCTTCAACTCGTTCGTCAAGGGCACATACATTTTTCTCAATATTACCCAATTTTCCTTCTAGAATGTTTTTCTGACCTTCCAAAACATTCTGTTGCGCCTCAAGTCTTTCGAGAATATTCTGTTGTTCTTTCTTTTGTTCGTTTCGTTGTTCTTCAATCAGCTTCTTTTGTTCGTTTCGTTGTTCTTCAATCAGCTTCTTTTGCTCGTTTCGTTGTGCTTCAAGTTGTTCGAGAACATTCTGCTGTTCTTTCTTTTGCTCGCTTCGTTGCTCTTCAATCAGCTTCTTTTGCTCGTTTCGTTGTGCTTCAAGTTGTTCGAGAACATTCTGCTGTTCCTTCTTTTGCTCATTTCGTTGTTCTAACAAAAGTTTCATCATACTAGAAAAATCTATATTTTCACTTACTTCCTCTTCTTCCACTTCTGTTTCAAAAACAAAAGTGTTTACGTCTTCCCCTTGCTGTTCCAAATAGTTACGCAAGCGCAGGACGAGCTCATTTTTCGATCCCGCTCTAGAAAGATTTCGCTTACCTAACTCACTTTTAAGCTCAATGCAAGTGAGCTCTTCTAACAACTTACCCATTTTCACTGTATATAATTATTATTTTCTTTTTACTTTTTTTTTTTTTACACTTTACTAGTCAAATAAGTTTTATTTACACTTCTGACACCAATGTAACGTGCGCTTAGTTCGCAAAATTAAAACTCTACTTTTCAATTTAATTCTACCACTTTATTTACTTTCTGTGACACTTTATTCGAACTCAACTCGACTTTTGGACTATCACTTGTATTTACTCTTAACTTTATCACTCTATAAACAAAACTGCCCTCTGGTTGCCTCGGGCGGGCTATTTATATCGAATGCCATGCCATCTAGAACTCTCCAGTAACTTCTACATTGTCGCCACATTTGCTGTCAAGCATCTCTATACTCACACACACTGGTTTACAAGCAACGCCTGTCATTTATACCATTCCATTAAAGTGTTGCCAGTTGTGTTTTCGGTTGAACGTTTTTCGATTGGTATAAAATGTTGGGTTCACGTTACAATATGATTAATTCTCGACCATTGACGTACTTACCATTGGATAATGAGGAATCCGAAGCATTAAACCCAAACCAGTGGCAAAAGGGAAGGATGATTCACGTAAATCAAGCTAAAGATGGACAAGTTCGAAGCGCAGCGGTTCAAACTGACACCGGAATATACGAAAGATCTGCGGTACGATTGGGTAAGCTGGATATAAGAAAGAAGGAGGTAGATTTGGACCTAGTCCTGCCAAATATACCGAGGGGGAGAATGTTAGAAAAGTAAGGGCTGAACACAGCCACTAGTTTGCCTTGTTTGACTGCCATCTGTATTTCATAGCTGTTTTGAAGTCTTTTTTTGTATTGCCTGAACGCGAAACGAAACAGAGGTGAAAGAAGAAAAAGAAGCGGGAATGACATCATTCTGGAAATAGGTGTCGATCCGAACAGGCAGAGCAAGACAAAATTTAAGCCCCTTCTTAACGAATTTATGCATAATTGTTATCTAATTGAATTGATAAATGTGACAAATTTAATAAAGGTTTGAGCTAAAGTTTTTGCTTAATAATTTCTTGACAAGTACAATTATTTAAAGAGATTGTAAGCTCAAGAGATATCGTTGAAAACAAAATCTACTTTTTTGAATAACAGGTTGGAACTTGGACGAACTGTAAAGTACGTTGGTATACGAAGTATATGTTCAGCCGCAGAAACATAGAGAAGCATATGAGTTAAAATTTCATTCCGATTCGATTCGGTTCGATCAATTCACTGGTTGGAACGGGGTTGTATATCATTTCAATCACAGCACAGAGGAGATATAGCAAGACTGCAAACCACACACACACCACAGCATCTGTCCTCTAGCTGACTTCACAAACTCCAATTTATTTTCGGATTTCAAAACCATCCGGAAATAAAGTGGTGTTAGTAATTTCACTGTACAACAGATAGATCTCGTCTTACAAAAGCAACAATTATCTATTCTTCCGTATTATATTTTCCTAAAATCGTCTCTTCTCTTTTACATATGAGGAGAATTTTATTTTTGACCTAAGACACCTACATAAAAATGATCTTTTGAAAAATCATCCGTTCCTTTTCTTTAATTTTTTACTCTACGAGTGAAACAAGATCCAATTTGTCTCAAAAAAAAAAAAAAACAATTGTTTGAAAAAAGTTTAACTTTCGAACACACATTGAAGAAGTAGACTCTGCTGCTCAAACTGTAACCGTCAAAAAGTATCGAGCTGAATTCTTTTTTTTATTATTTAATTGGTTTTTTCACTATAAGCTTTTGCTCGCTCGCACTCGAGCCTTTGTGTATGAATTATGAAAACATATACATACACAATGCTCGCACTTCCACTTCGCACATATTTTTTATTTGTCGTTCGGTGAAGATCAAGAAAGAAGTGAAGTGGATTTTGCTAGTGGAAATATTTAATAATCAGCATTTAAGTAAACGTTATATTCATATCGTTTAACTAAATATAAAACAAAAGTAACAAATACTTTTTTCAAAACAAAGACGACATTTCCTGAAAAGAAGTGTGCAATCTACGATTAATTTCCTTAGTCACAAAGTGAATCACTAATTTTTCCAATTTTTTATCGAAAATGGCACTAAAAGTCTATGTCAGTGGAATGTCTGGAAACAAGGAGGTATGTTTATAATGCACTTGCACTTATCCAACCATTTACGGGCACCCCATTATGGCATTGACCCATCCTCGGTCTTGATATTGGTTACTCGAATTGCGGCCTCTGCCTCTGATGCTTCTGATTCATTTTTGATTGTATGCGACAACTTATTTTATTTTTCGTTTTTGAGATAGACTACGTCACTTCGCGCAACACCTAAATATAAAACAGAGAAATAAAAACCTCAAGTGAAAAATAAGCATAATTTGCATCGATTATGGGGAAAAGTTTTCCCAATAAGACACATCCTAGCAGTAATTCAATATGGGTTTTGACTTGAGTCGACTAATTTATATTTTTTTCTTTTTGTTTAAACTAGGTTTGGGTTTGGTTCCGCATCCATAATTGAGTTAAGGCGGTGGTCTTCGATCTGTTTTGCTGTCACAATCTATTATAACTCGTTCAAGTGGTTTTATTCACAAAATGTTGTTCTGTTGAGAAAGAGAATAGATAGAAAAAGCAATTCTTTTTGTTTAGTTGGCGGGGTACCTATTCGTTGGTGTTCCATCGCCTCAACAAAGTGTTGAATTCATTTATGTAATTAAGTATCACAGCGACAACATATTTTTATTTTCACACACCAAGGAAATAAATTGCAAAGAGAAAGTCTCTTTTTTTCGGTTGGAAAGCAAAGCAGGCATTTTTCCGGTTGATAAATAACAATTCAAAATTGTAGACTTCTTCATCGCATTGTTATGCTATGTCCGCACCTGAAGTTAACCTGGGTTTCGTTCCAGTTTGGTTTGAGTTAACCAAGTAGTGTCCGCATATGCCAAAAAGTTTTAAGTTTATCATTTTGTCTTAAGTTAAAAAGAGACAGACATAAAGTGTGAGCAGAACGTCAACGACGTATGAGAGAATTCATTCTCTCTCCACTCACTTCCATTCTCTTAAATGTCAAATTCAGTGGAATATTGGAAATAGTGCGTTCAGCGCGATTGGTTTCGAGTAGGTTATCTCGAAACCCAGTGACTAAAAAGGTTTCGTTTTGTATGGCAAACCACTTGGTTATCATGTTGGTTTGGGATTGTTTTGAGATAACCCAGGTTAACTCTCAGGTGCGGACATAGCATTATGCTATGTCCGCACCTGAGAGTTAAACTTGGTTATCTCAAAACAATCCCAAACCAACATGATAACCAAGTGGTTTGCCATACAAAATGAAACCTTTTTAGTCACTGGGTTTCGAGATAACCTACTCGAAACCAAGCGCGCTGAACGCACTATTTCCAATATTCCATTGAATTTGACATTTAAGAGAGTGGAAGTGAGTGGAGAGAATGAGTTCTCTCACACATCGTTGACGTTCTGCTCACACTTTATATCTATCTGTCTCTTTTTAACTTCAGACAAAAAGATAAACTCAAAACTTTTTTACATATGCGGACACAACTTGGTTAACTCAAACAATATTGGAACGAAACCCAGGTTAACTTCAGGTGCGGACATAGCATTAGACTACCAAGAAGGTTTTGCCTTTCAAAAACCAGTTTGTGTAAAATGTTCTCCAATATCTCGAATTGTTTGTTTCTTTTTTTGTTCGAATGTTATTGATAAATTGATAATGAATTCTGTATAGGCAGTCGACGGTTGATTCATAGTTTTATGGGTTTTGTCAATACATTTTGCAATCTTTCTCCCAATCTATTAAATTAAACAGCAATTTACTGAAGTAGAAATAGCTGTGTAGATACCTTGCCTATCTAGTTTGAGTGTTGCTTCTAATCACTATCTAAAAAAAATTGGTGGTGTGCATAGCTTTGTGCTTTGTGGCATTCTGTTCGTCAGTAGAACAGCGAATACAACGAAAAAATAAGCGTTACTCATTTGGCATATTAGGTATGCATGCGAAATTTATGTTCGTGCATTTATAACGTGTGTCAAAAACTATAACTTTCTTAATAGACTAAAAGCCCACTACAACATGTTAGAACTAAGTTTTTGTTCAATGCTACTATTCACGTTCTTGCTTTTCGGATGTGAAACTGGAACGGTTGTTTATGATAGCTCATTGAGTTCTGACCTTAACAGTATTGTTACATTGGGCAATAAAAACCGAGTAGAATTAAATGCTTCGAAAACTCAATGTTGTCAATTGTCGTTAACATTCCGCCGCAGCCATTATCTATGAATGGTACCTGATGATCTTCGTTGGAATGACCCCATGTTTGAAGTCGCCAAAAATGCTGCTAAATGCTTAGGCTTCTTAAGACGATGCAGGAAATTCTTCATCCCTTCTGATCTGGCTACAATTTATATATCAAACATCTTTGCGCCTTCTAGATAGGCTACAAAACAGAGCGTTGCGATTGATAGGTGATAGTTCAATCGCAGAATCGATTGATTCTGCTTTACCAGTCTGAGTCTCTTTTATCGCTTTTTCTACCAACAGTACTCCAGTGAAATAGCAAGTTGCATTTAGCTGCAACACCCGCCTATCTAGGATTCCTCATCAGTTTTACCTCGAATCCAAATTTAGCCGTACAGTAAAGTATAGATTTATGCACAAAAATTCAAAAGCGCAGTGTGCATCAATGCCTCTGTTAAATCCTCTCCTTTTTTCCTAAATGCTCGCACTGTGTTTTACAACACCTAATCATAAAGTAATCGTAAGCCCATGATGTGACCGCTAATTATAAAAAAAAAACGCAGAATTGAAATGGATGCGTAGCTTACTCCATTGGTTTCAGAAATCAGAGAGTTTCTTCAAACATACAGTTTCTTACAGTTTTTTCTGTTTCTAATTTCAAATGGGAAAATGAATAAGTTTTAAAAACCCAGAGGTTCGTGGTTTGAATCTCAACGGAGGCAAAAAAAGATTTTCCACGGGTATCGCCTTTCGCGAGGAATTGGTAAGCCCTCCGTTAGTATATTCGTTGCCACGAAAAGCGCTTTCTTGATTAGCTGTTCGGATCCGGCTGAAAATTGTAGTTCCGTGACATTCCCTCACAAGGCATGGTTGTGAGAAATGAGCTTGGCAATGAGGCTCCATATTTAAGCAAATAGTTTAATTCAGAATAAAACAAAGTGTCTATGACACGTTCGGCGTTATTATTTTTAATTTTAAAATTAGTATACTTTTGTTGCCGGTCAAAGCAAAGATTTAGGACCATCGCTACAAATAACAAAAAATTTTGTCCAAAAAATCGTTGTAGCGACAGCATACTGACAAGAAGAATTAACAGAATAAAATGGCTGCAAACAAATAACACAAACCGTGCTCATACTGAAATATCAGTAAATTTATATAGCCGCAAGTCAGAAAGTTAAATATTCGTTAATTTTTCGATTGATTATATTTGATTGTAAATGGCCGTGCTACTTATTCGCCGCTTGATTTTATTGTCAGGTAGTAATACAATTTATTAAAATAAATTCTAATTTTTCTTTGCATTTTTTGTTGCTAAACACAACACTAATTAATTTTTGTAAAATATATACATACATACATAAGTGCTCGCAGTTGTAAAAAAAATTAAATCACAACTTTGATGCGAACTTAAGAATAAAAAAAAAACTACTGCCAAACATGCAATTTTTTTTAAGCAAATTTTATTTCGAATAAATAAAATTTTTTTTATTAGATTGGGTTTGGAAAAATATGTAATTTTTATTGTTAAATAACTGACACATTACCAATTAGTCATGTTATTTCCCATCTATTCATCACAGATTTTGGAAATAGGTCACCGCCTACGTCATCATGGAAACTAAAATCTTACTAAATTCGTAGAATTTCATTCCACTTACCACCGTTTATTGGCGGATTTCATCGAGGCGATATTTACAGAATATGGATAAAGTTACGTTGTCAAAAAACCTGAGTTTTTCTATCACTTGAAGAAAAATACATTTTATTCGACGTTTCTGTTCGTTGCTAGCAAAAATCTAGTGCTCTTGAGGTCAAGTTGAAGGCAAAACCAGTGCCCATCTGCCCATGCTTGAAACTATCTCCTCGATAAAATCCGGCGATAAACAGTGAAAACTGGAACTTTTAATGTCTCGATCGATGTTATGGATGCAAGAGTTACAGAACAAAGAGCACAGGGATTAAAAAACAGTTATTGTTCATTGTTCATTGACAAAACAAGATTTCGCAAAAAGATTAACTTCTCAAAGTTCAATGTTTCACTAAAAAAAAAGAATTTTTACAGTAACTCCACGCGAAAGATCGACTCACATCTCCCATTTGGTTGGGAACCTTACTCTGAATTGGTTCTGACGATATGTAAAAACGTCTCATCTACTCGCATGAAACATTTATCGGAAAATATTTTTTTTTTTTTTTTAATATGCTTTGTCAGCGGATGGTTAAAAAAAATTTGTTGCTTTTAGAACTTATTGATTCATTGAAGAAAACAGAAAACGATTCTTTCTTCTTCTTTTTTCCTTCGTTACGAAAATCGTGATCTGTAATATCTCTCATACTCAAGGAAGGGGGCGGGTTATCAAATTTACTCGCACCATTGGTACAACATTGAGCATGACTTTAGCTATGTTGTATAATTTAATTATGCAGAAATATTGAGGCATAAGCCGGTAACAGAGCCTCCCGCAGGATTAAATTATTATCAATTCTTCCATCCTCCCTCTTCTCCCCGCGCACTCAACATTTTCATAAATTATTTCTTTTATTCTGTTGCTGGCCATCTAAAGTGTAAACTGTCATTTTCCCCCAAAAATTCCGCTATTTTGTCGGTAGGAAACATCCTTTATGTTGAAAGTTTTTTACTTAAACTTTTTTTTTTTTTCGCTGCCGGATTCAACTGAAAGCTCGATTAAATACACACGATCTTATGAAAGGTGACCCATAAGCATCGGATGCAACGGACGCAACGGAAAAAGTACCCCAACTTTTAACTTTTTGCGCCGGTAGAACTGATGACATAAGCTGTCAAACCCAATTTGAAGTTTTCTCTTCACACCGCAACGGATTCTATGGGTCACCCCAATCCGTTGTGTCCGGTAAAACTCACTGCTGTCAGTTGAATCCAGCAGCGAACGGATGCAACGGATTCTATGGGTCGGGGCCTTAAGACAGCAACTTCAAGCATTTAACTTATATCGAATTAATTTACATATTTTTCTAAAGTGAAAACTATATTAGCATTAACATTTACTAAAGTTGTAAACAGTTCCAATGAACACAAAAAATTAATTTCCAAAACGTTTACATGACATAAAATCAGTAGTGAATCTGTTCGGTTCGGACGTAAGAACACTTTTTTAAATCCGTACGGATTTAATTTCCATTTCCGTTTTAAATCCGGTCGAAAATCAGAACAACCATGTATGTTCCAAATGTAACCAATATTCAACCATTTTTAATACACGTAAATTATTTTTTTTTTTAAGTTTTGCTTTTTGTGTTACTAACAACATAAACTTTAAAAAAAAAATCATTCTTAGGTCAAAAAACGCCAACAACGCGTCCTCATGATTCTAGACAGTAAAAATGTTAAATACGAACTAGTGGACATAACAGAACCCGGCAAGGAATCTGAAAAAGACATGATGCAGACAAAATCCAGCAGCAACGGCGCCACGGTTAGTGATCCAAACCCCAGACATCCACTGCCTCCACAAATATTCAACGGCGAAGAATATTGCGGCGATTACGATGCATTTGACTTGGCCAACGAGATCGACACACTCGAACAATTCCTTAAACTTGCCCCAGCCGATACAACTAGTGTATCAACTGCCCAAATCGAATTGAAAAATGGCGAAAAAGAAACAACCGATGCTCCCCCAGCAGAGCCGGCAGAAGAAAACAAAGAAAACGAGGAGAACAAGGAGGTTTGAATTATTTTCAAAAGCAAAAAAAAAAACAAAAAACAAAAAAAAACTTTATAATCAAAAACATAAAAAACAAAAAAAAATTAACTATTATTTTGCAATTTCAATATTTTATTAACCACCTAATATACGCATATTGACATATTTCTTTTGTATTATGTACATTATTTATCATTTAATATCATTAATCTAACGATTAAATAAAAATTAGTTGTTTTTCGCTAAATAATGCTAAGCAATATTTTTTTAACCAATATAATTTTTAAAATTCCTAATTCAACATGTAACCGATAATGTAAACAATTTAGTTGAATAATAAAACTATAAAACTTACAATTAGTCGCTAACCAACGGCTACGTTTTGTAGTTGAAAAAAAAAACGAGCTCTAAAATGTATTTGAAATTTTGCAAAGCTTTAACCGTTCTAATTGCCGCCTCGCAGCCAGCGTGGGAAAACCAAATGTCGCTTTTAGTAGACAAAAGAGCTTGGCCCAGAAGTATTTATAAACGCATGCGTTGTGTAGTTTAGCCGATTTTGATATATAGCATTAAATCATTGTGTTCTCTGGTTCTTTTCCCCTCTGATTACGAAGAACGGAGAGGCAAAAGATGATACAGGTGAAGGCGAGGATACAAAAGAGAAGACCGACGAAGGAGAAGGAACCGAGACGGCATCATCACCTGGCGAAAATGTATGATTTCTTTTATGAAAGTTTTCAAAAGCGAGAGTGTTCTGTAAGTTTGAAAATGATTTTATAATTTGTTGCCCAATAAGGCCAATGGAGAGACAGCCGAAGGGGATGATGCAACTAAACAAAATGAATCTTCTGAGGATGCAGAGAAGAAAGCAGATGATGAAACGGTTGAAAAAGCAGAAGCCGAGGAAGTGTTATCATCAGAAGAAAAAGTCGAATCCGGTGATTCTGAAGTGGCAAACGAATCTTCCGAAGCGAAAACGGTTGACGCCATAATTGAAAATGAAGAAAAGAGCGATGAAAACTCTGGTAAGTGCAATAACTAATTTAAGTTGGTAATAAGAGAAGTTATAAACATTGATACCTTAATGCGTGTTTCTGTGGTAGAAGAAAGTACAGAAACCAAAAAAGATGAGAGTAAAGAAGAACAGGTTGACGAAAATGTAGCTAACGAAAATGATAAAGAAGATGCAAGCAAAACTAATGAAGCTGCTGGCACTGAAGAAAGTCCTTTAGTAGAAGAATCTTCTAAAGAAAAAGAAACAACCCCAGAAAATGAAAGTGACAGTGAAGAGGAGAGTGAAGACGAAAGCAAAACGCTTGTCGAACCCAAAAAAGACATTGTAGAAGAAAAAGACTCTGAGAACCCTCAATCCGAAAAGAAAACAGAAGAAGAAAGTACAGAGGAAGGCACAGAAACTATGGAAAATACTACCGATGATAAAATCGTTGAAGCAGCGGAAGATGATGTAGTTAAAGATTCGAGTAAAGCCGAAGATGATGAAAGCTCAAATCCAGACGAAAAGGTTTGATTTCTAATGCATTCTACAAATCGAGAAGTTTTTCGATGTCTTACTTGTGTCGTGATGTGTTGACGCCTTGATAGTGATTTTGCAGCTGTAAACGTCCCAATATAATATTGATTCTTTTCTGTCAAGCATTTTTATGACAAACTATCGCAACTAAAAAGTTTCTAAAAATTCAAAAAAATAAAAATTTTATTTCAAACGTAATAACAGCTTTTTGAAAACTAAAGTAATGTTGAAACTAACATTCTATCATCAGTAAGAAGAAATTCTTGTCTGGAATATTTGTACTAATAAAACTAAGGTCTACATAAATAGTAGCAAATCGAATGTTAGATTGTATTGGAATGTAAATTTTGATTTGATTATTGTTAATAGCGAGTTTATATTCGCCGCGCGGCTACGTTAAAACTATAAAGTGATATCTATTGTGGGCATAGCTTCTTCAAAACAATTTGAGCCCTTCGATTTTTTTAGTGGCGGAACAAAAAGGACGAGAAGAACTGAAATTTGTAGATTTGTATTTTAGTCTTCTCTTACTATCGATTCCATTTAATAAAACACTTTAAGTAATCAAGTTCTGTTGACCACTGAAAAATTAAATTATAGCAAAATACGATTATGTACATTTTTCCGACGACAACTCGACAATGAAGAGAATTGATGTCGCATACAAATATTTGAATCTTCGTTACGTAGTTGAAGCTTATTACTCAGATAAATCACTGACTGTAAAACATCCAGCTTTGTTATATTTCTTTTGACTTTGGGTCCCAAATCCCCACTTCATCTCAGTGCTACGAGTCGCCGCTGTAGGCTATTTTTAACTTCTTGGTAGGAGCATAGTGCTACAAAAAAATCAAGGAGTTAGACCAAATGATTCTGATTCTAATTGGCTTTAACAAGTTCATCGTCGATTTTGAGCAGACTTTTCTGCCTATACGGTGCTCGTATTGAACTTACTTTTGGCTTTCTTTAACAACGCAATATAACTCTAACATCTACATGCAGCTTTTTATTTGTAAATTGGCAAAACTATTGGCAGACTAAAAATACATTTCTAATACAACAGAACAAAACCAACGATGATGCTTCAGAAAATGATACAGAAAAAAAGGAATCTTCAGAAGAAATTCAAAACTCAGGAGAACCTGACAAGTCCGACGATGAAAGTACATTGATACCAGAAGAAATTCAAGAAGAAACTGCAATTACCGACAAAACTGCCACAGAGGCTGAGGTCTGATTTACATTTTTTTTTTTTATTTTTGAATGTTTTTCACAACTTTACATTCAATGTATAAGTGCTACGCTGATTTAATTATTTTAATTAATTTTTTTTCTACTTATCTTCATTTGTGACTACAACATCACAACAATTCAATTTTTTCCGATTCAAATTGATAAAATGAAACTAAAAGCTTATTGCAAATTATAAAATATCATAAAATGTTTTGAAAATGAAAACATAAATTATTGTTTCCCCAATTTAGAAACTCATAGATAGCAATGTTGAGGAAAAGGTGAAGAAAGATAGCGATACCGTACCAGATGCCAACACTGAAGTAGAAAAATCGGAAGTAGCAACGGAAGACGAGTAAACTAAAATAATTAAAAATTTATAAATTGCAATGCATATTGCATATGTAGTCCTTTGTGGTCTTATAGATTAAGTACGAATTAAAAGTTAAAAAACACCGATTTTACTTATAATTCAAACATAAGGTACTAAAATAATTTATTGTACATTTGACTTCCTTAATTTTTTTCGAATTTTTATACAAATTATTTCGTTTTTGAATATGTTTCTGTTGAGTAAAGAAAAATAATTTTAAATTTAATTCAAATAGAGAAAAAAAACAAACAATAAAAGCTGATTAAATAAAGATGTTATAACGGTAAACATTTAAACTTATGCTTGTAGTTTGTGTTCTATTTGTTTGTGTTGGTTGCAGTTTCTTGATTCGTATTTCATTTAGAAAAAAAAAATTATCCTTCGGTAGACGTTTTAAAAAGAAATTTTGTTCTGGTGCTAGTTTTACTATCGTCAATGCGATAATGGAATAAAAATTAAAGTATAGCGCTGTCTCCGCTTCATGCTGTCTTACCATCAGGTCGAAACTTGTTTTGCTAATAAGTCTTGATTTAGAGTTGCGGTACCCCTCATAACTTGATACTGGATCATCCGAAGTAAAAAAAAATCGAAGCTATTTCGTTAAAAAACTTAAATTTTTCAGTTTTTTTTTTTTTTTAAATCATCGCAAAATGTAAAATGAGAAACATAAACAAATATAAAAAAAACTCTCCAGCGTTAGTAAATTATGTACAGAAATAGGGCTCAAAATTTAAAAAGAATCGGTGCAGTAGTTTTGAAGTTATGATGTGCAACTAGTTTAAAAACATGAGTTGTGAATGAAACACCTGTGGTGGGAGTTCATCTAATTCCCCAACATAGGTATAATGAAGAGTCTGCCGGCTCCGAACGGCTAATCGAGAGAGCGCTTTTCATGGCAATGAATACTGTGCTTTTCATGGCAATGAATACTAATGGAAAACTTGCCAAATCGTCGCGAAAGGCGATCGATACCCGTGGAAAAAACATTTTTGCCACTGTTGGGATTCGAACTCGAACAGGCGGACATGCTATCCATCACACCACGGGTACCCAGGGTATTGGCTTTAAATCCGTATTTAAATTTAAGAAGGTTCATTTTTGTGGATTTAACACATATTGCAAGCAAAATCAAATATTAATTTTAAGTTCGCAGCTATAACAAAGATGTTTTAAAAAATTAAAAAAAGCTTTCTGAATACATCAAGTAGCTTATGTTAACCTGATTAGGACCATAACTACATAGTGTACATATTAACTGCACATGAAGAAATATCAGCTATGAATGATTCTGCTACTGCTCAAATTAAACCAAAATACAATAAACAAGGGTATAGAACACTTTGTCATGGTTTCCTTCAAAACTTCAGCAAATCACAAAAAGCGCTAATTTTTAAGAATCAAATGTTAGGAAGATAGATTTCATGTCGAGACGGGGTGTTACGATTGGTATGAAAGAATGAGTCGGTAAGTATCTAGGTCTAACAAATATTTGAACACATGTATGTTTTTTAATGGTAGTTATCTATGAAATTGAAGTCTATGAAATCAAGAGAAGAGAAAATAATTGAAAATTTGTGTTCTAAGAGTGTCTGAGTTATTTCCAAGGGATAAGTGAGGTATCTTAAAAACATACTTATAAATTCTGTGCGATCCTCTCTGTTTCCAATTCCTAGCGAAAAGGCCCTATCGAGGTAACCGTCGGGGCAGAATTCTCTCCGATCAGAGACATTTTTCTTTGTGGTAGTTCTCCGATCGGATGATCCGACGTTCTCCGATAAGTTTTTGTTGCGGAGATTTTAGTTTTGGGAATGCAATGCACTGGCGCATTATTGTGAAAAGTTTCTTACGACGACAACTACTTCAAAGCAAAATTGAATCTCCGAAAAAAGATGCGTTGCGGAGAAAACTTTGCTCCGACGGTTACCTCGATAGGGCCGAATATGAATTTAGTTTTATGCCTAATTGAATATTTGTGCGTAATATAGTTTTTTTATTGGGCGTAATATAGTTTCGTTGAAGATTGCCTATCTATTTTTTGGGGAGAACTACTACCTAAATCCTTCGGCATTGAAGATAGACTTTTAGTGTAGGGCTATTCCAGAAAGTCCGGATCAATATGACCAATGGTAAAACATCTTGTTAAAACGACACCCATCATTGAGTTAGCGTAGGGTAGATCAAGTGGCGAGAAAACTCCTCCATGTTCTGTGACAGAAAAATACCCATGCCATAAGCTGGAGACTACATTGACGTTGTCATATTCAAAAGAGAGATCCAAATTCCAGAGAAAAGCAATATCATAAAACGTTCAGAAGGAGAAAATAAAGGCAGAAAGATAAAGAAAAACTCCTTTGTACAGACGAATACAACGAAATCTGCACTTGATTAGACAATTTTCAGAACAACAACTGAAGGGTTTGCTTACCGAAGTATTCTGAGTCAGCGTGGAATAGATCTTCTTAAGTGTAGTGACTTTTTTCACTAACCATATTCGACGTTGACGCATACCTGTTCATCGAAATAAAAAATCAACATGAACAGAAACATAAATGAATTTTCTATCATCTGATCACTTGTATTGATATAAAGGTGTACCAAAAATTCTCGGATTTCTTTAGATAGCTTTTCAATAGAAATGAGTTTGTGCCTCTGCTTTATTTTTAACGCCTAAACTGCAATAAAAAAGAGAGGGTATATGGTATATGCTATAACCTATAAGGTAATTTTAAAACGACACCGACATTCAAGACTTAGTTTTTTTTTTTTTTTAAAGAAAAATGAATCCAAAACACCAAAACCATCCAGATCGATCCTTATTGTTATCTTTATTGCTACTCTTTGTAGCAATAAGTAAAGAATCCAATAGTCTCAAATAATAAATTCGTCAGTATTTTGCTCCTTGTATGTTTATTTAAACGATTAAAGAAGTTAAAAGTACTACAAATTTCCTGAAAATATTTGTATAAATATAACAGAACAATTCTTTTTTTTTACATTCTTACTTTGTCTTATTTTTGTGATTTGGTATTCTTTTAAATTGAAGTTGAATTTTTGCCTCCGTCCAGAACTTTATCTAATTTGCAAATGACGCTGTTTGTAGCGTTATAACTGCTACTTGACCGCTTGACCGGTAACTGTTTTCAATTTCTTATATTTTAGAAAGAGAGGAATATACTGCTGGTGTTCTTATGGTTGTGTGGCATGGCAGTTGACGGTGTTGCCACTGGCGTTAATAATCTTATTCTAAAAGATAAAAGTCTTATTTGCTGGATTATGAATGATACTACGCACTACATTTATGCAGCTTTTCATTGGGCCAAAAGAAACATCCAGAAGCGGTTGAAGCCTTTCGCAAACCGTTTCGTTGGTGAAAAAAGCTTCTCATAATTCTGAGAAGTTACAGCTTTTCGATCTGAAGTGAAAATCCACTCAAATCCCAATAGTATGTTACTAAAATGTGTTCAATAGACGTTGTCATCTTGGAAAAAATCTGGATATAAGTATACAGGGTGATTCGCATAAGCTGTGACAAAAAGATAGGGTGTGTAGGTTGGACCTAGACAAGCAAAAAATCGTATGGGAGGGGGCGGGTCCATTTTCCCCCGTTTAGGCGGGAGGGGCAATTTAAGAAAAAAGTCACTAAAAATTGGAAAAAAATTATTTAAAAATAACGGTAGTACCTACAGAGTCGTACTATAGCATTTTGAAAAGCTAAAAACTTATACATTAATTTAAATTTAAAAATAAGTTGTTAAAATAAATAGTTTTTGAAATATTAATTTTCAAAGTCAATCACCCTGTATATGTATGAATGTATACATCTATACATTTATATGTGGCTAATAAAAAGAAGATACATATTATGTACTTTCATGGAAAAAAAACTTAACGGGCCTTGTGATAGGGGCCATTACCATACCTTGTGAATGAATGAAGGTTACCTACAATTTCCTGTCGATTCTGAATGGCCAATCGATACGGGGCAATGAAAATACTATTGGAAGACTTGCCAATTCCACCCGAAAGGCGATACCTGTGGGAATACATTTTGTAGCTTTCTGTTGGGATTCAAACGACGAACCTACCGTGTAATAGGCAGACATGCTAATTATTACGCCACAGGCACCACAACAAGAGAAATTACAACTATTTTAATTCCGATAAATTGGTTTGAGTGCTGTAGATCATTAATGTTGTTTTCAAAAAAAAAAAAAAAATCTACTGAACTTGAGTGACTTGATATGAGTAGAATGAATAGAAAGCAGTCGCCAGTTATAAGACTTAATCCGGTCTCACAAGTTATTATCTTACATTTTCTACAAAGCTAAAAAAAAGTCATTCGTTTCCAACATTTATTTTTTTTTTATTTCAAGGTCCTATTTTTAAATAATTTTTAATTTAAAAAATCTCCTTCACTCTCGTTATAATATTGTATTCAAAACTTATGATTGTATGCCTGGATCAACAAAGAAAACTTATGTGAATCCATCTTGTGTGTTTTGGAATGGAATATACATATAAGACATCAAGTTTTTTTTTTTTTGTTATTTTGTTACTTTTTTAATATAAATATAAACCATAGAATGAAATTAACGAACAGAACAATAATATCTTCAATGTATAAACATTTAATTCAGTTCAGAATGCAAACAATGTGTGTTCTGTGATTTGAATTGGAAGAAAGTTTTTTGAAAAAGAAAAAAGAAATTATTCCTCATCATCTGATGTATCAGTCGTGAATTCACTTTCGTGCTCTTGTTCGTCCTTGTGCTCTGATTCGGATTCACTGATGTCCCATTGAGGATGATCAGCCGGAGGTACTGGTGCCTTTTTCACATCCAACTTGAGTTCTTGCTGCTGATCCATTCCGAGGTAAGAATCTATAAAGCAAAAAAAAAAAAAAAAATTTTAAACAAATTTAGGCCATAAACTATAAAAAAAAAACAAACCTGATCGCAAGCAAACTGTAAATGTGTACACACCCGGCCATCTTGGCGCTGTGAACTTTAATTGAATTTCCTCTCTGTCTTTTAAGCTTGTCACATGATATGGTGCTGTAAGAAGTGTGCGTGACTTGCGATCGCAGATATAAGTCCACCAGTATTCCTGCTTTTCTTCTGGATACATGGGGCAATGCACTGTGTGTGAAATGCGCGATTTTCCCTCTAACTTTTCTCTTTTGTTTAGTTTTTGTTGTAAGCGGTCCCACTCTTCGTCGTCATCGTCGTCCAATGAAGAATTTTTCTTTTCGTCATCATCGCTCACTGATCCAGCAACTGATTCTTTTTCGTCGATCTCTGATTCATCTGATTCATCGCCAGAATTGTGTTTGGATTGATCTTGCTGGGTTTCTGTGGCTGATGATTTCTGTGGTTTTGGTGTTTCGTTTGCTGGTGTTGTAGATACAGCAGCAGCTGTAGTTGCAGTTGCAGCTGTAGCCGCCGTTACAACTGGTTTGTTAATTTTAGGTTTGTTTGGACCTCCTTTTTTGCCACCCTTTCCTTTACCACCACGCTTTCCCTGTTTAGCCCAGGGCTGTTTTGGCTTGGGTGGAACTACGTTACTAGCAGCGCCTTCTTCAGGAGTGTCTTCCAAGACTTCTTCCTCCCTAAAGAAAATTAACCATTATTATTTATTTTTATTAAAAGACTATTGTTTTCTTTTCCAAAAAAAAATTTTTTTTTTCTTAAAAAAAAGTTTTTGTATTCCCATAAAAGCCGATTGAATAACAACCTTTGTTAAACAAAAGTATCAAGTAAATAAATTAAAGATTGTTAAGAATAAATATATATTACTGAAATGAGGCAAAGTAAACATGGTGAATGTTTGTCACAGGCCGCCTCCACCTGCAAGAATTTTCGTTATGTCGGCTCGACTTAACATCAAATGTTACGTGGAGGCGGGTCATTTGACGTCATGTCGCAATCTCTGATATCTCTGTCTTCGATTTTATCTTGACAGAGTCAGCTTGACATCAAATTTGACAGATGCAAGTTTTTTGTGCGTGTTAGTGGAAAATGTCATTTTTTCTCATAATTTTTCGTCTTTTATCAGTGTCGGTTCGTATCGGTAGCTCATATTACAACCTAAAAAAAGTTTTTCTCAACATTTTTTTTTTTTTTTTTGAGTTTGCAATACAGTAATACAACTATGACTGATTGGAAAATTTCAAAATAAAAAATTTCAATGTAAAAATTCTTATCTTTGCTTTCATTCCGTTGTCAAAATTCTGCATCCACCATCGATGAGGTTCGAGTACAAAATGAAATGTCATAACATTATTTGCCCAGTCACGCTAACGTTGATTTGTGTCTTTGATGTCAAGTCGAGTCGACATAACGAAAATTCTTGCAGGTGGAGGCGGCCTGTCAGGCATGAAAACAACACGCTGTTCTCATTAATTGGGCGCGTTCATTACAATTCAGATTTTAAGATTAACTGAAAAACTTATTCAGTTTTGCGTTGAACGGTTATCTAACAAGATATGTCAGGTGCAACGGTTTTGATTTGCATATGTAAAAAAAAATTCATCAACTTGTTGACTTTAGTGCAATAAACATTTCATAAGCGTAAAAAACAATCAGTAATGGAGTTAGAATTAATTAATTGTATGTTTTCAATAAAAATCACGCACAACAAAATAACCATCACTTGGCAAGTATAATTTTTTGATGTCACTTATCGCATCTGACAGCTTAATAAACTGAATCTAGATTGGGCGCGTTCGTTGCAATTCAGATTTTAAGATTAACTGAAAAACTTATTCAGTTTTGCGTCGAACGGTCTTCTAAATTTTTTGTCAGATTTGAATGGTATTGGGATTCACCTTTCAATTCTGCTAGGAAAGATTTGATAAGAAATAAATAATTTCTTGTAGTTGGTTCAAAATAGTATTAACTTATAGTCCAAAGCATTTCTCTTCAATATTTGTGATTAGAAATATGCGTGTAACTACAATTTGAATAGACTTCGAGTGAAAATGTAGCAAATAATTTTCTTCAAAATCTATTTCCTTTGTAAGGGTTTCCATTAATAATCTTTAATTATACGACAAATTGCCTAAAAATAAATTAGAGTTCAGTTTAATGAAAAAGTTCACTACAAAAATGTTTCCACAAAAAGCTAACCGAAAAATACAAAGTAAAGTTAAATTGTCATGTAGGCTATTTATCGCATCTGACAGCTTAATAAACTAAATCTAGATTTTCAGCCTGCTTTTCTTGACTGAAAAACTGAATCGGTAAAAACTAACAGCTGATGAGTTGTCAACTGAAAAACTTAACGTCTGGCCAATCAGAGGCCGAGAATAGTTAGTTAATCTGAAAATCTGAATTGCACCGAACGCGCCCATTTTCAGCCTTCTTTTCCTGACTGAAAAACTGAATCGGTAAAAACTAACAGCTGATGAGTTGTCAACTGAAAAACTTAACGTCTGGCCAATCAGAGGCCGAGAAAAGTTAGTTAATCTGAAAATCTAACTTGTGATGAACGCGCCCATTATCTCACATTCAAAAATTTAATGCAGCTTGTGTCAAAAATGTCAAGCATAGCCTGATAGGAAATTGGGTAAATGAGGTAGAAATACACTTCTACTCAAAACTAATATGGAAGCTTTGGTGGGTTTTTGATATGCTTTGTTGTCCAAGAAAATTTGAGTTAAGTTTTTTCATGTTTGTTTTTTATGAGCAAAAATTTCAATATCAGATTCACTTTGACAATTGAAATTAAATCAATCGTTTTGCAGCGATGTTTTCGTTAGCTACATTTGGCAGCAGTCAAGTTTCCAGCATCAAGTCCACCTAGTTAAAAAAGTTATACCAGATACTTTTACCAGAGATAGTGTATCCGATAAATCGTTTCTACGCTCCCATTGATACATGAAGTTTGTAAATAGCATTTGAAATTTGAATTGCTATGGAGACTTGTCGATGTTGACTCTCTCTCTCTTTCTCTATCTCTCTTTCTCTCTCTCTCTCTATCTCTCTCTCTCTCTCTCTCTCTCTCTCTCTCTCTCTCTCTCTCTCTCTCTCTCTCTCTCTCTCTCTCTCTCTCTTTCTCTCTCTTTGACGTCAATTGAAAAACGTTGTGCTTCTCTTACAACAGTGATGGGCAAAGTACGGCCCGCGGGCCAACTCCAGCCCGCGAAAGCATTTAATCTTTCGACATGACCCGCGATAATTATATTTTGACAAAGTTTATATTATTATATTTATTATACATATTTCGAAGACAAAGATTGGCATATTGATTTTGCATTTTTTACTGATTCAGGGGCCAGTTATAGCTTTATGGAAAACGAATCAGGAAAAATTTTCAAATGGAATAAAAACTAGGTTTTCTTTCGATTTGAAATAGAAAATGTTACATCAATCGATTGCAAATCACTCAAAGAATCTTTTGCGCCCAAAAAATGTATAATTGAACAAATATTTTCTTTTTCCTGATGCAATTTCATTTTTCGTGTCAGCTGATTGGAGTTTCAGCCAAAACGGAACAAATCGTTCCAATTATTTGGATCCCACTGACAGACTCGCAGCGGATTTTTTTTGTTCGTGTGAATTGCATAAGGAAAACCAGTTGCTGGTGTGTGGCTGCAAAGGGATGAGAGCCTGGAAACTGACATATTTTTTATGTTGGCTATAAACGCTCATCAGGAAAAAATTCATGTTTCCATTTGTCTGAACTTTTCCTGATAGTTTTTCCTAATCGCTATAATTGGCCCCTTACTCGAACACAACAATAAATTAAATAAAAAATTGCAAGGGAAGAACTAATTCAAAGATGAGACTGATGAGATGAGGGGTTGCCTAGAATCCCTTACTACTGCATGACTAAGAACGATTTAACTCACTTTCCGCGTTTAAAATCGGCGTCACCAGTGAGTGGAAACAAACTGAAAGAATTCAATGAGGTGTTGAAAAAATTTCACACAGACTTCGAAACTAGGTTTCAAGATTTTAAGAACAATCAGTCGTCTTTGGATGTTTTCTCGATACCGTTTAATGTAGACCCGGAACAATCTCTCTGTAAAATTGCAGTTGGAGATTATTGAAATGCAGTGCAGCACCCATTTAAAACAACTGTTTTAATTCCCACAAAATTGCCCCGAAAATTATTGCTGTTTGCGTCGTCGCCTCTTCGCACGTATGCGAACAAACTTCTTTGACAATGAAATTGAGAAAAAACTCAATCAGAAACCGACCTACTGATGAACACCTTTTCGCGCTGCTGAAAGTTAATTCGCCACAGCGTGAACCTGCCTTCGAAAATATTATGGCAAATCAAAAGCAATTTCATACATCTCACACGCCTACCGTTGCAGGGCCTTCGAATAAAAGTTGAACTGTAATTTTGAACATTTTTGTAATGTGTAATGCTGTAATGTTTTAATATGATTAAAAGTTTCAACACAAATTACATGTTTTAAATAACTCCTGCCCTCCTCTGCGAATTTTTTTGAATTGACTATGAAAGTTTGCCCACCACTGACTTAGAACAACAGACACGGTTATCTGTCATATGCTACTCTCCAACAATTATACGGTCCAATTCTAAAAGTCGGCAGTATAAGGGTCCTAAATTTTCGGAAAATGCTCCGCAGTGTCATAATTGTCTTCATAGGATTTGAAAAACTTTTTCCCATGCTATGACATTAAATAGATGGCAAAGGAGAAGTATCTTAAAGCGAGCCTTCTTTATTCGTTTCTGTTAAATGATATGACTGTTGCCAACAAAACAAAGTTAGCAGCCAAAAAGTTTCGAGCTCTTTCGGAATCTAAGCTGAATTCTGCCACTTTACATTCTGCACTTACTTTACTAAAAGGAAGATAAATCATATAAAGAAACTTGTCTCTGTCGAAAAGAACTTACATGATGCTCTCATATTGTAAGGCTGTTCGCAGGCACCGCTATATGGGAAAGCTTGTTAAGTCTAAAACACAATACAACCGAAACCCAATTGGTTGCATTAAGGTGTACCTAACGCACTTGAACTTTTCCGTTTTAATTAAATCAACAACTAGTCCAAGTATGTATACATTTGCAGGTGTTGTAAAAAAAAAATATGAAGTACTGAAAAATGGGAAATTTATGGTTCTCAATTTCAAATCAGACAACAACAAGGGGAGTTCCCTCACTAGCCTACAAAAAATTATGATAATTTAAAAAAAACTTGATTTAGACTGGGGTTTTCCTGCTGCGCACAAAGACGTATTATCTGTAGTTCTATGAGCTACTTAATTCCAATTATATATTCAAATACGTTTACACATGAATTGATTGGAATATTGAATTTCGGCAGAGAACTTATTCGCGAACGACTATTTTTCGTTTTTATTGAAACTGGACTTTCTTTTCATTGTAAATCGTCAAACCGATAAAATGAGGTCTGAGTGGGATTTTGTGCATCAATCGATATTAAAATCAATAAATTTCATCACAGAAACCTGTTTGCAAAATTGCAAATAATAAATAATTTAAAAAAAAAACTTGTTTAGGAATGAATGGATTTTAAATCGTTACGACTGACTATCCAGAGACTGAATGTGTTTTAGTTTTTCACAAGACTTACTTAATGCTCTCTTTAGCTGGGGTAGTTGAATCTCCAAACAAAACCTTCATATCCTTCCTAACGAGTGTCACTGTAACAGTTACAATAGCTCCAGCGGTCACAACATTTGTATTTTCATCATCAATGACTAAGAGACAACAATCCAAAATTAAAAAAGGCTAAATCAAATACAAACAGCAGTAATAATTACCTTCACAACGAATCGAAAAGTCGATAAGCGGCATTCTACCAAGAACTCTAATAACGTTGTCATATTCAAAATCAGTGAGGCTTCTCAACAAAATTCGGCTCTCTTCTGGCTTTAATTGAGCAAACTGTTGCAGATTTTTGATGTGACGCTTCTTCAAAATGTAATGTAAGTTGTCCTCGCCAATGTGTGGCAATTGCATCAGAGGCGATTTGAACTCCCACAATGCTTGTATGATCATGGGTGACAGTTTCATGCAGTTTTCGATTGTCTCGATTGTTGGAATTCGAGGAACTTTATAATTTCAAGTAGTTAGTTGCTTACAGAAAACTTTAAAAATAAACCGAAAGACTTACCTCGCCTGGCGTAGGCCAACATAACCAGCTGATGAACACAAGATACCATCTCCTGGATAAGGTAAGGGCACTTTTTAACAATCAATTGACGATCCTTTTCAAGTGTTTCCGGGTTAAGAGGTATTTTACTCAAATGAGCATGGATGATAGCTCGTGCTTTGATGGAATAGAGGCGGCACAGAGGATGTTCCTTGCACTTTTCGTTCAAATTCGGCAATTGACGGATCAACTAAGGAAATTAAAACTAAAATATATAAAACAAACAAAACAGTTTGTCAGTTTTGAAAATTTACCGCGGGAACCTCATCGTTGTCAGAGAGCCGTTCCATCACCTGTTTGTTGTATTGGCGGTCAAACTCTAAACTAGCTCCCAAAATCATAATCACTCTTTTCAAAAGCATGTGGGGTGTCTTATGAAAGAAGTAGAAATACATTTGTGACGTGTCAAGTAGAACTTTATCACCGGAGAATCTTATTGATCGATACCACCACATACCGACCACCGACGGCAGAGCAACCATAAATACCAATCCATAGAGACCAAGGACCCAAACAGAGTTCTCCTTTTCGACAATCCACGACGGTAGAGCAATTCCAAATGACATGGCACCAGGGCCATCTGGATTCCCATATTTTTCCCAGTTTTCTTTGGCCACGTCATCGGTTAGAGCCTGATAAGCTTTTGTCAGCATCATAAACTCTTTCTCATCTCCAGTTTCCTTGTCAGGATGTAGAATCAGCGAAAGCTTGCGGTAGGCTTTCTTAATATCTGCCGACGATGAAGTAGGTGGTATTTTTAGAATCTCGAAAGGATCGAAACTGGCCATTTCATAGTCAAACTGCGACACCCTATAAGCCAGGAAAACCAACAAAGCCCAACCCAAAACCAGAGTTAGCTTAACAAAGAATGATTTAACCGATTTATATGGCTCAGCTGCCGCAAGGATCACTTTTTTGGTTTGACAATCCGCACATTGGCATTCTGCTTTAGACTCTCGTGGATCTGGAATGGAATCGTTTTTCTCAAAATTTCATGTTCTACGAGGCGTAAGGCCGCCACCCGCATAATTAATTAATTTTTTTCTTACTCAAGCAAATATTTTGCTTCCATTTTTATTTAGATTGTTTTGTGTACTTACCAACTTTCTTTTTGCGCGGCCAGTAGTAAATTGTTGTCGGTATTAGAATTAGGGCGAGGAATGATAAAAGAAAATAATAAAATGTTCCACCGCTTTCATCGTATTGGAACTTTTGGCCTGCCATTATTCACTAACGAAACGATAAATACAATTAAATCTAAAATGCTGCAATGCGAATGAGGCGTTAAGTACAAATAATTCACGCCTCGATTTTAATATGGTTTAATATGCGTTAAAATCTTAATTTGACTTTGTTGAATTATCTTCATATCACCATCGTGTGAAGTAACAATTTTCTCGGGGAACTGTGTGGCTGTTTTGCTGCTTTTGACACGTCTAGCTCTAGCAGTTCGAAAAAGAAGAGCGCTCGTGATAAAAAATTGCTTCACGCCATCTTTATGTGATACTTCTATAACTGAACGAAATTAATTCCTAGAGTTGTGCTCTATGCCAGAGTTACAAATTTTTTTTATAACAAATTCATTCAAATTCAAAAGGGAAGGAAATATGGTTTCAAATACCAAAACCTATACCTAAAAATAAGGAATATGAAATAACTAAGCATTTCTCTCTTAAAATCCTCTGTCATTGTGCAACAGTACTTCTAGAGTGAAAAGTAACAAAAAAAGTAAACAAAGAGTAATATTTACCGCGTTTCCACTCAGAACTGAATCACACTTCAATTCGAATTAGTACTAGTGTGTGCCTACATCAAATTGAAATAGGATTACCCGATCCGATAGAGCTCTTGAAGCTGGATCAATTCGAAAGGTATGTGTTGTATACTTAGATTACTCGATTCAGTGAGGTAAGTAGATAGCATCGAAATCTGAATCACAATCCGATTCGATTACCCAATTCTAAGTGGAAACGAGGTAATTATTTGCTTCATTTTGACATCGATTGGATTGCATTCGCAGGCCGCGCTGGTTGTGTAGTAAGAAAATAAATTCATAACGTGAACCTAACGAACACTACTATCTGAACACATCCATTTTTACCCATGCAACTTGCCTCTAAAATTAGTCAGCTGTCAAATTGACATTCCCCGGTTTTCGTTGTCATCGTCTCATCGTGCACAACTTGCAAAAAATCGCTTTGTTCAATTTACGGAAATAAAAATTATAATTTTCAAATAAGGAAAAATGTTCCAAAACGATATGATGGCAAAACCTTTTTGGTCTAATGGTCCAGCACCTGGCCAATTCTACAATTTTGTTGGAAATAATTTGTTTTCCACTGAAACAAATCATACCGGCCCAAGTGGTTCCTTTGGAAGCCAGAGAACATCGTAAGTCGATTCCTTTACCTTAAAAAATTTGTCTATTTCAAGAGGTTTTCTTATTTAGTCAACCCATTACAACCGGTACATCAGTTGTTGGTATTAAATTCGATGAGGGTGTAATTATTGCGGCTGATAATTTAATATCGTATGGATCACTGGCCAGATTTCAGGATGTACAGCGTGTTTTTAAAGTAAACGATAAAATCGCCATCGGTACAGGTGGAGACTTTGCCGATTTTCAAAGTCTCAAAAGGATAATTGACCAAAAGATGTGCGAAGACACTTGCTATAATGATACCATTGAAATGAAGCCCAAATCAATGTACAATTGGCTGACTCGGGTGCTCTATAATAAGCGCAGTAAATTTGATCCTTTGTGGCTTGATATGGTTGTTGGTGGAATGGAAGATGGTGAGCCATTCTTGGGTCATGTGGATTTGCGTGGACGATCATATGTAGACACAGTTGTAGCAACCGGTTTTGGAAAGCATTTGGCTCTCCCCATTGTCAGGGAACATGTCTCAGATACTACAAAACTGAACAAAGCCCAAGCTGAGCAATTGGTAAAACTAATATAAAAATATTGGGTTGATTGAATGATTCCATTGATTATAAATTGATAATTTCAGATGAAAAAATGTATGGAAGTCTTATACTACCGCGATTGCAGAGCTTTGTCAAAGTATTCAGTGGCAATCGTCACAAAAGCGGGCACTGAAATTCATGGCGAACAAAAGGTCAGCGAGAATTGGCAATTGGCAACCATGATTAAGGGATACTGAGTATTTTAACTCCTCATTCAAATGTTCTTTATACGATAATAAATATTAATTTTTTTTTGGATTAAAGGTATTTTTTGGAAGTTTTTGTTTTACAAATTAAACTACGTATCTAGAAAGCTACAGTTTGACTGAAGATGCTGGCCTGCACTCTAAGTAGGTACATCATTACTTTCTGATCAAAGCAAGATGTAGGTTTGTTTATGATTAAAATAATAATCTTGATCGTGCAGCTGAAGTTTAACATGTATAAAGTATCTTGAGACTTCAAGTTGAAGTTGCTTTCAAGCTGATTCTGACTAAGACTTCCCAATCATGTGTTCAATTTAATAAAACTGCTCCGCTAAAACTTTGGTTGATTTTTGAATTAACATCATCATACATAGCATTCCACAGCAGTTTTAAGGCTTATTGAAATTGTCGTTAAATTTGAATTATAAGAAGTCATTGGTCATTCCCTTCTGAATTCTGATACGACTCTTGAAGGAGGCTGATATCTTTGTTCGTGTAGAGTGTAAAAAAATCTTGTTTAGTTGACTTATACTTTTATTCATAAAAAGAAAAAGAAAAATTTGTTATGGTTTCAACTTTTTTGGTTTATTTTAAACAAAGTGCACCATGGGCCACAAATAACAGAAACTTCGCATTTAGGTATTTCGTTTATTTTCTGAAATCCGTCTATCACACTTTCATCTTTGTCTAGAGCTAATTGACCGTATGAGTTCCATCCACATGCGTAAATAGTACCGCATGAAGTTTTGGCAATCGTATGTCTAGCCCCACAGTCAACAGATATAATATTGCAAGAGTTACATGTAGTTTCATATTCACAACACTCTTGAAAATCAACAAGTTGAGGTAAGGGGTATACAGTTGGATTCTTAACTCCATCGATACTGAACAAAGATATTCCCAGCTGTCCACTGCAGTTATAACCCCACACATATATATCACCAAACGAAGAAACAGCCGCACTATGCCACCCACCAGCAGCAATGTTAATAATCTTTATACCATCCAATGCTTCAATCAATGTTGGAGCTTCTTCCAACTCCAAGGAATCAATACCTAACTGGCCACGCAGGCCGTTTCCCCACGCATAGACAGATCCACTTGCAGTTAAAGCTAATGCATGCTCAAATCCACATTGAAGCGATATAATCTTTTCACTTGCTGGGAATTGAAAAACTTTAGAAGGAATATTGAAGACGCTGTTGTCGCTTGTTATAGCAACAGCTAAATTTGTGCCACAAGCTATATGCTTAACAAAAAGGCTTCTTTGGCACGGTTCCTTGATTTCGTTCGATGATGTTCGTTTTTTGCTTTTAACTATTTCTTCTTGAAAAAATTTAATTTCCTGTAGGCTAAAATCTTTTCGGCACAATTTGAATAATTTGCCAATAGAAAGCAGAATCAAACAATAAATGTCTGTTGAACAAAGACCAACTATTTTATCTGGTAGTTTAATTCTTTTCGAAATATTGAAGGTTCTTTGTCCGTAACCACAAAACAGAAGTTCATTTTTTACAGCAATGATATTACAGCTCCATCCTGGATTGATTAAGAAGTTTTCATCGATGCTTTCAACTTCAAAACTTTTGAGTTTTGAAAATCTACTGTTATCATTTGTAGGCCCAAATTGCCCAAAACCATTAAATCCACTGAAGTGCCAATTCTTCATAACGAAAATGTATGTAAGTTGGTCTGCATAAAGTTGATTTCCTTTTTGCCTTCTATAAAACAGATTATGGTTTACGAATAATGTTGCTCATACACAAATGAAGGTTTTCGAATTTGGGCGTCCAAGGATTTATAATGGACCTAAAAGACTTTAAAAAGGCTAGTTCGATTTTAACTCTTCAAATGCGCTCCGATGCATAGAAATAGAAAGCTAGAAATGCCTGACAGCAACAACAGAGAAATAAATATGACAGATGATGGTTAATTTTAAAAGAATACTTTAAGAACAGGGTGCTTTGCACAAGATGAATTAAAACGCTTAGATCTTCAAAAAAAAAAAACAAAAAAGCATTTTAATTTTTAATGTCTAAAAATCTTAGCAAGATCGATTTCACAATCGGGAATCGTAAGATTTATTTATTTTTAGTCTGTCCTTTTTGTTTTTCGAGTCGATTTGAAAAAGTCAAAATATTCAACAAATCAGTCCCAAAAACCCCGAAATTTTTCAATTTCAATCCTGACATTTTCGAGATCACTAAAGACTTGGGATCCCAAATACCAGGATTGCAATCTCTAATCACAAGTTATGGTTGTGCGAAATGCGCTAGGCCCTGGGGCTCCTCGCTCTGTTGCGCCACCCTATTTATTTATTTATTTCAATTTTACAGCCATACAGAGTCCGATTCGACATCATGCAACAAGCTCTCTCTATTATTATTATTATTATTATTATTATTATTATTTATTATCAAGCGTGGTACCCGTGGCGTGATGGTTAGCATGTCCACCTGCTAACCCAGAGGTAATAAGAGGTTGTTAGCCATTCGGGACCGGCAGAAAATTGTAGATCCCCACCATTCCCTCACAAGGCATGGTTGTGAGAAATGCGCTAGGCCCAGGGGCTCCTCGCTCTGTTGCGCCACCCTATTTATATTTTATTTATTTATTTATTTATTATCAAGTGATTAAAAATGGCAATGTTAATATTAGGAATATTAGGAAGAGAACTACTTTCTACTGTGGCTTTCAGCTCTGACATAAACAATTTGCATAACTACAAAAGATTTTTTTTATTTGTTTGCTTCAAAGTAACTAAATGAAATTCAGTCTAGAGCCTAAGAAGTAACATAGGCCATATTTCATCACCATATTCCTTCGAGAACGAAAACGGGAACGTAAACGAGAACTTTGAGTTTGTATTGAATTGGCTCCAAACTACTGAACTGAGTTAAATAAAATTTGGAGCATTAATCGCTTAGAATCTGAGAATTGATATAGGCTATATTTTATTACACATATTCCTACAGGAAAAGTTTGGGTAAAGGAACATAACGGAGTGCTACGAAAATACTGGACCCCCGCTTACATAAATGTAAAGTGGGACTTAAAAACTGCTGAACAGATTTCCAAAATTCTTTCAACTTTTGTGTCAATATTTTGGGGCTTTCTTTTTGGAGGAGGTGTTGGTGGGTCGTTATTGTATGACCAAGGCGCAATTTTATAAAGCATACATTCATTATATTTGAGGTTGTTGTTGTAAAATATTGGCTGTGTTTTTATTTGTTGATGTTTGAGTAATGATGGTGGTGATTGCTCTCTAATAAGACATATATTTTGATTCAAGCTTTTGACCGATATCCTGAAGCAGATTAAGGTCCGTATTATGAGTAGCGAATAGAACGTTCGACTGGAAGCGAATGTTTTAGAGAAACTCATTTATTGGATTATTATCATTAAACTTCGTCCATTCTTATCTGACATACCTTAAACGTCGAAAAAAAGTTTTCTACAAAGTTTTTGTTTCTACAACCTATAATACCGCTATAAAAGAAGCTCGCAAAAACAATCGCTTCCAATCGAACGTTCGATTCGATTCATAATAGGGACCTTAATAGGTAAATTGTGACAAAGTTATAGGTTGGTGTATGTTGGGCTTGAAAACCAGATCCTTAATACCCAGGGTACGGTACCCACATCAGTTTTGATTTTTTATTGTTGTTGATAATACAATCCCACATTTTTGTTATTGGGTAGGGTAAGTATTATGATTGGGATTTTTTATTCCCTTAATCACGGATAGGCTGTCTAACGCGATGAAAAATTTACCAGCGGTGATATGCAAGTAAATGGTCAAGCACGGCCAAAGGTTCAGCAGAAAAAATTGATACATTGTTATCATGGAGTCCTGCGCAAAATAAAGCACCACTTTCCAATGCAAACGATGTATTTTTGCGGTTTTTGATCCGTCAGAGTAAGCAAGTTTCCAACCATTTCTGAATTTTTTTTTTAAACAGATGATGGAAAACATTTTCCTAAATCCTACCGTTTTCGAATTTTTGCAGTTCTCAATTCCGAATTCGTAGGTCTTCAATGCGCTTATCATTTTGTTAGCGGAACTGAATTTAATTGATGAATTATGCAGAACTAGTAAATAGTAAACAGTTTGAATGAACATAAAAATTAAATTTTTAAAATGTTTTTATGGCATAAAATAAGTCGTGAATCCGTTCGGAAATAAGAACATACTTTTTGAATCCGTACGGATTCGATTCCGGTTGTCGTTTATAACGCAGCCGAAAATCATAACAACCATGTAGGTGCACCAATTTTGAATTGTATTCTACTTGTGGCATAAAAAATATTGATAATGTAGAAAATAAAATTATTTTGTGCTCCGTTTATCGAGTTTATTAAGGTAAGACAATCATCCAGGTAGGTATTTGGAATTCTGTTCTCAAGCAAAACTATAACTAAATTTGAAACTCATGTTTAAGTTGGAGAAACGTAACGATTTTTTATTTATTGAACGAATCGGAAAACTCGTCTACCAACTAATTTGGTTATTTTTGAATGTCTTTTTTTTGTAAAACAAAAAATTTGTTTCTTAAGTTTACAGTTCTTATGATGACCCCTTACCGTGAGTACTTTAAGTGATTATCAATTAAGCATAGTGCGTCTGTCGTAAATATGACGCCGTTGTTCACGAACTTGTTTTTTCCACTTGTCCTGCTGGTGGCCCACACGGTTTAAGACATTTGCACGAGCATTGAGCTCCTGTGCGGCATTGTTGGGAAGAGTTTGTGGTGAAACAGATGTAGTATCGTCCTAGGCATGGAAAAAGAATTACACTTTAATAATAATCAAGGGAAGAACATGATACGGAAACACAAACGACGCAAACAAAAACAGTAAAATTTAAAATTTAATAGTAGTGAATATAATGAGGATGAGGAGGATATGGAGTGGTGTAGGTTAGAAACAACAAAAAAGTAAAAAAAAGATAAACCAAAAAACAAAACCGTGAGGAAGAGGTATGGTGTGAATATCAATCGGATTCTTTATTATAGTCTACTAGAAGCTTATATTGTACTGAAGGGTATTTATGTACATCTTCATTGGTGTGTTCCTGGTAATTGGCTTTGACACGCTTGTTCAGCAATGGATCTAGGCACATCAGAAATAGCATATAGATCACCAGAATCGATATGATCCATATTACAATTATCACAACAACCTAAAAATAACAAAACAAAAACACCCCTTAAAGTTGCTTCATAAATAATTTCTATGTTGAAATCTGTTCAACAATACAGAATAGTCTCAAAGATTTGTTGGGGCACCAGGGAACCTAAGCAAAAGTCTTACCTTTATCAGTGTCGTATTGCGATTTTCGAACTTGCATTTGCAATGAGGGCATATTTCGATCTCTTTTCCATTTTCCCCCAGTCTCGGCAACAGTGCACCGTCACAAACACTAGTCAGAGAACAAAATTTCACAATTTGTACTTAAATTTTTTGTAGACGAACTTACCATGTTTGTTTGGGTTCACTTGGAACTACTGGCACGGAGGAACTGGAATTAGTGATTTCAGTCTCAGTCTAGGATGGAAGAACTTAAAATTAACACATTTCCCAGAAGGAAAAAAAACTGTTTGCCATTACCGAAGCTGCGTATCCCAAAGCGCATACAAAGAAAATTAAAGAGATTATAAAATAACTTTTTAACTGTTTTGATTCCATGACTGATTACTAGTTGAGATTTGTTAATTGTTCATAGTTTTGACTATTTGAGTAGTAAAATTACAACGAAAATAATTAATATGTTTACTTCATTTGGTTTTTCAGGCAATTTTGCAGTTTTTCACAGTTTTGACATCTGTTTTGTGGTAAAAAACTATGTAAATTAAGCTCTACATGGGCTATAGTTTGACGTTGATAAAAAGTTATTGCCATTGTGAATGTTGATTTTATTCTATGGTTACCGTCTTCCATTCGGCTAAAGAACAAATCGATAAGATCAGCGCTGGTAAAGCAAAATCTACTTAAAAAATAAATACTCAGATTTTCTCAAAAAAGGGGGAGTCAAATTTTATAAATTTCATTTAAATAATTTGAAATGTCGGTAAGAAATACGAAATTTGAATTAGATTACTATGCAATCCTTAACGTTCCACGGGATGCAAATAAAGAACAGATAGCATTGTCATACAGAAGACTAGCAGTTATTTGTAATCCTCATAGAGATGAAAAATACCATGAAGATTTTATACCAATCAGCTGGCAGGGAGATATAAGCCATTTGGAGGGATTGGAGAGAGAAAAACAATGGTCGTATATTAACATGGCATACGACGTTTTATGTAACCATATTATTGAAATTTAAACAGGCATATAAATGTCTGTAATTGTGTTTTTTTTTATACAGCCCACCCCTTACGACGAGAAATATATGATCGGTTTGGAGAAGCTGGATTGTTCCAGGGAGTTCCTCTACCGAACGGTTACTTCCCACCATACATGTACGACGGAGATCATTTAAAGATTTATCATTCAGTTTTTGGGTCTTACTCGCCTTTTGCTAACTTAATCGATGTAGTCACAAGTCCACCACCACTTTATTCAACCAAAAAAGGTATCGGCTTACGGGTAAAAGATAGTCCAGTAGAAAAAATCATATACTTGTCTCTGGAGGAAATCTATTTTGGAGCAATAAAGCGAATGAAAATTCTACGTCAAGAATACGTTGATGATCTTCAGACACTCACCGAAAAAAGGTTGCCTGTGTTCTTGTGTACAGTTTTTTATGACATTTGAAACAAATATTTTTTTGACAGGGAGAAAACACTTTTGGTAAATATACCCCCAGGAACTCCTGCTGGAACTAAATTCATTTTTCCGAACGAAGGTGATCAATGTCCAACAACCATACCAGCTGATATTATTTTCATAACAGCCGACAAGACAGACGATAAGTTTGTTCGGGATGGCAATAATTTGTTATACACTCATCCAATAAGCCTGTGTGATGCTTTGGTTGGATTTCGCATTTCTCTTCAGTCTGTTGATAGGCGAAAAGTTGTGATACTTATAACAGACGTTGTGCATGAAAATTATGAAAAAGTTATCCATGGAGAGGGTTTACCAAAATTAAAATCTGAAAATCAAGAGTCAGAGATAGGAGATTTAATAATTCGCTTTAAAAGTAAGCAAAACTAACAATTGCTGTAATGATTTTTAATAACATCGAATATTTTAGTTGGTTTCCCTATAATCGTTCCCCGCCATTTGAAGTGTCAACTTAAACTATTGTTCGACGAGATTTCAAAAGAAAATGCGAATCTTGAAAAACTCGAAAATGTCAGGCTTTCGTAAGACTTCAGTTTGATTGGTGGCTCCGTGTTGAAATTTTAACTTTTTGTGCTTTTCTACAAATTTCTTATTTTTTATAAATTCCTGAGTATAGTAGTACAACTCACCGTAATATTTAGTGCAGCTTCTTTCTTTCAAAGTATCTAAAGTGTCATAGCACAATGCAGACAAAGAACTTTTTGTCTATCTGGCAGATGAGGTTCTTTTTTCTTTGTATGCTTTGGGCATGTTTAATCTTCTAAAAATGAGTAAAAGGCTGTTTTACTATGAGATATTCTTGCTAACGAGGTTTTGACATTCTGTCAATTGCTCCTATAAATTGCCAATTGCCAAAACCTGCTTTCAATCTACTTTTAGAAAAGAAAAAAAAAACGTGATGAAAAATTGTTTTTCTACCTATAAGTTCAAGGCGAACACCCAGGTGCACCCTAATATTCCAATTTAAGTACTAAAAGCTTCAAATTAAAGAAATTGCACTTGGATGACTTAGCCATCAAAAACAACATCAATCGGGTAAAAAAACACATTTAATTCACAGAGGTTCAAAGACATTCTGATCAGTTTTTTACTGCTCAAAACCATGATTTGATCATCATTTAAAGTTCTGCCACGTAAATAGCTTTCAATTCTTTCTACTGTCAATTCATTCTTACTATTAAATCATAACGACTTTACACGTAACGTAAAGCTAAGACGAAAGCCGTCTTAAAAGTTTGTATTCATTCTACTTCTCAGCAAACATTAGGGTTAACAGTTTACTTAAAGTTGCAATATTGTGAAGCACATTCATGCTTTCTACTAAAGTGCCTGTCCAGACGGGTTATTTCAATAACGTTATGCTGTTAACGCTAGGTGTCTACACGTTGTTATAATTCCTCGCACAAGTTCTCCATTTTGTGTTGGAAAGTGTATTGAAAAAAGCATAACGTTATGAGTATAACCCGTCTGGACACGCCAAGTGTACTGCTTAGGCAGATAAATCTGATTTCGTTTTGCGCATCCAGCCTCTTTCTTCCTCACCCCTTTTGCCCAGAAACGACCGATATAACGTTATTGGAATAACACGTGTGGACAGGGACAAAAAGAATGTGTACCTAGGAATTACTATAATTGCAAATAAAAATGTTTTGACTGTACGATATCCTTTCCCATCCCTTTGGAGCCTATTGTGAATGTCTAATATTCAACTGTCAAAATTAAGATTGAATTCAAATAAAAAAACACAAAAAAGCAAGCAGTATTTTCTATTCTAAACAAAATATACAAAAATAATTAAAAATAATTTAAAAATGTTTCAAATATCTGAAGTATCCGGTGACCTCTTCACGGCAAAAGAAGATTTTTCATTAGCTCACTGTGTGGGTGCAGATATGAAACTGGGTAGAGGTATAGCTGTTCATTTTGAGTAAGAACGACAAAGCATTTAAAATATGTTTAAATACACTAAAAGTTGCTTTTTATCCTAGCAAACGGTTTGGACAGAAGGATATTTTGAAAAACCAGAATGTACGCCAAGGAGGAGTTGCAGTTTTAAAGGACAGTTCTAGGTTTATTTACTATTTAGTGACAAAGAATCTTAGCTATCAACGACCCACATACGAAAGCTTATTTTCATCACTAAACGCTATGAGAACTCACATGGTAAGTAGTTAAATAGAAACAAAATTTAGTACATTGAGAAGGTCTTAGTACGAGACCAGCTACTCATTTGACAATATGTTTTGTGAAAACTAAGCTGTTTCTATTCTTTTCAGCTTAATAACGGTGTGAATAAACTAGCATTGCCTAGAATCGGCTGTGGCGTAGACAAACTGATGTGGCCAAAAGTTAAGTCTCAATTAGTAGAAGTTTTTGGTAATGATTCTGTTGAAATTGTTATTTATAATTTTGTTTAAAATATACACATTTGTTTTCACTTTGGTACAAAGTTATAAACAACTAGTTCCATGTTTTCTGAACCGAATACGCCAGCAAGTTCTGCACTTACTCTATCCCATTCAAGGCCATCAATACCGCAACCAATCCGTGGAATAGCTAACTTCTGTACATCATTTTGTTTCTACAAAAGTAAGAAGAAGAAGGTTATTGAAAAAGAATTTTTCTTTATGCTGTTAAATTTTACCATATGATCTCTCATTTGACTTAAAGAGGATCTCAGACTATCATAAGTTGGACTTCCATAGCTGGCTGGCTTTGTGACTAGATAGTAGATAAAGCGGTTTTTGTCTTTTAATACGGCGACACCACCACTACTAACTTTTTGTGCTAATAGTTCGTTGACTTTTCCATAGGTTTGCTTGAATTTAACTGCAATGCCTGCACCCATCGCAAAATCAGCTCCAACACAATGTGCCAAAGAATATTCCTCTGGTGCTGAGAATAAGTCCCCTTCTATTTCAGAAAATTTAAAATTTAACTTCGCCATCGTGAGATTTCGGAAAATATCTAGAGAAAATTATTTAAAAATATTATTTATGCTCATTTATGTAAAAGGGGAAGTCTACAGTATGTAGGTAATAAGTGAAGCGCTTAGAAGATGGAGGTGCTAAGTGCCTTTTTTTTTAAATTTTCATTTGGTCTTTGAGGTGAAATTTTATATTAAAACTTAAATTTGTGTGTCGTCTGTTGTTCTTTATCTTGTCTAGAAAGGTTATTTAATTAAAACTTAAAGTGCTACACAAAGTGGATAAATAAATAAATAAATAAATAAATAAATAGAGTGGCGCAACAGAGCGAGGAGCCCCTGGGCCTAACGCATTTCTCACAACCATTCCTTGTCAGGGAATGGAGGGGACCTACAATTTTCTGCCGGTTCCGAACGGCTAATTGGGAAAGCGCTTTTCATGGCAATGAATTTACTAACGGGGGACTTGCCAATTCCTCGCGAAAGTCAAGTCATGACAATTTTATTAACTTGGTGACATCTACAGACGTCATAACGCAAGCTACAAATCCCTGTCATTTAAAGTAAAATATTAGGTTCGTTCGTTGAACTTTCCAACCTTACGATTTGTCAAAAAAACCTGAGTTTTCCTGTCCTCAAAAAACGGTAAACCACAAATCACCACACATCCCTGTCATTAAAAAACGGTATATGCCATTTGACAGCATTCAACTCGGCACAGCAAAAACCTATGGCGAGTGGAGGGAAAACCTTCTCAACCCTTGGGCTTAAAAAACACTCATTTTGGCATTCAGGGCGACTTAAGATTCTCAAAAAAAGCTATGTGCCGACCCCAGGGCCACTATGTTGGGCCCACATCAAAAACCTAGTGCTAATTTTGGGCAAGTTGAGGGCACACCAAGGCTCAAAAAAACACTAAGTTCGACATTCAATGCAAGTTGAAGTCTTTCAAAACGCGTTTTGTGGCGACCACATTGCAGCTCTATGGCCTTTATAAACTAAAGTGGAAAAAACGTTGGTATCGCCCCCTGTACTCCCAATTTGTGCTTTTAGCGGTTTTGAAAGTTATCGTTTGGTTGTTCACGTTAAACATAAGAAAGCAAACTTTTTGCCATTCAATCAAATAGTTTTTATTTATTTTTCTTCCTATCTTTTATGTTCCTAAAACGTTTTTACGATCACAGGTTCTACGATTCCGATTAGAAGTTGGATCCGGCAGCAGAAAAATAAATAAACAAATAATAAATGGGCAACCCCGGGCTCCAACCCACAAACCTATTCTGTAATAAATACATGTGTTTGGGCCTGCATATTATAAAGCTCTAGTACCTATTAAAGCCAGCGTGTTGTAGAAATTATTGACTTTTTTAGCACCATTTGATTTGATTTAAAAATTCGATGAAATGAGATCTGTGATCATTTTTTGACTTATGTTCAAATTCACAAAGAAATTTAATTTTAAAAGTACATAATTTATTATTACATCGGGCTTCGGAAACGCAACTTTGAAACAACTTAAAATCATTTTTAAAAATGCGTTATTTTCCGTTTTTTGATATTGTTTAGTCAATTCAAAATGAACTTATCAAGCCTCAAAAGAGGAGATAGTACAGAGAACCAACTTCTTTGAAAGCTAAATTTAGCCGGAAATTGTGGTCAGTGAAAAAGACGGTTGAGGTGAGATCAATTCCAATAAGTAAATGTTTTTAATTATGTCGCAATGAAATCGAATTTCTTGAAAACTACAATGTAGAAGAACTCATTTAAGTTCTTTAAGGTATTAACCTTATTTTCCAATTAAATCAATATTTCACTTAAAAAGATAACAAATTAAACATAGCTGATGCAGACACTGTGCTCAAAAGCTCCCAGAAATTATTTGCACCATCGAAACAAAAACCTATTGTGAATTGGTTTCAAACCAAACAAAAACAAACCTTCATACTCCGCAGACGCAGTGTCTGTACAAAAAATACACGTATGTACGTTATGTCTATACACGAGTGAGATTGCGAATTCTAATTTAATGACCAAAACCCAGTAGTGACTAGTGAGACGACATTTGCGTTTGTAAGGTTTATTAACAAAACAAAAATAAGTTCCTTCAGTACAAACAACCGACCAGCGAATAGTGCAATTACTATACTTTATACTAAACTCCACCCATATACTACTCTGACTCTACCATCTTACGATTTGTCTTCAAGCGCTCTGTGATGTAACATAAGAAACCAAAAAAAAAGTTTACTTACGATTGGTGTTTAATTTTGCGCTCTGCACAATAGTTCGCGATAGCATTTAAAATATCGGACATTTACTTCTATACAAAAAAAAGTTTATTAATAACAACACACGATTATTCAGCAGTTAAATCCATCAACCTATCTCTTTTTGTACCAGCGATATTTTCCTGCACAGCAGCTGATTTGCAGAAATGTCAATTAATCTGACAGCAAAAACATTTCTCTCATCTATCAGCATTCGGCGGGCTGCAGTTGCAGCACTTGTTTTGCAGCGCCACTATCAAAGATGGGTTACAAACATTGCATCGGTGTCGGGGGTGATTTTAATGAGAAAAGGTAAGAACTGGAAACGGATATGGTAATAGGGCTGTTGTAAAAGTCAAACTGTTTTTGTAAAAGTTTAAAATTGCTGTCAGGAAACTAACTGAGAACTGACACACTTAGACCATTTTTAAGTCCACTGTGATACCATATGAAAAATCTTAGGGAGTACTTCAAATCAACTAAACCATTTGTAGTTTTTAATAAAGCGATAGAGATGGAGGGTTTCTGTGTTGATCAGATCGCTTGGATCATTAAAGAAGAAGTCTCCTAAATGCAGTTTTCTTTTGAGGGAGAGTATCAGGCACGAACAGAAGAGGTGTGGGATTGTCTCTTTTTCCTCCTCGTCTAAACAGTTTCTTCAGAATTCGTTTAATGGAACGCCGAGTCCTGTGTCGTCCCTACCTATTAGGCAATGTCCGGTAATGACAACGATTACAGAGCCAATGTGCTTACTGCTTATGGACAGCAAACCACTCATACCGCACCCTTACATAAATTCAAGCTAGAAGTCATTTTTATTGTGCCATCCGACCGATCTCAGACGCAAAATACACGCAAGACACTTATTTTCACATAAGTGCCATAGGTGTGAACGCACAACCATCAAACAAAGCTTTCGTTAGCTTTCAAAAAAAAAGAAGCATTTTAGAAAAATAAATACCTACCTATAATGCACGTAGGTATATACATAAACCTTTTTTTTGAAATTGCTGATTAATAACTACAAAAAAGCATTATAATTAATTTTTTTACTACATAGGTAATTGTATTGCTTTCAAAGAAATCATAAAGTCCGATTATTACAATTTACACATTATGTATAAATATGTATTATGTAGTACATGCATATTATGTAGGTATATGTACACATATCTAAATAAATAAATGTGATCAGAAAAAAAAAATTATCATTTTGCACCTATGTTGTATCTCCACGCCAGTGTACACAAACATCATAATAGCCGGCTGGTGAAAGTCAGCATTTATTTTGAATTCCAAAAAAATTTGAATGTACATATGTATTTTGCATGACCTAAAGAACCGTGTTTTCAAGTTCAAGTTGAGCCGGTTTCTTAAAATAAACAAACAAAAAGGCGCATGCTTTGGCAACGCAGCGTCAAAATAGATTAACATAAATATGTAAATACTATGATGCGCATAGGAAAAAAGCTTTCGATATAAATACATATGTAAAAAATGTCTGTTTTGTTTTTAGATCTGAATGGAGAGTAAAAAAGCTTTGGATGAAAGTATGCAAAAAAGTCTGTTTTGATTTAAGATCTAAAAATGGATTTGTTTTTTGTTAACTGAACAGGGTGACTTCGTATTTTTTAGCGATGATAAATTTCTAAAAACAAAAAATACGATTATTTTTGGTAGTCTCAAACTTCTCCGATTGAGTTGAAATTAAATATTGATGTAATCGCATGAAAAAAAAGAAAAGAAAGAGGTACCAGGGCGAATAAGTCAAGGAAGACAGGGTAGAGGAAAACAGTCAGTCAACCCCAAGTCTAGCTTTTTTTTTTTGAAAAAAAAAGAGGAGTGTAATAATATAAGCTCGAGCGCTCAGACCAATTACTGTTGACTTTACTACCAGTGGAGCAGCCTTCACTTTTTTGTGGCACAGTGAAACAAGGTTGTTATAATATCGCTTATAACATCAAGGCTAACGTCCAACGGGATAAGACACGCGTCCGCCTTTTCGACTAAATTTGGTTTGAATTTTTTTTTTTTTTGAAACCCGTATTTTGGGTTTGAGTATCTATCTACCTCACTTAAGTTACATTTGACGCGTTCATTGCAATTCAGATTTTAAGATTAACTGAAAAACTTATTCAGTTTTGCGTTGAACGGTCTTCTGAATTTTATGTCAAATTTGAATGTTATTGGGATTCACCTTTCAATTCTACGAGGAAAGATTTGATGAGAAATAAATAATTTCTTGTTGTTGGTTCAAAATAGTACTAACTTTAGTCCAAAGCATTTCTCTTTAATATTTGTGATTAGAAATTTGAATAGACTTCGACCGAAAATTTAGCAAATAGTTTTCTTAAAAATCTATTTCTTTTATAAGGGTTTTCATTAATAACCTTTAATTATATGACAAAATGCCAAAAAAAGAGTTCAGTTTAATGAAAAAGTTCACGACAAAAATGTTTCCACAAAAAGCTAACCGAAAAATACAAAGTAAAGTTCAATTGTCATGTAGGCTATTTATCGCATCTGACAGCTTAATAAACTAAATCTAGATTTTTTTTGACTGAAAAACTGAATCGGTAAAAACTAACAGCTGATGAGTTGTCAACTGAAAAACTGAACGTCTGGCCAATCAGAGGCCGAGAAAAGTTAGTTAATCTGAAAATCTAACTTTTGATGAACGCGCCCATTGAAAGACCTAACGTTTCAACAAAGAATCCTTATTCCTAATGCCAACAAAAAAAGGCTAGTGGTATCTGAATATCTCCTTAATATACAAAGCAAAGCCAAAGGCTTTGTTAGTACATTTATAACTTGAGAACGGCTCAACCGATTTTCATTGGTTTTGATTTGTTGCACATATAATAGTTTCCTACCCAAACAGCAAAGTAACTATTAGTAGGTCTGTTCGTTGAACCTTCCCCAGGGTTGACCCAGGTTTTCCACTCCTCAAAAAACGCTAAACCACAAATCACCACACATCCCTGTCATTAAAAAAACAAATACATGCCATTTGACAGCCCTCAAATCGCCACAGCAAAAGTTGGGACGAGTTGGGGGAAAACCTATGGCAAACCTGTCGCTCAAAAAACACTCAATTTGACATTCAGGTTTCAGGGTGAATTTAGGTTTCTCAAAAAACGCTTTGTGGCGACCCTATGGCAACCTCAGGGCTTCAACGAACAAACCTAGTATCCCAAGTAACATAGACTACATTTATCATCCCCACATTCCCATGAAAAAAAAAACTAAAGTTAAAGTTTTATTTAACTCGCGCACAAAAAATGTTACAATTTATTTTTTGGCCGTAGTCTTATAGATAATGCCAAGAAAAAAGTATTATGGTAGAAGGGCACATCTCCCTCCGTTTAGGCGGAAGTGTTATTTTGTGAGAAATAATCTCAATCGAATATAAAAATAATCAAAAATCATTTAATTAATATTTTAGTCAAAGTCAAATTAGTTAGCATGTCTGCCTGTTACGCCTGAGGTTCATGTTTCGCATTACAACAGAAACCAAAAAATGTTTTCCATGTTCATCTTTCGCGAGGAATTGGCAAGTTCTCCGATATAGAAACTTCATTGCCATGAAAAGCACTTTCTTGATTAGGCGTTCAGATCCGGCAGAAATTATAGGTCAAACGAAAGGTACTTTGTCCATAAAACCTTTTTTTTATTCAGTCGCACTACACGAAATGTGGAATGCTTTGCCAGACTCTGTTTTTCCCCAGCCAGCGTTACGACTTACAAAAGTTCAAAAAAAGTGTGCATCCTAAAAGCTCGCAGTGTGTTTTAAATCATTATAAGAGTACTCATAACATTTTGATGTGCGCGTTAATTATAAAAAAAAAAAATTGTAAGCGGAAAAGCTTTATTGCATTTTATTTCAATTTCTCAAGAACTTTTCTCATTCGGTTTTCTGTGTTAAAGTAAGAATTAATAAGAACATTGATTATGATGATAGATCCCCCTCCCCCATACTACATTTTTTTTTCTTTGACCCAACCTATCTTCCTTGTGTTTTTTTTTCGCATCGTATGCAAGACACCCTGTATAAGTGCACACTTATTTCAAGAACTGAACTGTGCAGTAAAGAAGAACCCGTACAAGTTGTTGTCTAAATTCCAGCTCTTGCAACTGCTGCTTTCTAAGCGACTTCGGCTTTGTACTTACATAAGGTTGTTTCTTTGTCCTCGCACCTGGGTGGGTAAATATGATATTGTTCAATCTTCTGTTGAATTTCAACTCCGCTCTTTTGGTTTGAAGCAAGGTTAACCTATTCCTTTTAAGTCAACCGATTTGAGCTATGTACATAAAAAGACCAAACCAAAATCTATCCTTGACTTAAAAGATTTTTCACCTTTCTCGCCGATTTGCACTCTCTAATTGAAACGCACTCCACAGCATTTACTCTTTGAAACGTACTTAAAAAACTTTAAAAACTTTATTAACTAAAAATAATTGTATTCCACAGTCTTCCGGGATATCGTTTCCTCCGTTTAGGCAAAAGAATCAAATACATAAAAGGATGAAAACTTAAAATCTACTAATTCATCCAACATTACCCGCTATAGTGTTGTTGTTTTGTTATTTTGTTTTTTTGCTTTTGAGAAATTAAAAAAATGTAAAAGGAATTTTTCTTTTCAAAAAATGCGTATTTGGGGTTTTCTCCTAATTGGATTTTATTATTTATTTACTGAGCAGATATTCCTTTACCTGCATGATATTTACATTATTATTATTTGTTTCATCAAGCGAAATACAAGTCTTTTATAATAAATTTATAAAATATTCGAAATAATGAAATTGACTAAGCTGATATTAGGGATTCATGTACAGAAACAAAAATAAAATAAACTCTAAGAATTACAATCTCTTATATCGTTTTTAATTGACGAAAAGATACCCCTTTTCTGAAAAGATTTACTCCTTTCCCATTTTCCATGTTTCATTGAAAAAAAAGAGTAGATACGGAGTAACTCTAAACGCCAAAGATCTACTCTCATTTGCTATAAATTATAAGAAAACTGGAAAATAAGTTAGAATTCAGTAATTTGCTGAAAAAAAAAACAAATTTTAAAATATGAAAATATGAATTCCTATATGTGAACATCAATTTAATCTTCAATACCAGCAAAAAACCTAAAAACATGTTCCATTGAAAGGAGAAGTTCTCGATTTGAGAGTAAATCTATCGAATTTCAATGAAAAACACTGTAAATAATAAGGTCTACTATACAAAACAATCATCAACTTTTTTTTAATTTGGCCTAGATGAATTATCAAAAATATCACCACCAATTCCACAATTCGTGTATGTAACTAATGCCGTTTTCGTTTGGGAAAAAAGAGTACCCTAAGGGTACTCTTTTTGCTGTCAAAAATTACCCTCAGAGCAAGTTTTGCTACTCTAGAAATTGTCAGAATTCTCTAGAATTTTTCAGAGTAAAAATCAGGGTACTCTAAAAAAAAGGGTACTCTAGTTTTACCAAACGAAAACGGCATTATATAACGAGAAAGAGTCTCATTTTGCTGATAGATTCTCCTGTAAAGAGACTCGCGAAAATTGAAAGTTGATGCGAACACTTCTGAGAGGCGAAAACAGTTTATTCGTATACTAGCAGCTGAGAAGAGTTAAATAATATGATTACTAAAAAAAAAAAAAAATCTTCAATAAACATTACACTGATACTTGCGACTCAAATCAACTATTTATGTGTTCAAAAGTTAACACCTAGTTGGTGGAAGGGGGGAGGGTGTTCTTCATTTACTCGTATCTACACCTTCCTTTTTTTAAATTCATCGCCGATTTAAATAAAAACTGAAAATTTCTTGCATTGGTGAAGGTCAGAAGATGATATTAAAAATTATGAATGTATTGATACCCCATGAGTTGACATAATTTCATTGAGGAAGGGTTCGTTGGTCGCCAGACGTTTTTGAAATAAATTTATGATCAAAAAAATGTATTTATACATATTACTTTTTAGTTATTGAATGCCTTGAATTTTTACCTTTCGAATGGACTTTCGAAAGAAGCCAGCGAACAAATATTTAAAGGTACATAGGATGATTTAATATTTCATAATCGTCTCACGTGCTTGGTTGTTTATCCAATTGAACGCATGCTCTGTGCCTCTGTGCTGGCTATGCGATAATTGAATTATTTATCTCCAAACAGCCGATAAAAACAAACAAATTAGCAAAAACACAAAGTAGACACCATAAGAGTAAAGTATTTAAGAGCTTTTTGGGTTAAGCTTCATTAGCTCATCAGCTTTTTCGGATAGATTATTTTTGTATTGGTTGATAATAATGTTTATCGCCTGGCTCCGTTCCGTGTCTTATTTAAACGAACTTTAGACGCTTAATTAGTTGATTCGATCACTTCCTTGCTGCCGCGTCGCGATCAGATTTGTAATTTTTGTTTTCTATTTTACCGATAGATTCTCACATCTGGGGATTGAATTTTTCTACAATGGCTGATGCTAAACCAAAACTTGTCCCTGTTGAGGAATCTCGTCGTTTTATGATTGACTGTTTCAAAGCAGTAAAGGTTCCGGAGGAACATGCTCGAGCAATGGCCGATTTACTTATAGCAGCCGATCACAGGGGACACTTTAGCCATGGAATGAATCGACTAGAGATGTATCTCAATGATCTTGCGATAAACTCCACAAACGGATCAGCTATCCCAGACATTATTAAAGAGACTCCAGCTACTGCCTGGGTTGATGGTAACAATGGTTTAGGAGTTGTAGTGGGCAATTACTGTATGGATTTGGCAATCAAGAAAGCCAAAGCGGTGGGCGTTGGCTGGGTTTGTGCGAAACGTTCAAACCATTATGGAATAGCGGGTTGGTATTCTATGAGAGCAATGGAACATGGTTTGGTTGGCATATCAATGACAAACACATCACCTCTGATGGCACCCACCCGATCGAAAGAAGCAGCTCTAGGCACTAATCCCATTGCAGTAGGTGCACCAGCAAAGAATGATAAATTCCTTTTGGACATGGCAACGACAAGTGTTGCTGTTGGCAAGATTGAAATACAGAGGAGAAAAGGTGAACCATTGCCTAATGGTTGGGCACAAGATCCAGATGGCAACCAGACTAATGACGCAGAATTGGCCTTCAACACTGCTTGTCTAATGCCATTGGGAGGGTCAGAAATTTCCTCTGGGTACAAAGGATATGGCTTGGGTGCGGTAGTTGACATTTTAAGTGGAGTTATGTCAGGGGCAAACTACTCGACGAAAGTAAGAAAGTGGTCTCACGCAGGAGCAGACTCAGAAGCTGATTTGGGACAAGTTTTTATTGCCGTGGATCCGAATTGTTTTGCACCAAGTTTTGAAGAAAGAATGGAAGATTTGAATTCGAGATTAAGAGGATGTACACCGGTAAACAAAAATGTTTTAACCTACCTCTAGTTGGCATACATTTTAGATTATGTATATATTTTTTCATCACAGACTGATCCATCTAAACCTGTGCTAGTACCTGGAGACAAGGAAGACGCCACCATGCAGGCCGTTGACAAGGCTGGTGGTATTCAGTACCTTCCAAACCAAATCAAGTGCTGTGAAGAGCTCTCTAAGAGATTAAATGTAAAGCCAATGGCATTTCTCTGAGTAAATCATAAAAAAAGTCATTGAATAATATGCATTTTTAACCGTTTTGAAGCTTAATGAAATTTTTGTTATTTGTGGAGTGTTTTTGCTTGTTGTACAGAAGGTACTTATTCAAACGTTTAAATTTATTTAATTTAACATTAAGAACATAGTTCTACATCAAAAAAACGCATTTTGCCATAACATTGTTATTTCTTTAAGAAATACGGTTTTTTAAAATTTTGATAAAAATAAACTAAATTAAAAAAAAAGGTTTATCTGATACCTAAGTCCATAGAAGGATAACGCTTAAACAATGTGCTGCACTTGGTAGATACAAGAAGATGGTAAGTTTAAGAATTCATGGCAATTTTTTGTTAATAAACAGGACGCTTGCCTCTTAATTATTATTGTTTTCAGTCTTACAAATTCTTATTTGTTCTTCATAAAAAAACAATATTTGGTTAGTAACAGCTCCATTATCATAATGAACATGTTGTATCCGTTTTTAGCACAGTATACCTATTTATTTTGCTTTGCCGCCTATCTTCAGTTATAAAAAAACATTGATAAGCAAGCTACATGTGTTTAACGATTACAAACAAATAAACAATTTTTGATAAGATGAAGTCTCACAGAGTCGAATAGAGTTTGCATTTTCGTTAAATCTATTCAAGGTAAATAAGTTCTATAAATACTTACATTGTTGCAGATGGACCAAAGTTATTGGATACAACTTGCAGCAGCAAAAAAAGAAAAAGAAAAAAGGTCAAACTTGTGAGACAAAACCGTAGGTATATATTTTTTGTTGAAATGCAAAAGATTTATTCTCAAATCGGGAACTATTATTTTCAATAAATATTTTCATGTTTTGTATTATGATTAGTGGCAATTCATTTTTTCGTGTTTTGTAATTTGTTTTCTTGTGCAATTAATGATTTCTAACGTATTTACTCGTTTTCTAATAATTTATAGTAACTTTTCAGCCTAGGCTTTATTGAATTACTCTTTTTCCATGAAACATTGAAACTTGGGAATGATTCAAATCTTTTCACAAGAAGAAAAACTCTTTACGTCAGTAAAATATGCTTTTAATTTGCATACACATATGTAACTAACTATGTAACGTAATAATATATAATCTTCTTACATATATATATACATACATATACAAGTCATCTGTAACGTAAATATACATACGTGTAATTATTTTTCCCTCCACCATACGATCACAGAAACGTGAGCAGATGTTGGATCCGACCTACCTCAACTCCCAAACATCTGAGACCTCGGAATCGGCCAGACCACTATCCTCCTCACACTCACGTCTATCCTTCGGATATGCCCAGATGTTCGTCATACCCTTAACACTTCCAAACACCAATAATACCTTACACCTCACACGACCTAACTGCACCTTCAACTAATCTCCGCCTTCAACCCCTCGTTCCATACTCGAGATGTCAAAGGGCGGATCAACGACCCCCGGAGCGAAAGACTAGAAATCCCAAAAATATATCCAGGGTTAGTAGGAACCACCCCAACGTCTAGGGAATAGACTATGGTATAGCCATATCACTCACTAAGTCGCGAACCCCTGTAATGGAAGGAAGACTCCGCTCTTCGAATCATATCGACCTCCCCCACTACAACAAACACTCTTGTAGTGATAGGCTACCGATATGAGACAGGAGAGCTCGTTGCCTACGATCGACCATCGCTTGAATGATCTGCAGCCGCTCTGCCCTATAGTAGCTCAGCAAAAGGGGGCGGGTTCTTGCTCTGGGATCATAGACTGGCGTTACATATTTTTATCCTGCAGATCTGGGTTCTGGTGTTCTGAACCCTAATCGATTTTAATTCGCTGGGGCCCGTTCAACATTAATCGCCCTACAACACAAAAAGAAAACCTCGACCTACTGAGTTTGATTGACAACACGCACCTCCATACCACCTTGAGTTAACTTTACACCGGAAAAGATGGGACTTTCAATCACTCCCACGGACTGAACACGAATGCATAAAAGAAAATGTGTATATAGCTGGTAGTATACACTTTGAACAAAATTTAACTTCGCCTACATCTACATGTTCTACTATATTAAGAAGATGAGGGAGGAAGGTGTCTCACTTGAATGGTGGGGGATCAAAGATGTTGTAAAGAACCCCCATGGCCTCATAACCCACCCAAAATTGGAACAAGAATCAGCTCTCCCGTTCCAAACCATGGCCCTCTATAGACCTCTAACGCGATTTTTATTAAAAAGGATCCCTAATGCTATAAAAAAAAAGCTAAATCTATTTACTCACTTTTTTTTTATACTTAACCTCCTCCTTGCCAACTGATTCACCTTGCCCCAGCGGATAGCCACCTGCACTTCCTTAACGATACATTATCTTATCTACGCATGACGTTCCTTGTATAATAAACGCTACACCAAATCAGTTCTAACATATTGCGTCTTTTATTAACTATATACCTTAAAGTTAACAAACTATGTCTTAAGATTACCTACTCTAACCTTCTTTATTGATACTTCACAAATTATTTTTTTGTTATTCAATCTTTCACTTTCCGATCCAAATTCACGGATTGCTTTTACTCTACTTAACAGTACTTAACCCTCCTCCTATGAGTTTCTCATATGGTGCGACTTGCATTAAATCTTTAAATTATTCTAAACCATTTACATCCTACTGTTTATGGCAGATGCTCGCAAGGTACTTAACAAACAAATTGAGTTAACGTTAGCTATTTACTCTACTATAACTTTATTCCATATAGATCCATGTATTCTTTTTAACTACCGACTTCTAAATCCATTTTATCCCCAAAAGAAAATAGGAAACACCGTATCGTAAAGTGCTTTACGCCCAATTTACATCTTCGAAATACTATAGGTTTTCTACTCTACTATCCGGAGATTATTCGATCGACTTTCAACGATATAATCTTGATAGACGTTATTTTCCCTCCCCTTCGGAAGAGTATTCAAAAAAAAAATCAAAAAAAAAATTTCTCGAGCCGTTTGCTTGAGGGACCAACAAAAAAAAAAAAAATACTACGGTTCATAACGATCAATATTTATGTGTATAAATAGTAAGTTTATACGTAAGTTCATAATGTCTAAATTCAAAAAAAAAAAAAAAAAAAATTTTACCTTGTTACCAATGGGTGTTTCCCAATCAGAAACCAACCCATGTGCCGTAGCAGCAGTGCACTCCTGTTGGGCTGAAAAGTTAATGTTAGGATCCTAAAGTAATATAATTATATGCATAAATTTGATCCTACGAACTAGATATGAAACGAATGTTCTGACTGCGAACTTGGGCATGAGCCCTTTCGATTCTGGCCGTCTGATACGTGCACAAACCCGTAATGAGGATGTGACACCATCTGATGGTTTCTTTCGTGAACAACAAAAAAAAAAATACTTTACTCAAAGTCTGACGCAGACTTTGATTTGCTCAAGTATGCGTTCACAACGGATTTACTATCACAATCCTTAACCGACCGATGCTAGAGTTAATGTGTCTCGACTCTTTGCTTAAAATTGTCTGCCCGCGAGCGCGAAATCTTTACTATGGATGTCTATATATGAAACTTAGTTTTACAAATTCAATACGATAAATGATCAGATTTTGTAAATGAGCATATACAAAAAAATAAAAAAATTGCTTTACTTTCTTCTTTTCTTTTCTTTGATCTTCATTTCTTCTCTCTTTTTTTTTTTTAAATACGTTTAATGGTTTTTCAAATATATCGCCAATGCGACAAAAAAAATCACGCCGCTCAAAATGGCGTCTCGTCTCAAAAAAAACTAAGCTTAAATCCCCTGAGGGTGGTGCGATAGCACATGCAACCAAATAAGATACATAAGAAAAAACGGAACTAGAATACTTGTGGTACCTTAAGTCTGGAACTCATCCTTTTTTTATTGTTGGAATGTTAACATCACAAGCGTGCTTTCACTTCTTCCACGGGGTTGGATTTCCCCAATCCCCGCTGCGACCGAATCGTTGCTTTGCCGTAAGGCTTTTTGGTTACGCCGACACGTGGGTAGCGTGGACGTCGGAGAGCATCGAGGAAACGAACTCATAAAACTAAACCGACGAGGCGAGTCGACAGTTGTCTGCGTTCCTATAGCTGGTGTATTTTTTCTTACGATGGATGCGTTGGTGTGTCGCTTCTCGGCGATGACCTCACCTTGTGGTTCGTTCGCTTCCGCGTGGGGATGTGGTATGTAATCTGCTTTGCTGAGGACTGGGCCTCGCGCCACGTGGGGCAAAATGCAACCTACTCCTAAAGAAAAATACCTATCAGAAACTATGACCTATGGGGGTCGATACTTCGGATTTCCGACGTGAAGACTTACCTCCTATACCTCCAAAAGAGAACAACGATCTTAGGTACAGAGTGCCGACACTAATTTGGTCACTATTCTGGGACCGACTTGGTACATCACCGTACACTTTTATTATTTAGTTTTTTCTGTGTGCGCGCGTATTATTATTATTTCTCAATTTTCTTTCTTTTTAAATATATTTTCCGATTTACACTTTGATTCTTTTTATTTCTCCGCAGTACATATATATAAATTGTCTTCTTTGCTTGTTTTAATTTTCTTTTACTTTCTATAAAAAGGTAGTGTCGGCTCTGTGGCTAAATTAGAAATGGCCGAACGAAATTGAAATTGCACACATGCACCCATACTAAAGCACATGTGCTGACAATCGAGGTATGCGCTTCCGATTCAGCGCGACGTTGCCAGACAAGCAAAAACGAGGATTCCGCACTTTTCGCGGACTACAATACCCACATTGACTCTGAGGGTGCGGGCACATAAAAACCAAATAGTTTCCGACCGAATGTCGAGAGCTATTTTAAGTGTTTAGTTGCACTTTCGAGTCAACAAAGACAATTTCCTTACACAGCTTGGGATTTTGACTGAGTCTACTTAGATCAAAAACCCAAGAAAGAGGATACTTGGATTGCTTTCGGGAGTGACGACGATAGTTGGGACAAGGAACCTGGTCTGGCCGCCCCCAATGATAAAAAAAAAGAAAGGGTCTCATGCACAGCTGAGCGCCGGGCATAACTTATCATACGGATACGAGCTCTTAAGTAGAATATTCTCGTGATCGACCTACTTCTTCAAGTCCTTCGTATGCGCGACTACTTTATGGCCTTTTTGATCTTCCACTTCGTACAGGTTATTACCAATAATTTTGAGAACTCTTACTTTGACGAATTTCGGGCATAGCTTGGCACTTAGGTGCTTTGCCGCGTCGCTCAAAACGTGGTTCTTTTTGAAGATTTCGTCTCCTACCTTGAATTCAACTTTCCTGCTGCGAAGGTTATAGGTTTTTTTGTAGGCTTCATGAGTTTTTTCCAAAGCGGATTTCAAATAGGAGTGGACAATATTCATTTTCGCTACTTTTGGTAGCCAATCTATTTCCGACTGGTTCAGTCCGTTTAGGTCTCTTAACAAGCGATAATCTGCCCCGTGTTCTATCATTCGTTGACCGAATAAGGCCTCATACGGGGACATCGTGAGAGTCGAATGTACGGTCGTGCGTAACGCACTGCTAATCGAAGACAAATGGGCGTCCCAATTGGTTTGCCGAGGGTCCACATAAGATCTAATGGCCGCCAGGATTGAGCGGTTAACGCGCTCACTAGCGTTTGACTGAGGAGCATACCCTGCCGTCCGGTAGTGTTTGATTCCGAACGCGTCAACTAACTTCTGAAATTCTTTACCGATAAACTGAGAACCATTGTCGGAGAGGATACTCTCCGGCACTCCATAAATCAAGAACACTTCCTCCCGAAGGAATTTGACTACATTTTCAGCTGTGGCTTTCCGTAGTGGTTTGATCAAAACAAACTTGGTGAGTTGATCCAATACGATAATGATGACAGTATTCCCACTTCTTGACCTGGGGTAAGGTCCGAGGAAATCAACATATAAATGTTGGAATGGCCTTTCTACTTGGAAGCTACTTCCCATTTCTGTTCGTAGCGTCATATTCGACGCTTTAGTCGTTTTGCATGTTTCACACCGGTCAACGAAAGTTTTCACCTGAGCGTACATGTTCGGCCAATAGAATCTCTCTCGTAACCTATACAGTGTTTTAATCACGCCACCATGCGAAGCGCGTGGAGGATTGTGAGCCAGTGAAATTAAAGACTCCGTCAATTCTACAGGGACCCACAGTTTCCATATCAGATCGTCGGCCAAAGGAATGCCTACGGCATGCTTAGTGCGTTTATAAATAAACCCTTCTGATACTTTGAGATCAGGAAAACGTTCCTGTTCCCGTTTGATATGACCGATGAGTTCTAGATAACCTTCTGACTTGAACGATGGATCGTCTAGATTAATGTGGAGCACTTCTGTGGTCTCCCCCCTTGACAAACATGAGAGAAAAGCTTCTACCGTTGACTCATCGTCTTCATAAACCCTCGACAGCGCGTCAGGTACGACGTTTAGCGTTCCTTTCCGATGTTCTACCACGAAGTCGAAACCTTGGAGACGCATACTCCACCTAGCCAATCTGCCGGTAGGATCTTTAAGACTCATCAGCCATTTCAGACTGGAATGGTCCGTGATTACTCGAAAACGGTATCCCTCAACATAAGATCTAAACTTCTGGATCCCCAGAAAAGCCGCGAGACATTCGCGCTCGGTGACTGAATAATTTCTCTGTGCCGCGTTCAGTTTCTGGGAGAAGTAGTAAATTGGCTGCTCCACCCCTTCTTCATTCCGCTGACAGAGAACACAACCGATACCAGATGCTGATGCATCGCACAAGATAACAAACTCTTTTGAGAAATCAGGATTTACCAGGACGGGTGCTGACGTTAACGCCTGCTTGATGGTTTGGAAAGCTTCCACAGCTTCTGAACTGAGCTTGAACGCTTGACCTTTCTTTAATGTATCGGTCAATGGTGCGGCAAGGGTGGAAAAATTATTCACGAATCTCCGGTACCAACCTGCCATGCCCAAGAAACGTCGGACTTGACGAGTCGATGTCGGCTCTGGAAATTCTGTGATTGCTGCGATTCTGTCGGGGTCAGCTTTCAAACACCCTTGTCCTACCTTATATCCGAGATAGTGGAGTTCGTCGAAACAAAATTTAGATTTTTCGACGTTAATAGTAAGGCCAGCTTTAGTCAAACATTCACTGACTAATTTCAGAATCTGCAGATGTTCGTCGAAATCCTTGGACACGACCAAGAGATCATCGAGGTAGACGAAAACTCTATCTTGCAACTCTGTTGGGATTACACGACTCATTAGGTAGCTCAGACTTTGCGCAGCGTTGCATAGACCGAATGGCATGACCTTGAACTGGTACAGACGTCGGCCAGGTACCTGAAATGCTGTCTTTTCTCTCGACGATTCCCCCAGCGGTATCTGCCAGAACGCATCTTTCAGATCTATGCTTGAAATAAAACGTGTATCTGAAAGGCGTGCTAACAGTCCCTCTATATGCGGAATAGGTCTCGCATCTTTCTTGGTTACCGAGTTCACCTTGCGAAAGTCCAGACACAGTCGGTTCTTACCAGGTTTGCGCACTAGCACAACTGGGGAACTCCATGCGCTGGAACTCTCTTCGATGACCCCCAACGAAAGCATCCGATCCAATTCCGCGTACATCAGGGATTGTATCGCTGGAGAAACCGCGTAATACCTCTGCTTGATAGGAGTGGCATCACCCGTATCTATACTGTGTTGAACTAAGTTCGTTTTCCCGAGTCCATGGACTGCGAAAGAAGGAAAACTGCGAATAACCTCTTGAAGCCTGTTGTACTCTTCGTCGTGCAACTTAATTTGGTTGGAAGATCTATCATTTGGGTCACCAAGTATGGTTCCCGAAATTCCTGAGATTATATGTGGCGCGAGATGGAATTCTCGCCAGAAGTCTATGCCTAAAATTAGACGTTGAGTTAGTGAAGGAACGATACATATATTCATTTTCTTCTTCATGTCTTTATACTGGATCACGGTCGCGATCATTCCCACAACTTTCTGTTTGGTTCCGTCTGCAGTGGACACAGTAGAACCCATCTTCTTAACGGCAATGCCTTTTTCTTTAAGGTAGCCGAGCATATTATTGCCTAGGCAAGTTATGCTGGCTCCTGAATCTAAGAGGCCAAGGAATTTGTCACCAAATATTTCAACAGTCACATAAGGACGTGGGTCGCTAGACTCACTACTAATGGTAGCGGAAGCTATAGCTTGATATGTAGTCCGCTTCTGACAGAAGCGATCCCTGGTTCTCTCAATACGTTTGGACAACTTTGGAAAGGTTACGATTCTTTTGCGTACTTCATAATAATTTCGTAATCTCTCGTGAAATGGTTTCTTATATAATAAATCTGGTTTTGGATTTTCACTATTCAAAATAGGTTTAGTCGTTTTATCGGTAGTAGTTTTGTTTGGCTTAAGGATAATGGTGGGAGTTTCGAGTGGTGATTTAGGAACAGGCTTTAGAACTCCGGGTAGGTCTATTCGGAGCGAACCCCCCGGATGTTGGGTTGTTCCTCTTCGAGTTTCCCACACACCTGGGACATGACGGACTAAAAGCATCCGCCAATCCACAGCGGTAACAGAAAACATTACGTGTTGGACTGGTGCAGTCGCGGAAATCATGACCCACGCCCTGGCAATTCCAGCACTTTCTCTGGCTAAAGTCTTTATGGATGGCTTCCACACTTTCTGGTAGCGCAACAGCTAACTCTCCACACGGCTCTCCGTCAACTTCGCTAACATAACGCTTTGCTGGTGGTCGGAGCGTGTTCGGCACAAAGTTGGGTCGCGTGTTCTCCTGTCGGTCAAGGAATTTCTCAATCGTGCGGCATACATACACTAATTGCCTCAAACTATGCGTACTAAAGGTAATGAGTAGTTCTCCCATTCGTCTTTTTACATTCGTTTTTATGATCTCGATCAGTTCCTTTTCCGATTTCGGAACACGCATCCGTGAATTGATTTGCAGCAAGGCGTCGTAGAAGTCGTTGAACGCTTCGCCGTTCTGCTGCTTTCTATCTGATAATTTCCGAGCCAGTTCGGTATCTGTCTCCAGACTACGGAACTGTTCGATCAATGCTGTTTGCAGCGAGAGCCATGAAGTGTGTCTGTTACTCTTCAAGTACATCCAATACCATGACTCGGCTGGACCCGAAACAAAATGGTGAAAACTCACCGCTATCTCATCCCACGGAACATTGTAGCTATATCTAACCCGTTCTAGTCGGAACAAAAAGTCATCTACAGACATGTTCTTGCCGTCGAATTTGATTCCCCACTTGTGATACTGAGGGTACTTATTAATCGAATTCGAGTTAGGGAGCGCTGGAGTCCGCGGAGATGAGACGTCAGGTGAATCACCCAAATTAAGCGCGTTCATTCGCGTTAGAAAATCGTCAATATTCGAACCCAGAGCCATATCTATCGGATGTACCATTGGAACATTCGATACTGCTACTGGTTCTACATGGGGCGTTGGGCGTGTTGCCAAGTCCTGTGCGACTGTAGCTTGCCCTACCCCGTTACTTATCGTAATTGATCCTGAAGGAACATTCGCCGTTCTGCCACGAGCAGCATTCTGACTGGTGGTCGGCAAGAGGGCCGGAGCACCTGAAGCAGAAGCATGGCGAGGAACCGAAACACTCGAGGAGGTAGGAGGACTAGGGTTGTCTGGGCGGTTTTGGATTAACCTCGATACTTGCTCTAACAAGAGGGCCTGGCTGCGAGCCAATTCTTTCTTCATAAACCGCCTATCATCTAACCTATGCAGCTCAATAGTAGCTGAAACTACTTCTTGTATATAAGCAGACCGATCAGCTGCTTCTTGGAGGAGCCTTAGTTCTTCCGTATTTTGTTCCCCGTCACTCTCTTCATTATAACCTCGCGTATTATTTCCTGAATTTTCGGAAACAGCTCCCTGCGCATTCGGCTGGCCACTCTGGCCTTGACTGCCGCCTGCGGGAGACATTATGATTACGTCTTGTAATTGTGGGTTATAGGCGCTTGTGACAATCACTTTACGTCCCTTCCCACTCATTTGTTGTGTCAAAAAAAAAAAATGTCAACGAGAAAAAACTTCTGAAATACTATTTCTACGCGGAGAGGAAGACTCACCCCGCCAATTCGACTCACAACGTCAAAGAGAGAAAATATGTATAGCGTCAATACAAAAAAAATCTAATAGTAGTTTAAGATATCTTCAATCTTATTGTCTACTTATGTGCTGTAAAACTAACGGTCGCCGATTTCTTCGAAACAACCGTAACTCCCTACGACTATATGATAAATTTAATTGCTATTAGTACGGTAGTTCAAAACTACCTCAATCTTAAAATATCTTAATCTACTTTAACGGACTTCTAAATTAACAATCTGTGCTCCTGAGAAAGTGAAACTCACAACTTCCTACTCTCAAAGCTTTAACTCTCAATTCTGACTTATCAATGGACGGAAAAACTCACAACTTAACCGCCTCACTGAACTATACTCTCTAGACTTTACTCTCAAAAGAAAACTCTAACTAAAAAAAAAACGTTTTCGGATACTTAGATATCCTAATCAAATATAAACTTCTCAGTTCTAATCAGCTAATACTCAAAAAAAAATTTATAATGTGGCTTATCATGAAAAAAATTCGGAAGTGGGCAACTTCCGCCGGTACAAGGTGTGTAACATGATCAGTTTGGCACTACTGGTCACGTCTTCAAAAAAAACAAAAATTTTAGTGTGTATCGATTCCAAGCTATTCGTGCTCAAAAGAACAAATCAGCCAATTAAAGGATCCCTCGTCGAAGTGGTTCAGTATCGTTATGCTACTACAGACGTGCGTCAGGATACTCATCCATAACCACCGGTTAGCACTTCACGACACCTCACGGCTTCTTCGAAATGAATCCCGCTAATCGACCAAATCTTCCATCCGTGTGTTGTGGACTGTTGATAATCTGCGAGAGATTAGAAGACAAGTTCAATAGGTTGAAACGGGGGGGAAATCTTCTGGTGAGTGAACAGCTTCTGCAACTGACGTGCGTCAGGACATAAATCACTAACCACCGGTCAAGACCTGTTCGCTCGGCATCCGAAATCCTTTCCTTGCTATCGCTCTGGAACTTTTCTCACTTCGCAACTGACAACTTGGCCTATATACGCCGAGTTCGGACAAAAGTAAAAAGAATCACATACGACGACGAGATGAGGAATCTGAGGGTGGACCTAATGCAACAGACAAGACTCAGGACTTTATCACTAAATCTCCGGACAAAATAGCCTCCAACCACCAGTCCTCGGTGACATAACCCTAGCAAGAAACTGTCCATCCTACCGAAACGGTCTCCAACAAAAAACTTCAAAACAAAAAATTTCTACCACCAGAAATCCACTCAACTTTTCCTAAAACTCAAAGGTCAACCTAACTCTACGAAAATCTTCCCTTCGGTCGCTTGGACAACTCGGGCCCCACGTTGGGCGCCATCTGTAACGTAATAATATATAATCTTCTTACATATATATATACATACATATACAAGTCATCTGTAACGTAAATATACATACGTGTAATTATTTTTCCCTCCACCATACGATCACAGAAACGTGAGCAGATGTTGGATCCGACCTACCTCAACTCCCAAACATCTGAGACCTCGGAATCGGCCAGACCACTATCCTCCTCACACTCACGTCTATCCTTCGGATATGCCCAGATGTTCGTCATACCCTTAACACTTCCAAACACCAATAATACCTTACACCTCACACGACCTAACTGCACCTTCAACTAATCTCCGCCTTCAACCCCTCGTTCCATACTCGAGATGTCAAAGGGCGGATCAACGACCCCCGGAGCGAAAGACTAGAAATCCCAAAAATATACCCAGGGTTAGTAGGAACCACCCCAACGTCTAGGGAATAGACTATGGTATAGCCATATCACTCACTAAGTCGCGAACCCCTGTAATGGAAGGAAGACTCCGCTCTTCGAATCATATCGACCTCCCCCACTACAACAAACACTCTTGTAGTGATAGGCTACCGATATGAGACAGGAGAGCTCGTTGCCTACGATCGACCATCGCTTGAATGATCTGCAGCCGCTCTGCCCTATAGTAGCTCAGCAAAAGGGGGCGGGTTCTTGCTCTGGGATCATAGACTGGAGTTACATATTTTTATCCTGCAGATCTGGGTTCTGGTGTTCTGAACCCTAATCGATTTTAATTCGCTGGGGCCCGTTCAACATTAATCGCCCTACAACACAAAAAGAAAACCTCGACCTACTGAGTTTGATTGACAACACGCACCTCCATACCACCTTGAGTATACTTTACACCGGAAAAGATGGGACTTTCAATCACTCCCACGGACTGAACACGAATGCATAAAAGAAAATATGTATATAGCTGGTAGTATACACTTTGAACAAAATTTAACTTCGCCTACATCTACATGTTCTACTATATTAAGAAGATGAGGGAGGAAGGTGTCTCACTTGAATGGTGGGGGATCAAAGATGTTGTAAAGAACCCCCATGGCCTCATAACCCACCCAAAATTGGAACAAGAATCAGCTCTCCCGTTCCAAACCATGGCCCTCTATAGACCTCTAACGCGATTTTTATTAAAAAGGACCCCTAATGCTATAAAAAAAAAGCTAAATCTATTTACTCACTTTTTTTTATACTTAACCTCCTCCTTGCCAACTGATTCACCTTGCCCCAGCGGATAGCCACCTGCACTTCCTTAACGATACATTATCTTATCTACGCATGACGTTCCTTGTATAATAAACGCTACACCAAATCAGTTCTAACATATTGCGTCTTTTATTAACTATATACCTTAAAGTTAACAAACTATGTCTTAAGATTACCTACTCTAACCTTCTTTATTGATACTTCACAAATTATTTTTTTGTTATTCAATCTTTCACTTTCCGATCCAAATTCACGGATTGCTTTTACTCTACTTAACAGTACTTAACCCTCCTCCTATGAGTTTCTCATATGGTGCGACTTGCATTAAATCTTTAAATTATTCTAAACCATTTACATCCTACTGTTTATGGCAGATGCTCGCAAGGTACTTAACAAACAAATTGAGTTAACGTTAGCTATTTACTCTACTATAACTTTATTCCATATAGATCCATGTATTCTTTTTAACTACCGACTTCTAAATCCATTTTATCCCCAAAAGAAAATAGGAAACACCGTATCGTAAAGTGCTTTACGCCCAATTTACATCTTCGAAATACTATAGGTTTTCTACTCTACTATCCGGAGATTATTCGATCGACTTTCAACGATATAATCTTGATAGACGTTATTTTCCCTCCCCTTCGGAAGAGTATTCAAAAAAAAATCAAAAAAAAAAATTTCTCGAGCCGTTTGCTTGAGGGACCAACAAAAAAAAATACTACGGTTCATAACGATCAATATTTATGTGTATAAATAGTAAGTTTATACGTAAGTTCATAATGTCTAAATTCAAAAAAAAAAAAAAATTTTACCTTGTTACCAATGGGTGTTTCCCAATCAGAAACCAACCCATGTGCCGTAGCAGCAGTGCACTCCTGTTGGGCTGAAAAGTTAATGTTAGGATCCTAAAGTAATATAATTATATGCATAAATTTGATCCTACGAACTAGATATGAAACGAATGTTCTGACTGCGAACTTGGGCATGAGCCCTTTCGATTCTGGCCGTCTGATACGTGCACAAACCCGTAATGAGGATGTGACACCATCTGATGGTTTCTTTCGTGAACAACAAAAAAAAAAAAAAATACTTTACTCAAAGTCTGACGCAGACTTTGATTTGCTCAAGTATGCGTTCACAACGGATTTACTATCACAATCCTTAACCGACCGATGCTAGAGTTAATGTGTCTCGACTCTTTGCTTAAAATTGTCTGCCCGCGAGCGCGAAATCTTTACTATGGATGTCTATATATGAAACTTAGTTTTACAAATTCAATACGATAAATGATCAGATTTTGTAAATGAGCATATACAAAAAAATAAAAAATTTGCTTTACTTTCTTCTTTTCTTTTCTTTGATCTTCATTTCTTCTCTCTTTTTTTTTTTTAAATACGTTTAATGGTTTTTCAAATATATCGCCAATGCGACAAAAAAAATCACGCCGCTCAAAATGGCGTCTCGTCTCAAAAAAAAACTAAGCTTAAATCCCCTGAGGGTGGTGCGATAGCACATGCAACCAAATAAGATACATAAGAAAAAACGGAACTAGAATACTTGTGGTACCTTAAGTCTGGAACTCATCCTTTTTTTATTGTTGGAATGTTAACATCACAAGCGTGCTTTCACTTCTTCCACGGGGTTGGATTTCCCCAATCCCCGCTGCGACCGAATCGTTGCTTTGCCGTAAGGCTTTTTGGTTACGCCGACACGTGGGTAGCGTGGACGTCGGAGAGCATCGAGGAAACGAACTCATAAAACTAAACCGACGAGGCGAGTCGACAGTTGTCTGCGTTCCTATAGCTGGTTTATTTTTTCTTACGATGGATGCGTTGGTGTGTCGCTTCTCGGCGATGACCTCACCTTGTGGTTCGTTCGCTTCCGCGTGGGGATGTGGTATGTAATCTGCTTTGCTGAGGACTGGGCCTCGCGCCGCGTGGGGCAAAATGCAACCTACTCCTAAAGAAAAATACCTATCAGAAACTATGACCTATGGGGGTCGATACTTCGGATTTCCGACGTGAAGACTTACCTCCTATACCTCCAAAAGAGAACAACGATCTTAGGTACAGAGTGCCGACACTAATTTGGTCACTATTCTGGGACCGACTTGGTACATCACCGTACACTTTTATTATTTAGTTTTTTTCTGTGTGCGCGCGTATTATTATTAGGTCTGTTCGATGTGCAGTGCTCCAGTGCGCACTGGGGAATGTCAACGCACTGAAATTATCTGTCAATGCACTGAATACCTGCTCCGGATTTGATTTCACATCGAACACATAAGAGCTAAAACTCACGTAGCACTCGACTTTCATAAATTAGTTTGCTCCATTTGGCAATAAATATGGTTTTATTTCTTTCTTAGATGTATGAAAAGATATGAAATATCAAAATGAAACCCAAATATTGAGTTATAACCCAATTGCCAACAAAATATACTTTGCATTGCAATTAATCTTTTTGGCGTAAACAGCTGATTTCCAATTGACAGCACTGAAAACCTCAACCCCAGAAAAAACCTGGGGCATGGCAGTGCGCACTGAGTGCTTGCACCGGACGAACATCGAACACAGTGCAAATGCACTGGGGCAAAAAAAAATGTCACATCGAACGCATCAGTGCGATTTCAGTGCGCACTAGGGCGCCCCAGTGCTCACATCGAACAGACCTATTATTTCTCAATTTTCTTTCTTTTTAAATATATTTTCCGATTTACACTTTGATTCTTTTTATTTCTCCGCAGTACATATATATAAATTGTCTTCTTTGCTTGTTTTAATTTTCTTTTACTTTCTATAAAAAGGTAGTGTCGGCTCTGTGGCTAAATTAGAAATGGCCGAACGAAATTGAAATTGCACACATGCACCCATACTAAAGCACATGTGCTGACAATCGAGGTATGCGCTTCCGATTCAGCGCGACGTTGCCAGACAAGCAAAAACGAGGATTCCGCACTTTTCGCGGACTACAATACCCACATTGACTCTGAGGGTGCGGGCACATAAAAACCAAATAGTTTCCGACCGAATGTCGAGAGCTATTTTAAGTGTTTAGTTGCACTTTCGAGTCAACAAAGACAATTTCCTTACAACTATTCGATTATTAAGTTTTTCGGACTTTTTTTCTGGATAATTAAACCTTTTGTTTTATTCTTTAAAAAGTTTCGCTCACTGCCGTATCCAGGCAAAATGTGGATCGGAATTAAGGGCACTTATCTTCATTTAACTTTTGTTTCAATTCAAATCACTAAAAAAACAATTTTTTTTACTGCTATTTGCTGTTTTGCTAAGCATCTGTTCACTTTAATTAGTGTCCGACCGAAGCTTCGGCTTCGGCTTCGGCTTCGGCCACATTCGGCTCAAAAAAGTACAATCGGCTAAACCTTCGGCTTCGGCCAAAATAGGCCGAAGTTTTGGCCGAAGCCGAAGATTTAGTTTTTGGCTGTCTTGCGTTGTGGTAGGGGCTGAAAAAAAGTTCGATTTCGTTTTTCGTAGAACGTAGAACCGTGTGAATTATTTGTTGTTCTTTTCCTTAATTTCAATAAAATATTAATACTAAGTCAATTTGTTATTATTTTTGAATCGTTAACTCAATTTATTCCGATAAATTGGTTTCTGCATGCATACATTAGATTCGATTTGAGCTTTACTCAGAGTTGACCCAGGTTTCCTTGAGAACTCTGTGAGTCTTCAAAAAACACTAAACCACAAAATCACCACACATCCCTGTCATTAAAAATAGTATATGACATTTGACAGCCCTCATCTCGCCCCAGCAGAGATCTAGGGCGAATCTTTTTGCACAAAACCCAGGGCTCAAAAAACACTCAGTTTGACATTCAGGGCGACCTAAGGTTTTTCAAAAAACGCTTTGTGGCCACCACAGAGCGACCCCAGGGCTTCAACGAACGAACCTACTCTAAAAAAAATCGAAAAAATTATAATTTTTTTCATTTTTAGTCAATTTGGAACGAAAATTCTTCAAGTTATTGAAGCTTCGGCTTCGGCTTCGGCCAAAGGTTAATGTCAAGCCGAATAATCGGCTTCGGCTTCGGCTAAAAATCGACCTTCGGTCGGACACTAACTTTAATCAAAGATCGGGCGAAGATTTTGAATAAATAGGGTGGCGCAACAGAGCGAGGAGCCCCTGGGCCAAGCGTATTTCCCACAAACATGCCTTGTGAGAGAATGGAGGGGAACTACAACTTTTTGTCAGATTCGAACGGCTTATCGAGAAAGCGCTTTTCAAGGTAAAGAATTTACTAACGGAGGACTTGCCAATTATTCGCGAACATTGATATAACTATAAAAAAAAAATTGGCTACCAGTCCAATGATTTGACTGGGCCCATATTCTATGCCCTATCATCGTAGCCAACGTTTTGGTTTCAGACGATTTTTAACATTTTAGAAAAATATATAGGTACATATATACATATAGCACTGCATTATTACAAAAAAAAAAAAAAAAAAAAACACTGGGGGGAATCATTCAAGTTTAAAGTGTAATTTATTTTTTATTGGCATTAAAAAGGTCTATAGCTTTGTCATTTACGCTTTATTCACATAACCTCATAACCTTTGTGTAAAAATTCAAAAAACAAAGTTTTTGGTTTTTTATATAAAAACATTTTTTTCTTACAAAATTTGATTAAAATTTACCTCATTATGTTTGAAGTACACTGCAACTTTTCAGACTTGAAATGTTAATTTTTTCACCTTAACTAAATATAATTGCCAAAGGTTGAATTATCAACAAACACCCCCACCATCTCCAACTTTTTCCCACCCCAAACAACTCCTATGCTAATGCATTAAATTTTATTAAATTCGGCAATTTTCGCAGCATGTGGGGGGGGGGGGGAGATGTAACTTTTTTGAAGGGGGTCTATATGTGCGCCTCCTATTTACACTTGGAGGTTTTTTTGGGCGGCATCAAAGGCACAATATTAATTTCTTCGTCTGTTGGAATGTAAGCTGCTATTGTTTTGCCTTTAACACAACTTAAGTTTTTGTTCAAGAGATTAATAAGAGAATTTGCTGCATAACTAGAATAACTTTCATCAACATCTTTTCTTATGGTTCTATATTGCTTCCTTAGTTCCTCTTTGTGCTGTATAGAGTCTTTGAGCATGTTCTTATTAATTTTGCAGTGAGCTTTTCTTGTAAACTATTTTGCTTCAAGCGCTCACTTAAAAAATCAAAGTCAACAAGCTCCATATCCTGGTCTTTATTACTGCAACTATAAACAAAACTTATTTCTCCTGTTTCCTTATGTTTGTGTTGCTGAATACATTGAGCGCAGATTTCTTTCATCATGCACTGCATAGGAGAGTTAACTGATGAATAAAATTTTGTTTAATCCAGCAATTTTCGTAACATGAGGGGGGGGGGGGGGGTGTAACTTTGACTATTCATCTTTACCAAGAACCCTAATTTTCTTGGACGAAATCTACCCTACCATGTGTTGTAAGCTATCAATTGATATTATTAGGTAAATATTGCAACCTTGATGGTTTCAAACTCAAGTCTATTTAAGAAATTTATTGCTTTCACAAGGCCCGTCGTAACAATTTCAGACTACGAATACCAAAAAGAATACTTAGAATTTGTTAATAGTTTTATAAAACAGTCAAAAAGTTCGGAGCAAAACATTCACTATGACTGCACTCCTAGTCGTAATCCGAAACAGTTACGACATACCTTGTTCCAGGGGCCATTATATATGTACCTGACAATATGAGCCAATTTTCTTTCTGTTCACAACTCAAACTGTTTTTATTGGGTTGTAAAATATCGAAATAAATTTTTTTTTTAACAAATATCGGAGATCGAATGTGGAACAAAAGACAAACAAATGAAGATATGGAAATTGAATAGAAGTTGGTTTAGCTGATCAATGAACTTTGTCAATTACTTTTCATTAGAAATCGATTTAGATAGTGGAATTCAAATGAGTGAGTTATTGTGCCATGTTCCATGTATGCTAAATTTATCTTTTTTTAATGCCAAAATCTGCATTTGCCAAATATTGACAAATCTTGTTCAAAATTGGAAAAAGGACATTCGTGTGAAGAAGTCCAAAAAGCAATTTATATGGCTCCATTTTATTTCTAACTACAACTACATAAGTAAACTAAACTATTATTATTCCACACATGCCACGCGGACACTCAATTCATATAGTATATGACATGATCTAGTTTCTCAAATATAAAAATTTTACTTTTCCAATTCATATATTTACTTATGCTATGTCCGCACCTGAGAGTTAACCTGGGTTATCTCAAAACAATCCCAAACCAACATGATAACCAAGTGGTTTGCCATACAAAACGAAACCTTTTTAGTCACTGGGTTTCGAGATAACCTACTCGAAACCAAGCGCGCTGAATGCACTATTTCCAACATTCCATTGAATTTGACATTTAAGAGAGTGGAAGTGAGTGGAGAGAGAATGAATTCTCTCATACGTCGTTGACGTTCTGCTCACACTTTATGTCTGTCTCTTTTTAACTTAAGACAAAAAGATAAACTTAAAACTTTTTGGCATATGCGGACACTACTTGGTTAACTCAAACCAAACTGGAACGAGACCCAGGTTAACTTCAAGTGCGGACATAGCATTACTTGCAATGAGACGGAAAAAGTGGTTTGTCTCCTCGATGAGATTGAGATGGATGTACAAATGCGGTTTTTAAAATTCAACAAAGAAAATCTTTGTATAACTATGTTGTAGTAAGGGTCTAAATGAGATAATTTGAGGAATGTGCTTGTGTTGTGAAACCGTGTGCTGTAATGAAAAAATAGGATATTTTCTTATAGTGACCAACGTTAATGAAGCACAAGTGAGTCTTTTTTTTTTATAAAAGCTAAGTTCATGCGTTAATTATCACAAAAAAAGCAAACACATTTCTGCTACCAGTGCAGTGGTACGTACTCTTATTTACAAGAACCGCAGGCCACGCAGGTGTATTACATCAATTTGCCGAATCGATGCAAGATAATACTGACAAAGGTAAACAAGAAAACAGTTGCGTTATGTGCGTACCTGAGAGTTAAACTTGTTTAACTCAAAACAATCTCAACCCAAACCAACATGATTTGCCATACAAAATGAAACCTATTTAGTCACTGGGTTTCGTGATAATCTACTCGAAACCAAGTGCGCTGAATGCACTATTTCCAATATTCCATTGAATTTGACATTTAAGAGAGTGGAAGTGAGCGGAGAGAGACTGAATTCTCTCATAAGTCGTTGACGTTCTGCTCACACTTTATGTCTGTCTCTTTTTAACTTAAGACGAAAAGATAAACTCAAAACTTTTTTGCATTATGCGACACTACTTGGTTAACTCAAACCATCCTGGAACGAAACCCAGTTTAACTTCAGATGCGGACATAGCATTATTTCCAGTTTTTACAAATTGACCAAATGGTTGCGTTCGGATTTTTACCTAAGACGAACTAGATTCCTTTCGTGACATTTGTTGTTAGTGTAATCCCATGTTAAAAAGCAGCTGACTGCAAAACATCTTTTGAGGGGAAAGCGATCCAAAGGTACCTTAAAAATCATGGTATAGCAAGCTACCCAATTTGAAATTTGAGAACAGCTGACTTGGATTCATTTTTGTTTTGCTTTCTGTCATAGTGCTTTGTTGCAAAATTGTTTTTTGTAAACATAAAATTTAAAATATGGTGCTCCTAATTAATCTAAACGACATTGTTTACGAAGTAAACGATTGTGAAGAAGTTTGCAATCGAATAATAAGTGGTTCGTGTTGTTTGCAATTTTTAAAACATATTTGGTTTGGTTTGTTTTCACTTCGAATTATCAGCTGTTTCTGATTTGACAGATACCTAATCTTAGTCGTTCGAAAACTTACCCGGATACAAAGGTATCCTAGTTATGCTACCCATTTTTTCTCGAACGCACCCATTGAATCAACGGATATTACAACTTAAACTGGGAGTTGGACGCACTCATTCTTCAGTACATTTTATTGAACGCAGCCTCGTCCCAACGTCAAAAAATTTGGCATTTCACTTCACTTTTGCGTCTTGCGTGTACATGTGCGAATACTGAATTCCTCTTTTATGTGTTTTATAAACTATTGAATGAAATATTCGTAGGTGGATTTAGAATATAAACAAATTTCAAGCCAGTTTAACAACAGATCAAAATGAAGCTCAGCACATATAACTTCTTAACATCAAAAGCCATTCGTGGTGTCAAAGTTGGCTATCCCCTCAAACTGACGGTATGTGTTGATATTAATTTTATCATGTGTAAATTTTAATTCATTTTTGTATTAAACGTTTGCCCGATAGATTGATAAAAAGGAGAGTATTGAAACTGAATACAATGCTAGTTTCATAGAACGTCTTCTTCCCAAATTGGATTGGCAAGCAGTTAAAGCTGCCGCCGAATCTGTAAGCTGAGTTTTGTCCTTTAATTTGAAATGAACATTTTTGGTAAACACTTATGTTTTACTCCAGGCGGAGCTTGCTGATGAGATTCCAAAGGAAATGCCGGATGACATTGTCAGCAACCAAGAACTGCTTAAGAAATTACACAACCTTCTCTTCGAAATTGATGTTGTGGAAGGTAAACTGGAATGTCCAGAAACCGGACGAGTTTTTCCAATCAATGATGGCATACCCAATATGTTACTGAATGAAGACGAGGTTTAGTTTGTAAGTTAGTTAACTTCATATACAGTTTTGTATGGTTAGTGCTTTAAGGCTAGTGTTGAATCGATGATTCACATTGGATATATTATAGCATATTTAAACTATGAATTCAGCTAATGGCATGTTATTAATGGCTTTGCATTTTAAGTTGTTTGTACTCTTCAATCTTGGCAAAACAAAATGACATTTTGATTTATAACCTTGATTGCATGAATTAACATATAACTGACTTTTTTTATATACATACTTCTAAGAGTACACTGCAATAGATTTAATTGACAAAAGAAGATATTAAGTTCATCAGTTTATTTGAATAATAAATTCAATTAATCAGCTATGTATATATGAAATTGTTTTTTTTTTTGCTGATTAAGCTTCATGGGTAATTAATTTCGTTGAGACAAACAGAAGTTTGTTGCTCTAAGGAGTATCATTAAATATATATGTAAAGCAAACATTGAAGATAAAAGATCTTTGAATGAGTTGTAGTTTGTAGATGAGGTAAGCAATATTAAGTTTACCTTGTTGAAGTACAATCAATAGAACAGATTTTTTTTTTAATTGTTTCGGGTTTGAAAAGTCAACTCATTTAAATTGTTTTGTTTATTTAACAAGTATTATGGTTCAATACTTGCTTATCGTAAGAAAATGGTTGTTATGCGTTTGGCAAATCGAACTTTATGACTTGCACGTTTAACTTGAATTTTTTTTTGCGAAGCACGTTCGTTTCAAAATTACAACAGCTTTTGAAACTACGATCAAACATTACTGATACACATACATACACATGTACACATCTGCCGTTGCGATCAAAGCAATGTGACCCCAAAAAATGGAAAAAATAAACCTGTTGTCTTACCATTCGAAAAGTGCATTTCTATTCCAAACGTATGTCGTTGAAGATTTTTTATTCAAATTCAAATCGAAATCAATATGGCCTCAAAGACTAGCGATTATTTTTCAGTAGGTAACTAGAAAGAGTAGTTTCTTTCAAATGTAAATAATTTTCTTAAATGAAAGAATATGCTGATTTTTGTGTAGAATTTCCGACACACTAATTGGAGTTCAAACATTGGGTCCATTTTTGCACATAATAAATTTTCAGTGTTTACAATTTATTTAACAACCTTTGTAAAAAAAACTTGTTGTTTCTTTTACGGTCTTAATGGTTCATTCCAATTTTACTTTATTTTGTGGTGGGTTTTGTTTTCAAAAAGAGCCAACGAAGAAATGCTGCAGATGGCAGTTATCATACAGAAGTACTTTTTTTAAATTGATGTCGATGTGTTTTAGTATGTACTTCAATAAAATTTTGTGAAAAATCACCAAATGCTTTTCGGCAGTTTTGAATAGTACCTCAATGGCAATCAATTATCAGATAGCAGAAGATCGCTGGAGGATTGGCTACTAACAGTAAACAGTACAATTATTGTGAACATTTCATTCCTAAAATCAATTAACCGTCAACCAAATTGACCATGTTGCGATCGACGCAAGGCACTCTTCCAGTGTGCTAGATGTCCGAACTTTCCGAGGGGCCAACTTTGACTCGGACCACTACCTTGTTGTAGCCAAGGTACGAATGAGGATATCTTGTTCACGACCAGCACGAACTAACGCTGTGAAGAGATATGACGTCGGAAAGCTACAATCGCAAGAGATTGCCAATGCCTTTTCCAATCGAGTGTCCCTTCAATTATCCTTGAATCCCGTGCCGCCAGCATTAAACATTGAAGACCAGTGGCAGCAATGCCAAGAAGCCATCAGAACCGCTGCCTCTGAGGTTCTGGGTTTCACTCGGCCACCAAAACGAAACCTATGGTTCGATGAAGAATGTAGGCAGGCAAATGCAGCCAAGCAAAGAGCACGACAAATGCTTTTGCAAACACGAACGAGGGCTGCTCACGATCGGTATAACGAGATTTACAAGGAGAGAAGAAGGGAAGAACACCGACTTCTCAAAAAGAAAAAGAAGCAGCATGAGAAGCGCTCGTTTGAGGAAATAGAGAGGTGCCATGACAGGAACGAGACTCGGAAGTTTTACCAAAAGGTAAAAAGATCCTGCCAGGGTGGCAAACCCCGAACTCAAGCCTGTAAAGACCAGCAGGGAAACATAGTTGCAGAGTCACAGTCGCTACTGAGGATCTGGAAAGATCATTTCTGCAGACTGCTTAACGGCGATGAGGACACAAATTCCGCTGTCAGGCAGATTGCCCCATTCAGCCTGGACGATGATCAAGAATGCCGTCCTCCCGACCTAGAAGAAGTTAAGCTTGCTATATGCAAACTTAAATCAAATAAGACTGCAGGTGCAGATGGCCTTGATGCCGAACTTTTCAAGGCAGCTGGAGATCAGTTGGAAAGGAGCTTGCACCAGCTGATCTGCATGATATGGTCGAAAGAAAGCATGCCCGATGAATGGAACCTCAGTATCGTATGCCCGATCCTAAAGAAAGGAGACCCTCACAACTGCGCCAATTATAGGGGGATAAGCCTCCTTAACGTCGCTTATAAGATCTTGTCTGCTGTAATATGTGAACGTCTGAAACCCCACGTCAACAACTTGATAGGTCCTTATCAATGTGGTTTTAGACCGGAGAAGTCCACAATAGACCAAATTTTCACATTACGGCAGATCTTGGAAAAAACCCGAGAACATAATATCGATATTCACCACCTCTTTATCGATTTCAAGGCCGCTTATGACAGTATCTACAGAGACGAGCTGTACAGAGCCATGTCTAGTTTCGGCATCCCTGCAAAGCTCGTACGACTATGCAGGATGACTTTGGAGAATTCACGCTGCTCCGTCAAGGTCGGTAAAGAACTCACCGAGACCTTCAATGTCGAAAAAGGTTTTAGGCAAGGCGATAAACTGTCATGCGATTTCTTCAACATCATACTTGAACAGATTGTAAGAAACTCAAACGTCAACACCAGAGGAACAATCTTTCAAAAATCTGTGCAATTGCTCGCATATGCAGACGATATTGACGTAATGGGAAGAAAAAAGCGTGATGTCATAGGTGCTTTTGCGAGTATTGAAACAGAAGCGGCAAAAATGGGTTTGATGGTTAATGAGGGCAAAACAAAGTATATGCTGTCATCAAACAAGGACACAGAACATCGACGAATTGGACAAAACGTCACAATAGACAGACATAACTTCGAGGTAGTACAGGACTTCGTCTACCTAGGATCCGCTGTAGACACGGACAACAACATCAGTGCGGAGATCAAACGGAGAATAACTCTTGCCAACCGTTGCTTCTTTGGGTTAAGAAGGCAATTGAGAAACAAAACCCTCTCCAGAAAAACCAAGGTTACCTTATATAAGACCTTAATCATCCCAGTCCTGCTTTACGGCGCGGAAGCATGGACCTTATCGAAAGCGGATGAGGAAACCCTTGGTCGTTTCGAAAGAAAAATTCTCCGAATGATCTTTGGTCCCGTATGCGAAGGCAATGTGTGGAGAAGAAGATACAACAACGAGCTGTATGAGCTGTACCGCGACATGGGCATAGCCAGAAGAGTACGCATCGCGAGGCTACGATGGTTGGGCCATGTTGAGCGGATGGACCCAAACGCTCCGGCTCGTCGGGTGTTCGAAAGCACATTGCAGGGAAATCGCGGAAGGGGAAGACCTCGTCTTAGGTGGCGCAATCAAGTGGAGGATGACCTCAACCGACTTGGAGTGCGAAACTGGAGAGAGCTCGCCCGAAATAGAAGTCGTTATCGAAGGATGTTGGTTGAGGCCCAGGTTCACCCCGAACTGTAATGCCCACCTAAGTAAGTAAGAACGTTTAACTATGAAAACTGATTACTTACTTAGGTGGTTATTACAGTTCGGGTGAACTTGGACCTCAACCAACATCTTTCGATAGTAATTTCGATTTTGGCCGAGCTCTCTCCAGGTAGTTTGAGGTCGAATCGAAGCCATCCTAGTCTCGCTATGCGTACTCTCCTAGCTATGCCCATGTCGCGGTATATGATACCGATCGGGGATATTTTTCTTTCGAAACGTACAACCACTTTTCATCCGCTTTAGATACTGGAATGGTCAAGGCCTTGGATTTTCTAGAGTGTTTTTTCTTTCAATTGAATTCTCAACCCAAAAAAAACAGCGATTCACACGAGTAATTGTTGTCTGCCGTGTCTACATTGAATCCTGTACTGACTCGATGTAATATCTCTTATTTTGTACAATTTGTCGATGCTATCAGTCATTCGTAGCATTATTCTTTTGAAGAATAATTGTACACAAATCCAACGCTTTAAAGAGGTCGAAATAAATAAAATAATTAGAATTGTCCAACAAAGCTACGGAAATCATCTTAAGATCCTAGTGCTGCTAAATAGGCCAAAAGCATGGATTTCTCTAAAGCACTCAAAGAATATTTTTTTTTGTTTGCAAAAAAGTTCTTTACAGAGACGAAAACTAAACAAAGTGTTAATAGAAAAATATACTACGGTGACATGAACCAAGCTAAAGTTCGGATTTTGCATTGTGGGATTTTGACGTTCGAGATTATGCAACGTTCCCACGCTCAAAAAGTAAGTTCTACTGTGGTATTAAACTCATACTTATTTTGAAATCCAATAGAAAGTTAATCGAATTTGATTTTGAGATTCGACAGTTTCCAAAGTTAAAGGGTTAACTTTCGAAAGTAAAAATGCAATTTTTATGATTATTTTATGTGTCAATTTTTACACTCGATTGATGCCCTCTTCCACTTAACTGTGCCACCTAAGACGAAAGTTTCCTGTTCGCAGGGATTTGTTTTCGAAAACCCGTCAGGCCGGAGTTGATGTCCATCTGTTGGACATGTCGAGGATGAACATCAGCTCCGGCCATCGTAGTCTAAAGTTGAAAAGAAAAGTTTAAATATTAAGCTTGAAACTACAGCTGGTTTAGTGAGTCATCAAATACATAATCTGCCACTCGGGCTTTTTGTTTGTACGAACCTTCATCCTGCAATTTGAACCTCATAACATTTTATTTAGAGGAGAATGAATCCGACATCAAACATTTTAAACCCAATGAAATAAAGTACAGTAGTCTCGCATTTAAGGGTGGCAGTGGCGCAGTGGTAGTCTTTATTCGGTAGACCGTACGAGTGGGTTTCTTTCAGCCTCTCAGTTTCATCTTATATCCATCCACTGTGCTACAAAAAAAGAAGGTTGCTACCCTGGTAGTACAATGGACCATTATTTGCGTTGAGTTCTCTCTAAAAAAGAAATCTCCCATAGAACGACTCTTCGGTATTTTTCATCATTTATTAGAACTGCTATGCATTTGGGGAAAACTCTTCATTTTATAAGAAAACAATTAAATTATGTTGATAGTAAGGAATGAAATATATTTGAAAAAATAACAAAACGAGTGTGTATTAAAAATAACATCAAAACCGAAGAGATATGAGGTTCATGAGTTTGAAAATTATCCTGATAACATTTAATTAAAAAAAAGACAAGCAAGCTTCGGAATTATATAATGAGATTGATTATAAAAGGTTAGTATTTAATATCATAATACTGAGTAAAAACAGTAAGTAATTATTGCACTTTGAACCTTATAACATTTAATCTAATACAAATCTAAGGACGACAAAATGTGGTTTTCAAAAAAAGTATATATGTAATATCAATAGACTTGTGGATGGAATGTATAATTTTGTGTTTAAAACGGACCGATACGTTTCAAATATTTGGCACAGGAATTGCTTTTTTTTTCAAACAAAAAGTGTAGAAAAATATTACGCCAATTACGGGACTAAATTGGAATACACTTTACATAGAGATTTTTAAATACGTACATAATAATTATGTATGTTCATAATCTGTGTAATAATTATTTTTTAATTTTGAGACAAAAGGGAATTAGTTGCATTTAATGTTAGTATTGGTTGATGATTTCAATTGAGCATAGATGCTTCCTTTGGCAAGTCCGGCCTTGGGTCCTTTACACAACTCGGGATTGCGGCCGTTCGCTGTGTAGGGGCGCTCTGCACAGATACTCACATCTGGTCCCACAGCAATATTTTTCCTTCCCAAAGTAATATCAGGATTTGCCCCATTCCAGGTAACATAGTCGGCTCTGAAAAAAGGTATAAACAAAAAATCAATCGTACCCAGGTGTAGTTGAAATGGTGTGTGCATACAGTAGCAGATTGTCATCAGGTCCTTTGGTATACTCAGTATTGTGTCCCATGGTGGCAATGCGTCCCAGAATAGACTGGAATTCTTGTTTTTTCAAAATATCTTGTCCTTCTTCGCTTGATTCTCGAGGAGAATTTCTAAAGAATTAAATGGTCTTATAATTATTCTAAATATCAGGTTACAATGACAAAGCCAGTACTTCAAGTTTACAAAAGCTTTAGTTAGTAATTTGATGCAAAAATTCATAGGCTTACAGTTGGTGAACAAAGAATCTATAAATGTCTATGAAATTTAACTTAAGAATGCTCATTGTGGGATGACTTGTAATTATAATTTATTTTAAATCATCTAGTTTGTTGTCTGAGTTCAAAAGGAAGAGACCGTCATACCATGGCTTTTATTTGTAGAAAAATAAATTACAAATAGTGTTTATTCAACTCAGTTGAGTGTTGATTGTTATTCAGAATCTTGAGATCACTTCCCTGGTCTTCAAAGTTAAACGTTAAACTTTAAACATGATCAAGCAACTTTTTATTTGCTATTTTGCAGCCAGCTTGCATGACTATAAGTTCCTGTAGTGTGAGGTTTTTCGGATAATGTTCCACAACCACAACTTAGTGTTTATGAGCAAATCACCAATTGCAAGTTGTCTACGAACACATCAGATCACTTAAAAAACTACTCATGCATTAGACGCAAGCCCAAAGGTTCCAATTTATCAAAAAGAATGATTGAATGAGTATTATGAAAAGTATGAAGAGGTAAACATAGAAAAATAAAAAAAAAAAGGAAAATACACGTCACACGCATAAAAAACGGCACACAAATAATAATAATAATAAAAAAAAAACGTAGTGAGAGTGTTAATACTACAAAAGTTGTTTTTTAAATAAATGAATAATAAATACAAAAGAAAAGACACAGCAAAACCGTTATTTCATACTTCAAAGACTCAAATTTATCTCTACAACGAGATAGTTTATCAGACTTTGTTTGCCATTTGAATGCAGTGACATCTGTTGACGGATATTCTTCGGATGATTTTGATGTCGTTTTTCTTAATAATGATGATAATGGAAATGATGATTGGTTTGATGATGTTTTAAGATTAAATGATGATGATATGTTGTATGATTTGGATGTAAATTTTTCAGAAGAAATAATCTTTTCATTGTACTTCTTGATGTGAACTTTTGAATTTTTACACTCCGCCTTTGCACCATTTTCGACACAAGAATCCATTTTGGAACGAACATCATTTGTTGGATGGGTAATGATGGCAACATGAATGGATTGTTCACTACCTAATTTAAGATTTTCATTTGAAGTTGTTTTAGTCGAAGATGTTGTATTAGCTGGAACTTGCAAGCTGTTCGTTGAAATGGAGAAAATAAAAAAAATTGTTTTCAAAGGAAGTTGTTCCGATTGTTAAAAATAAAAAGAAAATTAAAAAAGTTAATTGGATCTCCACTGTTAAAAAAATATAAAATATCTTTATTTAAATTAACTAAACTGTGCATTCAACCAACGGAAGCTAGTAATTGGTTTTTATTGTTAAAAAAACACTAAGAGTTTGTGCACAAATCGAATCAATACATATTACCATACTCAAAGCGGGTTACGATTGATACGCCAAAGATAATACTTGCATCTCGTTCAAGGGGATTCTTTAGTTTCTCGGGCCAAAAAATCGATAAAATGTAATTTTCAAAAGTTTATAACAAGGTAAGTTTTGGTAATATAGAATTCACTCTAGTTCAATAGCTTGTATTAAATATTTTTGATATGTTCCTGTCGACCACTTTAACTTTTTTTAAACTTTTTTGTACTGTTTTTACTTTGTGTTTTTATGCAATTCAGACTTTAGAGAAGAATAAATAAGTTTTCTTAGGAATAAAAAAAAATTTTTCTAATAAGTATTGTTTTTGAGTTTCAACATATTTTGTTTGGGTATTCATTGAATTAGATAAGTGCGGTTCACCAGTTGTGAATACTGTTCACATTTAAAAAAAAGAGTAAATCCGGAGCTCTAAACGCCAAAGGTCTACTCCCATTTGGTTGGGAGATCTACTCTGAATTCACTCACACACGCAAAAACATTTGTTCTATTCTTATAATTTGCTTATTTTCAATTTGTTGTGCCAGCGTTGGGTTGAAAAAATTGCAACGAGTAAATAAGAACTAAGTAATTTGCCGAAGAAAATAAGTTACAAAATATGAATTCCTATAAATTTTACCTCCAATACTAGCAAAAAACCTGAAAAGACGTTTTATTGAAAAGAATAGGTGTGGATTTGAGAGTAAATCTTTCGAATTTCAGTGTTTTCCTTACACCTATTAGTTTCATTTGCACTTAGGTACCAGTTTGTTTCTTAGGAAAAAGAAAAAACAGATATGAATACTACAAACTATGTATGGTTTGCTGAAGACTCGGCCCTCAGCTTCTCATATCCGTTTCCGAAAAACCGAACTCAATATTGTCTCTTGCCGTTAAAGCTTAATATTCCTCCATTGCTATTATTCATGAATGGTACCTGCGTCCAAGAAACCAAAAAACTGTCAGCACTTGGTATTTACATGAACTATGACCTTCTGTTGGAATCACCAAAAATGCTGCAAAATGATTAGGTTTCTTAAGACGATGCAGGAAATTTTTCACTTCTGGTCTGGGGCCCTACTCTGTATTTCGTTTCGAAAAGCAAGTCTATTCGAAAGTGATTTTCAATCCGATTATGGATTCGTACTCTGTATTTCGTTTTCAAATCGGAAAAAAAGTTCTTATTAATATTTTCATTACCGGAATACAATTGCGAAGTCTTGAAATATTTCTCAAGATATCTGTCAAATCAAGCAAAAAAATAATATCCAAGCTAATTACAAACAATTAAAAAAATAAATAAATGAAATAAAAAAATCGTTTTCGGATTTGCCTTTCCGAAAATGGCTGATTCGAATCCGCTTTAGAAATAAAGAGTACAAAATATTCGTTTTCGGAAATTTTTGCTTTCGAAACGAATTACAGAGTAGGGCCCCTGGCTACGATATTAAGCTTACATCCATCCAAAATTAAAGTATATGTAACTCCCATATATTTGGTCAGCTGCTCCTAAAACATCTTTGAGCCTACTTGATATGGCAAAAAACAGAGCGTTAAGACTAATAAGTGATAGTTCAATTGTAGGATCGTTTGATTCTCTTGTTACCTGTATCACTCGCTTTTATTGCTTTTTTTTACAAACAGTGCTCTAAAGAAATAGACAGTTGTATTCCTCCTTTTAATCTATTAAGCCGCAACACCCGCCTCGCTAGGAATTCTCATCAGCCTTGAGCCAAACATCGGACGCACAGTCAAGTATAGAGATTCACTTTTTAGTCGCACAACCGTATGTGGAATGCTTTACCAGATTGCTTTTCGACTTACTAAATACTCGCACTGTGTAACATAACATTATAAGGGAAGTCATAATTCCTTGATAGCGCGTGAATTATACTAAAAAACTAACTAGATACACAAATATGTATATAACCAATTTATATGTATATAAATGAGTCGCTAAATGTGTGGCTAAGTGGATACCTCGAGAACAGCTTGATCAATTCATCTAATTTTCCTTATGATGTTAAGAATGGTGAGAAGAAGGTTTATGTGAAGAAAACCAATTGGAAAAGTCAAGGACAACCAAACCAAATCTATATATGTAAAACCAAGTTGATTAAAAGTTTGTTTCCCTCTAGCCACCGTAACTTTCAACAGATTTACATGTTTTTTTAATGTCTAAGATTTTTCAAAAATTAGACCTTCCACAACAAGTAGGAAAAACGAAAACAAGTTGCTTAAAGGTTTGTATCCCTCTAACACCCATAATTTTCAAACGATTTTGATGCTTTTTTTAATTTAAAAGTAATTACTGGAAGACGGCAACAGGCTTAACAATTTCTAAATATAGAAACTTTTCATAGAAAAAAGTTTGAAAACCCGAAACAAGGTGTTTAAGGTTTGTTTCATTCATTTTTTTTAATGTGTAGCTAACTATTGTGAGACGGCTATGGGCTAATAATTTTGTAACGCTGTTTGTGCAAAAAAAAACTCCATTAAGAAGTTTACACCATGATTCATAAGGGGAATCACTCATTTTAAAAACGTTTGGTGTTTACTGTGCGCAACTTTACTTGCAAAATAAAATAAATTTTGAAATCACATTTTGTGCTCAGAGAATTCAGTGCGATAACAGTGTAAGTTGTTTCTTTATTTTTATTTAATGCGAACTGTGTTTGAACAATTTTGTGTTTGAAAGTTAACCGTTTTATTCTTGAACACTGACCAATGGTGCTTTTTGCTGTGACTTTTTATATTCCGTCTCCATCTCCATCCATATTCTTCTTATTTTTAACAAATCGAAGCAGTGAAAAACTTTTTTGATTATTTTGATATTGGCAACAATGAGCAATGAATATTGGACAAATGAAATTGTTCTGGCTCTTGCTTCATCAGGTATTGCAGCAACTTTCTTGAAGATCATTGCTCTTGAATTGTCATTGAATATGCTAAGCCACGATACTCCAACATGCAACATTTCCAAGAATTCTTCAATGGCAAAGGTTTTGCAGCAATAATAGTGTGGGATGGATGCACGATAGCGAATAAAAAATTTTTATAGGCTTTAGATAGAACCTTAAAAGATCTACTGAAAAACCAAAACCATTTTTTCGAATACATTGCCAGTGATTCCACGATCAACGCAGCTGATGAACTGAATGCATTTTAAAAGTTCCCCAATGTTTGGAAACATGTTATGGTGTTACATTTAAAAAATTATCAATCAATGTTACATTGCAAAATTATCAATCTGGAGACATATTCTCTAAACAACGTATTGATATTGGTAATGGTAAATTTCCTTGACTGGCTGCATCACATTTCTTGAAAGTTTTTGTAAGCTGAACTCATTCAAAAAGTGTTTCCAAATGTTGCTCACATTACTTATTTCATGATTGGTTGACCGAACGAGCTCTACTGGCTGCCAAAAACAAGGATGTAAGAACTGTAAAACAGACTTTTTTCAAGCGTTGCAGAGAATGTTTTGCTTAAGATGTTTCTTTACTTTTCAGACAATTATGCTCTTTCAGAGAGTTTCTGAGAGAATTTTACGCCCACTCTTAAAATATGACAGACTGTGTACTGTGATTGTGAATTCTGTGAGAGAGAAAACGAGTGAGAGGGAGAGACAGGACTGACATATCTAGGAGATGAATGCCATATTTTGTGTATTACTAGCTTCCGATTTAGTTTAAACAAGGTACATAAATGTACTTGACATAAAAAAATAAACATCAGTTAGATAAGGTTATGTACATTACGTCATTTGTATGTATAAAAAAGAAAACGAAATTTAACACATACATAGAAAGGATACACAGATTTTCGTTCGTTTAAACAGAGGAAACATATTTATGGGATGTGATGAAGTTGTAAAAATTTTGTGGCACAACAGCACAATACGTACAAAAACAAAATTTATAATTTTTTTTTCAACGTTTAAAGAACCTAATATTAAATATTTTCTTTGGCTTACTTGTTACTGCCATCTAGTGCGCCATCAAGACATGAGTCCTCAGCCAAAGCAGATTGCAATGCATCCGCATCTTTCTTTACCCGTGATTGATCTTCATCATGTACAATTTGTAATATTTGAATGGCTCTATCCTCTGAATAGTTTACACTCTCTAGAGCCATGAGAATGATTCGTTCCGCAATTTCTTTGAAATTTTCTTGAAGTCGTTTTTTCACTAAAAATAAACATTGAAATTGCTAGTTTTTCCATATGAATGTCCTTGGCTTTTTACTTACTTTTTTCCTTTTCTTCATCTGAATAGACCTTTGGACGAAGTGGAATTATTTTATTGCATTCTTCAGCGTTCATATTAGTTGGTTTTCCATCCCCGCGATTAGTTAGCTTTGGAGGCGCTGCTACGTCACGTTTAGTATAGCCCATCGAAATTAATGTCTCAGAAGCTTTTTGAACATTATTGTCCGAGTTGGCAAGAATGTCCAGAAGTAAAGTTTCGTCGGCTTTGGGGAAAATGTTCTTCAAGTATCTAAGTAAAGAAAGGCGCATAAATGTGTAGTCATAACCTCAGAACAATATTTATTCTTGTCCAATTTAGGAGTAATTTTTATTGCATGCGTTTTTACTAAACAAAAAATCAAAATTAAAAACAAATAATAAAAACATAAGAAAGTAAGTAAGCAAACACACACAAAAAACTTTAAGAAATCATTGTGGTACCGGTGGAACTTTTATTCATAATGACCGTAACAATTTACAGTTTAAACAAACAAATGGAAGGATAACAATTAATTCGTAACATAACATCTAACATAGAACTCGAATGTTGAAAAAAGTGCTTCTTTCAAACTCAGTAGAAAATTGAAATACTCAATTGAACAAATGAAGCGTTTAGCTTTGCTCTTCTTCAATAAAAAAAACAAGAGAGCAGAGCAAGTGCTTCTCTACGATCATTTCAATCATACACTATATACAAAAAAGAAAGAAAATCAACCATTTTGAAATATGAAGTAAACAGTGTTTTCGTTTGTCTCAATTGATGTTTTTCTTTCATAATGTGCAAAATCTCTAGTGTTTGTTTCCCTATAAGTAAGAGTTGTTAATTTTGAAACATATTCACAAATTTAACACTCTAGTTTATTGGTATCTTTGGTCAGCAATGAAACATTAACTTGGAGTTTCACAATACTTTAGTCTTTTAAATGAACGCATTCACCTTTTTAATCCACATGATGTATCGAGAACATTACCGTTGTTGTAACTTATAATTTCATCCTAAAAAACTATTGTGTTCATTTCTTAAATCTAAGCGGTCCAAAAAATTCATGATGGTGAAAAATCTAAAAGCGATTCGTAGGTATCCCAAACATTTTATGCTATGCAACGAAAAACTTAGACTGATTACACTTACACTCACAATGCTGATAGATTGTATAGTCAAAGCGGAAATTTTGACGAAACCATAATTGTTTTTATTTTAAAGAATCTTTTACTCTGAATATCAACAAAGAGTGAAATTGCTCAACAATTTGAATTAATTGCAATAAATAATCAAAGAATGAATTGTATTTTTTAATGCTACGATGTAGTGTGTTAAAATGCATACATATGGGTGATTTCATAATAATGGAAACCATGTTCCTTTGATTGACTTTATGCGATAAAGCAGTACAGTACAGTACCACACAATTGGAAATACAGAATGGAAATACAATAAGTGCACTCAAAAACCCATACATTTTATGATAACTGAAAAAATACAAAATGGAAATTAAGTGATGTCAAAGTTGAGAAACGGACTTTTCTGTAGAACAATTTTTTTCTTAGAATATGACCAAGAATCACATCCCAAAGTTGTATCACGAACTATGGAACACCCTGTATACATATATCGAGTAAAGTTCGAAACAGTGGACGCTCAAATTTAAAAAACGCCAATACAGTTGTCAATTCTTAGCGGCGGTGGCGGTGTGTTTTTTATCAATTGGACCTCTCGAAAAAAAGGAGGAGGAGTTAAAACTTTAACATAAATTCTGTATTTTGTTCTCCTGAAGTTTATGGGAAATCCCGTGAAGACAATTAACATCAAAGAGAGTTCATCGACACCCATAACACATACAAACTTTCCCTCAAGTGTATATGCGGTTCCCAGGGTTTCGTAGATTACCAATGTAGTAAAAGAGAGATCAATTCGGCGAACTTCACGGTGGATCACTATTGTGAAACAGATAAATGAGAGATTTGGGATCTCTTTCAGACGAAATGTGAAGAAATGTGAATTTAACATCTAGCTTCTCTTAAAGATAAGAAATTTTCGCTTTTTCAGTGATTTTCAAAGTAATTTTGGATTGTGTTTACAGAACTTAATCATAAATAGTTCCAGGAAGTTAAATTTTCAATGCAATCTCCATTTTTTACAAAAGCATGACCTGGCTAATGTATAGTACATTGTGATTATAGCAAGTAAAATTATACTAAAAAAAAATGGCCCGACTGGGTCGCACAAACTTGCGATTGTGTGCTAAATACGATATCAAAATCTTAAGGCTGAATGAAAGGTTTTGGTTTTCGCTCTTCATAATATATTTGGTGGTATGTACAGGGTCGCCAACTACACATTAACTATGAAAATTGAATTAAATCACCCAAAATATTGAAAAAAATTAATTTAAATATTCCAAAGGTTTCAAGCGAAAATCTAAAAACGCCATTATTTTGCAGTTACTAGTACATATAAACGGTAAAAATTTAATCAAAATCGTCGGAAAAGTTTTCAAAAAAAAAAAAAACGGGTTTTTGTTAAATTAGGTTTTCAAAAGTCAAGAATGCAAAGTTTAAGATCTTGCTAGAGGTTGTTATGACAAAAAAATTGGAAAAAATCTATGATATGGGTTTGAAGTTACTTAAAAAAATCAAAATTTTTTTAAGAAATTTATAAAAAAAAACTTCAAAAATTAAAATTTTTCAAATGTTGATATGCAATCTTTCATAAACAAATTAGGACTTCCTAAATACAGAATTTCGTCAACATCGTGTAAGCCATTAACGAGAAAGCCGGTTTTGAAAAGAACGGTACTATGGGAGGTACCGTTTTGAGACATTTTTTAAAAAAAGTTTTTGCATCATAAAAAAGACATTCTAAAATTAATCCTTCACGCAAAATTTTATCGAAATCGTTGGACACGTTTTCGAAAAAATAAGTATTATCATATCGGTTGTATGGCAGGTACCCGTTACTTCAAGACTTAGAAAACCAGTTTCAAAAACACCTCTGTAAGCTGCCCCACAGAGCATAACTGCAAATTTGAAGAAAATCGGTAAAGCGGTTCAGGCTGTAGATCCATACACAGCCAGACGGACATACACAATTGTAGGACCCACTTTTTTCGTATTCTCTATCATCGTAACATGACATGTTTGGTTGTTATCTCAAAAAAATTTTTCTGCACGATTGCAAAACTTGCCTGATAGTACCTATAATCGCAAGTAAAAATTAAAAAGGGCTATTTCTCCCGTAAGTAAATAAATAAGAAAGTATAAGTTTTTGCCGTCACAAAAATATAAAAAAAAAATGCTAATTTCTTTTATCGTGTCGGTGTGAGTGTTCTCATATTTCGACAGTTGCAATTGCCGCTGTCGCGACTGCAAAAACGTTTTGGTTTGAAATAACCCTTAAACATAAGACGTTATCCTTCTCGATAGTTTATATTTTAGTCACTAACTTTTCTTTGCTAATTTTTTTCAAGATTTACAATGTTCGGGAGAATAAAGTCACCTTCATTGCAAACCTTTAAAAGGCATAAAAAATGCATCTTCATGTTGGAACATCGTTCAACAGTTAGGTTCGGTTAGGTTAAAATGGCTGTCAGGAAAACAATTGACACACTTAGACCAATATTAGGTCCATTGTGATACCATAAAAATTATGCGAGGGAGTACCTCACTTAACAAAACCATTTGGAGCTTTTAATAAAGCGAAGGAGATGCAGGGGATCTTTTAAAGGAGAGTGCAGGACATGAGCAGATGTGGAGTGGGATTGTCTCCTCCTCCTCCTCCTCATCTAAGCAAATTCTGCAGAAGTCATTAGAGGAAACGCCGCGCCGAGTCTAATGACGTGTCTTCCTATCTGACAATAGGCGTGTTTAATGAAAAAAAGAGCAGAGCAGCGTAGCTCAGAGCAGAGCAAGAAATGAGATAAATGTCAGGCAATTTAGAGCAGAACAGCTGGTGTCAAAAGTCAGCTGATAAGAAAACAACAAACATTTTGTGACCTTAGCTAGTTTGCAAAATTATGTTTGGTATGCTATTATAATAAAAATCTATATGCGGAAACATTGGAATCAAAACTAAACTAACATGCGATGTTAATTCAATTGAATTTAAGTTAAATTCGATTTCAAATAGATTGCAAAACGCAAAATATAAACAAAAATATTTGAATCAAATGTCAACAGCTGATTTTGACACTTTTGCTCCACTCTACTCTTATGGCACTTTCCATTGGTTTCACTCGGGGAAGCACTCATTCTGAAAACCAATGGAACACCTAAAACTGTTTTTGCTCAACTTAACGTGTTGGCTTTGTGTGAGTGAAACATCTATAGCACATAAAAAATATTTCCTGTGGAAACTTTTCCTTTTGACATTTGAGTAACATGTGTTAGTGCTTCTTGAGTCAATTCTCACTTCAAATCGAGAAGCGGCTGTCACTCCTCAGAATCATGAGAAGCGATCTTTTTGCACCAATGGAACGGTTTGAGAATGCTTCTGGACGCTCCTGGACGGTTCTTTTCGTCCAATGGAAAGTGCCATTACTCAAAAGCAAGTGCAGAAAATGCTGCTCTAAAAGCTCTAGAGCAGGTCATTAAACACAAAAAGTTCTTGATCGGAGTAGAAAAATTTGTCATTAAACACCAAAAAGCTGCTTTTTTCTGCTCTAGATCGATCTAGAGCAGGTCATTAAACACACTTAATGTCCCGTGATGACATTGATTACGGAGCCAACGTGCAATCTGGTTATGGATAACAAATGTCTTGTGCGTTTTGGATCTAGTCCTGGCCATATCTGTTTTGTTCGTTCAACAGTTGATTCAATGACAATATCGGATCTAGATCTATGCTGGAAAAGCATGTACTAGTTGTACTAGTTTAAATGTGAGGCGAAAATGAAAACATAGGGGTAGGGGGCCAAGCTGTCTCCGAATAGTCATAATGGACCTAAGACTGTGTATCAAACTCAGCACAAAAAGTGCTCAGTAGTAAACATCTCTCTGGTTCTGATATTCTCAGTTTTCCAAAACGTTTCTAACTGTCAAATGGCATTAGTCTAACTGCGTGAACACAATGCATACGCATACGCATACGGAGCCGGAGCCGCAAGAGTTAAAATCAAGTTACTTGTTCAGCTCCGTCTTGCGTTGTTGTTGTATTCGCTTGTATTTAATGGTTTGACATCTCTTGCGGCTGCGTCTCTGCAGCCATCGTGTTCACGCAGTAAAGCGGCTGATATTTATTACTTTTGTCCATAGGTTTGTTTGATGTGTGCACTGCACAATGAAATCACACAGAGGGGTTTGGTGTGACATTTTTTGCTCCAGTGTATTTGCATTGTGTTAGATGATTGTATATTGCAAATTGCAAGCACTAAGTGCGCACTAACTTGTCCCAAGCTTTTTCTGTGGCAAGATTTTAAGCTCTATCAATTGGCAAATAAATAAAAAATATTTTCTGTTGGGATTCAAACCACGAACCTTCCGAGCATCGATCACGTTACGGGTACCACATGAAAGTCAAGTGCTACGTAAATTTCAGCTCTTGAGTGTTTGATGTGAGAACAAAACCCCATCAACACTGGGCAAGTGCACGTCTTATGATTCGTTTAGTGAACGAAACTTCATCGAGACGAGATGGACTAAATTATGTTTATGTCATACCGTTTTTGTTGCAGAGTAAAAGCGTGCTTTATAGCTGGGCTTTATTTCGGTTTTTAATAAAAAAAAAAAAAGTTAAACATTCACTTCATTTGGGGATGACAATCGTTTTAAGAGTTCGCTTTTAGACCTAAATCGTAAGCCCTTGGTTGTTTCTTGCTGTAACGCGACTTGGGCATAGCTACAAGAGTGCGCAGCATGAGACTACGGTTGCTGGGCCATGTAGAGCGGATGAACATCAATGAGACGAAAAAGAGACGGATGTCGCTGAATGAGACGACTTCGTCTAAGGTTGAGCAAACAAGTGAAAGAAGACCTTAACCGAAGAGAGAAGAAAAGGAGAAAAGAAGAGATCACCAGCTAATGGTATCAGCAATTGACCCGTTGATAATATTTGTTTGATTACTAAGTTTTGATAATACCAACTCAAAAATACTTATAAGGGTAAAACAATAATAGCTCCATTGCAGAGTTAAACAAAAATTCAATGAAAACTGAAGACAAAAACCTAACAAATAAAATCTTGAAGAAGGCAAAAATGAGAAGAAAAAAAATCAAAGAAACTCTGTATATCATTCGGACCTCAGCTTCATCTTAGGCGAAGAATGTGGTTTTGGTGAGTTGCGAATTTCTCCAATTTTGGGTGATCCATGTCCAAATCCAAGACTGCTATGCATAGTCAGGACACTACCGAATCGTCCGCCCGGTATTGGGCTTGCTGTCCGTGACATACGGGAATTACCACCCGCCCCAATATCAGGACGACGAGCCGGTGGTGTCATCTGAAACGCAGAGTTGCTGTGGAACAAATGTCGCTGTGATGGTGGTGTCACAAATGGTCCTGGCATTGTAACTGGATGTTTTTCAACCTGTAGAGCGCTTATAACAACTGCTTCGCGATTATAATATCTATTTTGAATGTTCACGTGTGTTTAGTGTTGAATTTATTGAATTTTAGAGGGGTGCATTGTTGTTGTGAATGTTGTTTTGATTTATTGATTAAGAAGATACACACACAGAACAATTATTGGTTTGATTGTAGTTGGTTTGTCAAAAAGCGTGAGGAAGCGATAAAAGGCAAAGAAGTTAATTGAGTTAAATATTTTCATAAATTTTAGTTGCTAGAAGCACGTGAGTATGTTTTATAGTGACCATGAGAATGATGAAAGAGGACTTACTTTTTGAGCAGCAAACGGATGTGATTTTCGCCGGCAGTGGGGAACATATTTTGAATTTTGGCCACAACAGCATCCGTATCACTTTGACTTGAGAAAGAAGTCTCTTGAATAGTTGAGCGTCGCGACATATTTCCGGTACGTGGTGTCTGAGGTGCAGATGATTTCAAATGCGATACTGGGGACATTTCCTGAATTGAAAATAACAAAAATTTTATATTTTGCTTACATACGTTATTTTAGGTTTTAATCGTTAACAGTATCAAAATGAGTGTACTTACCATTTGCAGTTGACTCTTTGTCGATAAAAGAGGACTGGCAGAGATGTTATGTAAACTCGGGTTAGGTCCTTGAAATGCCCGTATAGCGGGAAAGTTGTTTGTCGGATACACATGGTAGGGTGAACCATGCAATGGCTAAATATTTTTTTTTTATATATACACACCGAACGACCAGAGATAGAATTGTATATACAAAAGATGGAGTATGGATAAACAAGGGTTCAATACACAAATAACCATAGACTGCTACTGTTGATGAAAATGGGATACTTTACCTGCATCGGAATAGATTCTGTCGAACATTTTTCGTTTTGCAGTTGCTTGTACCGAGTTCTAGGATCTTCCAGCTGCATAGCTTTAGTGAAGTAGTTTATGTAGTAGCTAAAAGTAAATTTACAACAAAGTTTGATTTAAGATTTTACTTTTAAAAGAATTTTGTTAAGAACTCGAAGGATGTTCTCGGTGCCTACAATATCAGCCAAATGAAAACGATCTTTTCAATAAAGGACAATAACATACTTGTCCTCTAAAACCTGCATTGATTTCAGATTTTGGGTATTTGTTTTCTGAACGGGTCCATCATCATGGGCAACAATTCAAAGCTCATTATGCAACCTCCAGTATACAATCAAATATGTAATTCATTTCCCATTAAAATGAAAACTGTTGATTTTTTATTGTTTTTGTGTCCTTTTGACATACCGCTTTTGTCGGTTTTAATTGAGTCTCTTTTGATTACATAAATAATTAACCACTAACCATCTATTGACATCCTTACACAGGTGCTTGTCTTGTTATAAAAGCACTCAAAGCATCAATTAAAATTGCCCCGACTGTAAACTGAAAACGTTAAAGTGAATACACCAATCAAGACGACATCACTGCCCATATTCAATAGTACCTGCGCGAAACCCCTGAGGAGCTCTTGTTTGAGTTTACAGATATGCATTTCACCACACGTTGATGAAAAGAGACCCAAACAAAAACAAACCAAACGAGAGGAGCACCCGTTGAAGCGTTCAAGGACAGTCGATTGACGTGAAGACATGAAACCGCATATTATACAAAACGTCAGCCAAAACAAGGCACACAAACAAATAACATGAATGTGTCGTCTTTGTCAATGTGATGAGACGAGTGCACTCAGCATAAATTGCGGCGGGTGACCCTGCCCACTCTTTATTTGCTTTGGTTGTATTTTGTTAATAAGCCACAATAAGTGCTGTTCTGGGTGGCTTCGAGAGAATGAAAACATTTACCCTTTCCGCCTTCGGAGACATCCGTCTTTCAAAAGGATTCATATGTGCGAGTATAATATACATACGTACTGCGCAAGGGAAAAAAAGTAAAGGGGAAGGTTTTTTTTTATTCCTATCCTTTAGATATCATTCCTTACATCTCACATGTCCTTATTTTGTTTAAGGACTTCAAATGAGATCCTTGAGGATTGCATCATAAGAGAAATGCAATCCAGACCGCCATAAAGAACAAATGGTGTAATTATAATTTTTATATCTTTGACTACGACAGCAGTTGTAAGTGTTTTCTCAAGAGGATACAATATCCTACTGTCGACCTAAATTTTAAGCGCCAGGAAATATTTTTTTGTTCAAGTACTTAACTCCAGAAGCATACTTATGGAAATTTTATTAAAATATTTCACACCCGCATTCCGATAGGATAACTAATTTTATTTGCACATTTCTGGAATTATGAGGAATCTCTTTATCAAAAATTCATACCTTCATCGCCATTTTGAATTTGTGTCTAATTGCAGCTTAGAAAAGCGTCGGAATTCAATTGGGTGTCGAGTGAATGTACAATTATTTGTAAAACTTACCAATGTCCTGTGGTTTGGTCATATTTACAATCCCATCCTGGTGGTAGTTTTGTATATTGTGCACTCGAATCTGCCATTTTTAAGGAATTTTCACTTAGAATTGTGGAAAACTTTTTTGCTCCAGGGAAGGGTCGAAGGATATTTTCACTTTTCAGAACTGTATGATTAAGGATATGCGGGTAAACTGAAGGAAAGAACGGCAAAAGTTTAAAAAGAACCCGTGTTGTGTTCGCGCGCACGTTATAAACAAGAGAGGTAAACAAATCCTTGCGAGGGAGTGGAGTTTTGACAGTTAAAATGACGTCATGTTTTGCTTTTCGAACTTCGAAATGGAGATAGACACAATCCAACAGTTACGTAGAAAAGTATTTTTCATTTGATTTCTGTCGTTTTTCATCGAGACATCCTTATCTCTGCGTAATTGAAAAAAACAACAAAAAATTGCTTTTTTACTACATGCGTGCTGTTTGACAGTCAGCATTTAAATGTCACTCTAAACAAAAATTTTTCCTAAACTTAAATAGCACTTATTCAAAAAATTAAATTAAAATTTGTTGAAGCATCAAATCGACCAAAAAGATTACCATGTCGATTATGGAATCCGCAATAGTCTATTCCCGCGGATCTCATCCGATCCGTAAGGCATCCGCATCCGCATTGAACACAATTATTGAATCCGGCGGATGAACTGCAATGTCGATCCGCGACACCACTTTACCTTATCCAATACCACCTGTCAAATGGCTTCATTTGACTTAAAAAAAAGGAATAAGAAATTAAAACTTGCATAAATCTAATAAAATAAATTTTAAATGGACTCCGTAGCGTTTTTTTTTAATAGAAATGAAACTGGAAGGAAATCCGATGAGCTATAAGTCTCAGGGTGGTATTCACCAAGAAATCTTACACTAAGTGCCTCATAAACCTATTCACCGACCACTATTAGTGCAGATTTATGAGTGCTCATAACACTTAAGAGTGGTCGCTACCACTCTTAAGTTATGAGCGGTTGTTGTTTTAAATAACTTCGAAAATTCGAAATTTACTGACAGCGTCATTTGTGGTTGTTATTCAAAAATCATAAATAACTGTTGAAAAAAATAAGAAACTCGAATTATGGTTTGCAATACAGAGAATGAATTAATTTTACGCTCTACCATTTCCTAAATTTCCGATAATTTTTTCTGTTTTTGACTGATTTTGACATTGACACTGAAATTTTCGAAGTAGTTCGAAAAGTGTGCATTCAGAGACTCAAAAACCTTATTTTTCGAATATTCGAATTAGCTTAGACTAGACCCCATTGACATATTATATATGGACTGCTAGTTGTCTCCTTAAAAGTGAAGCCAGCGATAAGCGACAGTGCTGCATCTTGGTTCAACTGGTTGTCGAATCTAGAACTAAACTAACACATGTATGTCTCTTTCTTTAATTAGTTAAAAAGAGAAAAATATAAGTTGGTCTTGTAGATGGCACCTAATTCTTGGGAACAAATTGTAATGTTGCCGTAAATGGCCGCATGGTGCACCAAGAGGGCTAGTGTCGCTTGGCTTCAAAATCTTTGCCAGTCTTATATGGAGATTACACTCAACTAGCAGTCCATATATAATATGTCAATGCTAGACCCTATTATTGCTTGGTGAATAACACATCCAAATTTAAAACTAAGCCTCTTAGCTTTAAGAGCGCTCTTAAGATTGTTTGGTGAATACCACCCTCAGTCTCCATAACTTTTTGAGCTGCCTAATATTGTGTGTGTGAAACTAACTTGATTGAAAAGAAAAAGTTTAATAAAAAGAATTACATAATTCATTTATCTAAACCAGGAATGTTTTGGTGTTTGGTCTGTTTTTCGTTTTGATTCGTCACGATCGTGTTTGAACGTTGTATTACATTGATTTTTTGCCTACTACTACTTCAGATCGAAATTGAGTTGCATATTAATTCAATTCTTTCAGGGGTTGATGATGTGCCTATTGTAAGAAGTCGACGCAAAATGCTTAATCCACAACTTTTATTCGAATTTTTCGAATAACGTTGCAAAACACTAAAAAAAAAACCTACACAAATGAACAAAAAACATAGTACCAAGAAGAATTTACATTCACTTTTAAATATCCGCAACAATTTTGATGCGGATGAGAAACGCCAAAAATTGTATGGAGTGCGGATGAACAACGGATTCGGTAATACGCCTTTTTTAACCTGTGTTATCGACAGTCTTTTACTTTCACACCGTCGGATTCATTGCGGATTCGATAATAGCAAAAATGTCAAAACTCGTACGGATAGCTTCCGCAGTCCATTTTTCGGATTCCATAATCGGGGTGTACATTTAATAGACAACAGCGTCATATATTCACAAATTCGAGTAACCGGGAAAGAAAACAGTCGCTTTATTCGCACGAAGTTTCAGTAGTGCGTGTGTTGATTTGATTCTGAGAAGTACTCCTTCAACTACCCTCGCCTACTGCGTGAACACAATGGTTGCAGAGTCGCAGCAAAAAGAAATGTCAAAACATTAAGGGTGGTATTCACCAAGAAATCTTAAACTAAGTGCCTCATAAACCTATTCACCGACCACTATTAGTGCAGATTTATGAGCGCTCATAACACTTAAGAGTGGTCGCTACCACTCTTAAGTTATGAGCGGTTGTTGTTTCAAATAACTTCGAAAATTCGAAATTTACTGACAGCGTCATTTGTGGTTGTTATTCAAAAATCATAAATAACTGTTGAAAAAAATAAGAAATTCGAATTTTGGTTTGCAATACAGAGAATGAATTAATTTTACGCTCTACCATTTCTTAAATTTCCGATAATTTTTTCTGTTTTTGACTGATTTTGACAATTGACACTGAAATTTTCGAAGTAGTTCGAAAAGAGTGCGTTCAGAGACTCAAAAATCTTATTTTTCGAATATTCGAATTAGCTTAGACTAGACCCTATTATTGCTTGGTGAATAGCACATCCAAATTTAAAACTAAGAGCCTCTTACGGCTCGCGTACACCAAATCCGTCATCGGCCGAAGTATGATCGGACGTTGTCGGCCGAACTCGGCCGATCGAACCAAACACATAGAAAGAAAAGAGGGCGCATACACCACTGAAAGCGACATCGTCCGTTGACGTACGATGACGCCCGATAATAACCGATAAGCCGGCATAGTCCGAACATGTTTGGATTTTTCGTCAGTTGTCGGGTTGAATTATAACGTTTCAAGCATTTAGATAATAAATTAATAAAGTTTACGAAAAAAAAAAATATGGACAACGAAAAATTGATAAATTGTATACACAACAGGCCAACGCTCTGGGATAAATTTTCCAAAAACTACAACAATAGAGATACTGCTAAAAGCCTATGGACCGAAGTGTCTTCAGAGATGGAGCTGACTGTTCCAGATGTAAAGAAGAAATGGAGCAACTTAAGGGATCAATTCCGAAAGGAATTCAACAAATATAATGGACCTGGGAAATCTGGGGCTGCCGCCGAAAATAAAAAATCTTCTTGGGCTTACTACGACTCACTATTGTAACGTGAACCCAACATTTTATACCAATTTTCTAATCGAAAAACGTTCAACCGAAAACACAACTGGCAACACTTTAATGGAATGGTATAAATGACAGGCGTTGCTTGTAAGCCAGTGTGTGTGAGTGTAGAGAGACAGACAGACAGAGAGTAGACAGCAAATGTAGAAGTTACTGGAGAGTTCTAGATGGCATGTCATTCGATATAAATAGCCCGCCCGAGGCAACCAGAAGTCAGTTTCGTTTATAGAGTGATAAAGTTAAGAGTAAATACAAGTGATAGTCCAAAAGTCGAGTTGAGTTCAATCGAAAGTAAATAAAGTGGTAGAATTAAATTGAAAAGTAGAGTTTTATTTTTGCGAACTAAGCGCACGTTACATTGGTGTCAGAAGTGTAAATAAAACTTATTTGACTAGTAAAGTGTAAAAAAAAAAAAAAAGTAAAAAAAAAAAAAAGAAAAATAATAATTATATACAGTGAAAATGGGTAAGTTGTTAGAAGAGCTCAACTGCATTGAGCTTAAAAGTGAGTTAGGTAAGCGAAATCTTTCTAGAGCGGGATCGAAAAATGAGCTCGTCCTGCGCTTGCGCAACCACTTGGAACAGCAAGGGGAAGACGTAAACACTTTTGTTTTTGAAACAGAAGTGGAGGAAGAGGAAGCAAGTGAAAGTGTAGATTTTTCTAGTATAATGAAGCTTTTATTAGAACAAAAGACAGAACAGCAGAAGGTTCTCGGACGTCTGGAAGAACAACGAAACGATCAAAAGAAGGAACAGCAGAATGTTCTCGAACGACTCGAAGTACAACAAAAGAAGCTGGAAGAGCAACGAAATGAGCAAAAGAAGGAACAGCAGAATGTTCTGGAACAACTGGAAGCACAACGAAACGAACAAAAGAAGGAACAACAGAATATTCTCGAAAGACTTGAGGCGCAGCAGAATGTTTTGGAAGGTCAGAAAAACATTCTAGAAGGTAAATTGGGTAACATTGAGAAAAATGTTTGTGCCCTAGACGAACGCGTTGAAGGTGTGGAGAAACAGCTTTCTGTTGTAGAGAATCGTTTCGAAATCGTAGAAACCCGATGTGATAAACAGTTTTCTGTTCTGACCAAGGAATTGGACCAGATCCGGAAAATCAAAATTCGAGAGTCTGCTGGGGAGTTTGTAAAGAAAAAGGAGATGAAACCCCCAACATTTGATGGACAGTCTTCTTGGCCAGTCTACAAGAGACAATTTGAGGCAGCCGCGACAACAAATGGCTGGGATGACGAAGACAAGTACATTGCACTGACTCTTGCTCTTAGAGGACCAGCAGCTGAATTACTTCAAACAGTTCCAGCTGGTAAGAGTGGCGATTTTAGTTCTCTCGTGGCAGCTATAGATAAACGCTTTGGAGATAGCCACTTGAAAGAAGTCTTCCGCGTCCAACTCAATAACAGAGTCCAGAAAAGGGGTGAAAGTCTACAGCAGCTCCAAGCAGACGTCGAAAGACTGGTTCACCTGGCATATCCGGATGCTGGAGAAGAAATCATCAACCAGCTTGCTGTTGAGTCCTTTGTTCGTGCCATTGCTGATATACATCTTCAGAGGTCTGTGCGAACTGCTAGAACACGTACTCTTTCCGAAACTTTAGCATTCGCATTGACAATTGAAGCAGCAGAACAGGCTTCTCAGGGAGTACATCGACTTAGAGAGGCCATAGTCGAAGAATGCTCGTGCCAAAGAGCTGAAATACAAAAGAACCGGAGCGGACTAGCAAGATGTTGGAACTGCAACAAGACCGGGCACTTACAGCGTCAATGCCGACTACCACCAAACAAAGCCAGTTGTCAACATTGTGGAAGCAAGAGATCCAACCCAGAGCAAGGTAACAACAACACCAGCGTTGCCTATCAGCCCGTTTCCCATCAGGGAAACGAGTAAGAACCAACTTCGAGGGGCAGAGGCTGGTTTCTTGTATCGATGGCCCCAGGACCACCATCCAGGTCTCTCAGACCAAACGAGACAACAAAAGTCTGACTGTGGAGACTACCATTAACGGGAACAAACATGTGGCTACCATCGACACCGGTGCCACAGCCTCCATAGTACGTCGAGACCTGGTAAAGACGACGTGGCTTCATAACACCAATAGCTACCGTCTAAGAACCGCAACGGGAGAAGCAGCAAGAGTATATGGAGAAGTGTGTCTTAAGATCCGACTGGCCGACCTAGTGTTTACTCATCAATTCCTGGTGGCAGATATATGTGACGAGTGCATCATTGGAATCGACTTTATGAAACAGCACGGAGTTATTTTGGACATCGGTAATCAGGTTTTGAAGTACCAAAATAAGGAACTTCCAATGACTTATTCGAACGAAAGTACGTCGACACTGAGAACTGTCATCAGGGAAGATCTTATTCTGCCTCCTTCTTCTGAAGTGTTCGTTTGGACAAAACTGGAAGGTGAGTTTGGAAGCCTTCGATACCTCATGGTGGAACCAGACCCAGAGTGTTCCTCCCAAAGCGTCATCATTGGGAAAACACTGGTAGCACCGAAGAACAAAATGGTCCCCGTACGATTACTAAACACCAGACCGTACGATGTAAGGTTGAAGAAAGGAGAAGTCGTTGGACGTTGCGAATCGGTTGCAGCAATTACGAAGATCACAGACGAAGCTCCGAGAAAACCTATAACTCCGGAGGAGCTCGAAACCATCAGAGCAAAAATACTGAATTCATCCAACCTTGATCACCAACAAACAAGGATGGCTGAAAGTCTCCTACAAGAGTACACTGATATCTTCGCATCGCAAAAGGGGCAATATGGTAGGACACAGTTGGTGCAGCATCGCATCAACACAGGAGATGCAAGACCGATTCGTCAACCTGCAAGACGTCTTCCACTGGCCAAACAAGGTGAGGTTGAGGAAATGATAACAGCAATGAAAAAGGAAGGTCTTATCGAAAATTCCAAAAGTCCTTGGGCGTCACCAGTGGTTCTAGTGAAAAAGAAAGACGGAAGCACTCGTTTTTGTGTGGACTACCGAAGGCTGAATGATGTAACTAAGAAGGACAGCTATCCCCTGCCCAGAATCAGTGATACCCTGGATGCCATGGAGGGAGCGCAGTGGTTCTCGACGCTGGACTTGAAGAGCGGATATTGGCAAGTTGACATCCACCCTGATGATCGGGAAAAGACGGCGTTTTCTACAGGTAATGGGCTCTGGCAGTTTAAAGTTATGCCGTTTGGGTTATGTAACGCTCCGGCAACATTCGAGCGTTTGATGGAGTGCGTTCTTCAAGGACTGACGTGGAAAGCTTGCCTAGTCTACTTGGACGATGTCATTGTTTACGGGAAAACATTTGACCAACATTGTAAGAACCTTAAAGCCGTGTTTCAAAGACTTCGAAAGGCTAACCTTAAACTGAATCCAGAAAAATGTGCACTTTTCAAAACCGAAGTCAAGTATTTGGGACACATCATCTCATCCCAAGGAGTAAAGACTGATCCTGAAAAAGTTGACTCCGTCAAAAATTGGCCTACACCACAGGACAAACATCAACTCCGAAGCTTTCTGGGACTTGCCACATATTACCGACGTTTCGTTAAGAACTTCGCTGGAGTTGCAAAGAGTTTGCATCAGCTCACCGAAAAGGGGAAGCAGTTTAAATGGTCAGGTGAGTGTGAGAAATCTTTCCAGGAACTCAAATACCGCCTCTGTAACGCTCCAGTGCTGGCACATCCAACACCTGGCAAAACATTCATCGTCGACGCAGATGCAAGCAACGTTGGAATCGGGGCGGTACTATCCCAAGTGCATGATGGCGAAGAGAAAGTGGTGGCATACTACAGCAAGGTCCTATCGAAACCCGAAAGGAACTACTGCGTGACCAGAAGGGAACTGCTAGCTCTTATCTTGGCAACAAAGCACTTCCATAAGTACATCTATGGACAGAAATTCCTTCTGCGGACAGACCACGGTGCTCTGAGCTGGCTGTTGAACTTCAAAAATCCAGAAGGTCAAGTCGCAAGGTGGATAGAAAGATTGCAGACCTATGACTACCAGATCCAACACCGCAGAGGAAAGCTGCACTCAAACGCCGATGCATTATCACGAAGACCTTGCAAAGTGGATTGCAAGCATTGCAAGCGGCAAGAAGACAAAGAAATCATTACCGCTCAGCGACTAAGAGCTGACCCCATAAGCGGATGGAGCAATGAGGAAGTGAGGACTGCTCAACAGGAAGATCCAGATATCGAACCCATTCTCGCATGGAAAGAAAATGAAGAGAAACCGGAATGGGGAGACATTTCTGACAGGAGTCCAGTTCTCAAAGCCTATTGGGCACAGTGGGACTCACTATATGTGCAAGAAGGTGTCCTCAGGCGAAGATGGGAATCCGCTGACGGTAAGTCATATGTGATGCAGCTGATCGTACCGCAATCGAAAGTCAGTGAAGTTCTTCAGGAGATGCACGACGGACCTTCTGGAGGCCACCTGGGGGTAAACAAAACACTGGAGAAGGTGCGACATCGGTTCTACTGGTTACATGCTAGAGATGACGTGGAGAAGTGGTGCCGAACATGTGACAAGTGTGCTGCAACCAAAGGACCTGGTAGGAAGATTCAAGGTAAGATGCATCAGTACAACGTTGGATCGCCTTTTGAGAGGATTGCAGTAGATGTGGCTGGGCCTTTTCCAGAGACCAACGCTGGAAACAAATACATTCTGGTTGTAATGGACTATTTTAGCAAGTGGCCTGAGGCGTATGCCATCCCAAATCAAGAAGCCAAAACGGTGGTCGACCAGATTGTGTTTAACTGGGTGAGTAGGTTTGGCGTGCCTATGGAACTCCATTCCGACCAAGGGAGGAACTTTGAGTCAAACATCTTCCAAGGAGTGTGCGGACTACTTGGCATTAAGAAGACGAGAACCACACCACTTCATCCACAATCTGATGGGATGGTTGAAAGATTCAACCGGACCTTGAAAGAACACCTCACCAAAGTCATAGGCGACTACCAAAGAGACTGGGATAGGCACGTACCGCTATTCCTGATGGCCTATAGAAGTGCAGTACATAGCTCGACAGGACAAACACCATCTGACATCCTGTTCGGGAAAACCATGCGGCTGCCCAGCGAACTTAAATTTGGATGCCCCACAGAGGAGCCACAGGACACAAACGAGTATGTGGACGACCTCAAGGAGAGACTCGCTGACATCCATAAAAGAACAAGGGAACGGATGAAAGCCTACAGCGACCGGATGAAGACACGGTACGACACAAAAGCGACAACGTCAGGATTCCAAGCCGGAGATCGTGTGTGGCTTTATAATCCTCATCGTCAAAAGGGATTGTCACCGAAACTTCAGCAAAACTGGGAAGGTCCTTATACTGTAGTCACGAGGATTAACGACGTGGTTTACCGCATCCAAAGAGGACTAAGAGGCAAGTTAAAAGTAGTTCATTGTGACAGGCTGCATCGATATAGTGGCGAGGCTGCAGATGGAATTATTCGGGACGAACAATCCTAAGGAGGGGGCAGTGTAACGTGAACCCAACATTTTATACCAATTTTCTAATCGAAAAACGTTCAACCGAAAACACAACTGGCAACACTTTAATGGAATGGTATAAATGACAGGCGTTGCTTGTAAGCCAGTGTGTGTGAGTGTAGAGAGACAGACAGACAGAGAGTAGACAGCAAATGTAGAAGTTACTGGAGAGCATTGTATATATTGTAACGTGAACCCAACATTTTATACCAATTTCCTAATCGAAAAACGTTCAACCGAAAACACAACTGGCAACACTATAATGGAATGGTATAAATGACAGGCGTTGCTTGTAAGCCAGTGTGTGTGAGTGTAGAGAGACAGACAGACAGAGAGTAGACAGCAAATGTGGCGACAATGTAGAAGTTACTGGAGAGTTCTAGATGGCGTGTCATTCGATATAAATAGCCCGCCCGAGGCAACCAGAAGTCAGTTTTGTTTATAGAGTGATAAAGTTAAGAGTAAATACAAGTGATAGTCCAAAAGTCGAGTTGAGTTCAATAAAGTGTATATCGAAAGTAAATAAAGTGGTAGAATTAAATTGAAAAGTAGAGTTTTATTTTTGCGAACTAAGCGCACGTTACATTGGTGTCAGAAGTGTAAATAAAACTTATTTGAAGTAAAGTGTAAAAAAAAAAAAAAAAAAAGGTAAAAAGAAAAATAAAAATTATACAGTGAAAATGGGTAAGTTGTTAGAAGAGCTCAACTGCATTGAGCTTAAAAGTGAGTTAGGTAAGCGAAATCTTTCTAGAGCGGGATCGAAAAATGAGCTCGTCCTGCGCTTGCGTAACTATTTGGAACAGCAAGGGAAAGACGTAAACACTTTTGTTTTTGAAACAGAAGTGGAAGAAGAGGAAGCAAGTGAAAGTGTAGATTTTTCTAGTATAATGAAGCTTTTATTAGAACAAAAGACAGAACAGCAGAAGGTTCTCGGACGTCTGGAAGAACAACGAAACGATCAAAAGAAGGAACAACAGAATGTTCTCGAACAACTTGAAGCACAACGAAACGAGCAAAAGAAGCTGATTGAAGAGCAACGAAGCGAGCAAAAGAAAGAACAGCAGAATGTTCTCGAACAACTTGAAGCACAACGAAATGAACAAAAGAAGCTGATTGAAGAGCAACGAAACGAGCAAAAGAAGGAACAGCAGAATGTTCTCGAACAACTGGAAGCACAACGAAACGAACAAAAGAAAGAACAACAGAATATTCTCGAAAGACTTGAGGCACAACAGAATGTTTTGGAAGGTCAGAAAAACATTCTAGAAAACAAATTGGGTAACATTGAGAAAAATGTTTGTGGCCTAGAAAAACGCATTGAATGTGTTGAGAAACGATTTTCCAAGCTTGAGAGTCAATGCGAAAGTCAGCTTGCCACTTTGGAGAAACGAATCGAAAACATGGCTAAGGAACTAGACCAGATGCGGAAAATGGAGCTACGGAAAACTTGTGGAGATTGTCTAAAGCAAAGAGAAGTACAACCACCAACATTCGACGGACAGTCGTCTTGGTCAGTTTACAGGAGACAATTCGAGGCAGCTGCGACAGCAAATGGCTGGGATGACGAAGACAAATACATAGCACTGACTCTTGCTCTTAGAGGACCAGCAGCTGAATTACTTCAAACTGTTCCAGCTGGTAAGAGCTACGATTTCAGTGCTCTCGTGGCAGCTATAGATAAACGCTTTGGTGATAGCCACTTGAAAGAGGTCTTCCGAGTCCAACTCAATAGCAGAGTCCAGAAAAGGGGTGAAAGTCTACAGCAGCTCCAAGCAGACGTCGAAAGACTGGCTCACCTGGCATACCCGGATGCTGGAGAAGAAATCATCAACCATCTGGCTGTTGAGTCCTTCGTTCGTGCCATTTCTGACAAACATCTTCAGAGATCTGTGCGAACTGCTAGAACACGAACTCTTTCCGAAACTCTAGAGTTTGCATTAATGATGGAAGCATCTGAGCAAGCTTCTCAAATGGTACATTGTCAAAGAGAAGCCATATTCGAGGCGGGATCATGCCCAGGAATTAAGCTACAAAGGAACCAGCGGCACGGACTTGCCAGATGTTGGAATTGTAATAAGACGGGGCACTTACAGCGACAATGCCGGTTGCCACCAATCAAAACTGAAACTGCTTGTCGACGTTGTGAAGTCCAAGAAAATCAATCCGCGAGCTGTAGAGTAAGACCGCAGACTTATCAATACCGAATTGGACATCAGGTAGAAAACCCCCAATGGAATTGCTGGCGGAAAGTAGAGACCAAGACTCAGCGGATGAGAGTGGAACCCATATTCGGATGGAACAAGGAAGAATTGAGGTCTGCTCAAAAGAAGGATCCAGACATCGGACCGATTCTCAAATGGAAAGAGAACAACACGAAACCTGACTGGAACGACATTTCTGACCAAAGCTCTGTTGTCAAAGCCTATTGGGCGCAGTGGGACTCGCTTCGCGTGCAAGAAGGCGTACTCCAGCGCAAATGGGAATCTCCTGACGGTAAATCTTTTGTAATGCAGCTTATTGTTCCTCAATCGAAAATCAAAGAGGTTTTACAAAAGATGCATAGAAGCCCTACAGGAAGCCACCTGGGAGTCAACAAGACGCTGGAGAATGTGCGAAAACGCTTTTACTGGCTGCATGTTAGAGGTGACGTGGAGAAGTGGTTCCGAAATTGTTATGTCTGTGATTCAAACATAGAGGTGGGTAGGCTTACAGATGGACCTAAAAGAACAGGGACATGGGCCACAGAGTATGGCGACCGGATGAAGACTCGGTACGACACAAAAGCGACAACGTCAGGATTCCAAGCAGGAGATCGTGTGTGGCTTTATAATCCTCATCGTCAAAAGGGATTGTCACCGAAACTTCAGCAAAACTGGGAAGGTCCTTATACTGTAGTCACGAGGATTAACGACGTGGTTTACCGCATCCAAAGAGGACTAAGAGGCAAGTTAAAAGTAGTTCATTGTGACAGGCTGCATCGATATAGTGGCGAGGCTGCAGATGGAATTATTCGGGACGAACAATCCTAAGGAGGGGGCAGTGTAACGTGAACCCAACATTTTATACCAATTTCCTAATCGAAAAACGTTCAACCGAAAACACAACTGGCAACACTATAATGGAATGGTATAAATGACAGGCGTTGCTTGTAAGCCAGTGTGTGTGAGTGTAGAGAGACAGACAGACAGAGAGTAGACAGCAAATGTGGCGACAATGTAGAAGTTACTGGAGAGTTCTAGATGGCGTGTCATTCGATATAAATAGCCCGCCCGAGGCAACCAGAAGTCAGTTTTGTTTATAGAGTGATAAAGTTAAGAGTAAATACAAGTGATAGTCCAAAAGTCGAGTTGAGTTCAATAAAGTGTATATCGAAAGTAAATAAAGTGGTAGAATTAAATTGAAAAGTAGAGTTTTATTTTTGCGAACTAAGCGCACGTTACAATATATTAAATAGTAAACTCGATTTGCCAAATAAGAATGTATTGGCCTGCGGCACCGCAGCGCTGCAGTCGCTTGAGAAATGAAGAAAAAACGAACAAAAATCGTGTGGAATGCTGGAATGTATTTAAAAGAGCGCGCTGAGAGTTGTTTTAAGAGAATGAGCACATGCAAGGTTAATTAGGCGGGAATCGTATTTTGCAATTTTGTTTTGATTTCCTTTTGATGGTATATGATAAAGTCCTTGTGAAGGATTTTCGCTTTCTTAAGTGTATGCATGCGAAAGAACTGCTTTGAGATGAACCATATGCTTTTGCATTACGTCATTTATTTGGATTCAATTTGCCTGTATACGGAGCAAATAGCCATGTTGCATTATTTCACTTTGGTTCAAATTGCTTTGAAGTACTTTCCTATTGAAAAATTAATGAGAGGAAGATTTTTTCAGTATGTATTTTAAGGTTTTCTGGAATTATGGATTGAATAATTTTAAACGCAATATAGTGAGTATAGGAACCATTTATTTTAACGTAACCTGTTACTATTATAGCAGAATACAATGACAGGTGCATTTAAGCATTTTAGCATTGTATATGGAATCTATAGTACTTTCGAAAACGAAAATGGTCCCTGAAAGCCATCTATGTATCCGCCGGCGTACTTACATTCCCCTGTAATTTTTAGAGCGCCGGCGGATACATAGATGGCTTTGAAGAATCGTTTTTGTTTTCGATAGTTCGATTCTAAACTCAAAGGAGAAAAACGTTAGTAATATAGAAATGGGAACGTACTTTTGTTATTAGTCAAATAAGTTCAGAATATACCAATATAAGACAATTAAGGCAAGGAAAACTTAAGAAATAACTGCAAAACTCTGCAGAAAATATACAAACGTCAATTTTTCTCAGGTCACAGCTTGAAAATTTGACAAATAGGTAGACATAGAATAACTTAAAAATATTGAGGTGAGCAGATGTCCTGAAATAAATAAAAAATCTAATTTTAATTGGTTGTTTAATGAATGGAAAATTTTACAAGTTTGTTGTGTCATTAAAAAATTGAATAAATTTTAAGTATAGACTTAAATCATAGGGCTTGTAGTAAGAATAATAGTGAAAAATTTGTGAGCGAGTTGAAACAACTTGGCTGATTTTTAAAAAATTATTTTTACTAAGGGATTGCACAAACCTACAGATAAATATTTCAATTTTACAAAAAGTCTCAGAATTACCCATTTTCTCATGGTATGTTGGGTAGAATCCATCTTTCTTGTCCTAATACTATTGTGAAGAGGGAAGGATTCTTTGGTTGTTTGTTTGTATCGAACAGGCTCCAAAACTACTGCGCCGATTTGAATGAAATTTCAAACACAGATGATCTATAGCCTAAAAAGTAACATAGGCCATATTTCATCTCTATATTTCGTCGGCAACGGAAACGCGAACGTAAACGAGAACTTAGAAAATACTCAACCGATTTCAAAACTGCTGAAAAGATTTCCGAAATTCAATTTTAAATTTAATAAAATAAAATAGTAGTACATATACAACAGTATAACAGTTTTCACTAACAGAATTTTTTATATTGCAAGCTTGAATCCATTAGTGAATTGAACAACCATTAAGACATCCTCTAAGCTCAATGCAAAAGAAATATTTTTACTGCATTCAGTTGTTAAAAAAAGTACCTTAGTTAACATTGACCTGCAAATAAAAATAAGATATTTTGGTATTAGAAAACATTTTTGTAAAAACATAGCATGCAAAAAAAATGTATTTCTTTTCCGGATCACCCAGGAGGTAAAATACTAGATTCGTATTTTTTATAGAGGTACCCCAGTAGGCCTAATCCTCTCTAACTACATTATAAATAGCATATAATATTGCACATGCATGCATTTATTAATAAGCATATTAAATAATCATTGCACAACCAAAACTATAAACATAAGGACACACATTTAGTATGAATCGTCAAAAAATTATTCAACTTCAACTTCTTTAAATTTAGTATATATTTTTATAAATCAAATTACAAGTCGCTACTCTAATCAAAATCAATAGTATATAATGATACAATACAATATAATGTTTTATATAAAATAATCGAATAAGTATAATAATACAATAAATATAGAGTAATCAATAATAAACAAAATAACAAATTTTGGTTTCTTAAATCTATCACCTCAATAGCATCTTTTAATTTGAAGACTTTGAAAATTTTTATCACGCTTTAATGTTTTTTATTTTTTATTTTTTTTATTTTGGCCACTGAACACTTTAACAGAACCTTTCTTATAGCTATCACTGCACTTAATGTTTTTTCTTGTTTTTATTGAATAATAGCACAACAGATACTAAACACATACACCTCTGGCACTTTAAAACTACTTAAAAAAAAAAAACACGCGAAAGTAAGGACTTCAAAACACACTAATATTGTATACCCGATCGCACGAAACTTTTCAAAACGTACCTAACAACGTACCTAATATTAATATAATGCTGAAAAAGGTAATGATAATAAAAATTATGATAGTAATAGTAAAAATATAATAATAAAAAAAGAGTTCAATAAAACCAATTAACGATATCAAAGTTTTGAAAAAAACTGAAATCGCCAATTGAAGCTTACAACAGCAGAACAGCAGATCTTGTTGCTCGTTCAATTTCACTGAATTGTTCAGTTGCACTTCACTACGAAATGTTTAATTGAGAGATGAAAATACTTGTTCATTAATGAATATCGCAAATTAACTTTGAAAACTCGCGCACTCAAAATGTGTTTAATTCATTGTAGAATTGGAAAATAATCAACCGCACCAAAACTGTGTAACAGAGATTGGTTTTTGTAACGTTCAAAAGTTGCACATTTAGTGAAATAAGCGCCAAAAGTTTCACCTAAGTAGATGAAATACATATGAGCTTAATATACTATACAGGACCATAAATGATCAAAATACGAAAAACTTACATCAATGTACGTACCCACATTGAGTAAAACTCCAACCTACCTCACTAACCCATAAGCAAAATGTTCACATTCAAAATCAAGGTCATTTTTTATTTTCTTTCATCTTACCAGAATGTCTATTTTTATCCTTGAGAGTATTGTCCTGCCCATGTCGCTTTTGCTTCCTTATCTCCTTTGCACCATACGTATACATGTATCAAAAACATACGTCCGATCTACGGTTTGCTCTTTAGTCGTTGCTCACTCAGCTGACTAGAAAAATTCATTGTTTACAAAACTGAATTTCTCTTTCAGCTTAATAGCATCCACAAACACTCTCATCAAAAAAAGAAAAAAATTCAAGTGGAACATATTGTATTGGTCGACGACGCTTGGGGCGCCACCAGTCAAAAAGAAAATTGAGTTTACTATTAAATATATATACAATGCTGGAGAGTTCTAGATGGCATGTCATTCGATATAAATAGCCCGCCCGAGGCAACCAGAAGTCAGTTTCGTTTATAGAGTGATAAAGTTAAGAGTAAATACAAGTGATAGTCCAAAAGTCGAGTTGAGTTCAATCGAAAGTAAATAAAGTGGTAGAATTAAATTGAAAAGTAGAGTTTTATTTTTGCGAACTAAGCGCACGTTACACTATTATTCTTATCAAAACAAATTGCTCCCAAGCAATTAAGTGGAAACTTGCCCGAAATAGAGAGTCCCACCGAAGAAAATGATGTGGCTTCGCAACCATTTGAAGAAATTTTATATTCTCAGCCAGCGGTATCACAGCCTGCATCCCCTCCTTTACTGCAGGAAACCACAACAGTGTCCCAACCTGAAATTTCGAAAACACAACAACATACCGATTAAAAAATCAGTGCCTATAGCGCAAAACAAATATTTTAATTTTCAAAAATCTGGAAGGAAAAGAAACAATTTTGACGTCGACCAAGAATATCTGCAGATTGAAAAAAGAAAACTTCAATTATATGAAAGTAGGTCCACTGATAAATCGGCAGAAGACCCAGATAGAAATTTTTTGTTAAGTTTACTTCCATATCTGAAAGAAGTGCCACGTAATAGAAAGATCTCTGTTCAAAGAAAATTATTGGATGTGTTCCTGGAGGAAGAAAACCGTCAACCGCAATACTCTCCTGTAAACAACTTTTCTCCGGAGGAATTTAGTCGATCCAGCTCTGTAGAACTGCAACCAAATATTCCACATCCCACGTATTTTCTCAATATTGAAGAGCGCCCATCACTGACTACAAATCATATGAATCAATCGCAAACATCCACATATGACCAGGAGGTTGAATTATATGCCGAGGAGGAAGAATATGTTGTGGACGTTGAGCAAAGAGCCCAAGAGGATTATTAATTTTGGATTTGAACTTCAGTAATGCTCTTCTCTTCTCTGTGATAATTTTTGCTTAATATAATGAAATAACAATTTAAAAACAGAATTTTTTTTATTTCGATTTGTCATCTCAGGTAATGCTATTTTCGTTACAAAAAAATTGTTTGAAAGCTTCACGAATATTATGAGCTTCAGTTGCACTTCTGTTATGCCCTCTAGAAGCAAAATTAATTCTTTGATCAGAATTTTTTTTTTGAGCTGTAGAATAATTGCGCGTTGGTTGTCCTTCTCTATCTATTACAATGTTATGTAGTAAACATATACATTTTATAATAGTTTCGGCATTTGCTGTAGTAGTTTCGATACATTTGGTCAGAATTCTCCACTTTTGTGTTATTATACCAAAAGCGCATTCAATTACCACTCGCGCGTTGGACAAACGTTCGTTGTAAATAGTTTCGTCTTCCCCAAGGTTGCGTCTTGGATATGGCCTCATAATGTATCGTTTAAGAGGGTAGGCTTCATCAGCAAGTAATACGAAGGGCAAGATAGTATTTGTATTTGGTAGATATTTCGAAATATTAAAATGCCCATTTTCGAAGTGACGAAACAAAGTTGAAGATGCAAATGTACCACCATCGCTTTGCTGTCCATAAGCACCTACCTCTATAAATAAAAATTTATAATCTGGACTTGCAACGGCTTGCAAAACGATGGAAAAAAATTTCTTGTAGTTGTAGTACATACTACCGGAATTAGAAGGACATTTTATTCGCACATGTTTGCCATCCAAGCTACCAATACAGTTGGGAAATCTCCACTTTGACCAATATAATTCAGCATTATGATGAAGCATTTCGTCGGTTGGCAATGGCATATGATGTGACACAAGACAATCAAATATTGCTTTTCAGGTTTCTCTGACAATCCTTCCAACCGCACTGTCTGAAACTCTGAATGAAAATGCTAACGATCGAAAAGATTCCCCAGTTGCAAGGTACCTGAAAGATTAAAGTTGCCATAAGTATCTAAGGCAAATTTACAACAAAATTATAGCACTGTTTTTGGTGCATTAAATAAAACATTCGCTTGAAAAGTTAGCAAACACAGTCATAATAAGGAATAAGGAGTTATAGCGAATTCATCTTGTTGTATTCAACATTGTACTTTTTTTGAGCGAAGATAATAAGGCACCAAAAACTATCAGGACTTAAATCAATTAAATTTACCGCAATGTTAGTGCAAGTCTTTCCGTGGGTGAAATACATTCTCTGTAGTTTGTATTCTGCTTTGTTATCAAACCTTCCACTGAGTTTAAAATATATTTAAATGTACTAAAAGACATTCTAAAATATTCGAAAAATTTTATGGGTTGTAATTTTAAATCTTCAAAAAGATGGTGGTATTCGCCAAGTTGTTTTCTTTGCAAAAATATTTTATTAATCCATACAGAGCGACGACATCTTCGACGTTGCCGGATTAGTTGGCGATATGAACTTTCTAAAATATAAATTTCTTCAAAATCTTCCATTCAAAACAATTATTTCACTTAAAGTTTCACAAAGTCAGACTACAGACCGGCACCGTCCTAGATCGGATGCAGTGTATGCAGACGATCGTCCGAGAAAGTCGTCCGAGTAGTTCCGACCCGATGTCGGCCGATAATTCGGTTTTGGTGTACGCGAACTGTTAGCCTTAAGAGCGCTCTTAAGATTGTTTGGTGAATACCACCCTAAATATAATTGAGTACAACAACAACGCAAGCCAAAGCCACAGAAGTTAACTTGATTTATAACTCTTGTGGCTGCAGCTGCGTTTGCAGTTCATTGTATTCACGCAGTTACCTTGTAACCCACAAACTGTTCAACAAGTTGACGAGTGTAATCGTCGATTTTGCAGTTGTGACAGTGGCAGAATCGCATGGAGACAATGGCACAGCGGCAATACAAAAAATTGCATTTTAAAAATTGCAGACAGAAAACAAGGGTACAACTTTTAACAAGCATTTCTTTGGGCTTAGCTATTCGTATTCAAAAAAAAAAAAAAAAACACGACTATTTTTGATAAAAAAAAATCGGGTAGGTTTGATTACAGCATAGCGTCACCCTTAAATCAAAGTCTTCGAAAAGCGAAGACACAAGCCAAAATGTTTCAAGTACCAACATTGCCACAATAAAACCAATTTTGACAATTTTGTGTCAGCTGTCAGATTCTGGATATTTTTTCGCTGGAATATTTTTTGTCTTTTAAGTGCATACAGAATCACAGCAACTGCGTTCAATTTATTTAATTTATACGATTATCAGATGTTTTTTTGATAAAAATATTAAAGAAGTGTAAAAAGTGCCTTCGAATTAGTCGATCGAAAATAGTTTTTAGAAGACAAACTTTTGTAACAAGTCAGTTGAAACAAAACAATGGAAGATATTTTTCATTGGTGTCGTGAAGGAAATTCCATTCAAGTCCGATTATGGCTAGACGATACAGAACATGACATGAATCAAGGGTAAATTGAGTAAAATAGAGTTAAAAATGTTAATATTTCTAAACAATTTTCCGAAATGAAGCAAAAATTGTGCAGGAAACTCCACCCCTACTTTGATTTTTGAGAGTTCCGTCATCGTTTATTTGAAGAAATTAATGGGGGCATTGTTATACTAGAAGTAGATGTTTTTTGTATTTGTGTGTGAGTGAGTGAGGGAGATGAAGAATGTTAGACATGTGGGGGATTATATTTGTTTACCTTGAGATGTGATTTTATTGTGAAAACAAAAATAAAAACAAATCTTGTGCTTCTAGCGATGATCACGGTTTCAGCCCTTTGCACTGGTGCGCCAAAGAAGGCCATGTTAAGCTAGTCGAAATGTTGCTTCAACGTGGAGCCCGTGTAAATGCCACGAATATGGGTGACGATATTCCACTACACTTGGCTGCGGCTCACGGGCATCGAGACATAGTTGGTTTGGTAAGGAAATACCTTCACTTTCATTGTTTGGGAAAATGTTGTTGACCTTTTTTCATACTTGCAGCTTCTGCGTGAACGTTCAGATGTGAATGCCACTAACGAACATGGAAATGCCCCTCTTCATTACGCCAGCTTTTGGGGATATGACATGATTTGTGAAGATCTTGTTAACCACGGGGCTCTCGTTTCGATAGCGAACAAGGATGGTGACACCCCTCTGGACAAGGCTAAATTGAATCTCTCTAAGCGGCTCCAAGAACTTGCAGAAAAGAATGGTCAAGAACTGAAGAAGATTAGTTTCAAGGATCAATCGTGGTTGGGACTCAAGACACGTTCTCGTGATGCTACTTTGTCTAGATTTAAAGGAATCAACATTGGAGATCTGGATTTGCATAGTAAGCTAGCTATCACACCATCGGGTGAGACTTGGAGGGGAAGATGGCAAAAGAATGACGTCATTGCCAAGGTAAATTCCGATGGCTGAATAGTTGCTGGGAGCTTTTTTACAAATTGTCTGTTTTCAGATTCTAGCAATAAGGCAGTTTACGTCACGCATTTCGCGTGACTTTAACGAAGAATTTCCGAAACTTCGAATTTTCTCTCATCCCAACATCTTGCCAATCATAGGAGCGACAAATTCACCTCAAAACTTGATCGTTATTAGCCAGGTAAGAAGATCTGAGACAATAAAAAGGGTTCAATCTCATAACACTGTTTTCTAATTGCAGTACATGCCTCGAGGTTCGTTGTATCAGTTGCTTCATGGAGCAGCAGGTGTTGTAGTTGACACATCTCAAGCAGTTCGGTTTGCCTTGGACATTGCTCGAGGAATGGCGTTCTTGCATTCGTTGGAACGGATTATTCCAACTTATCATCTGAATAGTCAACATGTTATGGTAAGTAGAATGTAAACTTGGAACCATTGATTTAATTTTATAGGCAATGTGAGATCCAGGGAAGAGAAGAGGGACACGAAAAAATCTGTGCGATATCCTTTTTCTCTCTTCTGAATTCCGATTGGTTCTTTTCTTCTTGTTAAGTCAGTTTAGTTTACAAATAAGCCTTTTCCACTTTCCTATAACTTTTTGTTCTAACCCCATGCCTGTTCCCTTTGCTTTCTTAATATTTTCGATTTCTGCCCAAACAACCAAGAGTCTTCTACTCACTTTTATCCTGTTACACGCGAAGATATCTCTTCTAATTGTTTGCTTCTACTTTTAGATTGACGAGGATTTGACTGCTCGTATCAACATGGGCGACGCGAAGTTCTCTTTCCAAGAGAAAGGACGTTTCTATCAGCCGGCTTGGATGTCGCCAGAGGCCTTGCAGCGCAAGCCAACCGATCGCAACTGGGAGGCATGTGACATGTGGAGCTTTGCCATTTGCGTTTGGGAACTGGCAACTCGTGAAATCCCATTTGCCGACCTATCACCGATGGAATGCGGTATGAAGATCGCCCTTGAAGGGCTACGCGTTAAAATTCCACCAGGAACATCCTCACATCTATCGAAGTTGATCACTATTTGCATGAATGAAGATCCTGGTCGTAGACCCAAGTTTGACATGATCGTTCCGATCTTAGATAAAATGAAGCGTTAATAAGTGTTTTTGAATATTGTTTTCTTTTATCGTGTTCGTGTTTCCCTCGTGTTCTTAACTTATTAACAACGAATTTGTTCATGTTATACTCACGCACACGGTGACTTCCGACAATAAAAAAAAAAGTGCCTAAACTAATTTATCAATGTTGATGGTGTTGGTTGAGTGTTTCTCTGATCCAACCACAAACTGCTTATTGTTTCTCTCTGTGACTCCAAAGAATGACTAATCTCTGCTATGTCATTCGTGCCGTATGTGCCTAAACCTAGTTTCTAAGAAATATTATTCATAAACAATTTGAAATCAGTTTGTTTTCCTTGCGTACTTTTTCAGTTTCAGGAAACAATTATTGTTAACTCTATGTGAACAAACAAAACTGCAGCCAATTTATTTAATTTTATTATGACTCATAGTTTGTTAAAATTTTATAAAAATAAACACAATCTTTTCGAAAAAACAGTTTTAAGAGGTTGATTATTTTATCAACCGTTAAAGGTGCTTACTAAGTATTTATAAAAAAATATGTTTTTATATGTAAATCCTTTTGAACTTTTTAATGGAAAATTTTATTTTGTTATACTGTAACATTTAACCAAAAACATTTATTAAAACAATTTTGATAAATAAAATAACTTATAACAACTATGTTTCTACTATTTAAAAAAATTTTCAACTAGGTGTATAAAAACAAAATAAAATAAAAACAAATATGGTGGCGCAACAGAGCGAGGAGCCCTAGGGCCTAGCGCACTTCTCACAACTATGCTTTGTGATTTAATGAACACACCTAGGTGTATGTCATGTGGTTAATTTCGTTCTTACCGACCGAAAAATCTTTTTTTTTTATTTTGAATTTATTTATTGTTGTTGTTTACGAGCTAAAATGTTTAGCAGAGTCACAAACCCACATCTACTAAAAAGCTATCTAAAAATATTCGAGCATCTTTGGTATATCTTTTTATTCAAATGATCAGTTGATAGAGATTTTATTTTAATTTCTTTTCATGTTGATTTTTTATTTTGATGGGAAATCAGAAAAAAAATTATAATCGTCTAGCAATGATATTTTGAATATTTTTCTGTTTTAAAAAGTCGAATTTTAATAATTCACAGCTGTTGTCTGCAGCAATCTGGAAAAAGATATCTGGATCGTTCAAAAAGGTATCCAAGAAACGGCTATCCGAGATAAGCTATCCGATAGGTTCTTGAACGCGCCCAATGCTGCTATAGCATTTAAATTATGAGATATGGGCTTCATACTCTATCGCCCTACGTAAGAAAAACTTTTGTAAGCCATATTCTTGCACTCTTAATCTCTGAAATGCTATGCTATTAAACGTTTTGACTTACCGGCATAACCTATTGATTTATCGGCCAATTCGGGTTCGTCCTCTAACAGGTGCCACCACGTGTTGGTGTAACGGATAATGCGGCTAGCGATTTTGTTTGGGATCTATTCAATTGCTCTCCCGCCAAAGCTCTTTTCTTCTCTCCTACAGTCTTGACTTGAACAGCAGCGGCAGCACTAGCAGCAGCAGCATTGGCGGCGGCAGTAGCTGGACATGGCATACGCTTAGGATTCTCAGTGAATACTCTATTACAACTACAAAAATGAGACCGAAAATGGACCAAATCCATAAAATATGCAAATTGATTCTAACACTCACCGTTCACACTTGGCATGATCATAGCCACAGAATCCGCAATACTGGCACACCACCAGAAACCTCTGGATTACTTTGCGCTTTATTTCTTCACTTGATTTCTTTGCTGTTTCCTTGTCGTCAGTTGAAGGTGGTGCCTTTACGGCTTGTGTGGAAGTGCTGGCAGTGGTTAGAGCCTGTATAGGACATTGGATTGTGTTTAAATTTTGTTGGGGGTTGTTTAGGGCAGCATTTTCCTGTTGTCGATTTATCTGAATGCTTTCTTCAGTTTTAGAAATAAGTTCACTTGCTGATTCTTGAACTGAAAAGCCTACTGTCACAACAAAGTAAATGTTGGCTCCAGGACTTCCAACGCACTGAATTGTTGTCTTATCATCGAACGGAACACCTACTTGCTCGAGCAAGTCTTGCACTGTGCACGATTCTTTCGGAAGTGTAAATGTTAATAAACGCTGTTCCCCTGAGGCCAGGATAACCAACATCTTCGCACTCTTTCTGTCTTTTTCGGAGTAATTTTGAAACTGTTGAATTCTGCGATTTTGAATGACGTGCTGAGCATTTTTAGCATTTTCCTGTTGTCGATTCATCTGAATGCTTTCTTCAGTTTTAGAAATAAGTTCACTTGCTGATTCTTGAACTGAAAAGCCTACTGTCACAACAAAGTAAATGTTGGCTCCAGGACTATCAACGCACTGAATTGTTGTCTGATCATCGAATGGAACACCTACTTGCTCGAGCAAGTCTTGCACTGTGCATGATTCTCTCGGAAGTGTAAATGTTAATAAACGCCGTTCCCCTGAGGCCAGAATAACCAACATCTTAGCACTGTTTCTGTCTTTTTCGGAGTAATTTTGAAACTGTTGAATGCTGCGATTTTGAATAACGTGCTGAGTTTGAATTTCGTAGTTATTATGAGATGTTCGCTGCACACTTGACAATGTCATGGTTTGTTCAGTTGTTTGGGGATTGGTTGTACCACTAGGTTTGGCTTGGATAGCTACGCGTGCAACATTACTTAGATCAGTCATTGGCGATTGACCAGCAGTCAAAAATTGCAGCTTTTGGGTCATATGAACTACTTTGTGTACTGAAGGATTGCGTTTTTTATACTCGCTAAAGGTCATACAAGTACCATCATGAGTCAAAATATCTGGTTCACTCTCAGCAGGCCTAGTTCGGCCACTTCGGGTTTGTCTTCTAACAGGTGGGTCACCTCTGCCACCACGTGTTGGTGTAACGGATAATGCGGCTAGCGATTTTGTTTGGGATCTATTCAACAGCTCTCCCATCAAAGCTATTTTCTTCTCTCCTCCAGTCTTGACTTGAACAGCAGCGGCAGCACTAGGAGCAGCAGCATTGGCGGCGGCAGTAGCTGGACATGGCATACGCTTAGGATTCTCAGTGAATACTCTATTACAACTACAAAAATGAGACCGAAAATGGACCAAATCCATAAAATATGCAAATTGATTCTAACACTCACCGTTCACACTTGGCATGATCATAGCCACAGAATCCGCAATACTGGCACACCACCAGAAACCTCTGGATTACTTTGCGCTTTATTTCTTCACTTGATTTCTTTGCTGTTTCCTTGTCGTCAGTTGAAGGTGGTGCCTTTACGGCTTGTGTGGAAGTGCTGGCAGTGGTTAGAGCCTGTATAGGACATTGGATTGTGTTTAAATTTTGTTGGGGGTTGTTTAGGGCAGCATTTTCCTGTTGTCGATTTATCTGAATGCTTTCTTCAGTTTTAGAAATAAGTTCACTTGCTGATTCTTGAACTGAAAAGCCTACTGTCACAACAAAGTAAATGTTGGCTCCAGGACTTCCAACGCACTGAATTGTTGTCTTATCATCGAACGGAACACCTACTTGCTCGAGCAAGTCTTGCACTGTGCACGATTCTTTCGGAAGTGTAAATGTTAATAAACGCTGTTCCCCTGAGGCCAGGATAACCAACATCTTCGCACTCTTTCTGTCTTTTTCGGAGTAATTTTGAAACTGTTGAATTCTGCGATTTTGAATGACGTGCTGAGCATTTTTAGCATTTTCCTGTTGTCGATTCATCTGAATGCTTTCTTCAGTTTTAGAAATAAGTTCACTTGCTGATTCTTGAACTGAAAAGCCTACTGTCACAACAAAGTAAATGTTGGCTCCAGGACTATCAACGCACTGAATTGTTGTCTGATCATCGAATGGAACACCTACTTGCTCGAGCAAGTCTTGCACTGTGCATGATTCTCTCGGAAGTGTAAATGTTAATAAACGCCGTTCCCCTGAGGCCAGAATAACCAACATCTTAGCACTGTTTCTGTCTTTTTCGGAGTAATTTTGAAACTGTTGAATGCTGCGATTTTGAATAACGTGCTGAGTTTGAATTTCGTAGTTATTATGAGATGTTCGCTGCACACTTGACAATGTCATGGTTTGTTCAGTTGTTTGGGGATTGGTTGTACCACTAGGTTTGGCTTGGATAGCTACGCGTGCAACATTACTTAGATCAGTCATTGGCGATTGACCAGCAGTCAAAAATTGCAGCTTTTGGGTCATATGAACTACTTTGTGTACTGAAGGATTGCGTTTTTTATACTCGCTAAAGGTTATACAAGTACCATCATGAGTCAAAATATCTGGTTCACTCTCAGCAGGCCTAGTTCGGCCACTTCGGGTTTGTCTTCTAACAGGTGGGTCACCTCTGCCACCACGTGTTGGTGTAACGGATAATGCGGCTAGCGATTTTGTTTGGGATCTATTCAACAGCTCTCCCATCAAAGCTATTTTCTTCTCTCCTCCAGTCTTGACTTGAACAGCAGCGGCAGCACTAGCAGCAGCAGCATTGGCGGCGGCAGTAGCTGGACATGGCATTAGCTTAGGATTCTCAGTGAATACTCTATTACAACTACAAAAATGAGACCGAAAATGGACCAAATCCATTAAATATGCAAATTGATTCTAACACTCACCGTTCACACTTGGCATGATCATAGCCACAGAATCCGCAATACTGGCACACCACCAGAAACCTCTGGATTACTTTGCGCTTTATTTCTTCACTTGATTTCTTTGCTGTTTCCTTGTCGTCAGTTGAAGGTGGTGCCTTTACGGCTTGTGTGGAAGTGCTGGCAGTGGTTAGAGCCTGTATAGGACGTTGGATTGTGTTTAAATTTTGTTGGGGGTTGTTTAGGGCAGCATTTTCCTGTTGTCGATTCATCTGAATGCTTTCTTCAGTTTTAGAAATAAGTTCACTTGCTGATTCTTGAACTGAAAAGCCTACTGTCACAACAAAGTCAATGTTGGCTCCAGGACTCTCAACGCACTGAATTGTTGTCTTATCATCGAACGGAACACCTACTTGCTCGAGCAAGTCTTGCACTGTGCACGATTCTCTCGGAAGTGTAAATGTTATTGAACGCTGTTCCCCTGAGGCCAGGATAACCAACATCTTCGCACTGTTTCTGTCTTTTTCGGAGTAATTTTGAAACTGTTGAATGCTGCGATTTTGAATAAAGTGCTGAGTTTGAATTTCGTAGTTATTATGAGATGTTCGCTGCACACTTGACAATGTCATGGTTTGTTCAGTTGCTTGGGGATTGGTTGTACCACTAGGTTTGGGTTGGATAGCTACGCGTGCAACATTACTCAGAGCAGTCATTGGCGATTGACCAGCAGTCGACAATTGCAGCTTTTGGGCCACAGTACTGGGATTTGCTGTTTGTTGGCTTCGTGGCATATGAACTACTTTGTGTACTGAAGGATTGCGTTTTTTATACTCGCTAAAGGTTATACAAGTACCATCATGAGTCAAAATATCTGGTTCACTCTCAGCAGGCCTAGTTCGGCCACTTCGGGTTTGTCTTCTAACAGGTGGGTCACCTCTGCCACCACGTGTTGGTGTAACGGATAATGCGGCTAGCGATTTTGTTTGGGATCTATTCAACAGCTCTCCCATCAAAGCTATTTTCTTCTCTCCTACAGTCTTGACTTGAACAGCAGCGGCAGCACTAGCAGCAGCAGCATTGGCGGCGGCAGTAGCTGGACATGGCATTAGCTTAGGATTCTCAGTGAATACTCTATTACAACTACAAAAATGAGACCGAAAATGGACCAAATCCATTAAATATGCAAATTGATTCTAACACTCACCGTTCACACTTGGCATGATCATAGCCACAGAATCCGCAATACTGGCACATCACCAGAAACCTCTGGATTACTTTGCGCTTTATTTCTTCACTTGATTTCTTTGCTGTTTCCTTGTCGTCAGTTGAAGGTGGTGCCTTTACGGCTTGTGTGGAAGTGCTGGCAGTGGTTAGAGCCTGTATAGGACGTTGGATTGTGTTTAAATTTTGTTGGGGGTTGTTTAGGGCAGCATTTTCCTGTTGTCGATTCATCTGAATGCTTTCTTCAGTTTTAGAAATATTGAGATTAATAATGCTCTGGCTTCGAAAATGAAAATATCAATAAGAATATTTATTGAGAACTTATTTGAACAAAGTTTGAATTCGTAATAATAAATTTATAAAATTAATTTGATTACTTATATCAAATCGATTGCTTGTTTTTCAACAGAAATAAGTTCACTTGCTGATTCTTGAACTGAAAAGCCTACTGTCACAACAAAGTAAATGTTGGCTCCAGGACTTTCAACGCACTGAATTGTTGTCTTATCATCGAACGGAACACCTACTTGCTCGAGCAAGTGTTGCACTGTGCACGATTCTCTCGGAATTGTAAATGTTAATGAACGCTGTTCCCCTGAGGCCAGGATAACCAACATCTTTGCACTGTTTCTGTCTTTTTCGGAGTAATTTTGAAACTGTTGAATGCTGCGATTTTGAATGACGTGCTGAGCATTTTCAGCATTTTCTTGTTGTCGACTCATCTGAATGCTTTCTTCAGTTTTAGAAATAATATATAATGAGTTTTGTGACCTTTTTAAATCTTAATAGATATTGGTGTGTTTTTGTGGGCTATAGGTCAATAAAAGATGGTATTAAGTTATTTCGATGATTGACGACGTTTCGAGCAGGGTTGTGCTCTTCATCAGGTCTTTATTTAACAAAGGAAAGAAAAATACAAAATTAATTCACAATTCGTATATGAGACGTCAGAAAAAACTTACAACAATATTTAAGGACAATAGATTTTTGTTATACATGTTAAAAAAAGGCTATATACACAATGTGTATGAAAAAGAACTGAAAGTTTGAACAAATTAGGTTAGTGACTGATGAATAATTAAAATTAAAATTGAAATTACTTTAACCAATCAAGAGTTTGGATCAAAAACATCCATTGCACATCACTTTCTTTTTATAATTGTTTTCTTAATCAGCTGCGTATAAAAGTTACTAAGATTTTCGCAGTCTGATCTCCTATTGACCGCTTTGTTATTGTTTTTTTGTATATGAAGCATCTCCAGCAACATTCTTTTCGAATAATGTTGCTCTGTCTCTAGTACTTCAACGTTATCAAAATCTGGTTGATGCTTCTCCTGCAAACAATGTTGTGTAAGAGCAGTTTTTTGTCCTTCTCCATTTCTTAAGTCTGACTTGTGACCAGACAGACGATTTTTTAATTTTTGTTTTGATGTACCTATATAAATGGATGAACATGTCGTCTCTTTTTTCCCCAAGCAATTGATCTTGTATACCACATTTGACTTGTCCATGATATCAACCTTTCCTTTTATGTTGGTAAACAACCTGCTTCTCAGAGCGTTCGAAGACTTGAAAGCTATATTGGTCTTTGTCTTATCTCTGATCGGCGCAGTCATGATACGGTTAGAAAGGTGAGGAATGAACACGGCACTTTTGTAAACCGTCACTTGTTCAGCATCAGCTGGTTTGTTTGTTTGTGTGGTTTGCCGGTGGTTTCTGATGAGCTTGTGGATGATGGCTGTTGGGAATGAGTTAGAGCACAGGGTGTTGTGGATAATCTTTTTGTTTTTTGAGTGAAACGATTTATCACTTATATCCAGAACGCGGTTGATGAAGTTTTGTGCAGTGTTCATTATGACTTGTTTGGGTTGTTTTGAATGGAAATTTATGAGGCGTCCCGAGGCAGTAGGTTTCTTATACCAATCAAAAATAAGTTTGTCAACATGTCTTGTCACTTTTACGTCTAAATATGGAAGCTCTCCGTTTTGTTCTTTTTCTAACGTAAATTGGATTTTATGATGGAAAGAATTTAGAGCATGTAAGGTGTTTTGGACTTCATGTGATTTTACCACAACAAACAAGTCATCAACATATTTGGTGACAATTTTCGGTTTGTATTTGAGCTTATTCATCGCGTCTTCGAGTAGAGTCTCCATCACTAGGTCAGCAAGGATTGGGGATGCTGGACTGCCCATGGGAACACCTTGTTTCTGTTGGTAGGTTCTATCCTCGAACACTAAGTAATTGTTGTCAATTACACAGAATCGCAGCATTTCCATAAATTGTGATTTCCTTATCCTTGTGAAATCTTTGATCTTGTTCCAATTCTTTTCTATTATACCCAATACCAACGTTATTGGTATGCTCGTGAATAAAGAAACAACATCGAATGAAACTAAAATTTCATCGGTTTCCAACTTTAAGGGGGCTACTTTTTGGATAAATTCTTTCGCATTCTTAACATTATACTCAGAGTCATTCGTTAGGTTTTGTAGAATTCGTACAATGTACTTTGATAGAGCATAACAGGGAACGTTTGTTGATGCACAAATTGGTCTGAGCGGCATATTTTCTTTTTGGATCTTCGGCAGGCCGTAAATCCTTGGGCTCATCGCAGTATACGTTGTCATCCGCTTCCTCTCAAACTCTGATACAATATTTTGTTGAAATAAACTTTTGACCAATTCATTGTTTTTCGCTTGTAGTGTCGTTGTTGGATTGTTCCTTAAAACCCTATAGACCGTCCTATCGTCCACTAGTTCTCGCATTTTGCTAATGTAATCGTTTTTGTACATTGCAACTGTGACGTTGCCTTTATCAGCAGCGGCAATGTAAATATCCTTATGTTGTTTTAAGAACATTTTGGCAACATCATAAATTTTATTTAAATATTTGTCGAAAAGTGGAGTGTGTGTTGATCTTAAATGGTTTTGTAGAATTTCGGTAAAGTTTGATCGAGCAGAATCTTGGTCACGCTGTTCTAAAGTTTTTATCAGTTCCTCTCCATCTGTTATAACTTTAAACAGAGGGAAATCTCCTCTCTTTATTGGAAGTGCAAATTTATGACCCAAAGACAGAAGCCATTTGACATCTGATGGAAATACTATAGACGTTTTATTTACAAACCATTTTTCCTGAAATTCTATGCCCATTCTTTGTTTTAGATTATCTTTTAATTGTTCTAATTTTCTTTTATGTCTGTTTTTTATTCTTTCATTCAGTGAGTTGTATTTATCTTCTTGACTATTAAAGAAGTTTGTGCAATCTCTGTGGCATAGTTTATCCGTGATAAAATTTTCCAGTTTTTTTCTTTCCATCATAAAATCCAATTTACGTTAGAAAAAGAACAAAACGGAGAGCTTCCATATTTAGACGTAAAAGTGACAAGACATGTTGACAAACTTATTTTTGATTGGTATAAGAAACCTACTGCCTCGGGACGCCTCATAAATTTCCATTCAAAACAACCCAAACAAGTCATAATGAACACTGCACAAAACTTCATCAACCGCGTTCTGGATATAAGTGATAAATCGTTTCACTCAAAAAACAAAAAGATTATCCACAACACCCTGTGCTCTAACTCATTCCCAACAGCCATCATCCACAAGCTCATCAGAAACCACCGGCAAACCACACAAACAAACAAACCAGCTGATGCTGAACAAGTGACGGTTTACAAAAGTGCCGTGTTCATTCCTCACCTTTCTAACCGTATCATGACTGCGCCGATCAGAGATAAGACAAAGACCAATATAGCTTTCAAGTCTTCGAACGCTCTGAGAAGCAGGTTGTTTACCAACATAAAAGGAAAGGTTGATATCATGGACAAGTCAAATGTGGTATACAAGATCAATTGCTTGGGGAAAAAAGAGACGACATGTTCATCCATTTATATAGGTACATCAAAACAAAAATTAAAAAATCGTCTGTCTGGTCACAAGTCAGACTTAAGAAATGGAGAAGGACAAAAAACTGCTCTTACACAACATTGTTTGCAGGAGAAGCATCAACCAGATTTTGATAACGTTGAAGTACTAGAGACAGAGCAACATTATTCGAAAAGAATGTTGCTGGAGATGCTTCATATACAAAAAAACAATAACAAAGCGGTCAATAGGAGATCAGACTGCGAAAATCTTAGTAACTTTTATACGCAGCTGATTAAGAAAACAATTATAAAAAGAAAGTGATGTGCAATGGATGTTTTTGATCCAAACTCTTGATTGGTTAAAGTAATTTCAATTTTAATTTTAATTATTCATCAGTCACTAACCTAATTTGTTCAAACTTTCAGTTCTTTTTCATACACATTGTGTATATAGCCTTTTTTTAACATGTATAACAAAAATCTATTGTCCTTAAATATTGTTGTAAGTTTTTTCTGACGTCTCATATACGAATTGTGAATTAATTTTGTATTTTTCTTTCCTTTGTTAAATAAAGACCTGATGAAGAGCACAACCCTGCTCGAAACGTCGTCAATCATCGAAATAACTTAATACCATCTTTTATTGACCTATAGCCCACAAAAACACACCAATATCTATTAAGTTTTAGAAATAATTTCGCTTGCTGATTTTTGAACTGAAAAGCCTACTGTCACAACAAAGTCAATGTTGGCTCCAGGACTCTCAACGCACTGAATTGTTGTCTTATCATCGAACGGAACACCTACTTGCTCGAGCAAGTCTTGCACTGTGCACGATTCTCTCGGAAGTGTAAATGTTATTGAACGCTGTTCCCCTGAGGCCAGGATAACCAACATCTTCGCACTGTTTCTGTCTTTTTCGGAGTAATTTTGAAACTGTTGAATTCTGCGATTTTGAATGACGTGCTGAGCATTTTTAGCATTTTCTTGTTGTCGACCCATCTGAATGCTTTCTTCAGTTTAAGAAATAAGTTCACCATTGTATATATATTAAATAGTAAACTCGATTTGCCAAATAAGAATGTATTGGCCTGCGGCACCGCAGCGCTGCAGTCGCTTGAGAAATGAAGAAAAAACGAACAAAAATCGTGTGGAATGTATTTAAAAGAGCGCGCTGAGAGTTGTTTTAAGAGAATGAGCACATGCAAGGTTAATTAGGCGGGAATCGTATTTTGCAATTTTGTTTTGATTTCCTTTTGATGGTATATGATAAAGTCCTTGTGAAGGATTTTCGCTTTCTTAAGTGTATGCATGCGAAAGAACTGCTTTGAGATGAACCATATGCTTTTGCATTACGTCATTTATTTGGATTCAATTTGCCTGTATACGGAGCAAATAGCCATGTTGCATTATTTCACTTTGGTTCAAATTGCTTTGAAGTACTTTCCTATTGAAAAATTAATGAGAGGAAGATTTTTTCAGTATGTATTTTAAGGTTTTCTGGAATTATGGATTGAATAATTTTAAACGCAATATAGTGAGTATAGGAACCATTTATTTTAACGTAACCTGTTACTATTATAGCAGAATACAATGACAGGTGCATTTAAGCATTTTAGCATTGTATATGGAATCTATAGTACTTTCGAAAACGAAAATGGTCCCTGAAAGCCATCTATGTATCCGCCGGCGTACTTACATTCCCCTGTAATTTTTAGAGCGCCGGCGGATACATAGATGGCTTTGAAGAATCGTTTTTGTTTTCGATAGTTCGATTCTAAACTCAAAGGAGAAAAACGTTAGTAATATAGAAATGGGAACGTACTTTTGTTATTAGTCAAATAAGTTCAGAATATACCAATATAAGACAATTAAGGCAAGGAAAACTTAAGAAATAACTGCAAAACTCTGCAGAAAATATACAAACGTCAATTTTTCTCAGGTCACAGCTTGAAAATTTGACAAATAGGTAGACATAGAATAACTTAAAAATATTGAGGTGAGCAGATGTCCTGAAATAAATAAAAAATCTAATTTTAATTGGTTGTTTAATGAATGGAAAATTTTACAAGTTTGTTGTGTCATTAAAAAATTGAATAAATTTTAAGTATAGACTTAAATCATAGGGCTTGTAGTAAGAATAATAGTGAAAAATTTGTGAGCGAGTTGAAACAACTTGGCTGATTTTTAAAAAATTATTTTTACTAAGGGATTGCACAAACCTACAGATAAATATTTCAATTTTACAAAAAGTCTCAGAATTACCCATTTTCTCATGGTATGTTGGGTAGAATCCATCTTTCTTGTCCTAATACTATTGTGAAGAGGGAAGGATTCTTTGGTTGTTTGTTTGTATCGAACAGGCTCCAAAACTACTGCGCCGATTTGAATGAAATTTCAAACACAGATGATCTATAGCCTAAAAAGTAACATAGGCCATATTTCATCTCTATATTTCGTCGGCAACGGAAACGCGAACGTAAACGAGAACTTAGAAAATACTCAACCGATTTCAAAACTGCTGAAAAGATTTCCGAAATTCAATTTTAAATTTAATAAAATAAAATAGTAGTACATATACAACAGTATAACAGTTTTCACTAACAGAATTTTTTATATTGCAAGCTTGAATCCATTAGTGAATTGAACAACCATTAAGACATCCTCTAAGCTCAATGCAAAAGAAATATTTTTACTGCATTCAGTTGTTAAAAAAAGTACCTTAGTTAACATTGACCTGCAAATAAAAATAAGATATTTTGGTATTAGAAAACATTTTTGTAAAAACATAGCATGCAAAAAAAATGTATTTCTTTTCCGGATCACCCAGGAGGTAAAATACTAGATTCGTATTTTTTATAGAGGTACCCCAGTAGGCCTAATCCTCTCTAACTACATTATAAATAGCATATAATATTGCACATGCATGCATTTATTAATAAGCATATTAAATAATCATTGCACAACCAAAACTATAAACATAAGGACACACATTTAGTATGAATCGTCAAAAAATTATTCAACTTCAACTTCTTTAAATTTAGTATATATTTTTATAAATCAAATTACAAGTCGCTACTCTAATCAAAATCAATAGTATATAATGATACAATACAATATAATGTTTTATATAAAATAATCGAATAAGTATAATAATACAATAAATATAGAGTAATCAATAATAAACAAAATAACAAATTTTGGTTTCTTAAATCTATCACCTCAATAGCATCTTTTAATTTGAAGACTTTGAAAATTTTTATCACGCTTTAATGTTTTTTATTTTTTATTTTTTTTATTTTGGCCACTGAACACTTTAACAGAACCTTTCTTATAGCTATCACTGCACTTAATGTTTTTTCTTGTTTTTATTGAATAATAGCACAACAGATACTAAACACATACACCTCTGGCACTTTAAAACTACTTAAAAAAAAAAACACGCGAAAGTAAGGACTTCAAAACACACTAATATTGTATACCCGATCGCATGAAACTTTTCAAAACGTACCTAACAACGTACCTAATATTAATATAATGCTGAAAAAGGTAATGATAATAAAAATTATGATAGTAATAGTAAAAATATAATAATAAAAAAAGAGTTCAATAAAACCAATTAACGATATCAAAGTTTTGAAAAAAACTGAAATCGCCAATTGAAGCTTACAACAGCAGAACAGCAGATCTTGTTGCTCGTTCAATTTCACTGAATTGTTCAGTTGCACTTCACTACGAAATGTTTAATTGAGAGATGAAAATACTTGTTCATTAATGAATATCGCAAATTAACTTTGAAAACTCGCGCACTCAAAATGTGTTTAATTCATTGTAGAATTGGAAAATAATCAACCGCACCAAAACTGTGTAACAGAGATTGGTTTTTGTAACGTTCAAAAGTTGCACATTTAGTGAAATAAGCGCCAAAAGTTTCACCTAAGTAGATGAAATACATATGAGCTTAATATACTATACAGGACCATAAATGATCAAAATACGAAAAACTTACATCAATGTACGTACCCACATTGAGTAAAACTCCAACCTACCTCACTAACCCATAAGCAAAATGTTCACATTCAAAATCAAGGTCATTTTTTATTTTCTTTCATCTTACCAGAATGTCTATTTTTATCCTTGAGAGTATTGTCCTGCCCATGTCGCTTTTGCTTCCTTATCTCCTTTGCACCATACGTATACATGTATCAAAAACATACGTCCGATCTACGGTTTGCTCTTTAGTCGTTGCTCACTCAGCTGACTAGAAAAATTCATTGTTTACAAAACTGAATTTCTCTTTCAGCTTAATAGCATCCACAAACACTCTCATCAAAAAAAGAAAAAAATTCAAGTGGAACATATTGTATTGGTCGACGACGCTTGGGGCGCCACCAGTCAAAAAGAAAATTGAGTTTACTATTAAATATATATACAATGGCGAAAATCCTTCACAAGGACTTTATCATATACCATCAAAAGGAAATCAAAACAAAATTGCAAAATACGATTCCCGCCTAATTAACCTTGCATGTGCTCATTCTCTTAAAACAACTCTCAGCGCGCTCTTTTAAATACATTCCACACGATTTTTGTTCGTTTTTTCTTCATTTCTCAAGCGACTGCAGCGCTGCGGTGCCGCAGGCCAATACATTCTTATTTGGCAAATCGAGTTTACTATTTAATATACATACAATGATACAGAGTATCCACTTCCACCCCTTCAACCCGAAACACCCGCAAAAAATTTTTCAACACGAATTCAATATGGCGTCCTATTTCCTGATAAGAAAATGGAGTAGTGGTAAGATTCTAAACGTCAATAGAAAAATTAAAAAAAAAACATGACATCTTTGACATTTGAGAATAAAACTCGAAAGTCGAAACTCGTATGAAGAAATCTTAGGATATTTTATTTATTGTAAGTATTACTAATGTCGATTTCCAGTGGTACACAAAAGCACTTTAAAAAGTGCTTTTTTGCTCGAAATACGTTACATGTAGACACCAGATCACTTTTTTTTTGCCCCGAAAAAGCACTTTTACGAATCTCGATTCAGAGGCAAGATTGGGCGCGTTCGTTGCAATTCAGATTTTAAGATTAACTGAAAAACTTATTCAGTTTTGCGTCGAACGGTCTTCTAAATTTTTTGTCAGATTTGAATGGTATTGGGATTCACCTTTCAATTCTGCTAGGAAAGATTTGATAAGAAATAAATAATTTCTTGTAGTTGGTTCAAAATAGTATTAACTTATAGTCCAAAGCATTTCTCTTCAATATTTGTGATTAGAAATATGCGTGTAACTACAATTTGAATAGACTTCGAGTGAAAATGTAGCAAATAATTTTCTTAAAAATCTATTTCCTTTGTAAGGGTTTCCATTAATAATCTTTAATTATACGACAAATTGCCTAAAAATAAATTAGAGTTCAGTTTAATGAAAAAGTTCACTACAAAAATGTTTCCACAAAAAGCTAACCGAAAAATACAAAGTAAAGTTCAATTGTCATGTAGGCTATTTATCGCATCTGACAGCTTAATAAACTAAATCTAGATTTTCAGCCTGCTTTTCTTGACTGAAAAACTGAATCGGTAAAAACTAACAGCTGATGAGTTGTCAACTGAAAAACTTAACGTCTGGCCAATCAGAGGCCGAGAATAGTTAGTTAATCTGAAAATCTGAATTGCAACGAACGCGCCCATTTACACGCACTATCACGTACACCAACGCAAAACATTTGACGTTTACCAGTTTGCAGTTTGATTATTTTGCATTTTTGGTTAAAGGACTGTGAAAGAGAGATAATTAAAATAAATAATAAACTATTTTGTGAAAATGGATCGCTCAATTTTAGCTGAAATTATCAAAATATTTTATCAGTCGTCATCTAGTTCTGATTCCAACAAAGAAATGTTTGAAATTCTGAAATTCCTTACACAAAACGAAAGGCATTCTGTGAATAATATTGTTCAAAGTGTTGTGTACAATTATTCGGATGAGGAGGTTTCTTCCTAGTGCATTTATTAATAAAGTTTCGAAAACATTCTTTCTATATAAATTGCAGAACAAAACAAACGGGAATAGTTGGCTGTCAAAAATAGCACACATACAATGATAAAAAAAGAATTTTGTCTTTTCTGTTCCAGTGAGCACGAAAAAAAAGTACTTTTTTAGAGTGCTTTTGTTTTTGCAAAGGAAATCGACATTAATTATTATGTATCCAACTATCTTTCGATTATCTTTCAGAAACAAGAATTCTTCTGATTCAAACACTAAAAATTTGTTTGCCTATCTGTCATTATGGGTGTGTTTCTTTATTTTTTCCGGATAAGGAATAGAAAAGACAGAAAAGACAAAATATTTATCCAGAATATCCAGAACAGAATAAATAAAGAAACAGAACTAGCAACAAGCAACAACTGACAATGAAAGTATGTATGTATCTGTCAAACTACAGAATATTCCATTTAAACCACCTCTTGACTAGGAATGAAAAGAATGCATTCCAAATATTCCAGAATGAATAAAGAAACAAGAAAAAAGTTTATCCGGAATATTCCATTGAATAAAGAAACGCAAAAATGGTATTCCGAATATTCCGAATATCCAGAATGAATAAAGAAACACACCCACAATGGCGGCTGTGGTAAGTGAAGGCCAGTGCGGGCATCCGGGTGCGGGCATCCGGTTTAGCTTAGCTTGTAGGCAAAAACGCACTACCTTGCTGAGTGGACTCTCTGGTTCTACTCTGTGTTGCTAAGCACACAATTTTTATATTTTTTTCACCAAATGTTTTCCAAATTCATATTGCATATGCTGATGTTTTCGATCTGTCAAAATTGTTGTCTGTGTGAAAATGGGGGCGTTCACGGGACCTATCTTCGAAAATCTTAACTCAAGATTCTGTGTCACTTTTCCTTGTAAAAAGTTGCAGATTTTCAGATGACAATTTAGACGACATAGATTTTCAGATTTTCGAATATAGACTTTCAGATGGAAAACTTGGCTGATTTTGAACTTAAGATTTTACTTGTCAAAACAAGGAAAACAACATGAATGTCAATCGAACTTTACTCGGTCTCGGTATCTTTGGGTTAGTTTTTTGTTCCACAAGTTTTCTCTTATTTGCTGTATTGAAATTGATTATTATTGATGTTTGGATATTCTGTTTTGTAAATTAATTTTAATAGTGAGTTTATCAACAAAGAAAAGTTTCTTTTTTGCCTTGCTTTGTCAGTATTATTTTCTAATGCTTAAAATGTTACTGCTACAGCAAAAACCAACAATCATATTTAAGGAATATTAGGAAAATAACAAGAACAATATTTATAACAACAATTTTGAATGAAGCTTTCTGTCTTTTACAGTAAAATTTCCAAAACAATAAAAAAACGTGAACTTTTTCAAATTGATTTCAATCCAACAATAGTTCCCGGTATAATTAGTTTGTAAATAAAATGACACTACCCTGCCGAAGTTGCCTACTCTGTGGCCAGGCCTTAAATAAATTATATTTCAGTTCAGTTTGTTTTCCGGTGCTTAAAGAAAACGGTAGTTTAGATCTGTCAATTTTCTACACAGAATTTGTCGTACATTTTGCAAAAAATTATCTGGTTTTCGTTTGTAATATCGTCGCTGCTCTTGTGTGTATTATTTTGTTTCCTTGATAAGAAATAATATTCAATTTTCTCCATCCATTACACCACCTCGTGTTCCAGATGTGTAAATTTTAATAGAAATTTCGCTTTGCTTGATATCAATTAACTAGTGCAGTTACATAAAAAGTTCTTTACCTTCAATACGCCTTCTCTGTGTGATAAAAAAGCCCCTTTCTTCATTTTTCTTCTTATGAATATAAAAAGCTCAAGCTAAATGTGTGTTTTTAAAGTTTAGTTCATGTGTTTTTAGTGCATTCATAGTGAATAAGTTCGTTTTGGAACTTTTGGTTAGTATTCGATGTGTTCTCCAACGAAATTTGCGTGCTCAGATAAACCAGAAAATTTATTGAAAATATTCAAAACGAAAGGTAAGTTTCTTTAGTAAGTAACCAGCTTCATATAACCTTTTCTTAGTCATAAGTTCAAATAACATTCAACTTCTAAAATTGTTTTTGACATTGAACATGGTTAGTTTCCTACGTATGTGATTGTCTTAAGGTATCAGTATCAAATCGTTTCATGGAAACTTTCGTGATTTACGGACGCCCACATCCCATTGCAACTGCAGAAATTTGATCCTTTTTTGTTTACATTTACTTATTCCAGAAAAAAAAACAATCCACCTATAAATAGAAGCTATGTGCTTAATGCTTATTCTAATGTCCAAATAGGTATCTTCATAAACAAACGTTACTAAAACGTTCAGATAAAGAAGGAGTTGGGAGAAGTAGTCGAATTAAATCGAAATGGTTACATTCAAAAAGTTGAATTGCATTTTTTTCCAAACCTATAACATTAGGTTTGTTCGTTGAACTTTCCCCAGGGTTGACCCAGGTTTTCTTGACAACCCTATGAGTTGTCAAAAAAATCTGGGTTTTCCACTCCTCAAAAAACGCTTAACCACAAATCACCACACATCCCTGTCATTAAAAAAAAAAATACATGCCATTTGACAGCCCTCAAATCGCCACAGCAAAAAGCTAGGGCGAGTCTGGGGAAAACCTATGGCAAACCTGTGGCTCAAAAAACACTTAATTTGACATTCAGGGTGAATTTAGGTTTCTCAAAAAACGCTTTGTGGCGACACTAGTGCAACCCCAGGGCTTCAACGAACAGACCTATTGATCTTAACCTGTGTGCTTAAACTTCTCTCTCATCAAAATGAATGATTCACATATCAAATAAATTTGAAACGATGATGACAAAACGAATGTAGTAAAAATGGTTCTTGATTTACAAAAAATTCCACTACATACTTTTCATAACAGGCCTTCGTCAACAGGTATTTCGTTTTTCCATGTAATTGAACTAAAACGTAAAACTCATATCCATCCATTGGTGACCTATTTAACCTACAGGACTTGCATTCGATACTCTGTAAAATACGCCAATTAATCCGAATGTTCGCATTTTGGTTGGCAAAACTCACAAATGTCCGGTTGGTCTACTCCGTTTTCTACAGGAAACAAACTTTTACTTCCAGTTTGAATATTTTTGAGCAGCAATTTAAAACAACCGGCAGATTAAGATGATAACATTAACCCAGCTGCTAAGCAGAATGGTCCTATTCAACATGGATCATGTTCAACATTGGCGTCCTCTGGACCAAATTAAGTTTGCCATATGTTTAATCTAATAAAACTGCAGCTAAAGTGTATGGAGGCTATACAGGGTTTTTAAAGGCAGAGAAAGAGATCAGTTGGAAAGAGACACGTACCACCTGATATGGTTGGAAGAAACAATCCCCGATGAGTGTAACCTTAGTATATGTCCGATCCCGAAAATGAAAGCATCCCAACTGCGCCGATTATCCGTAACGTCGCATATAAGATCTTTTCTGCTTTAATTTGTAAACGGCGGAAGCCCCACATCAATGATGTAATCCCTTCGAGATTAAGTTATTTCTGACGCCGTTTTATTTGTTAAGAACAAGTAATGCTAGAAGGGTATTGTAACGAAGGAGAAGAATCACCGGATCAACTCCTAGGAGACTACGAAGCTCTCAAACACTAAACACAAAAATTGTTTAGGATTATACTACATACTTAAAGAAAGAGAACTAAAATCCCAAAACGTGTAGCCCAGATCCTTAATTTCGATGAAGTATTATAATTAAGGAATATCACCCAAGAAGCACGGAGCACAATTGATCTATAAGGTCGAAGTGCAACACACAACCTCAAACCATTAAAAATAAATAAATAGGGTGGCGCAACAGAGCGAAGAGCCCCTGGGCCTAGCGCATTTCTCACAACCATGCCTTGTGAGGGAATGGAGGGGACCTACAATTTTTCGCCGGTTCCGAACGGCTAATTGAGAATGCGCTTTTCATGACAATGAATTTACTAACGGAGGACTTGCCAATTCCGAAAGGCGATACCCCGTGGAAAAACATTTTTGCATTTTGCCTCTGCTGGGATTCGAACCTCGAACCTCTGGGTTAGCAGGTGGACATGCTAACCATTACGCCACGGGTACCTCAAACCATTAGTTTATTCCTAAAACGTGAAAAAGTTAAGCAAGCTTTGTAGAGCACACACAACTTTCTCCTTATAAACAAAAAAGAATGGAATTATCTATATAAATAAATGAAACTTTTCTCATCAAACAACCAAAGAATACAAATAAGCGAATTAATTGTAATGCTGATTTGAAGCGTCTTGTTCTTGACTAACATCATCGGAATTTGTCTGAAAAGTCTCAGTATTCGTTTGTCATTATTTTTAACCGGGCTTTGATGGTCCCTGGATACGAAAATGAATAAATTAATAGAGTGGCATAACAGAGCGAAGGCTTCTTTCTGAGGAATGTAGGGGACCAACAGTTGTTTTCGGAACGGCTTAGTTCCCTAGCATCTGGGTCATCCCATCATTTCATTGCGAGTTCTAAAAAGCTAAGTGAATAAAAACTTAAATATCACATAGTTTGGGGTTTATAAAATAGGCGATTCTTAAGCTTTAAAAAATAAAGTAGGTATAGATAACTTCTAAAGGAAAAAAAACTAAATTTTATCGTGAAAGGAAGACAAGTGCGTGAGTGGAGTTTATTTTTGATTTTATTCTCAGATGTACATTTTAAGAAATATCATAAATTCTAGATATGATTGTGTTTACAATAATAAATTATTCAAAAAACAAAAGAGAATTAAAAGCGTTAAGATAAAGTAAGAAAATCAAACAAAAAAAAATTCACTTTGTGCAAAAAAATTGTTATAAAAGTTCGTCAGAATGTTTAACACGCATTATTGAAACCATCATCCTTAAAAAGGAAAAAAAGTACGTCCGACTCTAGCTTACAACTATTCATCACTGGAGAGTTTGGCATTCAAACAGTTCTTTGTCGCTTTGTCGCGCTTCTGAAAATTAACCAAATTAAAATTGAATCTTCAAATAAACACAAACATTTGTGTGTTCTTTTCAAAAACAAGTTAAAAAATACATCTTTTTGTTTGTTATCATACTGCTTTTACTTAAGTATGTATATTTCACAATTAAGTGTAGGTGGAATGAATTTGCTTACACGAGCATGTCGTAGTCCGGAGTATTAGTACGGCGAGTTTTGATAAATTTAGAATGAGTCTCGCCATCTAAGTAAAATCCCTTAACAGCAGCATCCTCAATCATAGTATCACGCCATTTGATCTAAAATTTAAAAAAAATAGATAAATGCTTCGAAACAAAAGAGAAAAACCAATCTCACTAGGTTCTTGAATCTTTCCTGATCCATCTCGTACTTATCGCCAAGTAGATATTTTAACATCTCTGCACGTTCACACCAAGGCCAGATCATGTAATCAACCCAACCAGGCTTATCACCACCAAAATAGGTTGTATTACGATTACCAAGCTCCTTTTCGAAGATATCAAGTCCTTGGGAGATTTCTGTTAGAGAACCAGGAGAATTTTCAGGTCCATTAAGGATAACTTTGTGTAGGGCTCCAGTAACAGGACTAAAGCGTTCCACGAGAATCTTATCGTTTGCCTTCTTAAGGGGATCTTTTGGAAGCAGCTGATTTTGCGGATACTTTTCATCCAAGTACTCACAGATAATAAGTGATTCAATTAAAATAGGGTGGCCTTTTTCTTTGACCAACTCAAGAGCTGGCACCTTTCCCAAAGGATTCTTCTCCGTAAGCCATTCGGGTTTTTCGGTGAGATTGATGAAGATTGTATGATATGGAATGTTCTTAGCATCCAGCACTAAGTGGACACGATGAGCAAAAGGACAGAAGCGCATTGAGTAGAGGCGCAATTGCCCATCATCGGGAAGTTTTGGACATGTTGATCCTAAGGTAAAAGAAGATAAAAAGGAAACATAAAAAAGACAGCTATGCAAAGATGTCTCAAAGACACTTCGATAATGAAGTTAGGCCCCACCCTGAATAACTTACTTAAACGATTCTAATTTGTAACATTTGTTGTCATTGTCAGCGTAGACGTTAGTATCTACAAAAATGTTCCCTTTAACAGCCTCATTAGCACACAACGGAGAAAAAATGCTATGAAACTGAAAGTTGGAGTTCTAGAGAACACAACTAAAATCAATCAGCTACATTCAATGGAGGCTGTGGCGACATTGTAAAAGATACACTGTATCATATTGATTGAGGTTGCAAAGCGATTAGTAAATAGTCATGGTGAAAGATTGTTATTCAAAAAAAAAAAAAAATAATTTTTAGTTAAGTGTTGTCAACCGAACAGAGGTGTTTGTTATTAATTATTTCTGGTGAATTACAGGTTATTACAGAGGCTAACCACATACATACATACATAATTAGTTTTTAAGACAACAGCTCGAAAATGCATATATGAAAAATGGTAGAACGATATTAGGTACACAATTTAAAGCCTTTTGCAACCGGCTTACATTGGGTAACTTATTAGATTTGACCTTTCTAATTACTATACGATACCAACCATCACTTTACCGCTTTACCCTGTGAGTAAAGAAGCAAGTCTTTCAATTACAAAATGTTTAAGCGGATACCATGTTCAACAAAATCTTCTTGAGTGTACAAAGTACAAGAGTAGAAACACACCCATACCGCAGCAACGAATCAGTAAATAGCTTCAACAGATGACGTCAAATGCCAAAAATAAAAACTTTTACAAGGGAAACGAATTAAACAATCCAAAGCCAAACATGCATGTTGGAATCTGCGGCACAGAAATTCCATGTGGCTCTTTCATGTCTTTTACGAATAAATGAATAATCACTTGGAAAAGAATTGTATGTACTTATTAAAATAGCATCGGAGACTTGATTTTATTGATTTTTAAATTCGTTCATTAACCTTTTCTATGACGGAACTGCATTATACCTACTTGAAGATATTTCACATGACATACATAAATCGTAATGTATGTAGGTGTATATCTTCACTGTGCTTACCTTTAGTTAAATGTTTTCCGGCACTCATTTTATTTAGTTTTTATAATGTGCGTTTGTAAGAATTGATTGTTAGAGTTGAAAAATTATATCGGATTCTTTGAAAGGCGTTGCACTTGCACTTTTTTACTTGAAAATTTGTAGACTGAAAAGTTCTCTATCTTATCTTACCGCAACTGACAGTTGTTGACAGGAAAATAACAAGTTCTGCAAAAACCGGATTTTTTGAGAGGTGTTTTGACACTTGTAGCTTCGTATGCTTTTTGAATGAAAGCTTTTAAAATGGATGTGTTCGTTCACTTTGCTGAGCTTTTCATCTATCTTTCAAAGTATGATAAATAGATGGCGTACTTTTGTTGAAAGACTTAGGTACAGTGCCCCTGTTCTGTAACTATTGCCTCGATAAAAGACGGCGATAAACAGTAGAAAATGGAGCGAAATTCTATGAATTTGGTAGGATTTCGTTCCATTTTCCACCGTTTATCGCCTGCTTAAATCGGGGCGATATTTACAGAACAGGGGCACTTCCGTAACGTTTTAGACGACTACCGTTCAATCGTCTATCGTCGAGATTGCATCGTCAAATGATTTTTTCCATGAAATTTCGTTTTCAGTAGCTAACACTGCAGCTACACAATCAAGATATGGTAAGCCATCAGCCTACATATACACTACGTCAAATTCCTGTTCGTGTTTCGGCTGTGACGTAGGCGGCTTACAATTTGCCAGGCAAAAATGGCTTTCAATCGACATGTCATTATATATTTTCAAAATGGCACCCACAAGAAATTTGAAATTCAAAGTATTTTTCCAGGCACTCTTTCTCTTTTTGAGGGTATTTAACGAAGCTGTCAATTTCATGGCTACTGAAACTGCTTCTCGGGTGGCTTTCAATATTCCATTCCAGTTGGGTTTCAATTTCGAAAAGTTTGGTTGTGTATGTAAGAAAGTTCCAATGTATTGTAAATGGTTTACCATATTTTGATCGTGTGCCCCGGGGTAATGGAAAGCTATTTTACTATTGTCTTATAAACATTGGTAACTTTGTAAGTAGAGCCGTTTCATATGAAAACGGTCAATGCAAAATGTTGCTACACTCCCGATTTTGTTCAAATTTTGTGGAAATGATACGAAATAATCAAAAGATTTTGATTATTAATGTTTTCTCAATCCTCCAACCCTAATCAAAGTTACTAAAAATTGCGATCAAAACGATTAATGCTGGATTTACATGCATCTGCTACTGCAGAAGTGCAGAAAAGTAAATCGAGACGGATGAAGATTATAAAGAACAAATAAATAAAGAACGATTATATACAGCTGCGGTCAAAATAATAGTAGTATAGAGCTTAAGAAACAACAAAATTGAAAAAAAAACTTATCCGTCAATTCTAATTTAAAAAACCGATAACGTGGTTTTCAAAGTGGGGTTTTAAGCTTTTATTTACAAAAAAAAAAAACACTAGTTTAATATTATTATGCGATAGTTGCAATTTTATTGAAGAGATGTTGAAATTCAGCGGTCAAAAAAATAGTAGTGATGGGAATATCTACAGTCACTCACACTCAAAGTGGGACACCTACGAAATAAAATCTTCAACAAACTTCTTTACGAAAAAAATGCAGAGTTGGTCACTTTTTGAAATAATTGTTATTTTTATTGCTTAATATTGACCTCAAATTATTATAAAATAAAAAAAAATATCAAAAAACAACCCCGATTTGTTTAAAAAAAAAGCTGAAAATAATCTGCCTAGTATTTTTTTTTAATGCAGGTCACACTCAAAGTGGGACACCTGCTGTTTTCTAAGAAAACTAACTGTAATTGCCACGTTATCTAGTTATTTAGTTGCAGTATTTGAAGAGCTTTCATTGTGATAGCATTACAAAAAAAAATTGAAATGTCAAGGCAAACAACCTTTAAAGAAAGGCAAATTGTGATTTTCAATTACCAAAAAAGAAAATCCGTTCGCAAAATAAGTGAAGTTGTTAAAAAAGTAAATCTACGGTGTTTAGTGTAATAAAACGGTTTCGGGAAGGTCGAATAGAAAATAAACCAAAAAGTTTTGAAAGCACAAAAAAAAATTGACTTAAATCACGTAAAATAGTGAAAAAAATATATAAAATTAAATATTCCGAGGGCTTCAAGCGAAAATCTAAAAACGTCATTTTTTTGCACTTGCTAAAACATATAAACGCTAAAAATTTAATCAAAATCGTTGGAGCCGTTTTTTAAAAAAACGGTTTTTTATTTTTTATTTTTTTTTTTAAACTAGGCTTTAAGAATTCAAGCAAACAAGTTTGAAGATCTTATTGAAGGATGTATTGACAAAATTTTTTAAATAAATCAAATACATATACGGTTTTGAAAATATTCGAAGAAGTAGAAGAAGTCTGTAGGCTGCCTCACAGAGCCTAACTGCAAATTTTGAAGAAAATCGGTAAAGCAGTTCAGGCTGTAGATCCATATACAGACAGACGGACATACAGACAGACAGACAGACAGACAGACAGACAGACAGAATTGTAGGACCCACTTTTTTCGTATTCTCTATCATCGTAATGTCATGTTTAATTGTCATCTCAAAATTTTTTTTCTGCACGAATGCAAAACTTGCCTTATAGTACCTATAATCGCAAGTAAAAATGTTAAAGGACACTAAAAATGTTGACTTAAGGGCAGAAAGAGTTCGCTGGTTTGTTAGGAGAAACGAATTGAGTGGCTGAGTTGCGCGCAAAAAGCCGTTAATATCAGAAAAGAATAGTCGTTTAAGAATGCATCAGAATCAAAAAGATTAATTTTGGGTTTCGTCCGCAAAAAGGACTTTTAATGAATTGAGTGGATTATGATTGAAGTTGGAGAACAAAATGCGACTTACCTTTGACCAGAAACTAATATCCTTTGTCACATTTTCTTTGACAAATTGCATTCTTAAACAACGATTTTTTTCTGATATTTCTTTGGCGAATTGCATTCTTAAACGACTATTCTTTTCTGATATTAACGGCTTTTTGCGCGCAACTCAGCCACTCAATTCGTTTCTCTTCTTTCTGCCCTTAAGTCAACATTTTTAGTGTCCTTTAACATTTTTTTAAAGGCCAATGGCGGACAGCAAGGAATCACTTTATTTTTCTTAAAAGAAATCGCACATCTCTATCGCAAATTTTTTTTTGTGCTTTCAAAACTTTTTGGTTTATTTTCTATTCGACCTTCCCGAAACCGTTTTATTACACTAAACACCGTAGATTTACTTTTTTAACAACATCACTTATTTTGCGAACGGATTTTCTTTTTTGGTAATTGAAAATCACAATTTGCCTTTCTTCAAAGGTTGTTTGCCTTGACATTTCAATTTTTTTCTTGTAATGCTATCACAATGAAAGCTCTTCAAATACTGCAACTAAATAATTAGATAACGTGGCAATTACAGTTAGTTTTCTTAGAAAACAGCAGGTGTCCCACTTTGAGTGTGACCTGCATTAAAAAAAAAATACTAGGCAGATTATTTTCAGCTTTTTTTTTAAACAAATCGGGGTTGTTTTTTGATATTTTTTTTTTATTTCATAATAATTTGAGGTCAATATTAAGCAATAAAAATAACAATTATTTCAAAAAGTGACCAACTCTGCATTTTTTTCGTAAAGAAGTTTATTGAAGATTTTATTTCGTAGGTGTCCCACTTTGAGTGTGAGTGACTGTACCTTGAAATGTTACGAAATCGAAAAATTAGGTCAACATTTTTATTACAATATGTGGCTGAGTGTTCGTACCTTTAATTATTCTTTAGTTGCATGTCCCTTGTTAGCTATAACAGCATTACAAAGACGTTGAATAGAGTTTATCAGGTTTCCACACCTTCCTGTGCTTATCGAACTCCATGATTGCTGTAACGCTTGCCAAAGGACTGTGTTGTTGCTTGGTTTACATCTAGAAGCAAATTTTTTTACAGCGCTCCATAGGTTTTCGATGGGATTAAGGTACGAAGACTGGGTGGGCCACTCCATCAGGCGCGGATCTAGAATTTTTTTCCGGAGGGGGTCAGCATAAAAAAAACAAATATGTATAACAAAAATAAACTGTTGTTTATATTAAATTTTAAATTGTTTATATAAAAAATGTACTTTTAAAAGTAAGAAATGTCTTAGCCAATAAATTTTTTTCTGAAACGTTTCCTCGTGTGTTTTCAAATGGCTTCGCGCCATTTATGGCATCGTGCCTAACTTAACATCAGTTTGCAATCAAAACATTGAAAGCAAAATAGTCCATTGTTGATTTCAGTGTCGTTGAAATTTCATGACCCCTGTGGCCCCCCTCTTGAATCCGCGCCTGCACTCCATCACATCTACTTTACTTTTCTGAAACCAAACCACTGAAATTGTCGTTCAGTAAGAAGCACTGAAAGACAATTTCAGTGGCATTTCATCATCAGTATACGGTAGCATTACTTCCTGCATTATCCTAACATAGAGATGCTGATCCATAATGCCTTCAATCCGCTTTATGGGTCCAACTCCGTAGAAGAAAAAACATGCCCATACCGTTATGATTGTAAAGTTTGGATTATATTCGGTGTTTGGAGGTCTTCTTACTTATTGACGACATCCTTTTCCACCATATAAAACAATTAAAGTGTAACGGGGTTTCACTATCAACGCAATGCAAGGTGGAAAAATACCAATCTGTGCAATGCTTTTACTCACACTACTATTATTTTGACCGCTACTGTATGTAGGTACTATAAGGCAAGTCTTACAAGCGTGCAGAAAAAAAATTTTGAGGTAACAATTAAACATGACATTACGATGATAGAGAAAAAGTGGGTCCTGTAATTCTGTCTGTCTGTCTGGGTCTGTATATGGATCTTAAGCCTGATCCATTGAACCGATTTTCTTAAAAATGCAGTTAAGGTCTGTGAGGGGTTTTTAGAATTGAGTCTCTAGGTCTTGAAATAACGGTAACTGCCATATAATAATACTTATTTTTCTCGAAAACGGCTCCAAAGATTTCGATGAAATTTTGTATGAAGCATTAATTTTAGATTGTGCTTCTTATGATGTAACAAAATTTTTTGGAAATAGCCTAAAAACGGTACCTCCCATAGTACCTTTTTTTTCAAAACCTACTTTCTCGTTAATATGAAGGATAAATTTTAGATTGTGTTTCTTATGATGTAAGAAATTTTTTGGAAAAAGCTTAAAAACGGTACCTCCTATAGTACAGTTTTTTTCAAAACCGATTTTCTCGTTAATGACTAGCAACATCTTGACTAAATTTTGGATTTAAAAAGAAGTAAACTGTTAAAGAAAGGATATCAACATTAAAAAAATTTAGTTTTGGAAATTTTTATAAATCTTTAAAAAAAATTTTGGTTTTTGGAAATTACTTCAAAACTATAACTTTGATTTATTTCAAATTTTTTATCAAAATAACTTCTTGCATGATCTAGAACTTTGCATACTTGACTTTTTAAAAACGGCTTTTCAAAAAAAGTGAAAAATAAAAAACCGTTTTTTGAAAAATGGGTGCAACGATTTTGATTAAATATCCATTATGCATTTGTATTAGCAATTGCAAAAGAAAGGCGTTTTTAGATATTTGCTTGAAACCAAAACTAAACAAAAATCCTCAACCATCAGTTTGTTTTGAATTTTTCGAGGGCTACACACTTCAAACTCAACACCATCACTAAATAATTTAATCTAAACGCGATAATTTGTTCATGACGTCAAAACTACGGCACCGCCGAGCCGCGTGGTGCATGATAGAAAAACAAGAAAATAAAAAAAATTTACTGAATCAAAAGAATAAACAGTTATCTCTTATCTCGTCTAATTTTTACCAAAACAAAAACTTAAGTAAATAATAAATCTGTGGCAAACATAAAAACATAAACACATATTAATTCTTTTTGACTTTTTTTGAATCGCTCTTGATTGCTTTGTTTCCGATGAGTTTTCTCAACGCAAACAAAACCATTTTCGCTGTTAAATAAACCACCAGCAGCATAGCCACAAAAATGAATAAAACACAATCTAGTGAATTCGATTGGAAAAAGTTTAGCTTCTGTGCAGGTGATCTGAGATGATAGGGATTTGGGTTGCGCAGCATGTATTCCACCCACCAAACTGCTGTATCCAATGGTCTGGCCGGCCTATCGCTGTATTGTGCTGATTTAATTTTTGCATTCTCGCGCATTTGTCGATTTTCTGTGACTGTTTTTATTGCTTCAACAATATCCTTTGTTGTCATGGTCAAGAAATCGAGCTTAACGGCAATACCGAACTCCATTGATTGGCGTAAGTTCTGAAAAAAAAGAAGACAATCCAGTAAATGTACTCATGCTACACGTTTTTCAAATACTTACCCTGTGTTGATCGGCAAAAAGTGGAACACCGACCATGGGAACCCCACGCCAAGTAGCCTCATGTGAACTAAGACCACCACAGTGAGTGACGAAAGCTTTGAGATTTGGGTGAGCTGAAGATCGAACAAATAGAAAACATTGAATGACTTAGACTGAACCAGTACTAATTAAGTATATCAGTAAAATTACCTAGAACATCTCTTTGTGAGAAGAAAGTTTGTACAAGAACATTCTTTGGTAGTTTCTCCTTCAAATACTTGACATCAAACTTCCACATGAAATTGTATTGTGGGATAGCTGCCATTGCACCAACGATAGTGCGAACTCGTTCTTCAGAAAAGTCTTGTGGTTTCATGTTCGTTCCAAAGGAAATGAAAACCGCTCCGTTCTTGGATTTGTTCATAAATTCGTCCTGGTCCTTTGGCAAAGGTTTTGGATCGAGAATCTGCATTCCACCAACTTCAATGACATTCGGAGGCAGTGGATCGACATAATTTGTAGCAGGATGCGAATTAACAAGAGCAATGGCGGTATGTTTAGAAAGATCTCCCAAATATGGCATATCTTTGAAAAAATATGTCCGTGCCATTGCATCTAGTTGTGGGATAATCACCGATCGGCGATACCTTAAAAAAAATTTACATAATCAAATAATTATTGTCAATTACTACATCTACAGTTTGCATGAGTGTCTATCTCTCTGTTAGGTTTGATAAAAATGGGTTAGAGTTTTCAGGTAACGTATAAGGTACTTACCCAAGATCAAAGGCAAAAACAAGCGTGTTTTCAAGTCGCTCCCAAAAGTTCATTTCAGTTCTGAATGTGGTGGAATGGAAAGGTATATAGGCGGGGAAGTAGTGGTTCGACAAAAAGTCCAATGTATTCGGTGGATTATGGAAAGCACTTATGCCTATCAACGGTGGATATTTGAACTTGTGAATAAACCCCAACACAGTGGGTCCCATTGTGTAATCATGAATTACTAAGTCAAATTTAAAGTTGTCTGGATAGTTTAGTAGAGTGACTATTCCTTTTGACTTGAGGATATATTCTCCAAATGTCACTATGGCATCATTAAGTAATTTTATGAATTTGAAACTGCCAATTCCAATGAACTCATTGACATCAAATTTGACATCCTCTTTGTAATGCGAATAGGCCTCCTCTAAGTGAATGTAATGTAAATTTGGAGGGAGTTTTTCATTTGGTTTTGGTATATCCGCCGATAGTACAGTAACATTGTGACCAAGTTCAGCGAGTCTGGTCATAAGGACACTATTCCTGTTGAAAAAGGTGAAGTAGCGTAAAGTAAAGCAATGTCAGCGGTAGGTATACTACAAATTATGTTACCAAACGTGATGGCTTGGAGATGCAACAGGCATCAACCCTAAGATGTTGGCTCCATACACAGTATTTACCGAGAAAAGTACAAACAAAGTATACACAAAAATCATGGTTGAGCAGTGAGCACCGAATACTACGTCCTCTAACTTAGCAATCTACACTGAAACTAAAAAACATGATCAGACAAGTTTTTATTTATAAGAGTATACGAAGCACTTCATAGCAAGAATTATGAAATTGTTGAAATGCGGATAATCAGAAAATAATAAAGTGTGATAATACATACTTCAAAGATTACATTGCCGGGCGCAAAAAATTCAATGTAGTGTTCTGTTCCAATGAAAGAATAGGAATACAGTAAATCAATTATATGGGACCATTTCGGAATTGAAAGATCGTTTAATTTTCCAAGCAATAGATCGATTGGCCGTGATTCTTATTTTACAGGTGCCCATTCTTTGTCGTCAAATGAGGTCCGCCATGCATAGCTCAGTTGTTGTCATCATGATTTACTGACAAGTGGAATTAAATTTTTCTTTTTTTTTCACTATTTTGTTTTAACAAAAGCTATAAAATTTGATAACTTATATAAAGCCCAAGTGTTTTTATGCTCATTTTTTTTTTTTTTGTGAAAAGACAGGTAGCTAGTTAAGCTAGTACTAGTTTCTCTCGATGATTATACCCCTAGAGCCTAGATCAAAAGTTAAAGATTAAATTACAATTTTTTTATTTGTTGGCGTAACGAGTAGTGTTCGTTTATTGAAAAATTTACATACAATAAAGTAACATTTGAACAACAATACCCTAAATTTGCATTGCAAAATATTCTAATTGCGCCTCAGGATGCGCCTCGAAAAAAAGTTGGTTTGCGGTGTGCAGTGCACCATAACCCGCAACAGAATCATCTGAAACACAAAAATCAAAATGCATTCGAAATTTCAAAGCGATTGGTCCAGTAGATTTTGAGATATCGTGCACACAGTCTTTACACAAATATTACAAGTTTCAGAAAAACGATTTGAAAAATATGCAGACGAGTTTGGTCGTTTAGTGCTCATTACTCATAAGTTTGGGAACTCCATGCCTCGAATATAAGTGGCAAGACAAGGAATTTATTCGGGGTATAAAACCCGCCTAGGTATAAAACCCGGCATGGATCAATAGAAGCTTAAATACTCATAACTTCGTCAATTTTACTCCGATCGACTTGAAATTTTAACTCAATATTTATTTGTTTATTTATTTATTTATTTATTTATTCATCAAGCAGACTATATAAAAGGTTTCTAATATATATTCTTATAGACTAATTGAGAAGATGAATCTGTATGCTTTGGTTTATAATTAGATAAATACTTACGGACTAACCACCAGGATAAAGAATAATTAATTGATACATCACATTTTAAATAAGTCACGACTAATATTATTTAGAAAGTCAATATGACTGCTTACTAGATTTGCTTGTTTCAAGCACCGTGTTATCGGTTCATTGAGTCCATAGTTTACTCTATGAAAAGGTTCAAAAAATAATCTATGTACTCGCAGCCCTCTTATAGGAGCATTTATTTTTACCAACGAAAGTAGAAAGGAGCAATCAATTCGATAAGCAAGAATATCGCGAATAAAAACTATCTCAAAGTATCGTCTTCGAGTTTTAAGTTGTTGAAGTTCAAGAAGGTTACATCTTGTACCATAAGAAGGCATTCGAATATTCCAATTAAGCCTATATATTGCTGTTCTAGTTAAACGTTTTTCGATGCTTTCAACTCGATTAGAATGTACAGCATAGTATGGGTTCCATACCACACAACCATATTCTAGTACGGGCCTAACATAGCAGTAATATAACGCCTTGAGAGTAATAGGATCCGAGAATTCTTTGGAATTTCGGGATATAAAACCTAGTAAAGAGTTAGCTTTAGCTACAATAAAGTCGATATGCAAAGAAAAAGTTAGTTTGGAATCAAAGATGACTCATAAAACCTTTTTTTTGGAAACCATTTGAAGATTGATTCCGTTTATTGAATAGGTAAAATCTGACAATTCAAAGCCACGACGAAAGGTTATATAATCACATTTAGATACGTTAAGATGCAATTGGTGTGCAGAACACCAGCAAAGTAACCTATCTAAATCGTTTTGAAGTAGAACTCGATCAGATGCCGTTCTAATACATTTTAGTAACTTGATATCATCTGCAAACATAAGACAGAGAGACGATTCAATGGTTTGAGGGATATTATTAACAAAAAGATGAAAGAGCAAAGGTCCTAGGTGGCTTCCTTGAGGAACACCAGAGGTGACAGATATTGGAAGAGATATAGCTGAATTTAAGTTGACGTATTGGGTTCGACCTACCAGATATGATTCTAACCATAGCAGGAAGCTCGAATGAAAGCCTAATGCAGATAGTTTAGCTACTAAGATATAGTGATTAACTCTGTCAAAGGCTTTAGAGAAATCTGTGTAGATAACATCAGACTGAAAACCACACTCAAGGCCGAAATGGAGCATCCACCGCGCTTACTGCTTGCAAGTATCTACCTGTAGCCGAGCGTTTAGGTCAACAGTGGGCGTTACTGAGTCATATTAATCTACTGAAATTATTGAAACAGATTTCGAAAACCTCAGGTTCATGCATGAAAAAATAAAATAAAAAAATAAGTAGGGCGACGCAACAGAGCGAGGAGCCTCAGTACCTAGCTTATTTCTCACAACCATGCCTCGTGAAAGAGGAAAGAGGGAACCTTGTTTTAGTACAATTGAAAAATTTAATTTTCCATCCCTGGCATGAATACAAAAAAATTAAGAGTACAAATACAATACTGACTTTTCCGTTGAATTAAAACCTCATGAAAGCTCTTTTCAAGCTTTTTAAGACTATAATATGCAATAAATGCAGACGGTCTCGATCTATTATATTTTAAAAAATTCACGACTCATTTGTGCTTGCCAACATAAGAGAAAGGAAGACTTCTCTTGTATGACTCAAGGTTTTACTTTTCCTTTACTAATGTCGATTTCCTTTGAAACATTTGCATTCGACTGCAGCTGCAACTAAATATGATTTTGTTTTCGGTATTTACGAAATTAGAAAAGAGAAAATTTTTTTTTATTTTTTTTATAAAAAACAAACACCACAACAATTTCATTGTAGGCATACAATTTTTATATTTCTTCTCATAAAACGTTTTCTTAGTTCACAAATGAACACACAATAATCCTGCTTCCTTTAATATTTTTTCATGGTCCGATATTTTGGTTTGAAGTTTTCTATTTTTAAAAATTGTGTGTGTTAAAATTTGTTTGATACAAGCCATGTTTTTCAAAAGAGATCGACATTACTCCTTAAGGAATTTGAATGATCAAAACCTTGACTGCGGTCAACTGCATTGACATAAGAAAATGAAGAGCATGTACAGGACTGGGTCATATGAACTTGATTTCGTAAATAACGCTTTATACGTCTTCAGTTTCTGAACGCGATACTTTTTTAAACCTAAAGATTACAGTAACTACAAGACAAGTCTTGAAATCGTAGAGAAAACAAATTTTGAGATAAAAACATAAAACATGTCATTAAGATGAAATAGAATACGAAAAACAGGATCCTGCAATTCTGTCTGTCTATCCGTATTATGATCTATAGTCTGAACCGCTTGACCGAATTTCTTCAAAACTTGCGGTCAACCTACAAGAGGTAGTTTAAAACAGGGTTTCTAGGTCTTGAAATAACGGTAACTGCCATTCAACGTATGTATATGAAAATACTTATTTCTCACGAAAACGACTATAACGACTTCGATAAAATTTTTTGTGAGGGTTTAGTTTTGGGTTGTCTTTCTTATGATATCAAAAAACAATTTTGACGAAAGGGAGAAAGTGGGAAACTTGATCATGCGGGAGACTTAGGTTAGGTTAGGTGGAAGTGGCTGTCAGTCAATGAGTACATTGCCTAACACACTTAGGCCGCAAGGGCCCATTGTGATACCACAGAGATCAGCAAGTTAATCACCTACTGATCTCAGAAACCCGATGTAAGATTAACGAGTTGATCACTTATTAATCTTCCATTACGGTACTAGCCGGTTAATCACCTGCTAGTCGAACCACGTGTAACTTTTAATGTATTTTGAAAAACTTTTAGGGTCTATGTAAGCTAGGTCGCTAGTATCATATCGAAGAAGAATTCACCGAGATGAGCCTTCCTCCTATGAAGCAGTGCAGGGCATGAGCAAATAAGGTGTTGAACGGTCTCTTCCTCCTCCTCGTCCATGCAGCTTCTGCAGAAATCATTGGAAAACACACCAAGTCTTTTGGCGTGTCTCCCTATTAGACAGTGTCCCGTAAGAACACCTATGGTAGAACCTAGACACAGACGGTTCAGGGCCAACAAACTCTTTGATCGTTTTGAGTTCACACACGGCCAAACTTTTTTGGTTGCAAGGCATGTATTACTCTCAGTCCATCTAGTGTTAGTTATCCTTGAAGCGTCCTGTCTAAGTACACCTATGTTGTTCCATTCTGAGCGTAGGGAAGTGGTCGTGCCCTTTTTGGCTAGTTCGTCTGCCATACAGTTGCCTGGTATGTCCCTGTGCCCTGGCACCCATGAAAGGTGAATGTTAAACTGATTTGACATCTCCCTCAGAGACATCTGACAATTTTGGACCGTGATGGATTTTGTAGAGACAGAGGCAAGAGATTTAAGGGCAGCTTGGCTGTCTGAGAAGATCCGAATATCCGTGGAGGATATGACGTTTTCTTTGAGCCAGGACAGCACCTCTTTAATCGCCAGAATTTCCGCTTGGAACACACTACAATGATCGGGTAGGCGGAAGAAAAGACTGAGATTCAGTTTTTCTGAGTAGATTCCACTTCCCACACCTTCGCTGGTTTTTGAACCATCGGTTTAGAAGTGTATTGCTTCATTTTCCAAAAGAGCGCCATTTCCCAAGCTTCTCTTGATGGTTACTTGGAAATTATTGTCAAACACCAACTTGGGGGTGGTGTAGTCGGATCGATTCGGTAAGAATCTAAAGTTATCTAGAATGGTAGTGTGGCCGATTTGATTATTGGTCCACTGTGATGTAGCTCTGAGTCGAGTAGCTGAGCTAGCTGCGACTTGTTTGCTGAAGATATCTAGGTTTGTGAGATCTAGTAGTACATTGAGGGCGTCCGATGGGGTTGTCCTCAGTGCACCACTAATACACAGACTAGCCGTTCTTTGAACTTTGGCCAGCTTGTTGTAGTTGATCATCTTGTCTAGTGCGGCCCAGACTATCACCCCGTATGTGAGTATCGGTCTAATTACCGAGGTAATCAGCCAATGGGTGATTTGGGGGGAGAAACCTCATTTCCCGCCAATGGCTTTTTTACAGGAGAAGAGTGCCACGTTGGCTTTATTTACTCTTTCCTCAATATTGGTTTTCCAGGTCAGTTTTTTGTCAAAAATGAGACCTAGATATTTAGCCTGATTAAAGTACATCCCATTGTGTAATCATAAATTACTAGGTCAAACTTAAAGCTGTCTGGATAATTTAGTAGAGTGAGTATTCCTTTTGACTTGAGCATAAGTGTTTCCCATGTCACATTGAAATCATTAAATGATTTTATGCCTTCAAATTTGTTAACTCCTATGATTTCATTGATATCAAATTTTGTATCGCCCTTGTATAGCGAATAGACCTCTTCTAAGTGAATGTAATGTAGACTTGGAGGGAGTTTTTCATTTGGTTTTGGTATGTCCGCCGAGAGGACAGTCACATTATGACCAAGCTCAGCGAGTCTGGTCATGAGGACACTATTCCTGTTGAAGTGAAGTAGTGTAAAGTAAAGCGATAAACTACAAAAGATATAAACTACAAACAATATTACCAAACGTGATGGCTTGGCGATGCAACAGGCATCAGCCCTAAGATGTTGGCTCCATACACAGCATTTGCCGAGAAAAGTATAAGCCAAGCAAATACCAAATTCATGTTTCAGGAGTGGAAAGAAATTCGCGAATATGTCCTCTAACTTGACTATCTACACTGAAACTAAGCAGCATGACAAGACAAGTTCTTGCTTACGAGAACCGATAACACAAGAATCGAAATGTTGTAATCAGAAAATCATAAAAAGCGATAATACTTCCTAGACTTCATACCCGAGTGCAAAAAAACACAGAGGAGGGTTATGCCCGTTAAGTTAGCACTACCACTTCAAAAATTTCACAGTTTGTTAATTGCATTAATTGTCGTAAATTTGTCGTGAAAACAAAAATTTGTCGCTCTTCGTTTCAAAAAAAAAAAAAAAAAAAAACGATGTGTAGTGCTAACTTGACAGTCAAGTCGCGACAAAATATCTTTTTGGATACCTTGTGAACGACATATTAACGACAATTACTGGCGTACTCAGTTTTTTATTAAGAGTGGATTTGAAAATTTTAAGGGTGTAGTAGTGCTAACTTTGATCTACGACAAATTTACGACAGTTAATTGCATACTTAGTTTTTTGTTTAAGATTGATTTGACGGATTTGGGGGGTGGTAGTGCTAACTTGTCAAGTTCCATTTTGCCAGCTGTCAAGTGTGAGGATGCTTTTTGTCAAAGGCTGAGGTAAGCTCAGCGGATCCAGAGTCTTCTAAAGAAGCAGCAAAACTTTAGATTATTGAAGCTAGTTTATTTCCGATAGTATAAATAGTTTTTGGTTTAATACATTTCATACAATGTTTTACAATGTTAATTCATATTTCTATTTCGCAGTCTGTATTTATGAGGGTAGATTCCACGCCTCTCCTGGTGAAGTTTCACTCGGGGTTCGGCAGGGATGTGGTCTAGTCTGGGGTCCGTGAACCGGTTCTTGGATTGGTCCTCGTTCCAGTCGGATGAAGACTTCCTGTCCTAGATTGGTCTTGGACCACTTGGATTAGGGGGTTCTATCTGGGTGAGGTGTTTCCAGCGCTTGGGTTCGGATTATTGTTGCCTGTCTGGGTTTAGAGGCTTCCAATTCTAGTGCTCGGATTTGGAGTGGCGCTGGGCTCTTGGTATCTCTCCCGGGATAACGTAGGTTCTGTAAAGATACTTGAGAATGGGGGTTAATGGTTGCTCTGAGGTAGCAGGAGCCACTAAATTCACAACGAGGTAGCGTTGGACACTAAATTCACAACGAGGTAGCGTTGGACACTAAATTCACAACGAGGTAGCGTTGGACACTAAATTCACAACGAGGTAGCGTTGGACACTAAATTCACAACGAGGTAGCGTTGGACACTAAATTCACAACGAGGTAGCGTTGGACACTAAATTCACAACGAGGTAGCGTTGGACACTAAATTCACAACGAGGTAGCGTTGGACACTAAATTCACAACGAGTTAGCGTTGGACACTATTTACTTACCCAGTCTTGGTTTCTGGACACTGCTGTTGCGCTGCCGGTACCGGAATTCTACTATGATAACTATGATGAGTTCCTTACTTGTCCACTGCCGGGACTTGAACTCCGGAATGCTACTCTTACTTGAGTACTGGAATGAGTTCCTCACTTGTCCACTGCCGGGACTTGAACTACGGAATGCTACTCTTACTTGAGTACTAGAATGAGTTCCTCATATGTCCACTACCGGGACTTGAACTGATTTTCATGTATTTCACTGGTTCCCTTATACACCTTTTGGTAGTATGTGAATGTGAGTTGTATAGGTCAATGAAATATGACTCCACGTGGAGTCATTGGTAAGCTGTTGGTGATGTTGTTGTTATATGTTATATCACCATTATCGTTGTCTGTGTTGGTACATGCGAAATTTCCAATGCCATCGGTGATGTTGGTGGTTTATCTGGTTGTTGAAGTCTATACGCCGATAAGCCCGAAAGCCGAAACGATTGACCACTTGGAGGACAATACTTGGCGCGTTATTGCCGATACACGGCCACAAATGTTGGAAAAAGTAATCGTAAATTGGACCTCCAGATTAGACTACGTCCGAGCCAGCCGTGGCGGTCATATGCCAGTAATCATATTCAAATCATATTGGCAGAAGATTGTCTTCCGAACAAAGTAAATTTCATATCAATAAAAAAAAAGATCTTTGTTTTATTCCATTTCAAAGTTCTATACCTTAAAAAAAACACCCTTTACAAATTTACGACAGTTTATCCAATTAACGAACTGTGAAAATTTTGATGTGGTAGTGCTTACTTCACGGACAACTCACAATTGCGCCAATCATAGAGGGTAGGCCTCCTTAACGTCGCTTAAAAGATCTTGTCTGCTGTAAAATGTAAACGTCTGAAACCCCAAGTGAACAACTTAACAGGTCCTAATCAACGTGGTTTTCACATTACGGCAGATCTTGGAAAAAACCCGAGAACATAATATCGATATTCACCATCTCTTTATCGATTTCAAGGCCGTATATGACAGTATTTACAGAGACGAGCTTTACAGAGCCATGTCTAGTTTCGGCATCCCTGCAAAACACGTACGACTTTGCAGCATGACTGCTCCGTCAAGGTCGGCAAAGAACTCACCGTGTCGGTGATGTCGAAAAAGGCTTTAAGCAAGGCGACAAACTGTCATGCGATTTCTTCAACATCATACTTGAACAGATTGTAAGAAACTCAAACGTCAACACCAGTGGAACAATCTTTCAAAAGTCTGTACAATTATTCGGCTTCGCAGATGATATTGACGTAATGGGAAGAAAAAAGCGTGATGTCATAGGTGCTTTTGCGAATATTGAAACAGAAGCGGCAAAAATGGGTTTGATGGTTAATGAGGGCAAAACGAAGTACTATATGCAGTCATCAAACAAGGACACAGAACATCGACGAATTGGACAAAACGTCACACAGACATAACTTCGAGGTAGTACAGGACTTTGTCTACCTAGGATCCGCTATAGGCACGGAAAACAACATCAGTGCGGAGATCAAGCGGAGAATAACCTTTGCACACCGTAATTGAGAAACAAAACCCTCTCCAGAAAAACCAAGGTAACCTTGTATAAGACCTTGATCATCCCAGTTCTTCTTAACGGCGCGGAATCATGGACCTTATCGAAAACGGATGAGGAAACCCTTGGTCGTTTCGAAAGAAAAACTCTGCGAATGATCTTTGGTCTTTCGTATGCGAAGACAATGTGTGGAGAAGAAGATACAACAATCGCGAAGCTACGATACTTGGGCCATGTAGAGCGGATGGATCCAAACCCTCCGGCTCGATGGGTTTTCGAAAGCACATTGCAGCAAAATCGCGGAAAGGGAAGACCTCGTCTTAGGTGGCGCAATCAAGTGGAAGAAGACCCCAACTAGATAAAATGTTTATATATATATTATTTGTAAATGGAGAACACGGAGCCAATTTCTATTGGAGATGTTTATTCTATCACTGCCTCTTACAGACTAACTTAACAATTACATGATACCTACTTAAATCTATATAATCTGTGTATGTATGTTAACTGCATACTACAGTATATCTACATATATAACACTCCCTTCACCTAAGATATAAATAACATTTTATAATTTTTTTTGTCACATAGACATAACTTAATAGTTCATGTTAAACATTTGTGAGAATTATGTGAACAAAATGTTTACAAGTAATTTGGTATAATTCAGAATCTATATATATATATATATGTACATATTGTGCGTACGATAAGATAATGTCACAATAGTTCAAAATAATTAAAAATAATTCAATTAAACTTAGAAAATTGATCAAAATTATATTTATTACTTTCCCAAGTATCTTGATATCTTAATGGTTTTCTAGTGACTCTTCTAGACTTTACTCTTTGAGGTAGAATGGAAAGAAACTCATCGCTTGAATTACTACTTTCTCTTTTCCGCTTATTCCCTTTCTCTAAGTCATAACTTACAGGAGATATACTTTTTTCATTTAATATTTTCTTGTTATCAAACTGTACAACCTTTTTTACGCGTTTTCTCAATTGCCGTCCATGAACTTTACGAAAACCATTTTCGATTTTAACGATATAAACTGATTTGGATACTTTTTTGAAAATTTTGGCAGCCTTCCACCTTACCATGTTATCATTTGTTACTCGATACCAAACAGAATCATTTTTTTGAAAATATAGATTATTTTTGTTAGGAACAATTATTTCAGTACTGGTTTTAGTGATTCTACTACCTGGATTTATATTAACCGTGTTGGGTTTACTCTTTAAAATGTCCAATTTTGTTCTTGGTGCATAACTAAAAACTTTTGAAGCCGGTGCCAAGTTATCACAAGTTGTTGGTGAATTCCTATATCGGAATAAAAAATTATCCAACATAGTTTGGATTGGTAATGATTTTATTTTGGAATCTAATAAAAACTTTTTCAATGATGACTTTACAGTCTGAACAGCACGTTCCGCACTGCCATTAGACTCTGGATGGTATGGCGGTGTCTTTGTCAATCTGATATCATTGGCTAAACAAAATTGTTCAACTTCTTTTGACCCGAAAGGTGGGCCGTTGTCGGACACGATTTCCTTTGGAAGTCCGAACGTTGAAAATCATCTTCTAAACGCAGAAACAACATCAGAAGCATTAGTTTTATTCATTAATATTACCTCCATCCATTTTGAAAAGGCATCAAACATAATTAAAAATGTTTTTCTGTTAAAATAAAAGAAATCAATGTGCAGCCTTTCAAAAGGGAACGAGGTTTTTGGCCAGTTCGAAAGACCAATAGAACCATTTTTCTTTTCTAGCTGCTGACAAATCACACAACTTCGTGCAAAATTCTCGATGTCTCGGTCGATGTTCAACCACCATACGCTTCCCCTTGCTATGCTCTTCATTCGTACAATCCCTATATGACCTTCATGTAGACAACTAAGCACATATTCCAGAAAACAACAAGGGATAACGATTCTATTACCTATCAATAAACAACCATCTGTAAAACACAGCGAGACCCTTTTATTGTACATTTTTTGCAAAATGTTGTCATTGAACGAATTAGGCCAACCTAGTGTAATAAATTCAATGACTTTGGATAAGTATTTGTCCTTCAATTTTTCTCGAGCAACATCTTCTCTTTTAATAGGTAGTTCACCTGTTATGTTGAAGAAGTTAATGAGGTTACTAGAAATTTCAGTCTGCTCTTGTAACGGTTACCTAGAAAGAGCATCGGCGTTACCCATATTTGAACCCTTCCTGTATGATATTTTGTAGTCGCATTGAGATAAGGTCAACGCCCAACGTTGTAACCTTGCTGCTGTAATAGCGTTTGTACTTTTGGTACCGAAAATTATCTCAAGAGGTTTATGGTCGCTAAAAATTTGAAATTTCCTTCCGTATAAATATTTATGGAAACGTTTTACTGCAAATACAACCGCAAGAGCTTCTCGCTCTATCTGCGCGTATTTTTTTTCAGCCATCGTCAGCGAGCTGGATATAAACATAATCGGTCGCTCTTCACCGTTTTCCTCTATATGGAACAAAACTGCTCCCACTCCATACGAACTCGCATCACAAACTAAACTCAATTCCTTTTCGGGATTGTAGTGCGTTAGTACACTGCTTCCCAGAAGCCATTGTTTACTTTCCTGAAATATATTTTCACATTTTTCATCCCATACAAAACCAGTTTCCTTTCGCAGAAGATTATAAAGAGGCGACAAACGTGACGATAAGTTTGGAACAAACTTATTATAGAAGTTTAAAAGACCAATGTAGGCTCTTAGAGACGTTAAGTCCTTCGGGGCTGGAGCATTTAAAATAGCCTCAATCTTTTCCGGCTTAGGGCTAATACCTTCAGATGTTATTTTATGACCAAGATACTCCACCGACGACTGAAAGAATTTGCATTTTTCAAGCTTAACCTTGACATTAAATGTCCGGAATCTCTCTAAGACCATAAAGAGTTTTTCCCTAAAATCTACTTTATTTTTTCCTCCTATTATTATGTCATCAATATAACATTTCACATTCCTTAACCCGTGAAGTATGCTATCAGCTGTTGCTTGAAAAGTAGCTGGTGCTGATTTGACTCCATAAGGCAGTCTAGTGTAACGAAGAAGTCCCCTATCTGTTATAACTGTCATAAATTTTTGTGAGTTTTCCGACAAAGCTATTTGTTGGAAGGCACCTGCTAAATCCAAAATGCAAAAACATTCACAATCATTGAAACTTGACAAAATTTCATCCATCCTTGGTAGAGAATAATGGTCTGTTTTTACATATTTATTGACAGTCGCCTTACAGTCAATGCAGATCCTTATCGATCCATCTTTTTTCTCTACTGGTACAATTGGTGAAGCCCATTCACTGTATTTCACCGGAACTAGAATCTTCTTTTCAATAAGTCTGTCTAATTCATCGTTCACTCTATTACGAAGTCCATAAGGAACCGTGTAGGCCTTATGAAAAATTGGTATAGAGTTTTTCTCCAGAACTATCTCTGCCACATGGTTCTTTATAACAGAATCAAAATTGTTATCGAACACGTTAGGGAACTTTTTTATCAGCTCATTTTCTACACTAGTCATGCAAACACTTTTTACGGTAAAACTGTCTCTCCAGTTAGAAAACATCACATTTAACCAGTTTCTACCAAGTAGCGGAACAAAGTCTGTTTTCGATCGAATAACAAATAATTCAAGATAGTATTCACTACTATCATATAAAACACATGCTTTAAAATAACCTAAGACCGATACAGATTCACCAGTAATAACGTTAAGATTTTTCGAAAATGGTTGAAGCTCACTTGAATTTTTAAAATATTTATCATACATAAAATGCGAGATCATAGAAAAGCATGCACCTGAGTCTTTCCTACTATGAGTCCGTTGATTTTGACGTTAATTAACAAAGAATCGCTTATATTGTTTCCGTTATTGAAATGTACATTACCTAATGTAAGATGAGACAAATTATCACTAACACTATTACTAAGTTCAACATTATGTACTTTGTTATTTTTTCTATTTACTGTACTTCTGCCTCTCTTTGTTCTTTCGTCACAATAACTCGCGTAGTGGCCCCATTTTTGACATCTAAAGCATTGAATGTCTTTAAATCTTGTTGATTGCTTGCTTTTCTCTCCATAACTGGTTCTATTTTGCCTATTTCTGTTTCGACTATATGATCTTCCTCTCCTAGATCCACTGTTATCCGACCGCTCCGTTAATCTTGCAATTACATTATTTTTCATTGCGTAACCGCTGCCATTATTTGTCCCTTGCATCTCCTTAACCTCTTTCATCGTTCGCTCCATTGTCAATGCGGTCTCACATATTTCCGCAAATGACTTCTCCATAGGCAAGTCCATAAGACTTCGTTGAATCTTCTCATCTTTTTGTGACCAAATAAACTTATCGCAAAGTGCTTGGTCCAGGTATTGACCAAAATCACAACTTTCTGCTAAGATTTTAAGTTCCACCATAAAATCGCTCAGAGTTTCGTCATGTCTTAAAGAACGAGACATGAATTTATGTCTTTCTGCACGTATGTTCCTTTTTGGATTAAAATATGCAACCAAAGTTTTCGTTAATGTTTCAAATGTAAATTCTTTAACCAATTTTGGGGCAATCAATGATTTCAATATTTTATAAAGATCACTACCCGCGAAGCTAATGAAAAGAGACACTTTTATGTTTGTATCTTCGATTTGATTTAAAATAAATAGGTGTTCTAAACGTTCAATATATTGCTCGAAATCATCTTCAAGCAAAAATGGTTCTATATGACCAATAAACGATGTTTTTGCACTATTTGCCATCATTGAACTGGGCTTATTTTCACTATTTGACATTTTATTTTTTTCAAGGTCTTTTTTTTTCCTCGTCGCCAGTAAAATGTTTATATATATATTATTTGTAAATGGAGAACACGGAGCCAATTCGTATTGGAGATGTTTATTCTATCACTTCCTCTTACAGACTAACTTAACAATTACATGATACCTACTTAAATCTATATAATCTGTGTATGTATGTTAACTGCATACTACAGTATATCTACATATATAACACTAGAGTGCAAAACTGGACAGAGTTCGCCCGAAGTCGAAGTCGTTATAGAAGGATGTTGGTTGATTCCCAAGTTCACCCCGAACTGTTATTCCCACCTAAGGGGCCAATTATAGCGATCAGGAAAACGAATCAGGAAAAATTTTCAAATGGAAAAATAACTATGTTTTCGTTGCAATTGAATAACAAATGTTATACCAATCGATGGCAAATCACTCAAAGAATTTTTCGTGCCCAAAAAAGATATAATAGAACAAATATTTTGTGTTTAATTTGTATTTTTCTATTTTCCTGTTCCAATTCCATCAGGAAAATTGAAAAATACAATTTTACGGCAAAGTAATTGTTCAATTGAACATTTTCTCGACAAAAAAATTCTATAGGCTGTTAACTATTGATTAGTATAACATTTGTTATTCAATTGTAACGAAAACATAGTTATTATTCCATTTGAAAATTTTTCCTGATTCGTTTTCCTGATCGCTATAATTGGCCCTTAAGTAAGTAAGTATGTATATCGATATTATATTCCCGCGGGTTTTTTCCAAGATCTTTCTTTGTGTACTTCTGGTCTGGAACCAAATTGATAAATACCTATCAAATTGTTAACTCTCACAAATTACAACAGACAAGATCTTATACGAGACTTTAAGGAAGATTATTTCTCTATAATTGTAGCAATTGTGAGGGTTTTCCTTTTTAAGGTTCCTTAGGAAAAGGATTTTTAGGGAAAGATTCATCCCAAAGCAAGAGAAAAATGTTTGCCACAGCTAGAGTTAAAGAAGTTAGTTATAGTAATAATATTCTATCTATTATTTTCTATAGATAGGTACATACTAGATAGATAGATAATGATTTTTTATTTCCATAATTTTTTACTAAATTAATACAATATTGTAACGTGAACCCAACATTTTATACCAATTTCCTAATCGAAAAACGTTCAACCGAAAACACAACTGGCAACACTTTAATGGAATGGTATAAATGACAGGCGTTGCTTGTAACCCAGTGTGTGTGAGTGTAGAGAGACAGACAGACAGAGAGTAGACAGCAAACGTGGCGACAATGTAGAAGTTACTGGAGAGTTCTAGATGGCGTGTCATTCGATATAAATAGCCCGCCCGAGGCAACCAGAAGTTTAGTTTTGTTTATAGAGTGATAAAGTTAAGAGTAAATACAAGTGATAGTCCAAAAGTCGAGTTGAGTTCGAATAAAGTGTATATCGAAAGTAGATACTGAATAAAGTGGTAGAATTAAATTGAAAAGTAGAGTTTTATTTTTGCGAACTAAGCGCACGTTACATTGGTGTCAGAAGTGTAAATAAAACTTATTTGACTAGTAAAGTGTAAAAAAAAAAAGTAAAAAGAAAAATAATAATTATATACAGTGAAAATGGGTAAGTTGTTAGAAGAGCTCAACTGCATTGAGCTTAAAAGTGAGTTAGGTAAGCGAAATCTTTCTAGAGCGGGATCGAAAAATGAGCTCGTCCTGCGCTTGCGTAACTATTTGGAACAGCAAGGGGAAGACGTAAACACTTTTGTTTTTGAAACAGAAGTGGAAGAAGAGGAAGTAAGTGAAAATATAGATTTTTCTAGTATGATGAGACTTTTGTTAGAACAACGAAACGAGCAAAAGAAGGAACAGCAGAATGTTCTCGAACAACTTGAAGCACAAAGAAATGAGCAAAAGAAGGAACAGCAGAATGTTCTGGAACAACTTGAAGCACAACGAAACGAGCAAAAGAAGCTGATTGAAGAGCAACGAAGCGAGCAAAAGAAAGAACAGCAGAATGTTCTCGAACAACTGGAAGCACAACGAAACGAACAAAAGAAGGAACAACAGAATATTCTCGAAAGACTTGAGGCGCAACAGAATGTTTTGGAAGGTCAGAAAAACATTCTAGAAGGTAAATTGGGTAACATTGAGAAAAATGTATGTGCCCTAGACGAACGCGTTGAGGGTGTGGAGAAACAGCTTTCTGTTGTAGAGAATCGTTTCGAAATCGTAGAAACCCGATGTGATAAACAGTTCTCTGTTCTGACCAAGGAATTAGACCAGATCCGGAAAATCAAAATTCGAGAGTCTGCTGGGGATTTTGCAAAGAAAAAGGAGATGAAACCCCCAACATTTGATGGACAGTCTTCTTGGCCAGTCTACAAGAGACAATTTGAGGCAGCCGCGACAACAAATGGCTGGGATGACGAAGACAAGTACATTGCACTGACTCTTGCTCTTAGAGGACCAGCAGCTGAATTACTTCAAACAGTTCCAGCTGGTAAGAGCGGCGATTTCAGTTCTCTCGTGGCAGCTATAGATAAACGCTTTGGAGATAGCCACTTGAAAGAAGTCTTCCGAGTCCAACTCAATAACAGAGTCCAGAAAAGGGGTGAAAGTCTACAGCAGCTCCAAGCAGACGTCGAAAGACTGGTTCACCTGGCATACCCGGATGCTGGAGAAGAAATCATCAACCAGCTCGCTGTTGAGTCCTTCGTTCGTGCCATTTCCGATATACATCTTCAGAGGTCTGTGCGAACTGCTAGAACACGTACTCTTTCCGAAACTTTAGCATTCGCATTGACAATTGAAGCAGCAGAACAGGCTTCTCAGGGAGTACATCGACTTAGAGAGGCCATAGTCGAAGAATGCTCGTGCCAAAGAGCTGAAATACAAAAGAACCGGAGCGGACTAGCAAGATGTTGGAACTGCAACAAGACCGGGCACTTACAGCGTCAATGCCGACTACCACCAAACAAAGCCAGTTGTCAACATTGTGGAAGCAAGAGATCCAACCCAGAGCAAGGTAACAACAACACCAGCGTTGCCTATCAGCCCGTTTCCCATCAGGGAAACGAGTAAGAACCAACTTCGAGGGGCAGAGGCTGGTTTCTTGTATCGATGGCCCCAAAACCACCATCCAGGTCTCCCAGACCAAACGCGACAACAAAAGTCTGACTGTGGAGACTACTATTAGCGGGAACAAACATGTGGCTACCATTGACACCGGTGCCACAGCATCCATAGTACGTCGAGACCTGGTAAAGATGACGTGGCTCCATAACACCAATAGCTACCGTCTAAGAACCGCAACGGGAGAAGCAGCAAGAGTATATGGAGAAGTGTGTCTCAAGATCCGACTGGCCGATCTAGTGTTTACTCATCAATTCCTGGTGGCAGATATATGTGACGAGTGCATCATTGGAATCGACTTTATGAAACAGCACGGAGTTATTTTGGATATCGGTAATCAAGTTTTGAAATACCAAAATAAAGAAATTCCAATGACCTATTCGAATGAAAATACGTCAACACTGAGAACTGTCATCACGGAAGATCTGATTCTGCCTCCTTCTTCTGAAGTGTTCGTTTGGACAAAACTGGAAGGTGAGTTTGGAAGCCTTCGATACCTCATGGTGGAACCAGACCCAGAGTGTTCCTCCCAAAGCGTCATCATTGGGAAAACACTGGTAGCACCGAAAAACAAAATGGTCCCCGTACGATTACTGAACACCAGACCGTACGATGTAAAGTTGAAGAAAGGAGAAGTCGTTGGACGTTGCGAATCGGTTGCAGCAATTACGAAGATCACGGACGAGGCCCCGAGAAAAACGTTAACTCCGGAGGAGCTCATAACCATCAGAGCTAAGATACTGAGTTCATCCAACCTTGATCACCAACAAACAAGGATGGCTGAAAATCTCCTACAAGAGTACACTGACATCTTCGCATCGAAAAAGGGACAATATGGTAGGACACAGTTGGTGCAGCATCGCATCAACACAGGAGATGCAAGACCGATTCGTCAACCCGCAAGACGCCTTCCACTGGCCAAACAAGGTGAGGTTGAGGACATGATAACAGCAATGAAGAAGGATGGTCTTATCGAAAATTCCAAAAGTCCTTGGGCGTCACCAGTGGTGCTAGTGAAAAAGAAAGATGGAAGCACTCGTTTTTGTGTGGACTACCGAAGGCTGAATGATGTGACTAAAAAGGACAGCTATCCCCTGCCCAGAATCAGTGATACCCTGGATGCCATGGAGGGAGCACAGTGGTTCTCGACGCTGGACTTGAAGAGTGGATATTGGCAAGTTGACATCCACCCTGATGATCGGGAAAAGACGGCATTTTCTACAGGTAATGGGCTCTGGCAGTTTAAGGTTATGCCGTTTGGGCTATGCAACGCTCCGGCAACATTCGAGCGTTTGATGGAGTGTGTTCTTCAAGGACTGACGTGGAAAGCTTGCCTAGTCTACTTGGACGATGTCATTGTTTACGGGAAAACATTTGACCAACATTGTAAGAACCTTAAAGCCGTGTTTCAGAGACTTCGAGAGGCTAACCTTAAACTGAATCCAGAAAAATGTGCACTTTTCAAAACCGAAGTCAAGTATTTGGGACACATCATCTCATCCCAAGGAGTAAAGACTGATCCTGAAAAAGTTGACTCCGTCAAAAATTGGCCAACACCACAGGACAAACATCAACTCCGAAGCTTTCTGGGACTTGCCACATATTACCGACGTTTCGTTAAGAACTTCGCTGGAGTTGCAAAGAGTTTGCATCAGCTCACCGAAAAGGGGAAGCAGTTTAAATGGTCAGGTGAGTGTGAGAAATCTTTCCAGGAACTCAAATACCGCCTCTGTAACGCTCCAGTGCTGGCACATCCAACACCTGGCAAAACATTTATCGTCGACGCAGATGCAAGCAACGTTGGAATCGGGGCGGTACTATCCCAAGTGCATGATGGCGAAGAGAAAGTGGTGGCATACTACAGCAAGGTCCTATCGAAACCCGAAAGGAACTACTGCGTGACCAGGAGGGAACTGCTAGCTCTTATCTTGGCAACAAAGCACTTCCATAAGTACATCTATGGACAGAAATTCCTTCTGCGGACAGACCACGGTGCTCTGAGCTGGCTGTTGAACTTCAAAAATCCAGAAGGTCAAGTCGCAAGGTGGATAGAAAGATTGCAGACCTATGACTACCAGATCCAACACCGCAGAGGAAAGCTGCACTCAAACGCCGATGCATTATCACGAAGACCTTGCAAAGTGGATTGCAAGCATTGCAAGCGACAAGAAGACAAAGAAATCATTACCGCTCAGCGACTAAGAGCTGACCCCATAAGCGGATGGAGCAATGAGGAAGTGAGGACTGCTCAACAGGAGGATCCAGATATCGAACCCATTCTCGCATGGAAAGAAAATGAAGAGAAACCGGAATGGGGAGACATTTCTGACAGGAGTCCAGTTCTCAAAGCCTATTGGGCACAGTGGGACTCACTATATGTGCAAGAAGGTGTCCTCAGGCGAAGATGGGAATCCGCTGACGGTAAGTCATATGTGATGCAGCTGATCGTACCGCAATCGAAAGTCAGTGAAGTTCTTCAGGAGATGCACGACGGACCTTCTGGAGGCCACCTGGGAGTAAACAAAACACTGGAAAAGGTGCGACATCGGTTCTACTGGTTACATGCTAGAGATGACGTGGAGAAATGGTGCCGTCAATGTGACAAGTGTGCTGCAACCAAAGGACCTGGTAGGAAGATTCAAGGTAAGATGCATCAGTACAACGTTGGATCGCCTTTTGAGAGGATTGCAGTAGATGTGGCTGGGCCTTTTCCAGAGACCAACGCTGGAAACAAATACATTCTGGTTGTAATGGACTATTTTAGCAAGTGGCCTGAGGCGTATGCCATCCCAAATCAAGAAGCCAAAACGGTGGTCGACCAGATTGTGTTTAACTGGGTGAGTAGGTTTGGCGTGCCTATGGAACTCCATTCCGACCAAGGGAGGAACTTTGAGTCAAACATCTTCCAAGGAGTGTGCGGACTACTTGGCATTAAGAAAACGAGAACCACACCGCTTCATCCACAATCTGATGGGATGGTTGAAAGATTCAACCGGACCTTGAAAGAACACCTTACCAAGGTCGTAGGCGACTACCAAAGAGACTGGGATAGGCACGTACCGCTATTCCTGATGGCCTATAGAAGTGCAGTACATAGCTCGACAGGACAAACACCATCTGATATCCTGTTCGGGAAAACCATGCGGCTGCCCAGCGAACTTAAATTTGGATGCCCCACAGAGGAGCCACAGGACACAAACGAGTATGTGGACGACCTCAAGGAGAGACTCGCTGACATCCATAAAAGAACAAGGGAACGGATGAAAGCCTACAGCGACCGGATGAAGACACGGTACGACACAAAAGCGACAACGTCAGGATTCCAAGCAGGAGATCGTGTGTGGCTTTATAATTCTCATCGTCAAAAGGGATTGTCACCGAAACTTCAGCAAAACTGGGAAGGTCCTTATACTGTAGTCACGAGGATTAACGACGTGGTTTACCGCATCCAAAGAGGACTAAGAGGCAAGTTAAAAGTAGTTCATTGTGACAGGCTGCATCGATATAGTGGCGAGGCTGCAGATGGAATTATTCGGGACGAACAATCCTAAGGAGGGGGCAGTGTAACGTGAACCCAACATTTTATACCAATTTCCTAATCGAAAAACGTTCAACCGAAAACACAACTGGCAACACTTTAATGGAATGGTATAAATGACAGGCGTTGCTTGTAACCCAGTGTGTGTGAGTGTAGAGAGACAGACAGACAGAGAGTAGACAGCAAACGTGGCGACAATGTAGAAGTTACTGGAGAGTTCTAGATGGCGTGTCATTCGATATAAATAGCCCGCCCGAGGCAACCAGAAGTTTAGTTTTGTTTATAGAGTGATAAAGTTAAGAGTAAATACAAGTGATAGTCCAAAAGTCGAGTTGAGTTCGAATAAAGTGTATATCGAAAGTAGATACTGAATAAAGTGGTAGAATTAAATTGAAAAGTAGAGTTTTATTTTTGCGAACTAAGCGCACGTTACAATATAAAGAACATGGCTGTGCTGCCGTCTGGCTGAATGACATATTCTTTTTTTGAACATACATTTAATATAATTTTAAGAAAATCATTATAATATATAGACAAAATGGTTATGATTGCAAATGCAATTTTGAATAGAAATTCCGTTTAGTAATTTTTTTGTTTGAATTTATAGTGTACAATACAACAGTCTTTAATCAATTATTTATTTAATTTTTTCGTTTCTTAATGTTTTTAAATTTTTACCATAAGTTTTTAAATAAGGTTATTTTTTCAATTTTGAAGTGATTTGAAACACAAAAATAAATTAATTTAAGGATAATTTGTAAAATATATTTTGGATAAGATTTAAATTAGATTTATTTGTTCAATTTTGCAATGATTTGAAACATAAAACAGGCCATTTTGGAATGATTTGAAACATAAAGAATAAGAGAATATTTTAGATAACTACTCTAACTGGTGGAAAGTGAAGAACATTCGTGTTAAAAGCTGTTACGGTATAACAAAGCATGCTTACAATATTTAAAAAGTTTGAACCATCCCACGGATGAGTTCAATATATCAATAAATTGGCTAAAAGATATTTAGCTTCTTTCGAAGTATAGTCGGCGAATTTCTTGAAGGATAGAGCAAACTGCTATGAAAGGGTAACTATCTTCAAGCAAAGATGACAATTTTGAGAAAGATCAGTTCTATGAGGGATATAATTTAAGCTTAGTAACTCCACCCTAGCTCTAAAAATGGTACCTAAAGCTTCTACGGAAAGATCCTTACAAAAATAGTAAGCGTCTGTTAAGAGGTTATGATTTAAGCTTTTGTAAATATTTCTGCTCTCTGACGAAGCCGCTCTGTTTATATTTTGAATGTATATTTTTTCATCGATCTTAGCAATTAAGCCAGCAAAAATAGCATGCCAGCCATCTATGTTGTTTTCGTTGAGAGTGAAACTTGCGTTATGACATAAAGCTAGTAGATTCAGTTCCTTAATGGGCGTAGTATTCGTTTGAAGTAGCCATCTCAAAAATGATTTGTGGAGACCATTTGCTCTCCTCATAACTTTGATAAGATAATCTGTATGAACCTTTAAATTTTGGATAAAAAATTGGTGTTATACCGGATTCCACATGAATAGCATATGTAGGTGTTGCATTAGGTAACCGAAACAGTCTTTTGAAAAAATACCTTTGAACTTTTTCGAAATCCTCGAATTGTGCATAGCCAAAGACTTGTGCACCATAACACATGCATGTATTCACTGTTGTACTAAAGACACGGTATTTTGATGAAACATCAATATCTTGGTTATTAAAAAAAGATGGCCATATCATGTTTAGGGCCAACTTGGCTTCATTACTTCTTTCTTTGGCATGCTTGCTTAAATTCGAGTGGACAGTGAACAGAACTCCTAGATTTTTGAATTGGCTAACAACTTCTATTCGTTCCTGTTTTAGATACCAGTTTTCTTCAGCAAGTCTTCTTCGTTTTCTTGGTTCAAATATCATTACTTTATAGTTTTGCGGGTATTGATTTGCAAACCCCATCAAGCTTCGCAATATTCATGAAGTCGGTTGATTTGCAACTGTAAAGTGAATGCAGAATCTGTTAACGAGACTAGGTCATCAGCGTATAGTGAAGAACTTTGACAAGAGTTCCCGCAAAGATTACACCTCCTCCTCCCGCAAGATTATCGCAAACTGAATCGATAAATGAAGCGAATAAAATTGGACTGAGATTATTTTCTATATAATATAATATATTTATATAGAAAATAATAACTATGTTTTTGTTAGAATTGAATCGCAAATGTTATACATACAAAAAAGTGGTTAATCACCCAGAGAATTTTTTTTTACCAAGAAAATGTCCAATTAAAGTTATATTTTTTATTAAAATTCTTCTTTTATACTTTCCTGACGAAACCAAAATTACCATCGATTTGTATAACATTTGTTATTCAATTCCAACGAAAACGTAGTTGTCAATCTATTTGAAAAACCTATATGATAGTTGAACAGGCTTTTCCAGTTTTGAATTCAAAAACTCACTGCCACAGATGTTGATGTATTTTCTACGTTCTAACACATAGAAAGATAGAATTATTATAAAAGTATCATTAGTATCTACTAGTAAGACAAAGTTTGAAGGCAAATACCCATTCTTGCTTCACCGTCGCGTCGGTCGCTTATGAATTTCATCAGACTTCATCATAGATAACCGTTTTGTATACACTTCAGCGTATATACTATCTGGTAGATCGAAGTGATAATTTCAATGCGATAAGTCTTATTTTAAGTGCTGTTGTAAAATAAGTGAAACCCTAACAGATAACAGGCTAGACTAAGGTACTATACAAATTATACATATTTTAAAGCATAAATTTATATTTCTGGAGATTTTCTGTACAAGCCGATTGGATGCTGCCTCATGATGTCGCCATCACAAGCTGGTTTTCCAATAATCAGATATCCTAGCTTTTTGAACCGGGAAAACACATTTTCCTTCAAATAAATGATTTGAATAGACATTGGATCAGACAACGGTCAAAACAACTATTTAGTTTTTTTTAGATTAATGGTTCATCCAAACCAAAGCGATTGCTGCGTCAGTATTTTCAGCTTTCAAATTAAGTTTCCATAGCGCTATATGAGAGTGCCTACACTGAATCGACAAGAACGACGCGACGACACCGCATTTTCATACATTTGCAGTTGTCGCGACGACAGAGTTTTTGCCGTTGCCGCAATTCGAAAAAAGCTTTGGTTTGGAAGAACTTTTATACGATGCCTTCTTTCTTTTAACACTCCTGCCTGTACTTTGAGTACTCGATGCCAGGGATGTAGAATCCTTAATGGCTCCATCCTTGTTTTTATCCTTGAGAAGATAGTCAGAGACTTTAATAAAGAGTAGAGGACTCAAGATGCTTCGTTGGTGTACTCCTACTCTGAATTGCAGCTCTTCGTAGGAATGATTGATTGATAGGATTTTCCTTTCAAATGACTTGATTGAGATGGTGTTTCACAGCTCAACACGAATCATACTGCATCGGGACATCTCCGTACTGAAACTGTTCTATGTGATTGTGATGTCATGATTCAAACAATTGTTCAAAATTTTAAGAAATGCCGTGCAACTCTTGACGATGTGATGTAGTTCAATGGACTTTAGAACACACCGATGCTCAAACCTAAATAAATAAAAATAAAAAAATAAAAACAATAACCTCTTATATCTTTTAATCTTACATCGAAACAAAAACTTAAGTAATAATAGTTGCGACAGATACTTCACTTTTATCATAGCTGTAAGGTCCAAAAGCGATGACAGATAAATTAGCTTTTTTTGATTTTTCCCGAGTCTGTTTTTTTTCCGAGGAATTTTTTTAACACAAACCACACCAATTTCGCCGTTGCATAAGCCACCAGTAGAAGAACAACGAAAATGAACAAAACACAATCTAGTGAGTTTGCTTGGAAAAAGTTTAGTTTGTGTGCTGGAGATCTGAGATGATATGGATTTGGGTTGCGTAGGATGTATTCCACCCACCAAACTGCTGTATCCAATGGTCTGGCTGGTCTATCGCTGTATTGTGCTGATTTTGCTTTTGCATTCTTACGCATCTCTGGATTCTCTATGACCTTCGTAATTGCGTTCACCAGGTCCTTTGTTGTCATAGTCAAGAAATCGAGCTTAACGGCAATACCAAATTCCATTGACTGTTGTAGATTCTTAAAAAACAGAGATTTTGATGAGGAAAAAAACAAAGATTTAGATTATTTTTTAACACTTACCCTGTGCTGATCTCCGAAAAGTGGCACACCGACCATGGGAACTCCTCGCCAAGTAGCCTCATGTGAACTTAAACCCCCACAGTGAGTGACAAAAGCCTTGAGATTTGGGTGAGCTGCATAATAGAAAAAATAGAAGCTTATGAAGCTGATTGAAAGTAAACAGAAAAATACCTAGAACATCTCTTTGTGAGAAGAACGTTCGTACAAGGACATTGTTTGGTAGTTTTTCCTTCAAATACTTGACATCGAACTTCCACATGAAATTGTATTGTGGAAGAGCTGCCATTGCACCGACAATAGTGCGAACTTGTTCTTCAGAAAAATCTTGTGGCTTCATATTCGTTCCAAACGAAATGAAAACCGCTCCGTTCCTGGATTTGTTCATAAATTCGTCCTGGTCCTTTGGCAGTGGTTTTGGATCAAGAATCTGCATTCCACCAACTTCAATGACATTCGGAGGCAGTGGCTCGACATAATTTGTAGCAGGATGTGAATTAACAAAGGCTATTGCCGTCCGTTTATAGAGATCTCCCAAGTATGGCATATCTTTAGAAAAAAATGGACGTGCCATTGCGTCAAACTGTGGCGTAATGACTAAGCGACGATATCTGGAAGAGGGAAACAAGTTTAGTACGATGGTCTTTTACTTGCCAAAAATGTTTTGTTTGAATAATTTTTTTGTATTTACTTACGCAAGATCAAATACAAACAGAAGAGTGTTTTCAAGTCGTTCCCAAAAGTTCATTTCAGTTTTGAATGTTGTCGAATAAAATGGAATATAGGTAGGGAAGTAGTGATTCGACATTAAGTCCAATGTATTCGGTGGGTTGTGGAACGCACTCATGCCGATCAGTGGTGGGTATTTGAATTTGTGAACGAATCCCAGCAAAGAACATCCCATTGTGTAATCATAAATTACTAAGTCAAACTTAAAGTTGTCTGGATAGTTTAGTAGAGTGAATATTCCTTTTGACTTGAGCATAAATTTTTCCCATGTCACGATTAAATCATAAAATGATTTTATGCCTTCAAAGTTGTTAACTCCTATGACTACATTGATATCAAATTTACTGTCGCCTTTGTAAATTGAATAGGCTTCCTCTAAGTGAATGTAATGAAGATTTGGAGGGAGTTTTTCATTTGGTTTTGGTATGTCCGCCGATAGTACAGTAACATTGTGACCAAGTTCAGCGAGTCTGGTCATGAGGACACTATTCCTGTTAAGGTGAAGAAGTGTAAAGTAAAGCAATTTCAGCGGTAGGTATACAACAAATTATGTTACCAAACGTGATGGCTTGGAGATGCAACAGACATCAGCCCTAAGATGTTGGCTCCATACACAGTATTTGCCGATAAAAGTATAAAAAAAGCAAACACTAAAATCATGTTTCAGGAGAGAAAAGAAATTCGCAAATACGTCCTCTAACTTGACTATCTACACTGATACTAAACAGCATGACAAGACAAGTTCATGATTACGAGAACTGATAGCACAAGAAACGAAGAGTTGTGATAATGAGAAAATAATAAAGTGCGATAATACTTCCAAGATTACATAGACGAGTACAAAAAAAATCTGAGAAGGGTTTCTGTTTCAATGTCGCTGTTGACGCCAATTTTTACATAATTTCGAGATCGGCCTATTTATAACGGAAGAACCGCTGGGTTGTTTTATGTGAAGTCTTGTGAAGTCGCTGGTCTACCCAAATAACCCCAAAACGTTGACGCCTGAAAAGAGAATATTTGGCGCGTTATTAATGACATACAACCCCCAATGGAGCAAAAAGTAGTCGAATATTTGGTATAGAAAGACCAAACTTCAATAGAATATTCAAGGATAAACCTTACAAATGTGTTGGAAAAAGATTTACTAACGTGGGGGTTGGTTTCGTAATGGAATGTGAGGGTGGATATTTAGCTCTTTGTCACAAATTTATTATGCCAAGATCGCAAATAGACGAAGTTTTAGGGACAGGTATGCTGCGTAAGTAATAAAATCGAAGACTTACAGGTAAACGCTAATGTTAAAAATTCATGGAAAGTTTTTACTACACCAAGTAAAAAAAGTTGTTTAAGGTCTTGTTTATAAAGCTAAGAATCCTGAGCAGAAGAGATAAAGGGACAGGCACACTTACTTACTAAGGTGGACATAACAGTCCGGGTTGAACCTATAGGCTTCAATCAATATCTTTCGATAACGACTGCGATTTCGGGCGATCTTTCTCCAGTTTTATATTTTAAGTCGGTTGAGGTCATCTTCCACCTAAGACGAAGTTTTATCCTTCCGCGATTTCCCTGCCATATGCGCTTTTCGAAAACCCTTCGAACCGAGGTGTTGATGTCCATTCGTTCTATATGTCCCAGCCATCTTAGTCTCGCTATGCCTGCTTTTCTAGATAAGCCATGTCGTGATAGAACTTGTACAGCTCGTTGTTCTATCTTTTTCTCCATACATTGCCTACGCATTTATTACCAAAGATCATTTGTAGTATTTTTCTTTCGAATGAGTGAAGGGTTTCAACATCCGCTTTCGATAAGGTCCATGCTTCCGCAGCGTAAAGTCGGACTGGGATGATCAAGGCCTTATAGAAAATTGGTTTTTCTGGAGAGGGTTTTGTTTCTCAATTGTGCTTTTAACTTTAAGAACCAACGGCTGGCAAAAATTATTCTCCGTTTGATCTCCGCACTGATTTTGTTTTTCGTGTTTATATAGCATCCTGTAGGTGAAGTCCTATATGTACTACCTGGAACTAATGTCTTTCTAATGAAACATTTTGTCCAACTCGTCCTTGTTTGATAACTATATACGCATGCTTATTTTGACATTCTATTCGAATGAAAGTTTAGTCGAATGTCAAAATAAGCGTTATTATATGTATACTTCTCTTTACCCTCATTAGCCGTCAAACAAATTTTTTCCGCTTCTGTTTCAATGCTTGCAAAAGCGCCTATGACATCACGCTTGTTTCTTTCTACCCACAACGTCAATATCGTCTGTGTAAGCCAGTAATTGCACAGACTTTTGAAAGATTATTCATCTGAAAGTGACATTTAAGTTTTGTTTTCAAGTATGATGTTAAAGAAATCGCAAGACCAGTTACACGCCTTGCCGAAAGCCTTTTTCGACATCAATGCTTCGGTGAGTTCTTACCGACCCTAACGGAATGAGCTCTCCAAAGCTATCCTGCATAGTTGTACGATTTTTGCAGTAATGCCGGAAGTAGACACGGCTCTGTACAGCTCGTTTCTGTAAATACTGTCATACACGGCCTTGAAATCTATAACAAGATGGGGTATATCGATATTATATTCTCGGATTTTTTCCAAGATTTGCCCTGTGAAAATCTGGTCTATTGTGGACTTTTTTGGTCTGGAACCAAATTGATGAGTACATACCTATCAAAATGTTGACGCTCACAAATTACAGCAGACAAGTTCTTATACGAGACGTTAAGGAGGCTTATTCCTCTAAAATTGGCGCAATTGTGAGGGTTTAGCATTTTTAGGATCCGGCATACCATACTGAATTTAGAATTAGAATTAGAATGTTTATTTCTTATAATTTCATGACAATTTTCATATAAAGTAAAATAAATTAATAACATTTTAAGAAAAAATAAGAAAGGTTGGTGACATTCATTATTTTCAAAACAATTAAGATATAGATTTGAATGCCACTTCAAATAATTAAAAGATTACAAAGTTTATGGGTGGGGTGACCATTAAAATTTTCAAGAAATTCAAGATAGTAAAATCAAAGTTAATTAGTAATACAAAAATAAATTTTACAAAAGAAAGAATTAAACAAATATAATAAATGGTTGTTGAAAACCAATTACATTTAAGCAAGAATTTTAAATTTTTTTAGTTTTTATACCAAAACATTAGAAATACAAGATTCCAGAGCAATATAGTTTAATGTAAAGAGCCAAGTTTTAACATTTTTAAGAAACGCTCCAGGTATAGTGATTGTCCTTATTGATTGAGGAAGAATATTAAATAACCGATAAGACATGATAGAAAAAAAATTTCGGTAGGCAGTGGTGCGAAAAAAAGGTACATCTAAAACGTTCGAAAGGTTTCCTCGAAGATTGTATCTCGAAATTAAGCGAAAATTTAGGTTACCAGATTTCATAAAAAATAATTTTAGTGTCTTAAAACAATATAAATGACGAACTGGGAGAATTTTGAGAGCACAAAACAAAGGAAAGCTAGAATGTCTACAAGGCTTACGACAAATTTTTCTAACGACGTATTTTTGTAAAATCAATATTGGTTGTATTTTATTTTGATAAATACCACCCCAGCAAGCAATTCCATATTGTAACTTGGAATGGAAAATACCATAGTAAATTACCTTCAATAGCTTAGTTGAGCACACGTTTCGTAAATAGTAAAAATGTCTGAGGGTACAACGGAAATATTTTATGAGGGATTCAGCATGATTTGCGAAAGACATCCGAGAGTCTAAGGTCAGTCCCAAATATTTGAACTCGTCAACTTTCTCAACTACGAAACATTTATCACTACAAGTGAAATCACATTGAAATGTAGGTGAGGAGAAGCCTGACGAACAGCGGCAAGTTGACAGTTTAAAACTACGACACTCAGGTGCGTGAAAGATAACATCTGCATCCAGCAATCTACATGAAGATAAACTATAAAACATTACCTTGGTTTTGGAGCTTATTAACAAATTTGTTCAAAAAACCAAACTCGCAATAAGTCAAGATCAAAATTAATATCTGAAACAAGATCTAAAGGACTATTAGCACCGTAGGAAAGCGCAATATCATCGGCAAAAGCTGTCGGCGAGCCCTTGAAACTCAAGGCGAAAAGCGAATTGATATATACCAAAAATAAAATTGGACCCAAGACAGAACCTTGTGGAACGCCCAATTTAAGAGACCTTGCATCACTCCTAGTACCATCTAACTTTACTCTCTGCGATCGATTTTTAAGGTAAGACCTAAACCAGTTAAGAATAAATCCTCTAAAACCAGCTTTCTCCAACTTTCTTAACAAAATATTGTGGTTGACCATATCAAAGGCTTTGGTTATATCAACAAAAAGGCCAGCTACGTATTTTTTCTCATCTAATTGAGACATTGTTAAGGAACAAAATTTTAGCAGTGCATCTTCCGTTGATTTGCCTTTTAAGAAACCAAATTGAGCTGGATTAAAAAACTTAGTTTTATCTAAAAAACACATAATCCTATTTTTCAAGAGTTTTTCAAAAATTTTGCCAAAAACAGAAAGAAGAGAAATAGGCCTGTAGTTGCTAATTTCAGTAGCAGATCCTTTTTTAAATAATGGCAAGACATCTGCACATTTGAGTTCTTCAGGAAACACACCATTATATACGCAACTATTGAAAACATACGCTAAGACATCAACTAAGTAAAAGGCAATTTTTTTTACTACATCACTTGAAATACCATCAGCTCCACACGAAGACGAATTACGTAGATTCCTAATAACTTTCAGTATTTCAAAAGAAGTAATAGGCTGAAAAACAAAACTGCTACTTTGAATATGCTCAGTACTTCGACAGATAGAAGAAGAACAAGAACATGAGGCGTGAAAGTTACTCGGCAAAAGATCACAACCAACATTTGCGAAATAATTATTAAATACATTAGCAATATCGAGCTTATTACGCACTATTGAATTATTCACATGCAAAAAAACAGGTTTCTTAGTAGCAGAAGATTTATTCAGTAAACTATTTACTACACGCCATTCATTTTTTAGATTTCCCTGTGCAGAGCTGAGCTTATCTCGGTAATAGTTATCACGACAAATAGGAATTTCCTTTTTTAATTCAATGCACAGCTTTTTATATTTCTTTTTTAAACGTTGGTTTGCGGGACTCTTTTTGCATCTTAATCTTATTTTATTTTTCTTCGTAACTTTATTTACAATTGATGTAGATATCCAGGGCTTAAGATGTTTGGGTGATTTTTTTGTATTTATAAAATAGGAAGAGGATGCTATATGTTTTTTCAAAGATTCAATAAAAATTGAAAAAGCAGACGATGAATCACTTGAAGCAAAGACATCTTCCCTAATAACTTTCAGTATTTCAAAAGAAGTAATAGGCTGAAAAACAAAACTGCTACTTTGAATATGCTCAGTACTTCGACAGATAGAAGAAGAACAAGAACATGAGGCGTGAAAGTTACTCGGCAAAAGATCACAACCAACATTTGCGAAATAATTATTAAATACATTAGCAATATCGAGCTTATTACGCACTATTGAATTATTCACATGCAAAAAAACAGGTTTCTTAGTAGCAGAAGATTTATTCAGTAAACTATTTACTACACGCCATTCATTTTTTAGATTTCCCTGTGCAGAGCTGAGCTTATCTCGGTAATAGTTATCACGACAAATAGGAATTTCCTTTTTTAATTCAATGCACAGCTTTTTATATTTCTTTTTTAAACGTTGGTTTGCGGGACTCTTTTTGCATCTTAATCTTATTTTATTTTTCTTCGTAACTTTATTTACAATTGATGTAGATATCCAGGGCTTAAGATGTTTGGGTGATTTTTTTGTATTTATAAAATAGGAAGAGGATGCTATATGTTTTTTCAAAGATTCAATAAAAATTGAAAAAGCAGACGATGAATCACTTGAAGCAAAGACATCTTCCCTAATAACTTTCAGTATTTCAAAAGAAGTAATAGGCTGAAAAACAAAACTGCTACTTTGAATATGCTCAGTACTTCGACAGATAGAAGAAGAACAAGAACATGAGGCGTGAAAGTTACTCGGCAAAAGATCACAACCAACATTTGCGAAATAATTATTAAATACATTAGCAATATCGAGCTTATTACGCACTATTGAATTATTCACATGCAAAAAAACAGGTTTCTTAGTAGCAGAAGATTTATTCAGTAAACTATTTACTACACGCCATTAATTTTTTAGATTTCCCTGTGCAGAGCTGAGCTTATCTCGGTAATAGTTATCACGACAAATAGGAATTTCCTTTTTTAATTCAATGCACAGCTTTTTATATTTCTTTTTTAAACGTTGGTTTGCGGGACTCTTTTTGCATCTTAATCTTATTTTATTTTTCTTCGTAACTTTATTTACAATTGATGTAGATATCCAGGGCTTAAGATGTTTGGGTGATTTTTTTGTATTTATAAAATAGGAAGAGGATGCTATATGTTTTTTCAAAGATTCAATAAAAATTGAAAAAGCAGACGATGAATCACTTGAAGCAAAGACATCTTCCCAAAACTCGTAACACAATTTATTTTTAAGTTTAGCAAAATCAATCTTCATTTTTCTCTGATCAGAATCAGAATGTTTACAGCGTCCTTTGTTATTGATGGTAAAAACAAGTCCTATCATGCAATGATCAGTGATCTTAAGATCGAAAACACATTTCTCACATTCAATTATTTCTAAATTACTGAAACGACCATAAACGTGATCTAAACAACTTCCAGAGATGGGTCTAGTAATCTCATTAGTTTTAGAATAAAAGTTAAACCCAGGAATAACATAATCATTCTCCTCAAATCCATAAATCCAAATTTCAGATATGAAAACTATATCAGGAACGCAAGCAAAAGAATTTATATGCGTAACAAGAGATGCAAAATTTTCCCTCATACTTCTTATGTTTTGGTGAACAATAAAAAATTTCTCATTACAGAAAGAACCATTAGTTAACACATTATCACAGTTGGAATTACGAATATAAGGGAGAGAAAAGTCATCACTTAATTCTATATCAGAATTCATGTTTTAATAATAAAAAAAATAATATCAAATATTAAAGGCACTAAATAAGTGCAAGATCATTGAACGATTTAACAGAAATAACTTTTCCTCCCTCAACCTTTCTTATTAAAATTTGATTATTATTGTACCATACATATTTTCCGCCTGCTTTCATCATAGCTTCTTTTGTCTTCATCAAGAGAGCTTGAGTAAATTTAGTGAGAGCATGGTTGATAAATATTCCGCTTCCTTTACTCTTATTATTATTACTGTTGCTGCCGCTGTTGTTGTTACTGCTACTCCGACCAGTGTTGCCAGATTTTTCAGGAAGGATTCCCCATTCGAGGGTTGTACATTCCCCTTTTTCCCCATTTGTGCCAGTGAAATTCCCCACAAATTCCCCTCGGTATTAAAAACAATGTATATGTACGTTTTAACTTTCAATTCTTTTTAATTTTAACAGCTGTCACTATTAAAAATAATCGTTCTGTGTCGGTGTTTGAGTGGGGTAATGGTAGTGCATATCGAGCTACTAGACTAAATTGGAAAACAATAGATTTCCTTCAAAATCTATCATTGCCGTGATTTCTTGCCAAAATTATTCGACTGGCAGCGGCTGAAGCCTTTCTTTTTCGTAAACAGCCATGGAAACAGGAAGTTCTCTCCAATCAGATGCCAGTTTTTCCTCATAACAATTTGGAACTTTTACAAAAAACAATGAAGTTTGCTTACAATATATTCTCTTCGAAGCATTCAAAGTAATTTGTGAAGAGAGAAAGCCAAAGCCTTAATTTCATTATTTTAAATTGAAAACCTCTTTAAAATTTCATAAATAGCTCGTATGCAAAAAACTAATTCCAGATTCCAGCGAACAAAACAAACAGTACCTAATGATTTTTCAAGCCTTTGCATGATCTCTCTTTGTGTAAGTATATGAGATGTTTGTTTACGCACTCCTATTTGTAAATCAGCTGGCTTTGTTTGGTATAGTTAGTATAAGATTCTGTTTTTCCCCATACTTTGAGTGGATCCCCCTTTTCCCCTTTTACCAAATTTTCGACCACAATTCCCCACAAAAAGGGGAATTCCCCTCAATCTGGCAACACTGACTCCGACTCCCTCCGTTATTGTCAACACCATCGATGCTGAGAGATTTTAAGGTGATTTTTTGTTTCCTCTTTGCGCACATAATTCGATCTTTCGTTGTCAGACTAGAGAATCTCACATAGATGATTGATTTTAGAGCAGACGAAGATGACTTTGTTTTTATTTTCTTCACAAAGCACTTCTCAATGTCAGTATCAGGTAGGTACATCAACTAAAAGTGCATTAGAAAAGATTTGTTGTGCAATTCCAATGCAATTTGATTCATTTGCAATCGATACACCCGAAATTTCAATTTCATTACTAAGCAGCTGTTGTTGTTGCCAGTTCAACCTACTTTCTAGCACATTAATTCTCGATTTTAGTTCATTGTTTTGACTTAATAATATTTTCATTTGTGAGAGGAATTGTTTGTTGGTTTCCTCTAAAGTTGAAATTTTAGCATACACCATTTGAAGAGTGCATTGGCTTTCACTATCCATGTTTACAGTGGTCTCTTGGGCTGTTGCAAGTGTTTTTGTCTTATTCGCTGCATTGTTTTTATGATGCTGTGCTAATACCGGTGGCACTGGCAAGTTATGAAGAGAGCGTCTTCTTAGCACTGAACATTTATCACAACGAAAAGGTTGGTCACTTGATTTAAAATAATTAGCATCGGTTTCAGTGATGTTAACACAATTAAAATGAAAAAAATGTTAACAATCATTGCAGTTTATTTTTGTATTGCAATTGCGATCATTTTTATTTGAACAAATAGAGCAATTCATTATGAAAACTAAGATTGGTAGGTATATTTAAAAGTGTTCTACAGATGCGCACCCCACGACATACAAGTGAGAACTGAGAACTGAGATTCCATTCAAATGGACAGATGTGAGAACGAAGTTATACCGCCAATGTCATTGATGCAAGCACAAACAAGAGTGGATACCTACTCTGTTAAGTTGTTACACCGACCTCATTGCCCTTTTCCAGAACCAAAAGAGTGATTGATAGTCATCGATGAACGTTTAGCTTAGGTCGATGATTAAAGATTTAGTTTTGAATACTGGGTTTTTTTTTTTTTTTTTTTTTTTTTTTTTTTTTTTTTTTTTTTTTTTTTTTTTTTTTTGTATAAAAAGAAGAGGCTTATATGCTAACCTGGAGAACTCAGACTTAATTACCGGTCCATTGTACTACCAGGGTAGCAGCCTTCCCTTTTTTCTGTGTTGCAGTAGTGGAAATAAGGTGTTAGTTATTTCACATATAACCTCAAGGGCGGCGAAACTAAGAGGCTGAAAGAAAAGTAGATGCCCAGAGCGGGATTCGAACCCACGCATCCGGCCTACCTACTGAACACTCTACCACTGCACCACGGCCGCCTACTGGGTACATAAAAGATTCTGTCCCGGAGAAAGGGGAAAAACGTTTGCAACAAGAAGAGTTGAAAAAGTTAGTTAGGTGCCAATTATAGCGGTGAGAAAAAATTTTAAATAAAATAATAACTATGTTTTTGTAAGAATCAATGGTAAATTACCCAGAGAATGTCTGTATGTCGACAGGCGTTTCCAGTTTTGAATTAAAAAACTCCATATCTGTTGAATACCAAATTCATTGAGAATATCATAGATGTTGATGAAACTTTCTCCGTTCGAGCACATGTAGAAATATATGGCCTTTTGTTCATCGTAATGAGCTAACTCCTACTCTTAAAGGAAAAATTTCTTCCCATCATCAGCATGGTTTTTTAGCTGGTAGATCCACAGCCACTAATCTTATCATTTTTTGTAATGAAGTTTTAAATGCTCTTGAGAAGGGCTATCAGTATGATGTAATATACACTGATTTTGCGAAAGCATTTGACCGAGTAAATCATGATGTTTTACTCAATAAACTTGGCAATTTCGGGTTTCATTCAAATCTTCTCAACTGGTTAGAAAAATATTTAAAAGATCGCGTTCAGTATGTGTGCTTTGATAATATTCTTTCCAAGCCAATTTATGTCACTTCTGGTGTTCCTCAGTCTAGCCATCTATGACCTCTGCTCTTTTTGCTATTTGTTAATGACATTCCTGACAGAATTCTTAACTCAAATTGTTTAATGTATGCTGATGACCTTAAAATTTATCGTTGTATTACCTCCGAGCAAGACTGCCTTCTGTTACAAAATGATCTTCACAATCTATCAAATTGGTGTAAGATGAACTCACTTCATCTGAATATATCTAAATGTCAAAGTTTGACTTTTTGTCGCAAACGTTCGTCTGTAAGTTGCACATATAAAATTCATACTAACGATCTTTCTATTATAACTTTTAAAAAAGATCTTGGTGTGATTTTTGATTAAAAACTTAACTTTTTAAGACATTTTGATTTTCTAGTTGCTAAAAGCAGCTCAATGCTGGGCTTTGTTTTACGAAATTCAAAGGATTTCAATTCCTCATCCTCATACTCTAAAAAGTCTTTATTTTGCATTTGTTAGGTCAACATTGGAATATTGTAATACCATATGGAACCCTTCATTCTCAATTCACTCTTTAAGATTAGGAAAAGTCCAAAGACGGTTTACTAGAGTCGTTGTGAAAAGAATATAATATGCCTTCTTGTGATACAAGATGCAAGTTGCTCGGAATATTGCCTCTTCACACGCGAAGGAAATACTTCGCAGTCATGTTTGTTCGCGACGTAATGGCTGATCATATTGATTGTCCTCCCATTCTACCGTTAATCGGTATCAATGTGCCTGCTAGATTGCTTAGAAACAATTTATTTTTTCATATCCCATACCACAGAACTGTGTATGCAGCCAACGAACCAATATCCAGGTGTTTAAGAGAAACAAATACAGTATTCGATGTGATAGATTTCCATAAGAGTTTTTTTTTTTTTTTTGTTGGAGGTTTTTAAAATACCAGCTGGAGCACTCAGACCTAAATACCGGTCCATTGTACTACCAGATAGCAACCTTCTATTTGTTATAGCTTTCCAGATGTTCGGAGAAAAGCCAAAAGACGCTGCCATGATAAGGAGCCTAAGTTACCAGCTCTCACCATGTCTGCGCCGAGTATCTGTAACCTCATGCGAGAAAAAGCAGGACTTTCACAGAGGAAGTGCTCCGCGGTGTACTCATCTTCTCCACAAGGTTTACAGAGCGTGCGGTCACTTAAGCCTAACACGTTTAAATGCTTGGCAAAAGAGAAGTGCCCGCTGGCAACGCCAATAAGCTTTCTACAGTCTTTTCTGCTACGAGCTAGCAAAAAAGTTGCAGTCTTCTTACTAACGTTGGGGAGCATACGCTTGGTTTGTCTGCATCCAATGGAGGCATGCCATCTACGATTTTGCTCTTCACAGATCCAATCGGCATTGAAGCTCTCACTGAGGACGCTGGCAAACCTAGCGACGGTTCAGGTCCTGAGAAAGCTGTCTGAGATCCCTGCCTAGCGAGTTCATCGGCGATCTCATTTCCAGTTAGGCCGTGATATCCCGGAACCCAAATGAGACTCAAGGAATTTAATCTTCCGATCGCATTCAGAGAGCTCTTGCATTCCTGGATCACTTTCGAAGTGGTTAGAGGGTTGAGAAGCACAGCTTGGCTGTCGCTGCAAACAAAGATACTTCTCCCCGTCCATCCATTGTTCGTTACGTGGCTCAAGGATAGCTTGGAAAACGGATGCGTATGATCCCAAAGATGAGTGCAGTCGTATGTCGTCGTTCTCAACAAAGGCACCAGCACCAGAACCCTCGTCGGTTTTGGAGCCATCTGTGAAGATACGATAACAGTTCTTTCCAGGCTCAGATTCTGGAGTGAACCAGTCCTGAACCGAAGGAAAGTTGACTGAGTAATTTTGACGCAGTTTGAGCCTTGGGATCATCGTGTCAGACGGCATATCCATTAGACGTGAGTCAAAAGATATGCTGCTTGCGAGTTCCTCAAAGCTCCAGTGCGAATTGTGCCAGAGACCACATCGCTTTAAACGAGAAATGGTCTTGAGAGTACACCCCATGATGTAGGTATCAAGGGGAGGAATTTTCAACAGTGCGTCGAGAGCAGCTCCCGGTGTGCTGGGGAAGGCCCCCGTAACACCTAGACAAATTGTTCTTTGAAGTTTGTCAAACGAGGCAATAACGTATTTACGCGAGAGCTTATTCCACCATACAACTGACGCATAGGAGTTGATTGGTCTTATTATAGCCGTATAGATCCAAAGTACCCTTTTCGGTGAAAGACCCCATGTCTTGCCAAAGGCTCCTTTACATTGCCAGAAAACTGACAGTGCTTTAGTAGTTTTAGACTCGACATGTTTTGACCAAAGAAGTTTGTTATCCAGGATTACTCCAAGATGTTTGACTTCATTTGAAAAAGGAATGTTGACGCCAAGCGTAAGTTGGGTCAGACCAGTCAATTTTCTACGTCTCGTGAAGAGGACAACCTCGGTTTTAAGAGGATTGACGGAGAGACCGATTCTAACACACCAGGTGTCAATCATATAAAGCGCAGCCTTTGCTCGGGAACAGACAGCTTGGAGGCTGGAGCCAATCGAGAGCACGGCGACGTCGTCTGCATATGCTTGGGCAGAACGTTAGAACCATTGAGCATTACGAGTAGAGAGTCGATCAACATGCACCACAGAAGAGGAGATAAAACGCCACCTTGTGGGCAGCCCTTATTCACTCCCGTTGCAACATATTGTCCACACTCAGCCTCAGCGATTACGGTTCTATTTACTAGCATTGCTTTAATCCACAACACTAATGACTCGTCCACACCGTGTTCTCTGGCCGCATTACACATACCATCGAAGCTAGCATTGTCAAAAGCACCTTGAATGTCGATGAAAATGCCTACCGCAAATTCTTTCCTGTCAAGCGCGCATTCAATCCAAGACCGCACTGACAAGATTTTGAAGTGCGGTCTCGCAAGCATGGTAAGCATGTTGCATCTGAGACAGAGGGTGTAATTGGAGTAAGGTTTTACGAATGTAAATCTCAACCATTCTTTCCAGCGTCTTAAGCAGAAAGGAGCTAAGACTGATGGGTCTAAAGCTTTTGGCGAGTGAGTAGTCTTGTTTACCAATTTTTGGTATGAAGGCAACTCTAACACTCTGCCATGGAGTTGGTATATACGCTAGGGCTAAACTACCTGTGAAAATATTTTTCAAAGTAGGAAGCAAAAGGTTTATACTTTCCTGCAACATAGCTGGGTAAACACCGTCAGTGCCAGGTGACTTGAAACTGTCAAAAGATGCCACGGCATATTTGATGGCTTCGTCGGTAACAACTAACGATGACGTGTACCAGCTAAGTCGAGTGGATTTATCGGATTCACCTGATCTAAGGGAAATAGATTGCTGTGGTCCGATTGATATCTGGTTTCCTGGAAAATGAGTTTCCAGCATAAGACTGAGTGTCTCTGCTTTGGACTCGGTATAGGAACCGTCTGATTTCCTGAGCGTTTCTAGTTTGTTTACCTTGCTCCTTTTAAGGGCTTTAGTAAGTCGACTAGTTTCACTGAGTGTTTCTATACTTTCACAGAATTCTTTGTAAGAGGCATTCTTTGATCTTCGAATTAACCTTTTAAAGTCCTTCTGTTTAGCTCGATACAGGTTCCAGTTGACATCTGATTTGGTCTTGAGGGACCTATTCAAAATACTTCTGGTTTCCCTGCGAAGTTTCTGTAGTTCATTGTTCCACCACGGAACCATAGATCTACTAGGTAATTGTCTAGCTGGACATGCCAGCTCGAAGCTACTTGTAAGGGCACAATTCACTTCTATAACGGCATCTTCCACTTTTTGTGATGTTGAGAGCTTAGGTAGAGTTTTGACGAAATTACCGAGCTCATCGTTGAAAAGTGTCCAGTTAGTTTTTCTGGGATTTCTTGTAGCTAAAGGAGTGGGAATCACATTTGCTACATGGAATTGAATGTATCTGTGGTCTAAGAGTGACACGTCCAGCAAAACTTTCCAGTTGGTAGTCTCCTTGGCATATCTGTTAGATAGTGTCAAGTCAATTACGTCCTGTCGTATAGCCGTAACAAAAGTTGGCGTATTACCAAAATTGTTAATGTCTAAGTCAGAAGACAGAATGTAATTAAGAAGATGGCTGCCTCTCATGTTGCATTTGACGAAAGTTTTCCACTCACCGTTCGTTTCGTAGTTTATCATAGCCGCAACCAGGTCTTGGCCACAGAAGTGGTCAAGTTTAGTTGCTGCAAAAGAGCTCGGTATGATGAGACAGGTCCGGGGTAAGTCAGACCGTTCGTCGTAGAGAATATTGAAACCTCGTAGCCCTCCAAGACCAAGAACTCGGCCCTTCCAGGCCCATGGCTCTTGGATTGCTACGAGGTGAGTTTTTGTATTCAACACGGAAAGCCTGCTACATAGGAGTGCAGTAGCAGCCTTAGAATGTTGAAGGTTAATTTGATTTATTATCATTGCTGCTTTCGAGGCTTTATCCCGTCCGGTCAGTGTCCGTGGACCAGACTGACTACCAGTCTCGGTTTCATTCACCAACGTTTCGGTTGGACCTCCAGGAGTTTTAACCATGCCGGCTTCGTCCTTTCCAGCCAGTGTCCGTGGACCGAATTCGCAAGTCGTGCGACCTGTTCCTCCAGTTTCATTCACCGACTTTCCAGTTAGACCAACAGGAAGTTTTGCAGAGCTTCCGGAAACCTTCTTCCTTTCGACCCTGTTCGCGTTTGCAGAAGTTTGGGTGACTTCGGTTACGTGAGGCCGTCCTGAATTGGTGGGTGAGACCTCTTCCGACCTGTCCCTTTTCGCCGCCGTCACCAAAGGTTTGCAGCTTAATTCAGTGCCTTCGGCCACCCTGGTGTCCTCTTTGCACTGAGCCTTTACCGCTCGCCTTCTCTCCAGCTTCTGTTGGCGCTTGGAAAGCTGTTTTCCAGGGGATGCCATCGTTGGAGTGGGATCCACTTGTTCAGCTTCACTTAGTCCGGTGATAGCACCGCTCTGGTCAACAGCTAAGCCCGGATGAGAGATTAGCTTTGGAGGTAATACCTCCGAGCTGCCTTCTTCATCTTTCCAGTTCAGACCACGAAGAGCTTCATGGAGAGAACTGCAGGAGTCATCGGTTACGGTACCTTCGACTCGCGTATATCCACCAGTAAAGGTGTGCGTTTGTATGTCAGATGGGGCCTCCAGAATCCGTGCCCCTGCCGTAGTGAAGACTACGGGTGGATTTTCGCTTTGACGATTGCCACCTGGAGAATAAAATTCCTTTAGTTGATCTTCCATACTGTTTTTTTGATCAATTCTTGGTTTTCATTCATTTTCCCCATCCTTCGACCACCTTTCGGCATCGAGCTCGGTTCAAATAAACTACTTAAGCCCCCCCACCGCGACAAGGTGACTGATCGTCGGGAAGGGGAATAAGAGTAGACATGTATTTAAGTCAAATCTTTTATTGATGCTAAGCAACCCCAATGGTGGAACTTTTTAAACAAATTATTTATTTATTTATGTACTTATTTATAATATAGTAATAATAGAAGTTTTGTTATACTTTGTTAGATGAAATAAACTAAACTAAACTAAAAAAAGGCTATAGTTACATAAAAATACAACTTAATTAGTATCTACTAGTAAGATAAAGTTTGAGGGTAAATACCCGCTCTTGCTTCACCGTCGACGCCGACGTCGGTCGCCAATGAATTTTATCAGACTTCATTATAGATAACCGTTTTGTATACACTTCAGCGTAAATACTATCTGGTAGATCGAAGTGATAATTTCAATTCGATAAGTTTTATTTTACGTGCTGTTGTAACAGGCTAGACAAGGCCAACTGCAGTGTACTATAAAAATTATACAGATTTTAGAGCACACTTTATATTTCTTGGAGATTTCGTGTACAAACCGATTGGATGCTGTCTCAAGTTGATTTTCCAAAAAAGCCTTCTGCAGGGTGGAAATTTGTTTCGTCGCCTGAATACTGAATTATTTAATTTAATTTTTTGCCTAGTCTTCTTTGAACACGAGCTTATTTTCATTTGTTGAACAGCACCATTTTGTGTTAAAAATGTCATAGTCCTGCCATAGTTTCTACGAAATGTATGCAGTTATTTGTTTTGTCATTGAAATGCAAATTCAAATAATTTCATTTCTTAATCATACTTGCAGTTAGAAAAATAACGACTTCAAATTCGTATACACGATACAATTAACAGCAACACTATGTGGTTTACAATTGAGAAGACTGCAATATGCTCATTTTAAGTTGATAGAAATAAAATATCTTTTCCAATAGAATTGATTGAGTTATTTCGTTTGAAACGAACCAACACGAGTCACACGATAGGCTTTTTTTTTTCCTTCGAATGACTCGATTGATTTCGTGTTTCACAGCTCTATACGACTCACACTGTTTCATGTGATGTGATGATTCAAACAATCAATCAAATTTTACAAAATGCTGTGTAACTCTTGATGATGTGATGTAGTTCTATGTACAATAGAACACACAGACGCTCAAACCTAAAGACACCTTAAAAAATATGGAGTACCTAAGTAAAAAAACAATTTACTGAAAAACAGTAGCGGTCTTTTAATCTTAAATCGAAACAAAAACTTAAGTAATAATAGTTGCGGCAGATACTTCACTTTTATCTTAGCTATAAGGTAAAAAAGCGATGGCCGATAGCGAGAATATAAATTAGCTTTTTTTGATTTTTCCCGAGTCACTCTTGATTGTTTTGTTTTTTGAATTGTTGTATTTTTTTGCCACAAACCACACCAATTTCGCCGTTGCATAAGCCACCAGAAGAAGAACAACGAATATGAACAAAACACAATCTAGTGAGTTTGCTTGGAAAAAGTTTAGTTTGTGTGCTGGAGATCTGAGATGATAGGGATTTGGGTTGCGTAGGATGTATTCCACCCACCAAACTGCTGTATCCAATGGTCTGGCTGGTCTATCGCTGTATTGTGCTGATTTCGCTTTTGCATTCTTACGCATCTCTGGATTTTCTATGACTTTTTTAATTGCGTCCACAAGGTCCTTTGTTGTCAAAGTGAAGAAATCGAGCTTAACAGCAATACCAAATTCCATTGACTGGCGTATATTCTAAGAGAGAAGAAATTTTGATCAGTAAAAAGAAATAGGGATAGACTCCAATGTCTCAAATACTTACTCTGTGCTGATCTCCGAAAAGTGGCACACCGACCATGGGAACCCCACGCCAAGTAGCTTCATGAGAACTTAGACCCCCACAGTGAGTGACAAAAGCTTTTAGATTTGGATGAGCTGAGAGGCGAAAAAAAGTTGAATGAAGGTAACTGACAACTATGACTTACTACATATACCTAAAACATCTCTTTGCGAGAAGAACGTTCGCATAAGGACATTGTTTGGTAGTTTCTCCTTCAAATACTTGACATCGAACTTCCACATGAAATTGTATTGTGGAAGAGCTGCCATTGCACCGACAATAGTGCGAACTTGTTCTTCAGTAAAGTCTTGGGGTTTCATGTTCGTTCCAAACGAAATGAAAACCGCTCCGTTCTTGGATTTGTTCATAAATTCGTCTTGGTCCTTTGGCAGTGGTTTTGGATCGAGAATCTGCATTCCACCAACTTCAATGACATTCGGGGGCAGTGGATCAACATAATTTGTAGCAGGATGTGAATTAACAAGGGCTATTGCAGTTCGTTGAGCAAGATCTCCCAAGTAAGGCATATCTTTAGAAAAAAATGGCCGTGCCATTGCGTCATACTGTGGCGTAATTACTAAGCGACGATATCTGAAAGAAGGAAACATTTTTTACTATTAATGTATTACTTGCCAGAAATGTTTTGTGATAATAAATTCACAGTGACTACTTACGCAAGATCATAGGCAAAAACAAGCGTGTTTTCAAGTCGCTCCCAAAAGTTCATTTCAGTTTTGAATGTTGTCGAATAAAATGGAATATAGGCTGGGAAGTAGTGATTCGACATTAAGTCCAATGTATTCGGTGGGTTGTGGAACGCACTTATGCCAATCAATGGTGGATATTTGAACTTGTGAACAAATCCCAACAAGGTGGGTCCCATTGTATAATCATAAATTATCAAGTCAAACTTGAAGCTGTCCGGATAATTAAGTAGAGTCTGCAGTCCTTTGGATTTGAACGCAAATCCTTGCCATGCCAACATTCCATCATTAAATATTTTCACGGATTGGAAGTTTCCAACTCCTATGGCCTCATTGATATCAAACTTGTTATCGCCTTTGTAAATTGAATAGGCCTCCTCTAAGTGGATATAATGAATATTTGGAGGGAGTTTTTCATTTGGTTTTGGTATGTCCGCCGAGAGGACAGTAACATTGTGACCGAGTTCAGCGAGCCTGTTCATCAGAACACTATTCCTGTTGAGAAAGGTGAAGTAGCGTAAGGTAAAACAATGTCAGCGGTAGGTATACTTTAAATTATTTTACCAAATGTGATGGCTTGGAGATGCAACAGGCATAAGCCCTAAGATGTTGGCTCCATACACAGTATTTGCCGAGAAAAGTATAAACAGAGCAAACACAAAAATCATGTTTGAGCAATAGAAACTAATTTGGGAATGTCCTTCAGTCTGACTGTCTAAACTAGAACTGAAAGAGTGATATATTTTGTGCCTATTTATAAAAAAAACATTGCAAGAAATTCGAGATTGTTGGTAATCAGAAAATACTAAAGTGTGATAATATTTCTATGATTACAGTATACAGTAACGGGTACAAAACAACTTCAAGTAGGGGTCTGTTTCAAGAAATGAACTTAGATGCCAAAGAAGCATGAGTACTGTCGAATAATTTTTTTGGAAATCATTTTCTGAAGCTGAATTTTTGAGAGAAAACTCCCACAATATTTCATCATTCATTCATTAAAATGGTAAGTAGCAGTAGGACAATACCCCATACAACGATGCTGTCAAGGTTAGAATACAATGAGCTTATCATGTCCAACCATTCCAGATTCCCATCAGAAAAGCGAGTACATAAAGTTGGAGACGAAAATGATAAGTTGAGCCTTGAGCAAAACAATCAAAAATACTAAAGCTTTGCCCAAGCACTTGCCGATTGAATTTATTCGATTTAAAGCCATCCAACACAATTTGTAATGAATGACAGATATTTTTTAGTTGAACAGAGAAAAGAATAGTCGATATTTAGTCGGATTTTATTGAAACTGGGAGTTAATTGAAAGGAAAGATACTTTGCCCGTTTAAGAAGTGCTTTGGATGAATTCTGTTTTCCATCCACACAGGAGCAGCCTAGAAGAGTCGAAAAGACGAAAAGGTTTATCCAATATTCAGACGGTGCAGGGAAATAAGTCCACAGGTACTAAGTCCACTGAGGGACTTAATTCTCATTTGTACAGGGAAATAAGTCCACAGGAACTAAGTCCACTGAGGGTCTAAGTTCTCACTTAATGAGACCAAAATCCACTTTACTAAAGTGGCTTTTTCTCCCATTGAGTGAGCACCAGCTCCACTTCCTAATGGGAAATAAGTACACACTGGGAAGCATAAAGTGAGAATGAATTTCCAACAATAAAAATTTAAGAGAGAAACTACTGTTAGTTCTTAGACTTGTTCTTATGTTTTCTTGAATTGATCTTGATAAGTACGAGTATGTTACAGTACTATATTCAATACACTAGGGAATTTCTAAATTTAGTGATAAAGCCCCATTCCACCAACACACGGTTTTGAACATGTCATTACATACACCGTTTTTATGGCTAGAAAAGAATTACAAGATTAATAGGAGAAATGCCCACCACATTTCAAAAACCTTATTTTGTTGATGGGACGTTCAATGTTGTGCCCACATCATGTGGATACAAACAACTAATTATAATTTATTTCACTTATGCATAACATGTAAGTATCTACCTTTTCGATACTATTTTATTATTTTCGAAACTTCGAAGAGTGAATCAAAAAGCATATTTTCGTAAACTCGTTTCTTTCGAAATTCAGTTTTCGAGCTTTGGAAAATATTTTATTATTCAGTTTATGTATTTCAAAATTCAGTTTTTAAAAATAATGCAAAAATCGCGGCAATTGAAACTGAACAGTAAAATATTTTCCAAAACTCGAAAACTGAATTTCGAAATAAACTGATGCTTTTCGATTCAATTTTCAGAAACTGAATTTTGAAATACACTAAACAGATACCTACTTCAAAAGTATTACCTTTAATTCGAAATTTTAACAATTTTATTAATTTAATTTGGTATCTCGATAGAAGTAGTGTTTTTTTATATTAATAAAAATTATGATTACTTGAAGAACTACTTTTTTTCCTGGCTAAATATTTGAATTTATTTCACATTCAGAGGGAACTAAAACGATTTCGATAACGATTTCCCCCTGTACATGGGAACAAATGCCACTTTAGTCAGGTGGATTTCGTTCCCATTATGTGAAAACTTAGACCATCAGTGGACTTAGTTCCTGAGGACTTATTTCCCTGTACAAATGAGAATTTAGTCCCTCAGTGAACTTTGTACCTGGGGACTTATTTCCCTGCACCATGAAAATGCTACTACTTGTTACACACTCCATCAGTTACGCTGTTTCTCGTTAGCTCAAGAAATTGGATAAATCGATAGATAAACTTGGTGTCCATGGCGTAATGGTTAGTGTGTCTGGTCTGTGACGTATGAGGTTCCTATCCTAGAAACATCAAGGAAAAAAGATTTCATAACCGACATCATCTTCCGGGGCAACGCGTACTTTTTGTGATTGTGATTTCGTGCTATTTTCGATAAGTCCTTTGGAATCCGAAAAAAATTGTAGGTCCCTCCCATTCCGTCACAAGGCATGGTTAAGAGAAGTACACAAGGCTCCGGGGATTCCGCCACTCGCATCGAAACACGAATTTCGTTTGGGGATAAGACTCTTCATTCTAAGAGGGACAACTTAATAAAGCTTTTCAAGAATTGAATAATTGAGAGCTGCATATTTTAACATTATTCTTCAGAAGGTTTTTGACCGAATGTCAATAAGTTTTGAACTTTCCTTTTATACAGAGTGTTTTGAATATGATGCGACAAAAGCTCAGGACGGATAGGTTGAGACAAGACGAGAACAAATCTTATTTGAGGGGAGTTTTTACTACTCTGAAGGCGGTAGCGGCAATTTTGTTGAAAGTTGACTTAATTTAAAAAAAAGTCACACACTGCCACATAAACATTTCAGTTCAAGTTAGTTAAGTGACTAGTTTTTGAATAATCAAGTCTAAGAGTCAAAATTTTGAAAAAATAGATTTTTATTAGTTAAATAATTTTTTTTACAAAATTTTGCTGTTATACTTTTTTTATGATATTCAATGCAGATACTAATTTTGCTTAGTTTAGAGAACTTTATAATAAAGACGAAAGATAAAGGAAAGCGACGTGTGAGTGAATTATAAATAAGTTCAAGTAAAAAATTTTTTATGCTAAATTTGGCGTATGATTTAACTGTCAATTCAAAGCTTTGGTTTTTGCGGGTTGATTATTGAAAACCCATTCACTAAGTCAATTCGAATAAAATGTTTCCTATAGACCATATTATTTTATAAAATTTCCTCCCCCGCCTAAACTGAGGGAGATAGACCGCCTAATCAATGTGACTTCTTTCTGCCTTGACCCAACCTAACCGTACTGAGCTTATAACGCACTGTTGCAAAACACCCAGTCTGTTTTCGAGAATTAAATTCTTCTTCAATGTCAAAACTGCTTGCTATTCTGAACAAAAAAGAAAATAATAATAATAACCATAAAGCAGGATGGCGTCCCAGCTGAATTATATATAATTGCCAACTATCACTTTTTGAAACACGTTTTCACGCATGTTTTCAAATAAATTCGTTTCAAGACATGTTTTTCATGGTACGAATTAAAGAGAAAAATTATAATTTTTTGAAAACCCGAAGATAGACGACTCCATAAAGGGGTCAACCCATGCGAAGACCTGTTTTTTAGAGATTTTTTACGGCTAGTAAATAGATAGATCACTTGTTAACATATATATCGACAGTGTACCTGTAACTTTTCAGGTAAAACATGAGTTCTGAACACCACCGCTTCTGAAAAATAAACTTCACCTCCTCCACGACTGCGGTTGAATGGCTTCTAAAAAACATGAAAAAAATTAATATCGTTTAAATCGGTTAGCTCAAATGCATGGAGTGAACTATCATCAAATGAATAAACCAAAAACTGTCACATGTTCTTCATTTATGGACTGCAATAGGCCAGCCACTGCCACCTAGGGTTAAAACTGGAAACTCGAACCTCCCTTCCAGACTCAAAGCTCAGTAACCAGAATTGCAGGGGACACACACTAATAGTGTTTAGCTAAACTCCACTGTGGGGAGCAAAATCATGGTGAGCAATGCCTAGTACAGGCTACATTAATATACAATAGGAGGGGACTATGTGGCAAATAGACTACAAAGTATTTTGACCACGCACGTCTTATGGGGAATGCACACAGCACCACAAAATATTCTGTTAACCACGCACAAGTAGTACGGGTAAATGCACTACACTGCTGTGATGACGAGTAGCAACAAAATAAGTTAACCATGCATATTGTATGAGAAATTGGGAAATGCTCACTGAACTTCAGTGATATTGGAGCAGCGTTACCGCTGTGCCACTTTAGTGTCAAATAGACACTTTTTTTCAGGCTGTGCCACCGAGCCACCACTTTTCAGTCTGTGCCACTTTTTTAACATTATTTCTATTTTTAGTAATTTTACTAAGTCTCCCGAAAAGGTAATCGAACATTTTATAATCCGTCCACGCAGATTTAAAATCAATTTTGAAATTGACGATATAGAATTATTTTGGTTTACCTTTACAGGGTTAGGTGTAGTCAGGAGCGTGAAAAATGCCATTTTTTCGTAATTTTTTTTACTAGTAATTAAATTTATTTCAATAAGTAAAAACATAGTATCATTTCATCATACTTTAATATTACTTCATTAAAATAAATTTTTTTTATTATTTTACAAGTTATGGCGGTCTAAGTTGAACAGGTTTTAATAATGGTCCTTGCGGTGGCCACTGTAACTCAAAAACCGTTTGATAGATTTGAATGAAACTTATTCAGGTCTTAGAAAACATAAAAAGCTCAGCTTGATCGAAGCTTCTTTTTTTCAAAATTAGCAAGACGGCGGCCTCAGATATTTTTTCTGATTTTCGGGAAAAAACCAACAATTAATTGTTTATAAAAAATCGCATTTTAAAAAAAATCCTTCGATCAGTCCCTAGATTTAAATGTTTTCTAAAAGCTGTATAAGTTCCATTCACATCTATCGAGCGGTTATTGAGTTTCAGTGGTCACCAGTTCATAAAACATAGTTTTGAGAAACACGCATTTAAAATTTTACAAACCATACCAGACCGCTCGAGAGTCTCTTATTCTGCGCTGAATAACTCAAAAGATATTTGTCGGATTCACTTCAAACTTTCAGAGCATGCGCAGGGACATAAGTCCTAATTTTTATTTTTGGGAGTTATGTCCCATCTAAGTGAGACATAAGTCCCAATTTTGATTTGGGAGTTATGTCCCACGCTCCCACGCCATCATAAGCGCCAACTTTTTTCCGTTGAAGATGGGACATAAGCTCCAACTTATCAGGATTAGAGCTTAGGGAATCGTTCTACATTTCTACTAGGCAACCAAACAATGTTTGCTTGCCATAAAGTTGTTGGTCCTTGACACCTTTCTCTCAAGTGATTTTAGGAAATGGAACCAATAACCTCTAGATAATCTCAGAATCGTTATATACTCTTTGAATACCGATTCGAAGGCTCTGTTCGAAATATTATATTCCATCCAGCGGGCGATGGAAAATGTTTGCTACAATTATAGCTGAGGTATTTGCACATATAGTTCCTCCAATTTTCCACTCATTAGAAAGAAGAGATATGGTTTTCCGGAATTAGGAGATAATATTTTACTTGTAGTAAAAAATTTTTAATTTAAAAAAGAATCTGCGATTTTTTAATTTAATTTTTTCATTTATTTTATTATAATTTTTACTAACTTCTACAAGTAACATATTATCTCCTAATTTCGGAAAACCATATCTACTTTGTAATGAGTAGTAAGTTTGCTTTTTGAAAAAAGAAGCTTCAAGAATTTGAGAAAAACACAGAAAATTTTTCAGAAGGGCTTCTGAAAAAATGTCCTAGCTTGTAAAAAAGTATGTCCCATCTAAGTAAGACATAACTCACAAATCGAAGTTAGGACTTATGTCTCACTTAGATGGGACATAAGTCCTAAAAATAAAAGTGGGTAACTCGAAAAACAGCTTGAATGGATACCTATTTTCCGACTTATATGAATTTTTTCCAAAAATATTAATCTTGACTTAAGGCAGTGCCTGCGCTGAGAGGATTTTTCCAAGCTAACTATGATGCAAAATAAACTCACCAACCGATTAAAAACTGAAATTTAGTAGGCAAATGTGAAATAGCTGAATTGAGTCCTGATGAGCTCCTTATATAAAAACATAGGTACACCATCACAAGAAAGTAAAATGCGATACGAATTCTTTTAAATAAATTATTATTTATTGATAGTCCGGTCAATCTAGACATTTGAAGTTACATAAATTCGCACCAAGCTGAAATTTGGTGAGATCGTTTAAAATATGATTCCAAATAAAACTTGAAAGTTCCCCAACTTTCCCTTGCATGAAAAAAATTTTATTCGAGGTCAAAGGTAAAAAATGTGATTTTTTTCCGATTTTTTGCGATTTTCAGCAAAACGGTAAGTTTTATCATAAAAATATATCAGACGCAATTGTAGATTATCTATAAAAAATGTTAAGGCCCTTTTTTCTTACTAGTCACTGTTTCGGAGATATAACGATTCAAAAATTTAGAAAAGTTGTAATCGTTATAATAAGCGCACGCGACTGCAAAAGAAAAATACGAAGTAAATTAAAACAAAGTAGTGATGTTTATTCTTCTAATTCATAGCCATTAAAATCTTTTTCTTGTTCTTCTTCAAACGAGTCCTCCACTGTTGGTGATCATTACAGCATGACCGGCCTTGACAATTGGTACATAGAACAAAGAGAACAAAACAGTCCAACTTTTTTGCAACTACATTTAGCACTGCTTTCTTTTTTTGCAGTTACAAAAAATTGTGTTCAGCAGTTTTTCCGGGAAAAAATCATGTTTTTGAACTTTGACCTCGAATAAAATTTTTTCCATGCAGGGGAAAGTAGGGGAACTTTCAAGTTTTATTTGAAATCAAATTTTAAACGATCTCACCAACTTTCAGCTTGGTGCGAATTTATGTAACTTCACTATCGATTTTAGGTTTAATTTGACCGGATTATGATATTTTTATTTATTTATTTATGTCCAGTTATCAATACAAAATGAACTGTTAAATTTTTAGTTTTTATTTTACGTTGCAATAACCTTTAAAATGAGTGTTATGACTAGGCATGTGTCTTCTTCAACTCCTATGAATTCGTTGAGACGTGTGCGACGTGTTTGTTTTAAGTCAATTTTCATACATATATGGTGTACTTTCGTTTTTAATTTCTAGTGCCACCTTTTTTTCTCGAGTGCCACTTTTTTGCAACTTTCCCAAAATTTCCAACGGTAACGCTGTATTGGAGTATAAATAGAGCGGCTGAACACAAGAAAATTCAGACGCCCCAAATGACGCCCTTTTGGACCAATACGTCTTATCGAATGTATTGAAAACGCTGTAAATATCAGCAACCACCCTAATCTCCTGGTGAGAAGGATGACCACTGAGGACTGACACCCTGAGCCAAGATACCTAAGCGTAATGAACACCTTGGACGAAGAAGTAATGCCAGCCAATGACGAAGCCACCAACTTCTACGCTGACCCTGCATACTTCCGTGGCTAATGTCATCATCCACAACCTCCCCATATAGAGGGACACCAGCGACAACCGGGACGGAACATCCCGAGATAACTCAAGTCAGCCGAATTATAATCAAGAATTTTCTTTTCTTTTCAGCTATATATAATATTTAGTTATTATTCTAATTTAAGTCAATGAACTTGGTTAGGCCCCCTATATGTCAACATTCCCACATTATTATCATTATCATATTCTTAAATTTTAAATTATCTTTTATAAGTATCAATTGTATATATATAATATATATATATATATCGTTCAACAAACATAATGCAAATGCAAAATGCAAAAAGAAAATTCAGTCCGCCGGCATCGGCAGTGAGGTGCAGTTCTTCCCTATAAAGAAGGTTATTTTCAGAATGAGCCAGTCAACCGTACCAGTAACAAGGGTAAGAAAATGAATATATTTAATTACATATATTTCATGCCACCAGGGGCTGAGAGTAATTCCTGCCGATCCCTCAGAGCTGTTGCCTGTTGATCTGCCTACCAGGGTCTTTGGACGCCTGCTGTTTATGCCTACTAGGGCTTTCGGACGCCTTGTGTTTCGACTTACTTACGGCTACCTACAGGGTGAATTGCCACAATAGATTGTGCCACTGGATGCTGTAACTATACCCAGACTAAATGAACGTTACTTCTTTTTCTTCCGCAGTCAGTACGGAGCTAAGGTTAACCGGACAAGGTAACGATCGCTGGCAGGAGCCATAGTAGCCGCGTAGCTTCACCCACCGACCGTATTACTCTATTTGATACACATGATATACCGATAAATTGAATTATATTGATACCTCATTTTAATTATGCTAATTATACCTTATCACAGAACAGTTCGTAATAAAAGAGAGCTTCTGTATTTGTGAATTTTTGAGTGTTTTTATTCACGGGCCTTGGCTTGCCGTGAGTTCTAACCGGCTGGGAAGTTAAAAGCACGTCAGAGCATTTAAAAAAAATTGCGAATTTTTGATTGATAATAGCTCATTCTATAAACGCTTGGAATTGTAACACACGCAGCTTAGAAATACACCAAGTACATTTAAAATTTACTCCCATTATTATTGCCGATATTTTGAACCCCAAGCACAAATGTAGCAAGGGTAGAGCGCGTGAACAAATTTGAGCTACCGTAAAGTTCGAGTGATTTGTTAAAAGTCTTACGTCACGTCAACAACGCATCTCCCTTCGACTCACACTAGCTATAGTTACGGAATTTCTTAACCTGTTTAGTTCATATCACAACTTAGACCTCAATCTCAAGAGAGATTCAAATTTCGATTATAAAAAATAAATAAATAAAAAAATAACAGTGCGGGGAGCACCGAGACCCATCGCATTTCTTTAAGACATACCATGTGCAGGAATGAAAGGGGCCTTCAATTTTTTGGACAATTCTGAACGGCTGCTCAATAAAGCTCTTTTCAATTCCTCGTCAATGGCTATACCTGCAGAAAAACATTTCTTTCCTTGATATTTTAATTCGAATTCCGAACCTTTCATCAAGTAACAGGCAGACACGCTAACCATTACGCCACGGGCACCACATTTCGATAACGCACGGACAAAAAATCTTTGTTAATATTATGTCAATTCTGAGGTAACAGAGTTGTGGTAAAACTAACTCTTTTTTATTTTTTTCGAATCACTCCTCACACCATTACTTCCGACAAATGATCTCAACCCAAACAAAGCTAATTTTGCAGTTAAATAAACAACCAGCAAAAAAACAACGAAAATAAACAAAACACAATCAACTGAATTTGCTTGGAAAACGTTAAGCTTATGTGCAGGTGATCGAAGATGTTGCGGATTTGGGTTGCGCAGCATGTATTCCACCCACCAAACTGCTGTATCCAATGGTCGGGCTGGCCTATCGCTGTATTGTGCTGATTTAGTTTTTGCATTCTCACGCATTTGTCGATTTTCTGTGACGGTTTTTATTGCTTCGACAAGATCCTTTGTTGTCATGGTCAGAAAATCGAGCTTAACAGCAATGCCGAAATCCATTGATTGGCGTAGATTCTTAGAAAAGAGATTTTGTTAGTAAATTTACTTATGCCACATGTTTTTCAATTACTTACCCTGTGTTGATCAGCAAAAAGTGGCACACCGACCATGGGAACTCCTCGCCAGGTAGCCTCATGTGAACTAAGACCTCCACAATGCGTAACAAAAGCCTTGAGGTTTGGATGAGCTGAATTATAGTAAATATTAATGCCTTAGTCTGATTAAAAGTAAACATAAAAATACCTAAAACATCTCTTTGTGAGAAGAACGTTCGTACAAGGACATTCTTTGGCAGTTTTTCCTTCAAATACTTGATATCGAACTTCCACATGAAATTGTATTGTGGGAGAGCTGCCATTGCACCAACGATAGTGTGAACTCGTTCTTCAGAAAAGTCTTGTGGTTTCATGTTCGTTCCAAACGAAATGAAAATCGCTCCGTTTTTGGATTTGTTCATAAATTCGTCCTGGTCCTTTGGCAGTGGTTTTGGATCGAGAATCTGCATTCCACCAACTTCAATGACATTCGGAGGCAGTGGATCGACATAATTTGTAGCAGGATGTGAATTAACAAGAGCAATCGCAGTATGCTTAGAAAGATCACCCAAATATGGCATATCTTTGAAGAAGTATGGTCGAGCCATGGCATCTAGTTGTGGCATAATCACCGATCGGCGATACCTAGAAGAAATTATGTTCATAATTCATAATCATATATAATTTATGTCGATGAAAAAATCTTGAGTTTGTATGAGTGATTAACTCTCCGTAAAGTTAAACAAAAGTGTGTTTGACCTTCCAATTCGCATGTAAGATACTTACCAAAGATCATACGCAAATACAAGCGTGTTTTCAAGTCGCTCCCAAAAGCTCATTTCAGTTTTGAAAGTTGTCGAATGGAAAGGTATATAGGCGGGGAAGTAGTGGTTCGACAATAAGTCCAATGTATTCGGTGGATTATGGAATGCACTTATGCCTATCAACGGTGGGTATTTGAACTTGTGGATAAATCCCAACACAAAGGGTCCCATTGTGTAATCATGAATTACTAAGTCAAATTTAAAGTTGTCTGGATAGTTTAGTAGAGTGAGTATTCCTTTTGACTTCAGGATGAATTCTGCCCATGTCAGTGAGGCATCATTAAATAATTTTATGAATTTGAAACTGCCAATTCCAATGAACTCATTTACATCGAATTTTACCTCGCCTTTGTAAATTGAATAGGCCTCCTCTAAGTGAATGTAATGAAGATTTGGAGGGAGTTTTTCATTTGGTTTTGGTATATCCGCCGATAGTACAGTAACATTGTGACCAAGTTCAGCGAGTCTGGTCATGAGGACACTATTCCTGTTGAGAAAGGTGAAGTAGCGTTAGTAAAACAATATCTGGGTAGGTACAACCAATTATGTTACCAAATGTGATGGCTTGGCGATGCAACAGGCATCAGCCCTAAAATGTTGGCTCCATACACAGTATTTGCCGAGAAAAGTACAAACAAAGCAAACACGAGGATCATGTTTGAGCAATGGAAACAAATTTGTGAATATTACGTGTTACGTTCTCTAGCTTAGCTATCAACACTGAAACTAAAGGCATGACAAGACAATTTCGTATTTATAAGAACCGAGATCACTTCAAACAACACAGACACTACAAATCGTTGAAATGTGTAATCAGAAATTAATTAAGTGTGATGATAATACTCGTAACATTTGATTGTGTGTTCAGTTCGGAGAGGGGTTCTTTGCAGTAAGGGATGTAAATGCCATGAAAACAGTAAGCATATTGTGTAACTATCTGAGAGCGCTCTCAATAGTTTTTTATTTTTAAATCACTATCTTCTTTCGCTCTTCTGATTAGAAATAATCTTCTCATCTATGTTAATAGCTTAGTCGAGTATTACACACGCGTGTTTTAAACGCGCAGTTCTCGGATATTTTGTTTTGAACCATCATTCGGTAGCCGCGCATTATTACTATATCTATATATCTATATTTGTTGCTTTCTCTTTCGCACTTCATTCAAACGCGTTAAAAACACGCGTGTCTAATACTCGACTTTAGTTCGATAGGTTTGGGAAGAGAGCCAACAGAATTGAATAGCCGATTATAATTTTGAATGATGGCACTAGTTCGTGCAAAGTTTTTAATAAATGAGAACTTTTGGTTCTGCTTTTGAATTTTGTGCCTGCTCATTGCGAAAATTACAAAGTAGAATCGACAATGGAATCCGATAAAGTGAAGATTTCTGCATTTTGCTCAACTCTCAACTATTTGAAGTTCAAGTGATGATTATTTGACCTCAAACGTGTTTCATCCATTAATTGTTGTTTGATTAAGGCAGATGTAACTGTGGTGCAGATACATCGTTACAAGTTAGGAAAATGTGATGACTTCTTGGTGTTTTTGAATGCTTTAGAGCAGTGGATATATTTTTCTTAAGTGACGTACTAAAATTGGATGGGCGTTGTACTATTCAGGTAGGCTCTGATTGGTGCCAACTTGGCGGCGCCCAGATGCTGTAACTTATAGAACACGTCAATTGTGCTTACTATACCTCCAAGCGGTATCCACTGGGACCTGGAATGCTCCGTCCAGAGCTGACCTGCTAAACTAGTAAGTGCGAAGGAATCCGGAAAAAAAGAATTGTGAGCGATCAACACTATAATTGCTCTGCGAACAATAACTGACTGCACGAATCTCAGTGGTCTACGAGAGCTTTCGTGTAAATGTCCCACCGGATGAATTCCAAGGACAGAATCAACGGCGGACTTCAGCAGCCATAAAAGCAGAAACCCCTGAAAGAGCTACTCCAACATATTTGGTTTAAAGGTCTTTTGGGGTCTTTCAATACTAGGACAGGGTATTGAAGTAGAGATGGTGGCGGACGAGCTCCTGATGAGCCAACGGCAGCACTCACACCCCTGCAGCAGGTTATTGACTCTGGATATTTCAGCCCTTTGTGTCCGAAGGGATCCAAAAGGACCTAGCCCTCCAGGTTGGGGGTTGTGCGTAGGGTTAACTACCCAACCACGTAAAAAAGACGTTGTTCCGAAACAACAAGCAGCCTCGGATAACGATAATGATTTCAAAGTTGACGACCCATGCAAACGAAAAAAGGACAACGACCTACTGATCTGCACTTGGAACGTAAGATCTCTTAACGGACTAGGTGCAGCTGGAGAATTAGCGGACGCCCTGGACTGCTGCAAAGCAGATATAACCGCCATCCAAGAAGTGCGATGGAGTGGACCGGGCATTAAGAAGATGAAAAACTGTGACATCTACTATATGGCGACTGCTACAGACAACAGAAACAGCGCTTATTTGGGTGCGGATTTGTCGTTAGAGGAAGACTCAGGGATAGGGTGATTAGCCAAAATCCAGTCAATGAGCGTATAATGACCATCCGCATCAGGGCTCGTACCACTATCTTGTTGTAGCCAAGGTACGAATGAGGATATCTTGTTCACGACCAGCACGAACTAACGCTGTGAAGAGATATGACGTTGGAAAGCTACAATCGCAAGAGATTGTCAGTGCCTTTTCCAATCGAGTGTCCCTTCAACTATCCTTGAATCCCATGCCGCCAGCATTAAGCATTGAAGACCAGTGGCAGCAATGCCAAGAAGCAATCAGAACCGCTGCTTCTGGGCTACTGGGTTTCACTCGACCACCAAAACGAAACCCATGGTTCGATGAAGAATGCAGGCAGGCAAATACAGCCAAACAAAAAGCACGTCAAATGCTGATGCAACATGGAACAAGGGCTGCTTACGATCAGTATAACGAGATCTACAAGGAGAAACGAAGGGAAGAACACCGACTTCTCAAAAAGAAAAAGAAGCAGCATGAGAACCGTTCGTTTGAGGAAATAGAGAGGTGCCATGACAGGGACGAGATTCGGAAGTTTTACGAAAAGATAAAAAGATCTTGCCAGGGTGGCAAGACCAGCAGGGAAACATAGTTATAGAGTCACAGTCGCTACTGAGGATCTGGAAAGATAATTTCTGCAGAGTGCAGACTGCTTAACGGCGATGAGGACACAAATTCCGCTGTCAGGCAGATTACCCCATTCAGCTTGGACGATGATCAAGAATGCCGTCCTCCCGACCTAGAGGAAGTTAAGCTTGCCATATGCAAACTCAAATCAAATAAGACTGCAGGTGCAGATGACCTCGATGCCAAACTTTTCAAGGCAGCTGGAGATCAGTTGGAAAGGAGCATGCTCCAGCTGATCTGCATGACATGGTCGGATGAAAGCATGCCCAATGAATGGAACCTCGATTCCGATCCTAAAGAAAGGAGACCCTCACAATTGCGCCAATTATAGAGGGATAAGCCTCCTTAACGTCGCTTATGACATCTTGTCTGCTGTAATATGTGAACGTTTGAAATCCCACGTCAACAACTTGACAGGTCCTTATCAATGTAGTTTTAGACCAGAGAAGTCCACAATAGACCAAATTTTCACATTACGGCAGATCTTGGAAAAAACCCGAGAACATAATATCGATATTCACCATCTCTTTATCGATTTCAAGGCCGCGTATGACAGTATCTACAGAGACGAGCTGTACAGAGCCATGTCTAGTTTCAGCATCCCTGCAAAACTCGTACGACTATGCAGGATGACTTTGGAGAACTCACGCTGCTCCGTCAAGGTCGGTAAAGAACTCACCGAGACCTTTGATGTCGAAAAAGGTTTTAGGCAAGGCGATAAACTGTCATGCGATTTCTTCAACATCATACTTGAACAGATTGTAAGAAACTCAAACGTCAACATCAGAGGAACAATCTTTCAAAAGTCTGTACAATTACTCGCCTATGCAGATGATATTGACGCAATGGGAAGAAAAAAGCGTGATGTCATAGGTGCTTTTGCGAGTATTGAAACAGAAGCGGCAAAAATGGGTTTGATGGTTAATGAGGGCAAAACGAAGTATATGCCGTCATCAAACAAGGACACAGAACATCGACGAATTGGACAATACGTCACAATAGACAGACATAACTTCGAGGTAGTACAGGACTTCGTCTACCTAGGATCCGCTGTAGACACGGACAAGAACATCAGTGCGGAGATCAAACGGAGAATAACTCTTAACTCAAACGTTGGTTCTTTGGGTTATGAAGGCAATTGAGAAACAAACCCCCCCTCTCCAGAAAAACCAAGGTAACCTTGCATAAGACCTTAATCATCCCAGTCCTGTTTTACGGCGCGGAAGCATGGACCTTATCGAAAGCGGATGAGGAAACCCTTGGTCGTTTCGAAAGAAAAATTCTCCGAATGATCTTTGGTCCCGTATGCGAAGACAATGTGTGGAGAAGAAGATACAACAACGAGCTGTATGAGCTGTACCGCGACATGGGCATAGCCAGAAGAGTACGCATCGCGAGGCTACGATGGTTGGTGTAGAATATATAAGCCGATAAAAGCGATGGCTGCAGATTGGAGAAACTTAGTTAAAAGAAAAGGCTACTATCAACGAGAGAGAACTTTAATGAAGTGTAGAATTAAGATAATGTACAAAAGGAAGTGAGGTAAAATAAAAATATAACTATGTTGAATTCGTAAAGTACATTAGAGTTCAAGTACAGATGGCATAGTTAAATTATTGTAAGTGTTGCCATTGTATAATATTAATTCATTTAATTTAACAGTTGGGCCATGTGGACCCAAACGCTCCGGCTCGTGGGGTGTTCGAAAGCACATTGCAGGGAAATCGCGGAAGGGGCAGACCTTGTCTTAGGTGGCGCAATCAAGTGGATGAAGACCTCAACCGACTTGGAGTGCGAAACTGGAGACAGCTCGCCCGAAATCGAAGTCGTTATAGAAGGATGTTGGTCGAGGCCCAGGTTCACCCCGAACTGTTATGCCCAATAAAGTAAAAATAGAAAAAAGCAAGAGTTTTCCAGATGAATTTGGGCTTGATGTGGGGAAAAAATCATTGCAAGTCTTTGAAAATACCCATGAATGCACACACTTCAAGTAGATTTTTTGAACATGCAGAGGCAATTGCTAGAATAGCTGGAATTGGTAGAGAGATTGAAATGAGGGTGAAAATTGCCTATTTTACGTTAGTATTTTAAACTGTTTGGAAGAAAAGAATGCAGTTAAATTTCGGGATCTTACCAATGAAACAGCGAAACTATTAAAGACATTATTAAGCTTGGAGAAGTCTCAGAAGAGACACAGGAGCCCAAAAATAAATAATATAAAAAATACAGATTTAAAACTACGTACTAGGCTTCAAGGGTGCGGAAGAACAAGGATCTATTGAAAACATGAAAAGAAATCAATACCGGTTTTAAATAGAAGAAATAAGAAATGCTGATATGACAGGGTTGCCATAGCTTCCTTTTGATTTATTCTTTTGGCAAGTGTATTCCTCGCGATTTGAACCCAAGTTTACAAATATAAATGAGCTTATTTGTATTTAAAGACTTTTTCAACATCTTTGTTTTTAATTATTATTATCATTTATTCAATCTACCGAGTCTTACTCTTACAGATTTCAGAAATACTATACAACATTTTTATATTTTATATACATTAACATACATTTATATCTAATAAGTACATTTTTAGCTTCTTTCTAGGTATACATAGATCTATTTCAGAGCATACTGAGTTGAAAAATTTAATACATTTTGTGATAGGCTCATTTGAGCTGTAAGCGTACAAATGGAAAGGGTTGTAAAAAAGATTTCTCTGTCTAATACTCCTTTCTGGTGCATAAATATAAAAACATTTAAGAATTTCCGGACAAACAACTTTATACGAGAACACATCATGTACAAACAATATGCAATTCACATTTCTTCTTTTCTCTAATGTGTCAAGACCTATTAAGGCACAACGAGTTGAATATGAAGGCATTATATCAAGATTCCAATTCAATTTTCTTACTACAAATCGGGTAAAGGCCTTTTGAACTCTTTCAAGACGCAATTTTGAAATGGAACTACATGGACACCAAACAATAGCACAGTATTCAAGCACCGGGCGAACTAGTGACATATAAATTGACTTTAATGTGTAAGGGTTTGAAAACAACGAACAACTTCTTTTCAAAAAACCTAGCAAAGGGTTAGCTTTAGCTACAACATAATCAATGTGAAATGAAAAAGAAAGTACTAAGCTTTCAAATATGACACCAAAATCATTTACTTCTGTTTTTTTATTCAGATGAATATTAGAAATTTTGTACTGTAAATGTACAGGGAATAATGACCTGTAAACAGAAAATGAGTGGCATTTTGCAATTCAATAAACTAACAATTTTCAACTAGAAAATTAAGTGTCTGTAGTTGGTTAAGGAGAAACATCACTGCAACAACTTAAAAGACGTGTTTCATTTCATTTTTAATTACAAAATTGGAGGAAGTTATATGGAGTATATTTAAGTTGCCAAATATAAAATTATTTTAAAAAATATTTAGAAATTACAGCAACACATCACGTTTAGTGAGGCACGTAGAGTTTGAGGTACTTTGCGGCACGCAGTGTAGCTGCTGCTAATTTTAAAAAATGTGTTGCATCGTCTAAAGAAACCTAAGCATTTAGCATCATTTTTGGGGACTTCAAATATGTGGTCGTTCCAACGAAGATCGTCTTTTACACACATACCAAGAACTGATAGCTTTTCGGTTTCTTGAATGCAACTACCATTCATGGATAATGGCACCCGAGTCTCAAAATTTTTTTTTTTGTTTCTGGTAGATTTTGAATTATAGTGAACAAATTTTTGTTTGTAGTTAAGTAAAAGTCAGAAAAAAATTCGGCCAAAAAACTTTAGCACCTCAAATGTGAAAACTAAAAAATTTTTTAATTGAATATGGAAGAACAGGATTTGTGGTAGATTGTAGTGAATCTTTTTTTTTTATAGTAGAAGAAATTTTTTATTTTTGGTCGAAAAAATTTGGTTTTTCCTAATACAAAATTTTCATATGTAACTTTCTTGAAATTTTCACTTTTTCGCTGGCTATTCGACTACTACAAACGAAGAAAAATCACTTGATATGCGAATGATATGGTCTAATTAATGAGCTGTAACTATTTTTTGGTTCTACTACAAACGAAAATATTTGTATTACAAAACTTTAGGAACATATTTGAGTGATTTGAAGTGGTTTTTATCGTTTGTTGTAGTCAAATAGCCAGCAACAAAAAATAATTTTGTATTAAGAAAAAAAAAATTTTTTTCGACCAAAAATCAAAAATTTCTTCTAATACTATAAAAAAAATCACTACAATCCACTACAGAGTACAGACCTGTTCTTCTATATTCAATTAAAAAATTTTGAATTTTCGCTTTGGGGTGCTGAAGTTTTTTTGACCGAAATTTTTCCTGACTTTTACTCAACTACAAAATTTTTTTCACTACAATCCACTACAATAAAAAATCTACCAGAATCAAAAAAAAACTTTTTTTTTGAGACTCGGGTGCCAAGTTCACAAAGGTCAATGGGGAAATGTTGAGCCTAAACGACAAGAGACAGCATTGAGTTTTAGAGGCATTGAATCCTACTCGGTTTTTATTACCCCATGTAACAATGCTGTCAAGGTCAGAATTCGATCAGCTTATCATACGCAAAACGCAACCGTTCCACCTCCACATCCGAAGAGCGGGGACGTGAATTTGGAAACGAATATGAAAAGCTGATGGTTCACTCGTCAGCAAAACAGTTGAGAAGATTAGAAGTTTCAGACAAGAGATCATTTATGATAATACGGAAGAGAGTTGGAGATAAAACGGAGCCCTGGGGCACACCAGGATTTATGAAATGCATATCAGACTTGAAACCATCCAAAACAATTTGTATTGATCGGCCGGAAAGGTAGTTTGTGATCCAACGAAGAAGAGACTCATCAATACCAAAAGCACTCATTTTTGATAAGAGAGCTTGACGCCAAACTCTCTCAAATTGCCTAGTAATATCGAACGCAATAATCTTACTTTCTCCAAAACATTGTAAAAATTGATTCCACTTTTCAGGACCGTACTGTCGGTCATTGAAAAGCTTTCGTTCTTCTGACACAATTTTGACGGAATGTTATATTGGTCTATCAATTTAAACTCTCACAGCCATATTAATATAAAACGCTTATTCCACTTTTATTCTACAGACTTATACAAAATTATAGAATAAGAGTTAGTCCATGGGTTAAAATTTCTCATTAATAAAAATAAATAGTTCCCGGAATAGGAAAGTGACGTTTAGCTGAAATTTCCTTTTGGGAAATTTATTTTTGCTGCTTATTGACAAGCAACTTGAAATATTTCTGGGGAAACAAATTTCAATTGTATGATTTTTGTAATTCCGCTATTATTGGATAAGATTTTATCATAAAAAGCGTTTTGGCCGGTTAAATTGTACGGAGAGATGCCAATCAAATGTGGTACCCGTGGGCGTAATGGTTAGCATGTCCACCTGCTAACCCAGAGGTTCGAGGTTCGAATCCCAGCAGAGGCAAAATGCAAAAATGTTTTTCCACGGGTATCGCCTTTCGCGAGGAATTGGCAAGTCCTCCGTTACTAAATTCATTGCCATGAAAAGCGCATTCTCAATTAGCCGTTCGGAACCGGCGAAGAATTGTAGGTCCCCTCCATTCCCTCACAAGGCATGGTTGTGAGAAATGCGCTAGGCCTCGCTCTGTTGCGCCACCCTATTTATTTATTTTTTTGATGCCAATCAAATGCAATGTAAATGACCCAAGCAGGTTCACATTTGGTCTTACATAAACAAACTATATTTTTTGTCGAGGAGTAAAAAAAGTAGCCAATCACACTAAAGAAGTCCTATTTGTGTTTCATTGGATAATTTCTGCAAAGTGGTATAAGATGTGTTCAATGGCTTTTTTTTAGATCAGAACAGCACAGCACAGCACAGAAGCAGTGAAAAACGTCAGGCAAGTTAGAACAAGCAAACTTGTCAAAATAAGCAACAACAAAAACGAAAAAAAAAAACAACCACCAATTTTCCTTTTTCTGATATCAATTTAATTTTGCGTATTTTCGTCACGAATAAGTAATTTTATTTTCAGCACAAGGCTAGGTGTTATTTTCCTGATTTTTAAAAATTTTTCTGAATTTTTCACAATAAATTAAAATTACAATTCGCTTAAAAAACTACGAGCAAAAAGTCAACAGCTGCTTTTGACAGTTTTCACCAAACTTGCACTTGCTCAAAAGGAGGTGCAGAAAATGCTGTGCTAAACTGTTCTAGAACAGCTCATTGAACACAAAAAAGATCAGAAAAGAACAGGAAATTTCTCATTGAACACCAAAAGTCTGATCTTTTCTGTCTGAAACTGTTCTAGAACAGGTCATTGAACACTCTTATAATTAAAGAAAGTGTTCGGATAGTAGTGTCAAGAGCAACAACTATTGGAGTCCGCCCATTTGCAAGGCAAATAACCAAACAACAAGCAAAAGTCGAAACCGTTTACCTTCTGTCTGTTTACTTTAATAAATAAACGAAAATTTGTTTTGTTACTTTTACCTACAACAGTTGGTTCTATTACTCTTACTTTTTATTATAGTTAAGTAAAGTAAAAATTTTTATTTTTTGTAACCACTATTTCTCCTGCAACCACGACTGCGTTTGTCTCTTTGGTCGCACGTATGGAAGCGTATGCTAGAGTAGAGAACTCCAGGTGCCTTGGCGATGTTCTTGTTAGGAGAACGAGCAGTACTCATACCCTGCTACAACAATGTCTTCTTGTCTGTTGGCGATTTAAGGGTCAATTGATCGAAAGTGATAACTGGGCTTAGTTTGGCAAGCTTAGCGATCGTATTTATGACAAATACCAACAATACCCTAAAACGAAAAATCAAATCAAAAACAAATTAAATAAAACACTTTCAAATGTAATCGGAAAATATATTTGATTTACCTTAGTTGTAGATGCAACTGAATTCACAGAAAATAAACAAAAATAGAGAACCACCAAAGTCATTAGGCATATGTTCTTTAACTCAAAAACTTCTTTCATTTTGTATTTTGACACAATTCTTGGTTATTTCTTCGCTAAACCACCCTCATCGGTGGAATAACTTAGTAGACGTCAAATAACAAAAAATTTCCTCTATTAATAGCAATTTTCACTTAGTCCATGGAATAAGGCTTAACCCTTCGCTACTCCGCGTTTAATAATACGGCTTTCAGTATTTGTATGTATTAGCAAATACAAAAAATTATTGGATTTTTGCTTTAAATTATTGGACTTTAATAATTTTTTTTTCAATATTTTATGTAATTTATTCAATTTTCCTAACTAAGGGGCCAGTTATAGCGATCAGGAAAACGAATCAGGAAAAATTTTCAAATGGAATAATAACTATATTTTCCGTAAAATTGAATAACAAATGTTATTCCAAACGATGGCAAATCACTCAAAGAATTTTTTGTGCCCAAAAAAGACATAATAGAACAAATATTTTGTGTTTAATTTGTATTTTTCTATTTTCCTGTTCCAATTCCATCAGGAAAATAGAAAAATACAATTTTACGGCGAAGTATTTGTTCAATTGAACATTTTCTTGACAAAAAAAATTCTCTGGGCTATTTACTATTGATTGGTATAACATTTGTTATTCAATTGTAACGTAAACATAGTTATTATTCCATTTGAAAATTTTTTTTGATTCGTTTTCCTGATCGCTATAACTGGCCCCTAATGTGTAGTTGGCAATACTAAAGCCTTGTATTTAGTCGTTGATATCGTATTTGGCACACAATCACAAGTTCATGCGATCCATACACCATATTACGTGCCCATTTTTACTTACGATTTGGGTACTAGAAGGCAAGTTTTGCAATGGTGCGGAAAAAAAAAATTTTTGAGGTATAACTTGGATGTGACATTACGATAATAGAGAGTACGAAAGAAGTGGGTCCAGCAATTCTGTCTGTCTGTCTGTCTATATATATCTGTGTGTGTGTCTGTCCGTATATGAATGTACATCCTTAACGATTTTCTTCAAAATTTGCAGTTAGGATCTGTGGGTAGTCTAGGGTTTTTGGAATTGGGTCTCTAGGTCTTGAAATACCGGTACCTGTATTATACACAACTGATAATACTTATTTTCTCGAAAGCGACTGGAACGATTTCGATAAAATTTTGTGTGAGAGACTCAATATTGGTTGTCTTTCTTATAGTGTTCAAAAAAAAATTTATAAAAAATGGAAACCTTCCATAGATAGTACCGTTTTTTTAAACCAGTCTTTATCGTTAATGGCTTACACGACTTTGACGAAATTTTATATTCCAGGCTGTTTAAGAGAGATTGCATATCAACATTTGGAAAATTTAAATTATTGAAATCCGGTTCACATCAAATCTGTTATAAAAACGCTTGAATGACTTGGTTTGTTTCTGCCTTGTTTTTTAAGTCACAATGAACTGCTTTAAAGATCGCTTTATGCAGAGCTCTTTCAACAATAGAAGCGACGCCGACGAGCGATTAGAATATCACATGCCACTTAGAATGACCTAAAAAACCGAAAATCGACTCCCATTATTATTGCCGATATTTTAACTCCAAGCAATAACGTTACAATGTGCCCCAACTCACCTTACATAAAAGGGTAGAGCGCGAGAACAAATGTGAGCTACCGTAAAGTTTGAGCGATTTCACACCGTTGAACTATTTTGTGTGGAGTTATGTGAAGTCGCTTGCGGGTGACGTGAAATAATACCAAACGAAATAACACCAAATCTTAAATTTGGTCTTATTTCGTTTTTCGAAACGAAATAATACCAATTTGGCTTTATTTCGCTTACCAAAACGAAATAATGCCAAAAAAGTAATGCAAATAACGCCAAATTTGTTTAAATACAAAATTTGACGGTACTTCGTTTTCAAAATGGAAATAAAGCCAAATTTTTCATAAATTATATAGGTATACACTTTCAAAAACAATGGATTGAAAAGGTAGTTATATTTTTTTTGTTAGTATTGTAACGTGAACCCAACATTTTATACCAATTTCCTAATCGAAAAACGTTCAACCGAAAACACAACTGGCAACACTTTAATGGAATGGTATAAATGACAGGCGCTGCTTGTAAGCCAGTGTGTGTGAGTGTAGAGAGACAGACAGACAGAGAGTAGACAGCAAATGTGGAGACAATGTAGAAGTTACTGGAGAGTTCTAGATGGCGTGTCATTCGATATAAATAGCCCGCCCGAGGCAACCAGAAGTCAGTTCTGTTTATAGAGTGATAAAGTTAAGAGTAAATACAAGTGATAGTCCAAAAGTCGAGTTGAGTTCAATAAAGTGTATATCGAAAGTAAATAAAGTGGTAGAATTAAATTGAAAAGTAGAGTTTTATTTTTGCGAACTAAGCGCACGTTACATTGGTGTCAGAAGTGTAAATAAAACTTATTTGACTAGTAAAGTGTAAAAAAAAAAAAAAAAAAAAAGTAAAAAAAGAAAATAATAATTATATACAGTGAAAATGGGTAAGTTGTTAGAAGAGCTCACTTGCATTGAGCTTAAAAGTGAGTTAGGTAAGCGAAATCTTTCTAGAGCGGGATCGAAAAATGAGCTCGTCCTGCGCTTGCGTAACTATTTGGAACAGCAAGGGAAAGACGTAAACACTTTTGTTTTTGAAACAGAAGTGGAAGAAGAGGAAGTAAGTGAAAGTGTAGATTTTTCTAGTATGATGAAACTTTTGTTAGAACAACGAAACGAGCAAAAGAAAGAACAGCAGAATGTTCTCGAACGACTAGAAGTACAACAAAAGAAGCTGGAAGAGCAACGAAATGAGCAAAAGAAGGAACAGCAGAATGTTCTCGAACGACTCGAAGTACAACAAAAGAAGCTGGAAGAGCAACGAAATGAGCAAAAGAAGGAACATCAGAATGTTCTCGAACGACTCGAAGTACAACAAAAGAATCTGGTAGAGCAACGAAATGAACAAAAGAAAGAACAACAGAATATTCTCGAAAGACTTGAGGCGCAACAGAATGTTTTGGAAGGTCAGAAAAACATTCTAGAAAGCAAATTGGGTAACATTGAGAAAAATGTTTGTGGCCTAGAAAAACGCATTGAATGTGTTGAGAAACGATTTTCCAAGCTTGAGAGTCAATGCGAAAGTCAACTTGCCACTTTGGAGAAACGAATCGAAAACATGACTAAGGAACTAGACCAGATGCGGAAAATGGAGCTACGGAAAACTTGTGGAGATTGTCTAAAGCAAAGAGAAGTACAACCACCAACATTCGACGGACAGTCGTCTTGGTCAGTTTACAAGAGACAATTCGAGGCAGCTGCGACAGCAAATGGCTGGGTTGACGAAGACAAATACATAGCACTGACTCTTGCTCTTAGAGGACCAGCAGCTGAATTACTTCAAACTGTTCCAGCTGGTAAGAGCTACGATTTCAGTTCTCTCGTGGCAGCTATAGATAAACGCTTTGGAGATAGCCACTTGAAAGAAGTCTTCCGAGTCCAACTCAATAGCAGAGTCCAGAAAAGGGGTGAAAGTCTACAGCAGCTCCAAGCAGACGTCGAAAGACTGGCTCACCTGGCATACCCGGATGCTGGAGAAGAAATCATCAACCATCTGGCTGTTGAGTCCTTCGTTCGTGCCATTTCTGACAAGCATCTTCAGAGATCTGTGCGAACTGCTAGAACACGAACTCTTTCCGAAACTCTAGAGTTTGCATTAATGATGGAAGCATCTGAGCAAGCTTCTCAAATGGTACATTGTCAAAGAGAAGCCATATTCGAGGCGGGATCATGCCCAGGAATTAAGCTACAAAGGAACCAGCGGAACGGACTTACCAGATGTTGGAATTGTAACAAGACGGGGCACTTACAGCGACAATGCCGGTTGCCACCAATTAAAACTGAAACTGCTTGTCGACGTTGTGAAGTCCAAGAAAATCAATCCAAGAGCTGTAGATTAAGACCGCAGACTTATCAATACCGAATTGGACATCAGGTAGAAAACCCCCAATGGAATTGCTGGCGGAAAGTAGAGACCAAGACTCAGCGGATGAGAGTGGAACCCATATTCGGATGGAACAAGGAAGAACTGAGGTCTGCTCAAAAGAAGGATCCAGACATCGGACCGATTCTCAAATGGAAAGAGAACAACACGAAACCTGACTGGAACGACATTTCTGACCAAAGCTCTGTTGTCAAAGCCTATTGGGCACAGTGGGACTCGCTTCGCGTGCAAGAAGGCGTACTCCAGCGCAAATGGGAATCTCCTGACGGTAAATCTTTTGTAATGCAGCTTATTGTTCCTCAATCGAAAATCAAAGAGGTTTTACAAAAGATGCATAGAAGCCCTACAGGAAGCCACCTGGGAGTCAACAAGACGCTGGAGAACGTGCGAAAACGCTTTTACTGGCTGCATGTTAGAGGTGACGTGGAGAAGTGGTTCCGAAATTGTTATGTCTGTGATTCAAACATAGCGGTGAGTAGGCTAGATAGATTTAATAGAACAGGGCCATGGGCCACAGTGTATGGCGACCGAATGAAGACACGGTACGACACAAAAGCGACAACGTCAGGATTCCAAGCAGGAGATCGTGTGTGGCTTTATAATCCTCATCGTCAAAAGGGATTGTCACCGAAACTTCAGCAAAACTGGGAAGGTCCTTATACTGTAGTCACGAGGATTAACGACGTGGTTTACCGCATCCAAAGAGGACTAAGAGGCAAGTTAAAAGTAGTTCATTGTGACAGGCTGCATCGATATAGTGGCGAGGCTGCAGATGGAATTATTCGGGACGAACAATCCTAAGGAGGGGGCAGTGTAACGTGAACCCAACATTTTATACCAATTTCCTAATCGAAAAACGTTCAACCGAAAACACAACTGGCAACACTTTAATGGAATGGTATAAATGACAGGCGCTGCTTGTAAGCCAGTGTGTGTGAGTGTAGAGAGACAGACAGACAGAGAGTAGACAGCAAATGTGGAGACAATGTAGAAGTTACTGGAGAGTTCTAGATGGCGTGTCATTCGATATAAATAGCCCGCCCGAGGCAACCAGAAGTCAGTTCTGTTTATAGAGTGATAAAGTTAAGAGTAAATACAAGTGATAGTCCAAAAGTCGAGTTGAGTTCAATAAAGTGTATATCGAAAGTAAATAAAGTGGTAGAATTAAATTGAAAAGTAGAGTTTTATTTTTGCGAACTAAGCGCACGTTACAGTATGTTAATATGTTTGATTTGAGTTGCATGGAAGTCCAGAGTTTGAAATTTGACTGGATGAATAAACAAATAAACTTAGATATTTTTAACCATTTAACATAATGAAAAATAGCATGAAGAAAGTAAAAGGATAATAACTAAAAAAAATCTGACGATCAGATATGGAGAGTGAAAAAAATATTAAGCCATTACGAAAGGGTCAATTTGGGGAATCGAAAAATTCGCGTTAAATGGTTAAAAATATCTATGTTTATTTGTCTATCCATCCAATCGAATTTCAAACTCTGGACTTCCATGCAACTCAAATCAAACAATTACACTTTCTTAAAACTAGGCTTGCAAAACTATTCATATACAACGTAATAAATAACAACCAATAAAATATCAATTATAGGAAACATTAACAACGATAGCTGTCCATTGAAAAGCCATACGAACCACTAGCGAAGAATCCGAATTGAAAAACATTGATTTCCTCATTTTAAACTATAATGAACTTATTTGAATATCAGGTGAATGATAATTTACAACAAAGATAAAAGATGGATGAATCTAACTTGGTTATTGCTTAGGTTTATTTTCGTGATTCTGCAAAAATTTAAATCGAAATAACACCAATTTGGCTTTATTTCGTTTTCTAAAGCGAAATAAAGCCAAACTGAGAATTTAGGCTTATTTCGTTTTTCAAACCGAAATAAAGCCAAATTTTTGGAATTTGACTTTATTTCGTTTGGTACTATTTCACGTCACCTCGCTTGTCTACGCAGATAAGCCCGAAACGATTAACGCCACAAATACTCTGCACAAATGCATACGGGCATACGGGCCCAACTGCTGCAAAAAGTGGTTGAAAATTGGCTCTCGCGGCTGGAATTAATTAGAGTCAGTCACGACGGCTTTTTTTTTTCTTGACAACCATGCGTTTAAAAAAAGACCTTTTGTAAACAGCATAACGTCACGTCAACAGCGCATCTCCCTTCGACTCTCACTGATTTTGGAATTTTTAAGCCTGTTTAGTTTGTATCTCAACTCAGAGCTCAATCTCAAGAGAATATCATTAAGAAAAAGGTTTTCGCATTTCGATTATCAAAAATAAAAAAATAAAAAACAAAAGAAAAGAAAAGAGAAAACGTGTAGCATCGAGACTTATCCCATTTCTTTAAGTCATTGAAGGTATGGAAGGGGCCTAAAATGTTTGGCAAATTCTGAACAGCTGCTCAATAAAGCGCTCGTGAAAGGCGATACCCGCAGCAAAACATTTCCTTAATATTTCAATTCGAATTCCGAACCTTTCACGTAACAGGCAAACACGCTTACCATTACGCCACGGACACCACATTTCAATAGCGCACGCCGGACAAAAAAAATCTTTTTTAATATTATATTAATTCTGAGTTAACAGAGTAGGGACAAGACTAACTCTTTTTTATTTTTTTCGATTCACTCTTTACACCATTGCTTCGGATCAAATGTTTCCACCCAAACAAAATGAACTTCGCCATCACACAAGTAACCAGCAAACAAGCCACAAAAATAAACAAAACACAATCTAGTGAGTTTGCTTGGAAAACGTTAAGCTTATGTGCAGGTGATCTGAGATGATAGGGATTTGGGTTGCGCAGCATGTATTCCACCCACCAAACTGCTGTAACCAATGGTCTGGCCGGCCTATCGCTGTATTGTGCTGATTTTACTTTTGCATTCTTACGCATCTCTGGATTTTCTATAACCTTTTCAATTGCGTCCACAAAGTCCTTTGTTGTCATGGTCAGAAAATCGAGCTTAACGGCAATGCCAAAATCCATTGATTGGCGTAGATTCTAAGAAAAGAGATTTTGTCAGTAAATTTACCTACGTCACACTTTTTCGAAATACTTACCCTGTGTTGATCAGCAAAAAGTGGAACACCGACCATGGGAACTCCTCGCCAAGTAGCCTCATGTGAACTAAGACCTCCACAATGCGTTACAAAAGCCTTGAGGCTTGGATGAGCTGAATTAAAGAAAAAATTGAAGTCTTAGGCTGATTAAAGTAAACATAAAAATACCTAAAACATCTCTTTGTGAGAAGAACGTTCGTACAAGGACATTCTTTGGCAGTTTTTCCTTCAAATACTTGACATCGAACTTCCACATGAAATTGTATTGTGGAAGAGTTGCCATTGCACCGACAATGGTGCGAACTCGTTCTTCAGAAAAGTCTTGTGGTTTCATGTTCGTTCCAAACGAAATGAAAATCGCTCCGTTCTTGGATTTGTTCATAAATTCGTCCTGGTCCTTTGGCAGTGGTTTTGGATCGAGAATCTGCATTCCACCGATTTCAATAACATTTGGGGGCAATGGATCGACATAATTTGTAGCAGGATGTGAATTAACAAGAGCCATGGCGGTATGTTTAGAAAGATCTCCCAAGTACGGCATATCCTTGAAGAAGTATGGCCGTGCCATGGCATCAAGTTGTGGCATAATCACCGATCGGCGATACCTTGAAAAAAAAATAAAAAATGTACGTAATCAAATAATTATTGCTAGAATTTGTAAGAGTGTCATTCTCTCTGTAAGATTAAGCAAAAGTGAGTTAGAGTTTTCAGTTAACCTGTAACGTACTTACGCAAGATCAAAGGCAAAAACAAGAGTATTTTCAAGTCGCTCCCAAAAGTTCATTACAGTTTTAAAAGTCGTCGAATGGAAAGGTATATAGGCGGGGAAATAGTGGTTCGACATTAAGTCCAATGTAATTGGTGAATTATGGAATGCACTTATGCCTATCAACGGTGGATATTTGAACTTATGAATAAATCCCAACATAGTGGGTCCCATTGTGTAATCATGAATAACTAAGTCAAATTTAAAGTTGTCTGGATAGTTTAGTAGAGTGAGTATTCCCTTTGACTTGAGGATATATTCTGCCCATATCAGTGTGGCATCATTAAATACTTTTATGAATTTGAAACTGCCAATTCCAATGTAGTCATTCATGTCAAATTTGACATCGCTCTTGTATAGTGAATAGGCCTCCTCTAAGTGAATGTAATGGAGATTTGGAATGAGTTTTTCATTTGGTTTTGGTATGTCCGCCGATAGTACAGTAACATTAGCCGCGTTTTATTATCACGATGATCCAGATCGGATCATTGATTTACTTGCATTAAAACAACAAAGCGAGATCCTGCTTTTTAGTTGGATCTATTTTTGTGATCTAAAAATTAGTTCTTCTATTTCACACAAGAGGAGACTTTCCATTGAAAACGTTGGTATCATTTCCAATATATCCAATAAAGACAGTACTGCCACTTGAACATTTTTATCTGTGTGAAATGAAATATATTTTAGATAGATAGCGAGAAACTTCACATTTATTCATTTTTGTATAATACATGACATAATGAGAAAGTTTTATGAAACAAAACATATATTCGTGAAATTAATAAGAATTAGTGCAATAAAATATATATTTGACAAAGTGCATGAGTATCATATTTCCCTAAAAAAAAGAACAAAAAATTAACCATTGAAAAAAAAGTTCGTAGGGCAACTCTGCAACTCTTTAGAAAAGTCAGTTGAGAGAGCGAGTCTCTCACAACTTCCAACTGGAAATATGATGATCCAAAGCTGTTTTATTATCAAGATCTGATCCGGATTGGATCATTGTGATAATAAAACGCGGCTATTGTGACCAAGTTCAGCGAGTTTGGTCATGAGGACACTATTCCTGTTGAGAAAGGTGAAGTAGCGTTAGTAAAACAATATCTGGGTAGGTACAACCAATTATGTTACCAAATGTGATGGCTTGGCGATGCAACAGGCATCAACCCTAAAATGTTGGCTCCATACACAGTATTTGCCGAGAAAAGTACAAACAAAGCAAACACGAGGATCATGTTTGAGCAATGGAAACAAATTTGTGAATATTACGTGTTACGTTCTCTAGCTTAGCTATCAACACTGAAACTAAAGGCATGACAATTGACAAGACAATTTCGTATTTAAAGGATTCGGAATCAATAACAGACACTACAAATTTTTGAAACGTGTAATCAGAAAATAATAAAGTGTGGTGATAATACTCGTAAAATTTGATTGTGGGCTTATAAAAAGCTCGGAGAGGTTTTTTTTTTTTTTAAATGCAATGAAAACAGTACGCATATTGTGCAATTTATTATCTCAGTGCTTTCAATAGTTTTCTGTTTTAAAATCACTATCTTCTTCCGCTTTTCTGATAAGAAATTCACTTCTCATCTATGTCAATAGCGTAGTTCGATATTTGGGAAGAGAGACAACAGAATTGAATAGCCGCTTGTTTTTATGAATGATGAATTGCAGCTATAGTTTCCTCAAAGTCTTCGGTTATGCTATTGGATTTTGTACCTGCTCATTTCGAAAATAACAAAGTGGAATCGGCAATGTAATTATAGCACCGTCCGATAAAATAATGAGTGCTACAATTGTGCTCCACTCTCAAGTGTTTGGAGTTGATCAAGTGATTATTTGACCCCAAACGTTTTTTTATCCATTAATTGTTATTTGGTTTAGGCAGATGTAACTGTGGTGCAGATACATCGTTATCTATAAGTTAGGAAAATGTGATGACTTCTTGGTGTTTTTGAGTGCTTTAGAGTGAATATATTTTTCTTAAGTGACGTATTAAAATTCAGATGCATAAGGTTTCATATTCGCGTTTGTGTTTTAAATGTTAAGAAAAAAGATACCTAATTTTTTTGGAAGGTTCTTCCATTGGGAGTTGCAATATGGATTATGGAGTCTTTCCATTGCATACTAGGATCAAGTGTATAAAACGTATTTTGAAACGAGTAATTTGACGAGAGTAAAACTATTGAATGTTTTGTTTACAGTTCGGGGGGAGAACCTGAGCTTCAACTAACATCTTACACCAACAATTTCGATTTCGGGCGAGCTCTCTCCAGTTTTGCAATTTAAGTCTTCGTCCGCTTCATTGCGCCACATAAGGCGAGGTCTTCCCCTTATACGGTATATCTGCAATGTGCTTTCGAAAACCCGTCGAGCCGGAACGTTTGAGTCTATCCGCTCTACATGGCCCGACCATCGCAATCTCGCGATACGTAGTCTTCTGGCTATGTTATGGATGAAGGTGTTAGAAAAAGAAAAAAGCAAGAGTTCCAAAAGTGTATTCGAGATGAGTATGGGTTTGATGTCGGCAAAAAATCAATGCAAGTATTTGAAAATACCAATTAATGAAAACACTTGAAGAACTGCAACTGCTGAAGTAACTTGAATAAATAGAGAAATTGAAATGAGGCTGAAAATTATGTACTTAGTGTTTTCAACTGCAGAAGAAAGGAATGCAGTTAAATTTCGGGAGTTTACCAATAAAACAGCAAAGCTATTGAAGAAAAATTATTCTTGGAGAATCTGGGATCTCAGAAGAATCCAGGATCCTAGAAGTAAACAATATAAGAAATACAGATATAAAAATACGAAATAAGCTACAAGAGTGCGGAAGAGTAAAGATCTATTTAAAAAACGATACAAATCAAAATTATACTTTTCAAAATTCAATTATAAAGAAAAAGATGGTGTTGAAAATCATCTCCCCATGCTTCGTGCGCTCAATTTCTGTTTTGCAACTGGTAAGCTCCTTTCGTAGGTGTCCAATTAATTTATAGGCACCTGCGTGGCTACGAGCAAGGGCACTATTACTTAAAGCCGACGATGCCAAGCCTCTACATTGTTTTGCGTTCTTGGGAGTGCATCTCTAGTTTTATCATAGTTTGATCATAAACTAACTGAATTATATAATTCTTTTGAGTATAGGAGATCGACCATGAGGAAATCAAAAGCTACTTTTCTACTTTGAAATTCTTTAGAAAGAAAGAGTTTGCAATCATTATCAAAGCGCACGCTTTTTAACATTTTCCAAACCTTCTTTTTCTTTATAATTGGCAGAATTTTGAAAAGCCAGTTTTTGAAAGCAGAATTTTGAAAAAAGAATTTTGACCTCAACCCTAGAAATCAATTCAGCGAAATCAATATAGGAGAAATAAGAAATGCTGATATGACCGGGTTGCCATAGCTCCCTTTCGATTTTTTCTTTCGTTAGAAAAAGTATACCTGTTCCTCGATCTTTGAACCCAATTTTAAAAATATAAATGAGCAAGTTTGTATTCAAAGGTTTTTTCAACATCTTTGTTTTTGATTCCATAAACTAACAATTTTTGATTTTGAAATTGAGTGTGGCTAAGAGTTTTAATTTAATTTCCAAAAGTTTAAAGCAAAATAAAGCTTCGAAACGAGATACAGGGTGTCATACTTTAAGACTTCATTCTTGGTTCTTGGTCCAAAGAGAAGGCTTTGGGGTACCCTGATCAATGTTACTTTTGATTTCTCTGTCAGTACTTATGGTAGAGACCATATTTTGGACCTTATTTTTAGTAGAAATACTAGTCTTTGGAACTGTATTTAGATTAGGCTGATATGGAAGGTTTTAGAGTTGCCAGATTTTGAATTCTATTGGTGTTCAGATTTTCTTCTTCGAGCGAAGTTTTGGCTTTGAAAAATTTTTTGTTGTAAAAATTCCTAATAAACATGAGGTTTTTCTAATATTTTATTACTGATGAGCAAAATATATCAATCCCATAAATTTAAATTGAACAAATCCCATAGTTTTAACCATACTTAAAGAACTAAAACAGGTTAAAAAATATAATTTTGTGTTTTTGCCGAATTTTATTTAAGCTGTTGGCATTTGGAGTAGTTTTCCAAGAATTGATACAATTAATAATTGAGTACAAATTTACTTATACCAACTTGACTTGCTATCAAAGTCCTAATTGACTTAACTCTTCTCAGTGAGATTTAAGTTCGGGGTAAGAATGTTCAATGGCTTAATTAATTAAATAAGTGCTACAAAAGAACAGAATAGCAAATTTGTTCATCAGATTATCAAGTTAAGTCATGACTTTAGTTGGATAAGAGCGCTTTTTGAAGAGACATTTTATTTGATTTTATTTGTTGTGTAATGGAGATTAAAGAAGAGCACAACCCAGATAACCTTACAGACAATTTTCTTCTTCAAATGTGTTTGGAAGTACTTTTCGAAGGCTTCGAGAAAGAGAAACTAAATCAATATGAACTGCAAGATCTTCGGTCGATCAAAGAATATTGGCTGCTGTAGATATCGATCCTTCCGTTGGCTCCATACAGATTAATGTTTCCAAACAACGAATTTCCAGAATCCTGCAATGGCAAAATTGGCATCCAATCAGCATACACCTGTGCAAGACTTGCTTCCGAATGTTTTTGAAATGACACTCGAATTTTGAAATTGGTTGTTAGATATCAGAAGCTTGGCTGACAACCAGTCTTTGGCAAGACGAACCTCAATTCACACGATATGGCATCAGGAATTTCCATAATCTTCAATCAATCCACATTCAAGACGACAAAGTACTTTTCATCATAGACTTTGTGTCAATATGGGGGCAATCGAAATTTAATTATCGGGGCCAATTACCTATCTGGAGTTTTTACAAAGTAATCTATGATAAGCTCATTGAATTCCGACCTTGACAGCATTGTTACATGGGGTCATAAAAACCGAGTAGAATTCAATGCTTCGAAAACTCAATGCTGTCTCTTGTGTTGAACATTCCCCCATTGCCATTATCCATGAATGGTACCTGCATTCAAGTAACCGGAAAGCTGTCAGTATTTGGTATGTGATGATCTTCGTTGGAATGACCACATATTTGAAGTCGTCAAAAACCCAGGTAAATGCTTAGGGTTCTTGAAACGATACAGGAAAGTCTTCACCCCTTCTGATCTGGCTACAATTTATTAAGCCTGCATCCGCCTAAAACTGGAATATAACTGGAGTGTAAAATATCTGGTCAGGTGCTTCTCAAACATCTTTGCGCCTACTTGATAGGGAACAAAATAGAGCGCTTAAATTGATAGGTGATAGTTCAATCGTAGAATCGATTTCCACAAACAGTGCTCTAGTGAAGTAGCCAGTTGCCTTCCTCCCCTGAAACAATCGCTAGGAATGCTCATCAGTTTTACCTTGAGCCCAACTTCGGACGTACAGTCAAGTATAGAGATTCGTATTTCAGTCGCACTACCCGAATGTCGAATACTTTACCTGGCTCTGTATTTCATTACGATTCACAGAAATTCGAAAGCTACGTGCATCGGTTTCTCCTACTAAATCCTCTCCTATTTTCCTATTGCTCGCACTGTGTTCTATAACATTATAAGGGTATAGTCATAACCCCTTGAGTGCGCGTTAATTATAAAAATAATAAACCAGACCTGTGGTTCCGTGGGGTGATGGTTAGTATGTCTGCCTGTTAACCCAGAGGTTCGTGGTTCAAACCCCAATAGAGCCATAAATATTTTTCCACGGGTATCGCCTATCGCGACGAATGAGCAAGTCCTCCGTCAGTATTTTCATTGCAATGAAAAGCGCTTTCTCGGCTAGCCATTCGGAACCGGCAGAAAATTGTAGGTCCCCTCCATTCCCTCACAAGGCAAGGTTGTGAGAAATGCGCTAGGCCCGGGGACTCCTTGTTCTGTTGCACCCCCCTAATTATTTTAATTTAATCCTACCGTGTTTTCTTCTTCAAAGTTACTCGTCAACCGATTCCTGCAATAAATCAGTAAACGTGTTAGTTTCTTGCTGCTTTTATTTCTTAACCCATTTCCGGCGGCTACCAGTTCCAGGTGTGCTAGGAACTTGAAATTTCACACTTTGTCTATTTTTGGGCTAGTTAGAGAAAATCTAAAAAAAAATATTTGGAAAAGCTTTTAGTTTCCCGGAAAATTGACGTTGCGTTTTCGCAACACCCGCCAAATGTAGTAGCAACATCATTAAAGAAAAAAAATTTTAATTACGGAGTTTAAATCAGTTTTATTGACAAAATATTCATCAAATATTTGTTTTTGTGTGGTATCCATTAAAGCATTTTGGATGAAGTGCTACGTTACACTTTGTGCAGAAAAAAAATGGTTTGACTAGATCATTTCCGACAGCGAAGACGTTTTTTTGTTTCGATGATAGTGTGTTTCATTCATGTCATCGAAACGAACCGCTTCATTAGGGTTTCCATCTCGTTGAATAGGCTGACTACTGCTTGTCTCTGATCTCAACAAGGAATCGACAACAAATGCTATCATATGCTAAAATATCTTGTCCGGTCCTGTTGACTTTTTTGGGCGGCTTCTGAGTAGGAACTGTTGAATTTCTTCAGGAGTGCTCAAGGTTGTTTGCTGGATCGTTGGACGGATTTTCATTGCTGAATTGGATGGTCTGTTGGGGGGCTTGTGCGAGTTGAATTGAGGAGTTGACTTCTTCCAAAAATGCAGGGTCCAAGGGTGGATTTGGTTTGAAGTATTCATCAATGAAGTCCGCAAATCCTTTGGCTCTATTTGCGTTGATTGAAGCTTCGCCATAGGCTGGAGCCTGTTTTGGAGAAGAATGTCGTTGTGATAGTTCACTGCGTTCTTGAACATGATGTTTACGCATCTGAGCTCGCTGGAGACCGCCTGGTAGTTGCTGTTGATGGTGTTTAGTTCCCGTAGCTGAAAACGTTGTAGCAGCTTCCTCAAGTGTTGCCTGTGGTGGTTGAGCTTCTGTATGTAGTCGGGCAGGTGCTCGTATTTGTCCCGGGAAGTTCTTGGCTGCCTATTCTTCTCAAGCGAAGATTCAATTACGGTTTCCAGATTGTCAATTGCTGTATCAATTTCCTCATTCCGGAGGTTTGTGTTGGTTGACGGTAGTGTGTGTTAGTTGGCTAGCAGTGTCTAGCTTTTTGTAGTTGACGAAGCCTACCTCTGGTTGGTTCACAGAGATTATCTGGTGCCGGAGGTTGATTGAAAGAAGGACGGCCTCGTGATCCCAATCGCTGGTTATTGTCGTGCAGACGAAGTTTCGGAGCTCCGGAAGGATAAATATAGGATTGGATGTTGCGAGGAAAAAGTCGAGCGTCTATGGTGTCCTTCGGAATGTGGGTTTGGGTTGGGACACTACTACCAGAGAGTGATGTTCTATATTTTCGTCCAGCTAATTGACAATTGCATTCCCGTCACTGTTGTCTTGTGTATCCATCCATCTTCGGTGTCTAGCGTTAAAGTCTCCTCCAATAAGTTCATAGGTGCTTCTGCATAATATCCTGTTCACGGTATGGATATCGTCTCTGATGTCTGATGCTGTTGCCGTGCATTTGATGTAGATGCTGATGACTGTAAAAAATAAATCAATTGCCAAATATTTCTATTCTTTTGTGGGTTTACAATACACCACTCATTCACGAATTATTGGTTTCATTTTTTTCCAGGAAAAATAAATATAAATTTTCTGTCGAAAAAATAAATTACCTGGGCTATTAGGTTTTTTATAACTATTGTGTACAGTCCAATTATTTCTAAGAATTTCTAACCCTTTACCGTGGTTTTTCCAAAATAGCTGTGGAATGAATTTTCGGTTCTTTTTTAATAAATTTTTTTTTTTATAAAGTGCACATTATTTCGAAGAAACCAAATTTTATATGCAGAGAAAACCCAACGGAAATTTTTTTTTTTCTTTTGGTAAATGCTACTACTTTTGGCGGGTGTTGCGAAAACGCAACGTAGGATTTCTACCTCACCTATCAATCAGGTAACCCGTATGATTTGCATCAAATGTACATTGAAGTATAATTTGAATTTTTCCCTAACAGTTTGTGAAAAAAAATTTAAAATAATAAGATGTTGGTACACTTTTTTAGTTCCTCAACAAAGGCTACCTCAAAATTTCCGAAATTACAGTTTTTGACGGTGTTCAAAAGACTACAAAATTAAGTTTTTGAAAAAAATCCAAAAACAGGTCGATTAGATATTTTAATAAGCTTTCAAAATCATTTGTTAGTTCATTAAAATAAAGGATCCTTTAAGCTGGAGACGCTCTCAAACATGACGTTGCGTTTTCGCAACGCTAGCCGGAAATGGGTTTTAAGACACACTCAATAGCCCAAAAGATCGGTGTAGGTAAAGCTTACTTGCAGCTTACAAAGAAATCGAAAATTCATTATAACTGTCGCTTTTCTGCCTTTTATTAACGTCGCAAGCAAAAATGTTTCAATGTGCCCTAACCCCTTTATGGAAGATACAACTATAGATACATCAAACTAGAATTTTTTTAGAATAATTACAAAGAGCCTTAGAACATAGGGGTGTGACACGAAACACGATGTAGAGGCCGAATACAAGTACCCCCACTTGCCCACTAAGTCACCTTTGGATTTTAATAGATAGCGAATCGTTTTGTATGCTACAAAAGCTACGCTTCATAGAGTACATAATCTGGCAGCACGATGTGATAAATGTTTGAAATTAAACACGTTTTCATAACATGAGGTCAATGTTATACAAATAGAAAACGTTACGCAAATCCGACAGCGTATGATGTGAAAAATTCTGATTTTCTGTTTAAAATCTATACTTGCACTAGCTCCACTCTCTATCGTCTCTATCGTATTATATTTATATCTCAAGCTTAGTAGCTCATTTGAGCATCCAAAACTAAACAACGTTAGAGAGAAATGCTTTTTGTTTTCATATTTCGATGGTGAACGGTAAAAAAACAATAAATTTTTACGAATGGATCGCATGAATTTGTTGTTATGTGTTAATTACACGTATGGAAACCTGTTTGCGGTGCCCGTGGTGTGATGGATAGCATGTCCGCCTGTTAATCCAGAGGTTCGAGTTCGAATCCCAACAGAGGCAAACATGTTTTTTCCACAGGTATCGCCTTTCGCGAGGAACTGGCAAGTCCTCCGTTAGTATTCATTGTCATGAAAAGCGCTTTCTTGATTAGCCGTTCGGAACCGGCAGAAAATTGTATGCAGGTCCTTCCATTCCCTCACAAGGAATGATTGTTAGAAAAGCGCTAGGCCCAGGGGCCCCCAATTCAAATTCAAATTCAGTGTGTATATTTCATCAAACAAAGCAAAGATACAATACTTTAGTGATTACTAGAAAAAAATAACAATAATTGGATAATTAAATAAAATATAAAATAGTTACATAAAAATTAAACATGCACTCGTACTAATCATTACCCACATTAAAAATTATTTAACAACAAAAGAAATTTATTTTTAAATGAAAATCTGCTCAAACTAAAATCAATCATTGCATGAAATGAATTTGCAGTTTTTAAACATCTATTCAGTGGTTCATTGGCTGCATAATTTGTTCTGTGGTAAGGAATATTAAAGAAAACTTGGTTTCTAAGCATCCTCGCAGGAACACTGAATCCTATCAACGCCAAAATGTCAGAGCAATCAATACGGCTAGTCAATAAGTCACGAATGAACATCACTTCAGATAACTTTCTTCGAGTTTTAAGAGGCAATATTCCAAATAACTTGCACCTGGTGTCATAAGAAGGCATATCTATTTCCCAGTGAAGCTTCTTTACTAAAACTCTTGTAAAGCGTTTTTGGATTTTCTCAATTCTAAACGAGTGAACTTCATACATAGGATTCCAAATAATACTGCAATACTCCAAGTTAGACCTTACGAATGCATAGTATAGACTTTTCAATGTGTGAGGATCACTGAATTCTCTTGAATTGCGCAAAATAAAACCCAACATTGAATTTCCTTTCGCAACTAAAAAATCTATATGTTTTACAAAATCCAGTTTTTGGTCAAAAATAACTCCAAGATCTTTCTTGAAAGTAACTTTTGATAAAAGTGAATTATTAATTTTATAAGTAAAATTGATGGGAGTACGATTCCGACAGCAGATTAAATTTTGACATTTACTTATATTTAGGGATAAGGAGTTTAACGAACACCAATCCGACAGTTTCAGAAGGTCATCTTGCAGTAAGATACAATCATTGTTAGTTTTTATATAACGGAAAACTTTCAGATCATCTGCATACATAAGGCATTCAGAATTTGAAAACACACTAGGAATGTCATTGACAAATAATAAGAAAAAAAGCGGACCGAGATGGCTCCCTTGTGGCACACCAGAAGTCGCATGTATAGGCGAAGAAAGTACATTTTTTATTCTAACGAACTGGGTACGACCTCTCAAATACGAATTTATCCATCTCAAAAATTTTGCGTGGAATCCTATTTTATTAAGTTTCAAAAGAAGTAAGTCAAAATCAACCCGATCAAATGCTTTTGAGAAATCAGTATATACAACATCGCATTGATACCCTTTTTCGAAGCCATTAACTACAAAGTTTGAAAATTTTAAGAGATTAGTGCTGGTTGTTCTACCACTAACAAAGCCATGTTGATATGGAGAAATAATATTTTTTAGAGCCGGAGTTAATCTTTTATATATCAATTTTTCAAAAATTTTGGGAATTGTGGAAATCTTGCAAATTGGCCGATAGTTGGAAACTTCCTGCCTACTTCCTGATTTATAAATCGGTGTAATCAAAGAACTTTTCCATTTCGATAAAAACTCACCACTTTCAAGGGAACGGTTAAAAATAATTTCCAAAGGTAGCGCAACTACCTTTGAACATCTTTGTAGAACTGTCGGAGTGATTCCTTCCATATCAAGTCGAGTGTCTTCTTTAATTTCTGATAAAGCTTGTTCAACTTCAGAATATGAAAGCCTTAAAAACCCAACATTAAAAGATGTGTTAGAATTATTAAATTCATCCTGAAACGGTAGATTTGAACTGCTTTCGGTATAAACAGACTGAAAATGTTTAGCAAATAGGTTAGAAATAACTGAGAGGTCTGAAGATGACTTGTTTCCATGACGCATTAGATTTGGAATACCGATCGACTGCCTTTTAGCGTTGATAAAGTTCCAAAAACTTTTGCTATTTGATTTTAAATCAGATTCAACAGATAATATATATTGGTTGTATAGAAATTTGTTAAGAGTATCAAAATTTTTTTGCAGTAAACGATAAAGACTTAAAAGACTTTGGTCATTGTTTGATCTGCGAAATTGCTTATAAACTTTGTTTTTCCTATTGTTTAGATTAATCAATCTTTTATTGAACCACACTGGTCGAGAATCACTTTTAGCTCTAATTCTGGGTGTGAATAAGGAAATAGCTTTCTCTATAATGCTCAAAAACGTATTGTAGCACTCATTTAAGTTATTATTATTATCAAACAATGCATGCCAGTTAGTACCACTGAGATAGTTGTTAATTGATTCAAAATCGGATCTTTCATAATTATATTTATAGTTATTATGTGAAATTGCTGGTTTAAGATAAGTATAGAATTCTAAATGTAAACTAAAAGCAACATGAAAAATTGTGTTTGGAAAAAGTAAAGCCATAGAGTTGTCGATGCCTACGCACAATTCTGAATCAACAAAAACTAAATCGAGTATATTGCTAAAAGAATTTTTAAAATGATTTATTTGCTTAATATCAAATTGTGCGAAAGTGTCAACAACTTCACAATCGTTATTGAAAATTACATTAAAAGGAACAAGTATTTTCTCGTCTATATCTAAAATCCATTTAATGTTCGGTAAATTAAAATCTCCTACAATAAGTAATCTTTGACTTTCTTGACGACTATTAAATATCAGACGACAATTCTCAATATGAGCTCTATACAATTCTAAAGAACTACCAGGTGGAATGTAAGAGATAATAAAAATAATTTCATTAATACAATCAAACTTAATTTGAAGAGCTATTTGGTCCACATCGAGAACATCGGCTGCTGGTGGCAAATCAATTTTAGTGCATTGGTGTGTAGTGCGCACTGCAACGAGCACTCCACCTCCTCCCTCACAATTAAGAAGTTCATAATCACGATCTTTTCGAAAAACAGCATATTGATTCGTATTAAACATCTCAGCATCATTATGCTCTTTATTAAGCCAAGTTTCAGTAAAGGCGATGATATCAAACTGCGACGATGACGAAAAGAGAAGCACCTGTTGCAGTTTAGTCCGAAGCCCTCCAGTGTTTTGATAATAAATAGAAGGAGTGAAGGGAGATGGTAAAATTGACTGTCAATTAAGAGACGCCAAAGGTGTTGTGGGGTGTTGGATAGGTGGTTGTTGTAGCTGTGTTGGTGGTGGTGGCAGTGGTTGATGTGATGTAGAGGAAAAAGGTCCCGTAGGTTGAGTGAGAGGCATTGAGATCATTTTGGTGTTGTTGCTTTCGCGTGAAACAAATTTTTTTTACTTGAACAAAGCATGGCCATACTGAAGAGTCCATTATAAGAGAGAATTTAGAGGCTGGTACACTTAATTTAAACGTTAAAAATTTAAGTTTTGTAAAATCACAATCTTTTTTGACTAGGGAATAGCATTTAAATTGATCTGCTGGTATGCTAGTTTTTTGCGAGATATGACTGATTATATCATTGGGTTTGGTTTCTTTATTGAACTAAGCCAAGTGAACCCATTTATATACGGGTAAAGCACACAGAGAAGATGAAGAGTCAGAACCAATAATTTTTTTTATCTTTGAAGAATTTTTTTTTTGAATTCACAGATTTCCAATCTAATTCATTGTTAGTTTTTACCAGAGGAAGTTGTGAATCTACAATAACATTGTTTGATGAATTAGTATTAGGTAAACTAGATGAAGCTGGATCACTTATTTCCAATTGGATTTCAGTTTCTATTGATTTCATTGATTCACCAGGGGCCGACGATGGCGGTTTGGGTTGTTGAGAGACGATCGATTTGTTAGTGTTGAGGGTAAGTGTGTAAGAGTCTCCCTCAGAAATTTTTTGATTCCTTTTCGCAGATTTGCGGGGAGGAGAGTTATTAGAAACCGATTTTATGAGAGCACTTAAATCGTTTTTAATCTCACAAACACTTGAGGAGAGCTCTTGGAAATTATTTATGAAGGTGGAAAGGTTTATATTCACACAAGAGTCACATTTCCAAACTAAATTTCGATTGCTTAACGCTTTAAAATTGTCATCAGTTAAATTCACACAATTTTTATGAAAGAATCGGCCGCAGTAAAAACCACATTCTACAACTTCAGAATTTTTTGAACGTTTTATTGCAAGATTGCACTCAGAACAAGTCTTAGACATCTTTGGAAAAATAAAACACAACCGAAGCTAGTCAAAGTTAGTCGCAGACTCACACAAAAAACAAAATGGCGCGACACCACCGACCCGACCCACGCGACGCGACGCACAAGATGTTGAATGCAGTTTTGTTCCTCCTGTGCTTTCAAATTGGATGCTTCTTTTTTAATGTAATTTTTGTTTAATTACTTTTGGAATACACACTTAGGTACATATATTTCGTGTGTTCTTTTTTTCAAAGTTTCCTTGTGGAGTAACCAAACTCCTCGTTCTGTTGCGCCACCGAATTCATTTATTTTATTTTATTTAGAAACCTATTTATGAGTAGCAACGAGTAAATTATATATTTTTTTAATTCTCTTGTTACAATATTGCCATTGGATTTCGCTTTTTTAGGATCGGGGATGTTTTCTTCCGACCGTATCATGCAGATCAGATGTTGCATGTTCCATTCCAACTGGTCTCCAGCTGTCTTGAAAAGTTCGGCATAAAGACCGTCTGCACCTGCAGTCTATAATTTGATTCAAGTTTGCATATGACAGGCTTAACTTGTTCTAGGTTCTTCCCAACCAGAATACCTGGCCCTTCATAGGCTTCGAAATAGTGCATGACCATGTATGTAACTTTTGAAGCTAAATATCTCAGTAATTTGATGTAAAAGATGAATTTTCAAGCCAGATTCGCATTCAGCGCACATCAAATTATTGAAAAAGCAATGGTTTGTTTTCAGGTTTAAATTTGCATGTTAATCATAGACTCGAAAGTAACTAAAATTTGTTTCTTTTTTCTATTTTGCAGGCCTTATATCTCGAAACCGTGATGTGCCAGAGCAATTCTGAGACGTCTTGAAATATACTATATGTATAGTTTGCTCTCTGTGACAAAACCATTGTTACGTAGTGAATCGAACAATTTCTTGGAGTCTTTACCAAAGAAAAGAAAATTATTCAACGCACCTTAGATCAGTGAAAATTTGGCTTAATAAATGAATTAAAAGACCTGGGAGTTTAAGAAAGAAACGATTACATACTTACAAACAATTCATTCGCTGAAACATTCAAATATTAAATTCAATTATTCATATTCAAATGGTTTCGGCGGCTGACGCCATCTTTTCAATTCACTCAGTGTGATAGAAAGAGACAAATGTGCTTTGCACATCGCAAATTAAACAAACTGCAATGGATCGTGAAAGTGAAGTGACGTTTCTCAGAAAGTAAATTATTTGCAAAGAAAATTTATTAAGTTTCGACTTTAAATTCACAATTTCCATTCGATTGTTTTGTTTAAGTAAATGTGGAAACAAATTTAGGCAATTTAAAGCCATCATTAATAAGTAAAGTCGCGGTTGTGTGTGCAGTGGCAGTGTATTTCATTTTTGTTCCTCTCCAATCATACGGCAAGGTTTTTATTTAGTTTAAAATTGGAATTCCCAAGCTCTGAATAAAGCACGTGTTCAATTTAGTTTTCTAAATGTTATGTTGTGTTGTGATGAAGGAAATAGAAGTTTCTTTTGTTTTAATATCGCTTGTTTCGAATGTGCATGAAGAAAAGAAAAGAAAATTAAAATGGCCGCTATTTATTTCAATGTTTCTTGTTCAATCTTGCATAGTTCTTTTGAAATTTGCGAAAATTCAATCTTCATTTATATCCAGGCACTTGTTTTCAGAAAATATTAAAAAAGTGATGTTTGTTTAGTCCCTCGCGGGTGGAAAGATGAGTGATGTTCTTTTAGTCCCTCGCGGGTGTGAATTCGCCATTGGCCCTTGTTTTCAGAAAATATAAGAAAAGTGATGTTTTTTTAGTCCCTCGCGGGGTGCATTCGCGCGATGCATTGGGCCTTGTTTCCAGAAAATATAAGAAAAGTGATGTTTTTTTAGTCCCTCGCGGGTGTGAATGATGTGTGATTCTGCTTTTTTAATGCCAGTCAAAAATAAATTGATGGTGAGTGCCTACAAACTTATTTGTTAATTGCTGTAGATTGTCATATTTGCTTTATAAAACAATTTTCCCTTTGTAAGTCAAAGATTAGAATTAGATTTTTAAAAACAAGCCGTGAAAGCTCTGTAATATGATCAATAAACTTAGGAAGAAATGTGGGTCTAGCTCGCAAATATCTGATCATATTATCGTTTTCCGAGGCTGTTGGTTGTTTCGGAACCAGATGTTTTTTCCGTGGTTGGGTAGTTAGCCCCACGCACAATTACCAACCTGGAGGGCCAGTTTCTTCTGGGATCCCTTCGGTCATAAAGAGCCGGATTATCCAGTGTCATTGACCTGCTGCAGGGGTGTGAGAGCTGCCGTTGGCTAATCAGGAGCTCATTCACCACCATCCCTACTTCAATACCCTGTTTAGAGTTAAGGTTTGTTGATGAGCAATAAAACTTATCTCAACTTTTAAAATTAACTTAAAAACTGTTCAAATGGCGAAAAAAATGCAGGAATATTTTTTCGAAAGCTGAAATTTCAATATTTGAAACATTGAAAGCATCGGCTGTCTTATGCACCCACGGTGTGGATTGTGTTAGGTTGTATAACACGACCTCAATCGAGTCGTTTGAGGAGAGAAGGAAAAAAATTCGTGTGACTCGTGTTGGTTCGCTTAAAACGAAGCAACTCAATAATTTCTGATGAAAAAGGCAATTTTGTTTCCTATTTTTGTCAACCTGAAATGAGCTTTGTCGTTTGTATTGAAAAATATAATTTTGTCATTGAAATGCAAAGATACTCGTGTAATATTTCTTTTTTTTTTACTCACAGAACTTGCAGTTAAATTAACCTTGTTTTCCTCACTAATCCTTAGCAATTATATTCTAGAATTCTGTCAACTCCATGAGATTCTCTACTCAAAGGCTCACAATGAGCTCATTTATAAACAAACACGAGTAACACGCTTTGTTTTTCCTTCAAATTACTTAAAAAAGTAGTGTTAATAGAACAAACAAGAACTACCTCTTACTTTCTTATCCTTTTATTGACTAGTGTAAGTTCATGTTGGGTAAACTATCAGTTTTTTTTATGCACCAAAAAATGGCCATAAACTTGACTGGTCAAGTATCAGATGAGTGTTTTATTCCGTTCAATAATCAAATGATGTAGGTAGGAAAACGGCATCGAAACCAAAGGATTTTACAATAGAAAATCGAAATTTGTTCAAACGGGGCAGAAATATCTGTAATGCTCAAATACAAAAGGCTTAGTTTTTGCACTACCAAAAAGTAAGGCAAAAAATACTGTTGTGTCCAAAAGGAAGCAAACATTTTTGGTCTTTTGTAAGGAATATTAGAACTCGACCACGTCATTGGTCCCAACGCTCGTTTTCAATGACTCTCCGTATGTCTGCTAACTCGACACTTCCTGATAGCATATTGGCTCCACCTGAGCTCGAGTCTGCAAATTCTTTGATGAAGCAGATATTCTTTCGAACTCGCTCGGTTGCGAGAGTCCTCAAAGATCTCAACATACATAAATCCGCTGGTCCAGATGGATTCCCCGCCGTTATTCTGAAGAGGTGTTCTTCTGCGCTGGCAAAACCACTGCGTAAACTTTTCCATCTTTCCTATTCTGCTGGGATTTTTCCGAGCAGATGGAAAACTGCAATTGTCCAGCCGGTCCCTAAAAAAAGGCGAATCTTCCTCCCCTTCCAATTACCGTCCAATTGCACTTACGTCCCTTCTTTCCAAGGTCATGGAAACGTTGATAAACCGTTAACTTATGTGGTGTACTCCAAGATATTTGTATTCCTTTACTATTTCAAGCGGTTCATTTTCCTCGATCCATTTTTCATCTCTTGCGTATCTGCCTGCTCCATTACAGAAAACCAGTATGTTGGATTTGTTGGTGTTAACCGTGAGGTTCTACAAGCGACAATGGTTACGCAACTTGTTGATCATCATTTGCATCGTTTGCGGCGATTCTGCTAGTATGACGATATCGTCTGCGTACATAAGTGCTTTGATGTTAACTCCCGCAAAACTAATTCCTCCAGTCAGAGCCGATGATAGGTCATCTAAAAAGAGCGAGAAGAGAAGTGGACTAAGCAAACAGCCTTGTTTAACTCCGGTATTAGTATGAAACCAAGCTGACTCCCTTCCATCCCAAAGCTTTGTATCAACGTTAACATTTTTGTTGACATTGACAAGGCAGCTTGATTTGTAAAGAGGGCATTCCTATCGATTGAGTCGAAAGCTGCTTTGGAGAATCCATATAACTTTTTCCCCTGTCAAGGTAGGACCTGGCAATACAGGTTAATTAAAAAATGTTATCAACTGTGGACTCGTCAATATTAGTCAGTATATCCGATCGGAAGCTGGTAATTGATTACTGTTAAGATATCGAAAATGTCTCTTTTGATCGGTATAAGAATCGTACAAGTACCACATCGGTAACTGGTAACTGTTAAGATCCATATAGGGTAACTGGTTCTTAAGTTATTTACTGGTAACAGTTACCGATACACCGGTCCATCTCTAGTCTCAGTCTGTTTTATATAAAATAACAAATGGTACATAAATATAAGCTTAAAAAAATCAACCTGTGAGTAAAGCGACCATTTTTTAATCAAAAATACTATATGTTATTCGCATTCGCCCTCCGAATAATCGCATAGAAGAAGTTTGTCAAGCGGTTTTAGCGATAGGGGGTAAATGTACTTCCAGCTTTCGAAAACAATCATTCTGAAGGCATTGAAGTCGCAGGAACCAACAAAAATACTCATGCCAATTTATACAATTTTGGGAAAAATACTTTCATGTTTTCCTATTCTTTCAGGGGATCGAAGGAATGGTATCACCTGTGCAGAGGCTTTAAATACTGTGTTTGCGGGAAAAAAAAATCATCCAACGCTCTTTGATAATGCATCTACTTATCGACATCCGATGATTATAAATACCTTATTGGCCATGTGTCTTCACTATCTGTTAGATAAAAACGATATTTTATATTTAAATCGAAGTATCAACCAAAAAACAAAATATATCGGGTGGCGCAATAGAGGTCGGGCGGGACAACCCAGGCGTAGCGAACTTCTTCCAACCATACTTTGGTGAGGTTTGGCCGATCCCAAATGGCTAAGTGAGAAAGTGCTTTTCATGGCAGTTTAATTACTCTCGAAGGACTTGTTCATTTCCCGCAAGCCGTGTCCATTGAAAAACAATTGGATGTTTCTGGGATTCGAATCTCGATCTCCCAGAGCAGGTAGACATGCAAACTATTACTCCACGGGCGCGGGCGCCACAGTTTCCATCGAAGATATAAAAAGGAGGCCTAGTTGGTGGAAGAAGTTGGTGACGTTGGTGTAAAATTTTCTGGCAGTTAAATTCAAGCATACGTACCTACATACATAAGGTGACACAACAGAGAGGTCTGGCGCATTTCTCACAAAGTGAGGGAATGGAGCGGACCTACAATTTTCTTCCGGTTCTGAACCTCTAATCGAGAGAGCACTTTTCAGGGCAATGAATCCACTATCGGAGAACGTGGAAAAATATTTTCTGGTTTCTGTTGAAACTCGTACCACCAACCTCTGGTGTAGCAGCAGACGTAGGTATTTACTATTACGTTACGGACACCTCGTGTTCAAGCCTAGGCAAAGACATTTTCTTCATTGTCTGTAAAAAGAGTTTTACTTCTTCTCTAATAGAAAAGTCTGGGCAGTTTTTGAAGCATAGAACATTCAGAAAAATGAATATTAACTTACAGCGATAACTTAAATAACTTTTTGGTACACATCAGGAAAATAGTGAAACCGTTTTCCTAAAAACAATTATTTTATGTCTCTTAAGTTTTTATAAAAACAAAAACTTAGTAATAATGTTTTACAAATAATCTGTGGGTAAATTAATTTTTTTTGACTTTTTTCGAGTCGGCCCTTACTGCTTTTCCTCCAACTAATTGTCTCCAGACAAAGAACAACAATTTGGCTATTACATAAACCACCAAGAGCATAGCCACGAAAATAAACAAAACACAATCTAGTGAATTTGACTGGAAAAAGTTTAGCTTCTGTGCAGGTGATCTGAGATGGTACGGATTTGGGTTGCGCAGCATGTATTCCACCCACCAAACTGCGGTATCTAATGGTCTGGCTGGTCTGTCGCTGTATTGTGCTGATTTGATTTTTGCATTCTCACGCATTTGTGGGTCTTCTGCAACTGTTGTTATGGCTTCGACAAGATCCTTTGTAGTCATGGTTAAGAATTCGAGCCCAACGGCAATACCAAAGTCCAAAGATTGGCGTAGATTCTTAAAGAATAGAGATGATTGGTATTCGGGAAAAAATGTGTCACATTTTTTTTAAACACTTACTCTGTGTTGTTCGGCGAAAAGCGGCACACCGACCATGGGAACCCCACGCCAAGTAGCCTCATGCGAACTAAGACCTCCACAGTGAGTGACAAAAGCTTTGAGATTTGGGTGAGCTGAATTAGAGGAAAAATTAAAATCTTATGAAACTGATTAAAAGTTAACATAAAAATACCAAGAAGATCTCTTTGTGAGAAGAATGTTCGTACAAGAACATTCTTTGGCAGTTTCTCCTTCAAATACTTGACATCAAACTTCCACATGAAATTGTACTGTGGAAGAGCTGCCATTGCACCAACAATAGTGCGAACTCGATCTTCAGGAAAGAATTCTGGTTTCATATTCGTTCCAAAAGAAATAAAAACAGCCCCTTTTTTGGATTTGTTCATAAATTCTTCCTGGTCTTTTGGCAATGGGTTTGGATCGAGAATCTGCATTCCACCAACTTCAATGACATTCGGAGGCAGTGGATCGAGATAATTTACAGCAGGATGTGAATTAACAAGAGCGATTGCGGTATGTTTAGAAAGTTCTCCCAAGTATGGCATATCTTTGATGGCACTGTATTTCCGAACCAAAGCGTCAAATTGTGGCAAAATTACCAATCGGCGATGTCTATTGAAAAAATAATCTTATCTTCAGCTGTTTTACAATAAATAAAAACGTGCTCATTATAAAATGAAGTGCAAATGATTTTCCAAAAGTGTATTATGATCTACACGTGTGGTTACTCACGCAAGATCAAAGGCAAAAAGAAGAGTGTTTTCAAGTCGCTCCCAAAAATTCATTTCAGTTTTGTAATTCGTCGAATAGTAAGGTACATAGGCAGGGAAGTAGTGATTCGACAATAAGTCCATTGTGATCGGGGGATTGGGAAACGCACTAATGCCCATCAATGGTGGATATTTGAACTTGTGAATGAATCCCATCAAAGAGGGCCCAAAGGTGTAGTCGAAAAGTACCAGGTCAAATTTAAAGCTGTCCGGATAACTAAGCAGAGTTTGTATTCCTTTTGACTTGAGTACGAATTCTCCAAACACCAACATTGCATCGTTAAATGATTTAATGTGTTGGAAACTACCAGCTCCAATAAACTCATTTAAATCCAATTTAGAATCACCTTTGTATAGTGAATAGGCCTCCTCTAAGTGAATGTAATGAATATTTGGAGAGAGTTTTTCATTTGGTTTCGGTATGTCTGCCGAGAGTACAGTGACGTTGTGGCCCAGTTCTGCGAGTCTGTTCATGAGAACACTATTCCTGTTGAGAAAGGTGAAGTAGTGTTTAGTAAAACAATATCCGCGGTAGGTACAACCAATTATGTTACCATCCGTGATGGCTTGGAGATGCACATGGCATCAACCCTAAAATGTTGGCTCCATACACAGTATTTGCCGAGAAAATTACAAACAAAGCAAACACAAAAAACATGTTCCAGCCGTACAATAAACCACTTTTTTTTTTACTTATGAGTACGTCTTCTTATTCAAATATCTAAACAAAGACTAAAGGCATGACAAGCCAAATTCGTATTTATATTGCTGCGAAAATTCTATAGCAAGAACTTGAAAATAGCCGAAATGTTTAATCAGGAAATTATGAAGCGATAGTTCAAATTTACCAAAATTTACATGGACGTGTACAGAAAAAAGATTAAAGGTGGGGAGGGGTGGAATATGGAACAGACAGTGATATCGCGAACAGTAGTGGCGGGCGTCACGCCCAATAGCCATCTATCATCACAGCAATTATTAAAGTTATGCTCAAAAGCTTTTTTATGTATGGATACGATCAATACAAACATAGATATGTAATCTTATCTAATATATCTTAAGTTAGCGTGGTGTAAGTAGATGTGTGAGTTATTCTGTGTTATTATTGTAAACAATTTCGTCATATAGCAAGAGATTGGTGCTTTAAGACCAAAAATTAATAATAAAAAATAAAATTCAAATGTGCTGGGAGCGAGAGAGCTCGTAATAATAAAATACGTCACTTCGATCAGATTCAAATGATGATTCAGAGGAGCTGAGACTACTTTGAGACTGCAAATAAAAGCAATCAATGGTGTGAAGATACGTAAGATTTGTGAATTTAAAAACGTTTTTTGCATATAAATTTATTTTGTGACAGAAAACTGTTGAACTTAGAAGTTAGTTCCAACAGGAGCATGTGCATTGGTAATAAACAAGCCAAATAAACATTAATAAATATTATAAAGTTCCCGACATAAGAGCACTGAACTAAAGATAACACTAGATTTCAAGAGTCCTGTTCGATGTTATTGACAGTCAGAAATGTTCACTCTACTTTTTAGTAAATGAGTCCAAGACGAAATTTTGGAATTTGCCCTACCACCTTACGATTTGATAAATATCTCCAGCCGAGTATGAATTATTAATATAGTTGGATAGTCTCAGGGGAGCTCTTCAGATAAGCTATCGAAAAAGCGATCATCTGAAATATTTGAGCGTGTCAGATTAAGATAAGGGAGCGAGTGCTTGTTTTGCTTATCTGACGATTAAACACTAAAAGAGGGAGGGTAAAGCAATAAAAGCAAAGTAATCTTATCTCAAGTTAATCGAGCGCGATTGTTTTAGATAATTAAGATATTAATACCAGAATAATAAAAAAATACCGCTCAGCTTGGTGAAGTGAAATTCTCCGAACAAAATTTATGTGTGATTTAGTTTCCATTTTTTTGTAAACCAATTTCCAAAAATTATTTTGTTGGCTTTTCCCCATCTATCTATTTGATTTATCTTTATATATTGAAATGGATCGATGTTTGTATCTGGTATATAGACTTCTAAACCACCCAACGGATTTTTATGAAATTATTAGGGTAAATAAAGTTTAGTCGAGGAATGGTTCCTTCGAACAATCCGTTTAATGTGAACGAGATAGTGATTGAAGAAGGATTGATTCCAAATTCTTATTCAAGAGCATGGATCTGTGCAATTTAGTTAGCCGAAAATTAGAGATGTATTCCTATTTTACCATTTCTTAGGAAAATATTCATCCATATTCTATACCATAGGTTGACAAAAAGGGTTGAAGAGAATAATCTCCTTAGTATTTACCAATCAGGTTTTCGTACAGGGCTATTTACAGTGGATCATTTATTTGTTCTTACAAGTATTGCCAAAAGATTTTTGGATAAGAAAAAGAAATTGTATGCGTTATTTGTGGATTTCAAAGCAGTATTTGATACGGTTAACAGAAAATCATTAATATATAAGCTTTCAACCCTGGGCATATCAACGAAATTTCTTAAGCTATACAAGCTCCTTATTACCGAAACCTCCGCGACAGTGTGGAATGGTAGCAAATGTCCGATTTTTTTGGTACAAGTTCTGGTGTTCCTGACGGGTGTAGTTTGAGTCCTATCATATTTGTTTTATATATTGATGACATACCTAAAGATTTCTCTGGAAGAATAACGTTTGGTGAGACGCCAGTAAAAATGCTTTTATATGCGAATGATGTTGTTATTCTAGCTGAAGCCCCTAATGCTTTGCAGTTACAGATAAACAAATTAAAAAGATTTTGCGATTTATGGTATCTCAGTATTAATACTGCTAAATCTAAAATAATGATATTTCAAAATTCTGAACGCCGTAGAACTGCACAAAAAAATAGTTTTTGGTTCTTGATAACATACAATCTTGACCCCATATAAAAGAAAAGTGTGCCACAGCCAAAACTGCACTCAATCTTATGTGGAGCAAATTTTTTTTTAAACAAAGATGTTAATGCTTCGGCCAAGTTTAGGGTTTTTGATGCAACCATTAGAACATGTCTGATGTATGCAAATCAAGTGTTTGGATACCAAAATATTGACGATTTTGAAGAAATCCAAAGATTCTTTTTTAAACGTATCTTTAAACTAGCTGACTCAACACCTACTTGTGCTATTCACGTTGAATCTGGCATCTCACAAATATATCTTAAAAATCTCAAGGCAAATGCTTATTACATAAGTAGAGCCATAAACAGATCGGATTCAAATCTTCTAAAAACAAGTCATGAATTATGCGTTCCAACAGCGTTTATTTCCGTTTAAGGAATGTTTTGATCTGTTAAATATTCACAGCATGTACTTCAATTTTAATAACCTGAATTAAGTTAACTGGCGAGATGTTTTCTATCGATGTATAGCAAAAATAGACGACTCTTTATGTCTGCAAAATCTAAACAGAGCTTAGACATCCCAGACCAGGTTTATTTACATGAAATTAAATCATGTGCTGCATAGTAGAAATTATTTTATTGAAAGCTTTCTCTCAACCAGATGAGTCTTATATTTAAAGCGAGTACGGAAATGCCCAACTTAAATTATAAACCACATAGAACTGATCTTAACCCGATATGTAGTTTGTGTAACCAGAATGAAATTGAAGATGTATTCCACTTTTTAACTGTATGTCCTATTTTAAAAGAAATCCGCAGTCTCTATTTTCAAAAGAGCATTCTTACACGCGAAGATGCAAAGCAGATTTTAAATGTTTTTTTTTTTTGTTGGAAAACCCTTTATCTCTTCATTAATCATGCCTTATATCACCAGAACAGCTTTACAATAAATTAATACATATAGTGTGATTGCTTATTTAAATATAATGTATACTTTTAATTTTCTTTTTTTTCTTTTGTTATTAGTTAGATCTAACTTTCAACCTTTTAATTTTCAATGTAAAACTCCAAACATGTCAATTGAGGCAGACGGCAAAATTATTGCCATGCTATTATTCTTAAGTAACATTTAATTAAAATTGTAAATTTATCGAGGAACATAGTAAAGAATTTATAATAATAACAATAATAATAACACTGTGCAGATTTCAAAAATTGTTTCAGCATAAAGATGCTACATTATCTCTCAGTTACTTATTAGACTTATTCTAAGTTAATGAGTGAAAAGTGAAATGACAGTGGGAATAAAATTTCTCAATATTTTTTCTGCTAATTATTTGCTCTTAAAAAAAAAAAATCATTTTTTGTTCTTCTTGTTCAGTTATAAAAAATCACTCCAACAGCTTGTCTGCAAGATTTTGAAGGTTTTATTCTTAGGAAAGGTTCACTTCACCCAATTTTGACAAAATTTCATTGTCATGTGACAGCAGACCATATTTTGAAATGTGGCCAAATGACGCTTTCGATTTGTGTGGTTTGACTAAATTTCAACATTCATAGTAATTTTTCACTAGATCATGCGTTAAAACTGGGTCCTGCAATTCTGTTTGTCTGTGCGGTTATGCGTCTCCAGTCTAAAACGCTTCACTGACAAATAGGAATTTTCAGAATTGCGTGTCTAGTTCCGGAAATAACCTATGATAATTCTTATTCTTATCGAAAACGACTCTAACGATTTCGATCTGATTTCGTGTAAGAGTTTATTTGCCTCTATTCATATTTAGAAAAGGTCTATAAACGGTGCCTGTTCAATATGCAATTTGACTATTCCAAACCTATATAAAAATACCTAATTACATTTTGTTCTAATTTAGCATCTCCCATGATCTATTACCTTTCTATAACTCCAAACAATGCCATTACATCAACCCTCCAATTGTTCTCTAGTCTCTCATTCCACTGTTTTTTTAAGCTATATCCCCACGTGGCACTAAAATTTGTTCAACTCAGAACTATCCCAAACCTTCAAAAACTAAGTGGTTTGTTGTACAAAATGAATTGTTTTTAGTTATTGTGTTTCATTTCAACTTTCTTCAAACAAACTGCGCTGAACGCACTATTTCCCGTATTCCAATGAATTTTCCGTTCATGAAAGTGGAAGTGAATGGAATCTCTCATAGTGGCGTTCTATCTCTTTTAACTTAAGACAAAAACATCAACGCAAACCATTTTTTCATGTGGGAAGACTACTATAGATTAACTTAAACCATCCTGGAATGAAACTTAGTTTAACTTCAAGTGGGGACATAGCATTGCTCTCTTCTTTGAAACCTGCTCTTGTGATTTGACTCTCTGTCAGCCAAACTGATGAGCATTCTTAGCATCTTAGCAACGTGGGTGTTGCGTCTAAACTGTTTCAGGGGAGGAATGCAACCGACTATTTCACTAGAGCACTGTTTGTGAAAAAAGCGATAATAAAGAGTGACACAAGTAATGTTTCGACGATGTTCTAGAGAAACAATCGACTCTACGATTGAACTATCACCCATCAGTTTTAACGCTTTTTTTTGTATCCTATATATATCAAGTGCGCCTACTTTGATGTTTGAGAAGCACCTGACCAGATATGGGAGTTATACTCATGTTTTGGGCGGATGAAGGCCTTATAAATTGTAGCCAGATCAGAAGGGGTGAAGAACTTCCTGCATCGTCTTAAGAAACCTAAGCATTTTGCAGCGTCTTTGGCGACTTCAAATATGTGGTCATTCCAACGGTTCGGTTTCTTGGATGCAGGTACCATTCATGGATAATCTTAATGGGGGAATATTTAGATTCATACTCAAAATCTCCCAGGAACGGTAATGGGAACGGGATCGGGAATTCAAAAACCACTGGAACGAATTGTAATTTTTTTCGCTATTACAGTACGATGTCATCCCCATATTCCCACGAGAATGGGACGGGAACAAGAGCATAAGCGGGAACTTGAAAAATACAGGACCAATTCCAAAAAATTTTCAACGTTAGAGTGTAAAGTGCTCCTGAGTAACAAAGACTATAATTATGTTCTTCACATATTCTTTCGGGAACGGAAGCGGGAATAGTGACATAATCAAGAACCTGGAAAGTACTTAACTAATTCCAAAATTTCTTTCATGTTAAGAGTGCTTCAATTTCCCTGAGTAATATAGACTATAGTTCATCAACATATACCCACAGGAACGGGAACCGGAATTCAAAAACCACTGTACTGATTTCAATACGGTTTTCGCCATTACAATACGGTGCTACATAGACTATATTTCATCCCCATATGGGAATGGAACGGGACCTGGGACATATTCGGGAACTTGGAAAATCCTATACCGATCACTCAAATTCTGTCATCGTTAGAGTGCTTAATTGTCCCTGAGTAACATAAACTATAACTCATCCTCACTCTCCCACTAGAATAGAAACTTTGAAACTACTTTACTTAACTTTCAATTTGATGAACGTAGGGCCTGAGCTACGCCGGGCGGATCAGCTAGTATTATATATAATTGTAATCGATGAATTCTAATTTTATTTTTGATTTAAGTTCTTTTGCTTATGCATTTTCAGAATTTCAATTGATTACTTCTCTTAAGTGAGTTATCGTTCAGTACCTCCGATAGTAATGATTTTCAAATACCGATTTTCCTGTTGGTGGCCTAGAATTTTTGGAAGTAGTAAGTAACTTAAAAAATATTGTTGAAATTTGATGACGAAATTCCGAGTATTTCAGGATATGCTGCCAATTAAAAGGTCAGGTTCGCTGGTTGCAGCTGCTTGAGTTCGTACACCTGACTAACACTAAATTTTAAATTGAATGGGATATATTTTAGTTTTTTGAGTAACATTGGTTTGTTCAACGCGGTCCTCAGCGATAGTAACGTCGAGTGTTAGATTTCAATGAAAAATATTGGATAAATATTTAATATATTTAATATTGAAACTTTGAACGCGTTTCTCTCGGAACTACTTTTTTTGTCTTGCGGGTTCCAAAAAACAAAAACTACTGCACCAATTGGTCTGAAATTCTAAAATGTTAATCTGTACAGTCTTAGCTAATCTTATAAAAACAGTAACTTTGGTTTTAAGAGTGTTTGCCATACTCTGTAGATTAATTCACTTTTTTTGATTTCTTCGAGTTACTCGTAATGGCTTTTCCTCCGACTAATTGTCTCCAGACAAAGAACAACAATTTGGCTATTACATAAACCACCAGGAGCATAGCCACGAAAATAAACAAAACACAATCTAGTGAATTCGACTGGAAAAAGTTAAGCTTCTGTGCAGGTGATCTGAGATGATAGGGATTTGGGTTGCGCAGCATGTATTCCACCCACCAAACTGCTGTATCCAATGGTCTAGCAGGCCTATCGCTGTATTGTGCTGATTTAGTTTTTGCATTTTCACGCATTTGTTGATTTTCTGTGACTGTTTTTATTGCTTCGACAAGGTCCTTTGTTGTCATGGTCAAGAAATCGAGCTTAACGGCAATACCGAAATCCATTGACTGGCGTAGATTCTTAGAAAAGAGAATCTGTCAGTAAATTTACTTGTCCACACGTTTTTCAAATACTTACCCTGTGTTGATCAGCAAAAAGTGGCACACCGACCATGGGAACACCACGCCAAGTAGCCTCATGTGAACTGAGACCCCCGCAGTGAGTTACAAACGCCTTGAGGTTTGGATGAGCTAAATTATAAATCAAGATCAAAAATGAAAACGCCTGAAAACGTATTACAATCATGTACCTAAAACATCTCTTTGTGAGAAGAACGTTCGTACAAGGACATTTTTTGGTAATTTCTCTTTTAAAAACTTTTCATCAAATTTCCACATGAAATTGTATTGTGGGAGTGCTGCCATTGCACCGACAATAGTGCGAATTTGTTCTTCGGAAAAGTCTTGTGGTTTCATGTTCGTTCCAAACGAAATGAAAACCGCTCCGTTTTTAGAATTATTCATGAATTCGTCCTGATCCTTTGGCAGTGGTTTTGGATCGAGAATCTGCATTCCACCGATTTCAATAACATTTGGAGGCAGTGGATCGACATAATTTGTAGCAGGATGTGAGTTGACAAGAGCTATCGAAGCATGTTTAGAAAGATCTCCCAAGTATGGCATATCATTGGCAAAATATGAACGAACCATAGCGTCATACCTTGGCATCGTGACCAATCGGCGATATCTGGAAGAATTAATCAAGTGGTTATCATTTCTTTGGTTTTTAAAAGTGATTAGAATTCTCATTTGTGGCTACTTACGTAAGATCAAATGCAAAAGCGAGAGTGTTTTGCAGACGTTCCCAAAAGTTCATTTCCGTTTTGAATGTTGTCGAATGGAAAGGTATATAGGCGGGAAAGTAGTGATTTGAAAGTAAGTCCATTGTAACTGGGGGGTTGTGGAAAGCACTCATTCCGATCAATGGTGGGTATTTGAACTTGTGAACGAATCCCATCAAAGAGGGTCCAAATGTATAATCATTAATTATCAGGTCAAACTTGAAGCTGTCCGGATAACTAAGCAGAGTTTGCAATCCCTTTGACTTGAGCACGCATTCTCCGAATGCCAATGTGGCATCGTTGAATAATTTAATGGCTTCCAAATTCCCAATTCCAATGAAGTCATTGATATCAAATTTGGAATCGCCGTTGTACAGTGAATAGGCCTCCTCTAAGTGGATGTAATGTAGATTTGGAGGGAGTTTTTCATTTGGTTTCGGTATGTCTGCTGAGAGGACAGTAACATTGTGGCCCAGTTCAGCGAGTCTGGTCATGAGGACACTATTCCTGTTGAGAAAAAGGCGAAGGATTGTTTAACAATGATCGTTCTAATATGAGCTACGCTACCAAAGGTGATGGCTTGGAGATGCAACAGGCATCAGCCCTAAGATGTTGGCCCCATACACAAAATTTGCCAAGAAAATCACGAACAAAATTTTCACAAAATTCATTTTGTTACTGGTGGACAAAAATAAACCACTTTTCGACTCGCGAGTAGATAAGTCTATTAACTAAACTATCTCAACCAAAACTGAAAGCTTAATAAAGAAATTTGTATTTCTATTGCCGCGAACTTTCCATCGCGAGAACTTAAAAATCATAGATAATTCTCCTAAACTATACAGTATACACGATCGTGTACGAAAAATTGTTAGGGAGGGGTACGTTTAAGTGCGGTTGTAGTTTGTAGTTTTCATTGATTTCGTTATTCATTTTCAACGACCAACGCAGAAAGAAACTATTTCCAATTTGTTTTTAATTCTCTGCAACAAACAGCTTCAGCGATAAATGATGATGACATTCAAGTTCGCTTTTGTTTCGAAGTATTCTGCCTACGTCTGGGTGGGAGCTACCTACTCTTCGTAGGCAAGAGACAACTAAACACTGAACAGTCTCGATCAGCCATGTGTCTCTACTATGTCGTAGATTATAATGATGAACTATGTCTAGTTGTTGATGTTGATGATTATAAAATGATGCGTATTTATATTTCAACTGGTTTTTCGTTCTTCAAACTTGTTGTTATAATATAAAGTCTGAATCCAAACTAAAAAGATCGAACAATGGCGTCTTTATAACAGCGCTTAAAAAGAATATGACGATGGTGGCTTTGGTAGTTAATTAAAATTGATTTTGCAATACGCTCAACTTATACGGTGTTTTAGTTTATGTAAAAAATTGTCCCAGTTGCACTTATTTTCTCAAAGTGAAACTTTAATTATTAAGACAGTAATAGAGAAAGCATTACTGGATTTTGTTTGACCAGCACAATGAAAATCACTTAAAGAGGTATTCTGGTCTAGAAGCTTAATTTTCAAGCATTTTCATCATTATGATAAACAAAAATGAAAAACTATCAAATTTTACTTACGATTATAATTAGGGGAGAGTGTGATCGAAACGCGTCGCAATTGTTACATTGAATTTCAAAAGAAAAACTAGCCTGTAACCGTTCAATTTTAAATGTAGGATTCTGCGCTATTCGAGGCTGAATGCACCCACAAAACTTCAATTGTCAAAGAACTGAGCTGTGCCAAATATAGTTCAAAAGTAGGAAGAAGCTTTTCAATAAAGTTTTTTAAATAAAATAATTTCGATTTAGTTTTAATATTAACATTTTACTTAATTTTATTTCAAATTTAATGGATTAAGTGGTTTTGTAATCGACGCAGAAATATTTGAATAAACTTCATATTTTATCAAAGAAACAAGATGTGGACATTTGTAACACGTTACAAACGGGGATGATGAGTTTTCTCCTTCCGATGTTACTGATAAACCAAATCCATATAACGTTCCACACTTTATGAAACCATCTCAAATGTTAATTTCACATCACTGCCCCCATTTTGATCTCAAGCTTCGCTAATACCTGAAGCCATCTCGGATATTAACTGGTATAACTCCTACGGCATCGGGAAGAAGTTTTTCTCCTGAAAAACTTATACTATATCCAGAATCTAAACTGGCAACATAGTGAACATGATTTTAATTCATTTATTTATTTATATTTGTTGTCTATTATGTGTGACAAGTTACTTCCTGAATTGAAATCAAACTCGAAGTACTACAAGACTTTTAATATTAAATTTTTATTTTATTAATTTTACTTGAAAAAATATCTTTCATTTATTCTTTAAGATTTAGATGGTGTTAGAACCGCCTTTTCTTTGTGTAACAATCGAAACAACGAAAGGACGGTCGTAACATTCGACTTTCACCTCTTTTGCCCAGCTTTCACCAGAAGAAAATATAAAGTTGGAAAACTAAGAAGCTTAAAACGATAGTCGAATATCTACATACTTGTCAAATTGCGTTTTATATTATTTTTCTATGTTTTTTGGTTCAAAAGGTATAGAACCTAATATGCAAAATGTTACTTTCGACAACACTCTCCCCTACTACTAGTTGACCCGCCCGGCGTAGCTCAGGCCCTACGTTGATTGAATTGAGTTAGTTTAGCAAAGTAGTTTCGAAGTTTCCGTTCCAATGGAAAAATGGAAATGAAATATATTCAGGGGCTCAGGGGCAATGAAACACTCTTACGGTGGCAGAATTTTCGGAATCTGTCCAGTACTTTCCAAGTTCCCGGTTATGTTCCAGTTCGCATTCCGCCCTCGAAAAGAAATTTTTATAAAATAATAAGTTCCATGTAACTTGGAGATAACACATTATTGCAATAGTGATAACGACGTTCCCGTGTGATAATTGGGATGAAAAATAGTCTTTGTCCCTTAGGTACAATTAAGCACTAGAACATTGAAAGAATTTTTGAATTGCTCCGGCGATATCTGGAAGAATTAATCAAGTGGTTATCATTTCTTTGGTTTTTAAAAGTGATTAGAATTCTCATTTGTGGCTACTTACGTAAGATCAAATGCAAAAGCGAGAGTGTTTTGCAGACGTTCCCAAAAGTTCATTTCCGTTTTGAATGTTGTCGAATGGAAAGGTATATAGGCGGGAAAGTAGTGATTTGAAAGTAAGTCCATTGTAACTGGGGGGTTGTGGAAAGCACTCATTCCGATCAATGGTGGGTATTTGAACTTGTGAACGAATCCCATCAAAGAGGGTCCAAATGTATAATCATTAATTATCAGGTCAAACTTGAAGCTGTCCGGATAACTAAGCAGAGTTTGCAATCCCTTTGACTTGAGCACGCATTCTCCGAATGCCAATGTGGCATCGTTGAATAATTTAATGGCTTCCAAATTCCCAATTCCAATGAAGTCATTGATATCAAATTTGGAATCGCCGTTGTACAGTGAATAGGCCTCCTCTAAGTGGATGTAATGTAGATTTGGAGGGAGTTTTTCATTTGGTTTCGGTATGTCTGCTGAGAGGACAGTAACATTGTGGCCCAGTTCAGCGAGTCTGGTCATGAGGACACTATTCCTGTTGAGAAAAAGGCGAAGGATTGTTTAACAATGATCGTTCTAATATGAGCTACGCTACCAAAGGTGATGGCTTGGAGATGCAACAGGCATCAGCCCTAAGATGTTGGCCCCATACACAAAATTTGCCAAGAAAATCACGAACAAAATTTTCACAAAATTCATTTTGTTACTGGTGGACAAAAATAAACCACTTTTCGACTCGCGAGTAGATAAGTCTATTAACTAAACTATCTCAACCAAAACTGAAAGCTTAATAAAGAAATTTGTATTTCTATTGCCGCGAACTTTCCATCGCGAGAACTTAAAAATCATAGATAATTCTCCTAAACTATACAGTATACACGATCGTGTACGAAAAATTGTTAGGGAGGGGTACGTTTAAGTGCGGTTGTAGTTTGTAGTTTTCATTGATTTCGTTATTCATTTTCAACGACCAACGCAGAAAGAAACTATTTCCAATTTGTTTTTAATTCTCTGCAACAAACAGCTTCAGCGATAAATGATGATGACATTCAAGTTCGCTTTTGTTTCGAAGTATTCTGCCTACGTCTGGGTGGGAGCTACCTACTCTTCGTAGGCAAGAGACAACTAAACACTGAACAGTCTCGATCAGCCATGTGTCTCTACTATGTCGTAGATTATAATGATGAACTATGTCTAGTTGTTGATGTTGATGATTATAAAATGATGCGTATTTATATTTCAACTGGTTTTTCGTTCTTCAAACTTGTTGTTATAATATAAAGTCTGAATCCAAACTAAAAAGATCGAACAATGGCGTCTTTATAACAGCGCTTAAAAAGAATATGACGATGGTGGCTTTGGTAGTTAATTAAAATTGATTTTGCAATACGCTCAACTTATACGGTGTTTTAGTTTATGTAAAAAATTGTCCCAGTTGCACTTATTTTCTCAAAGTGAAACTTTAATTATTAAGACAGTAATAGAGAAAGCATTACTGGATTTTGTTTGACCAGCACAATGAAAATCACTTAAAGAGGTATTCTGGTCTAGAAGCTTAATTTTCAAGCATTTTCATCATTATGATAAACAAAAATGAAAAACTATCAAATTTTACTTACGATTATAATTAGGGGAGAGTGTGATCGAAACGCGTCGCAATTGTTACATTGAATTTCAAAAGAAAAACTAGCCTGTAACCGTTCAATTTTAAATGTAGGATTCTGCGCTATTCGAGGCTGAATGCACCCACAAAACTTCAATTGTCAAAGAACTGAGCTGTGCCAAATATAGTTCAAAAGTAGGAAGAAGCTTTTCAATAAAGTTTTTTAAATAAAATAATTTCGATTTAGTTTTAATATTAACATTTTACTTAATTTTATTTCAAATTTAATGGATTAAGTGGTTTTGTAATCGACGCAGAAATATTTGAATAAACTTCATATTTTATCAAAGAAACAAGATGTGGACATTTGTAACACGTTACAAACGGGGATGATGAGTTTTCTCCTTCCGATGTTACTGATAAACCAAATCCATATAACGTTCCACACTTTATGAAACCATCTCAAATGTTAATTTCACATCACTGCCCCCATTTTGATCTCAAGCTTCGCTAATACCTGAAGCCATCTCGGATATTAACTGGTATAACTCCTACGGCATCGGGAAGAAGTTTTTCTCCTGAAAAACTTATACTATATCCAGAATCTAAACTGGCAACATAGTGAACATGATTTTAATTCATTTATTTATTTATATTTGTTGTCTATTATGTGTGACAAGTTACTTCCTGAATTGAAATCAAACTCGAAGTACTACAAGACTTTTAATATTAAATTTTTATTTTATTAATTTTACTTGAAAAAATATCTTTCATTTATTCTTTAAGATTTAGATGGTGTTAGAACCGCCTTTTCTTTGTGTAACAATCGAAACAACGAAAGGACGGTCGTAACATTCGACTTTCACCTCTTTTGCCCAGCTTTCACCAGAAGAAAATATAAAGTTGGAAAACTAAGAAGCTTAAAACGATAGTCGAATATCTACATACTTGTCAAATTGCGTTTTATATTATTTTTCTATGTTTTTTGGTTCAAAAGGTATAGAACCTAATATGCAAAATGTTACTTTCGACAACACTCTCCCCTACTACTAGTTGACCCGCCCGGCGTAGCTCAGGCCCTACGTTGATTGAATTGAGTTAGTTTAGCAAAGTAGTTTCGAAGTTTCCGTTCCAATGGAAAAATGGAAATGAAATATATTCAGGGGCTCAGGGGCAATGAAACACTCTTACGGTGGCAGAATTTTCGGAATCTGTCCAGTACTTTCCAAGTTCCCGGTTATGTTCCAGTTCGCATTCCGCCCTCGAAAAGAAATTTTTATAAAATAATAAGTTCCATGTAACTTGGAGATAACACATTATTGCAATAGTGATAACGACGTTCCCGTGTGATAATTGGGATGAAAAATAGTCTTTGTCCCTTAGGTACAATTAAGCACTAGAACATTGAAAGAATTTTTGAATTGCTCCAGTGTTTTCCAAGCGTCCGTTCATGTTTTTTGCTGTCCCGTACCCGTATATACAGTGGTGGCCACACAATTCGAAACGGCACCCCAAACCATTATGTCTCCTTCTCCCTGTTTCACGGTCTTCAGCGTGTATTTTGGGTCTAATTCTTTTTTCTGAGGACATTTAACATACACTTTACCGTCTGACCCAAACAAATAGAATTTAGATTCATCAATCCAAACATAATGGTTTGGGGTGCATTTTCTTGGAGTGGTGTTGGTTTTGGTTGGTGTTGGGTAGTAAGGATAAACGGTCGAATGGATCAACACTTTTATAAAGGAATACTGGAGAGTGTCATAGAGCCTTTTTCATTCCCACACATTGTGTGGCCACCACTTATGTGGATGAAATATAATTAAAACTATTTGGGCATAACATCGTATTGTAATAGCGACACAAATTTGAAATCGGTCCAGTGGTTTTTGAAATCCCGTTCCCGTCCGCGTTCCTATAGGAATGGAACTCTCTAACATTGAAAAAGATTTTGGAATCGGACCAGTATTGTACTAGTTCCCGGTTATGCTCCCGTTCCCGAGGGAATATGGAAAAGAGCTATATCCTTTGTCATCTCTCAGATTCTAGACCATTTTTGTTCCTAATATCATTCAAATCGGCTCAATTGTTATGTTTCCGTGTATATTCATGTCCCCGTTCCCGCGAGAATGTGGCGATAAAATATACATACAAACTTTTACCTGCTTGGATCACTTAATCTATTAGAAAAATCTGTTGATAAGTTTCGAAGATTTAGATCTTCGGTTTTGTTTTATACAATGTAATGATAATGATAATGATAATGATAATGATAATGATAATGATAATGATAATGATAATGATAATGATAATGATAATGATAATGATAATGATAATGATAATGATAATGATAATGATAATGATAATGATAATGATAATGATAATGATAATGATAATGATAATGATAATGATAATGATAATGATAATGATAATGATAATGATAATGATAATGATAATGATAATGATAATGATAATGATAATGATAATGATAATGATAATGATAATGATAATGATAATGATAATGATAATGATAATGATAATGATAATGATAATGATAATGATAATGATAATGATAATGATAATGATAATGATAATGATAATGATAATGATAATGATAATGATAATGATAATGATAATGATAATGATAATGATAATGATAATGATAATGATAATGATAATGATAATGATAATGATAATGATAATGATAATGATAATGATAATGATAATGATAATGATAATGATAATGATAATGATAATGATAATGATAATGATAATGATAATGATAATGATAATGATAATGATAATGATAATGATAATGATAATGATAATGATAATGATAATGATAATGATAATGATAATGATAATGATAATGATAATGATAATGATAATGATAATGATAATGATAATGATAATGATAATGATAATGATAATGATAATGATAATGATAATGATAATGATAATGATAATGATAATGATAATGATAATGATAATGATAATGATAATGATAATGATAATGATAATGATAATGATAATGATAATGATAATGATAATGATAATGATAATGATAATGATAATGATAATGATAATGATAATGATAATGATAATGATAATGATAATGATAATGATAATGATAATGATAATGATAATGATAATGATAATGATAATGATAATGATAATGATAATGATAATGATAATGATAATGATAATGATAATGATAATGATAATGATAATGATAATGATAATGATAATGATAATGATAATGATAATGATAATGATAATGATAATGATAATGATAATGATAATGATAATGATAATGATAATGATAATGATAATGATAATGATAATGATAATGATAATGATAATGATAATGATAATGATAATGATAATGATAATGATAATGATAATGATAATGATAATGATAATGATAATGATAATGATAATGATAATGATAATGATAATGATAATGATAATGATAATGATAATGATAATGATAATGATAATGATAATGATAATGATAATGATAATGATAATGATAATGATAATGATAATGATAATGATAATGATAATGATAATGATAATGATAATGATAATGATAATGATAATGATAATGATAATGATAATGATAATGATAATGATAATGATAATGATAATGATAATGATAATGATAATGATAATGATAATGATAATGATAATGATAATGATAATGATAATGATAATGATAATGATAATGATAATGATAATGATAATGATAATGATAATGATAATGATAATGATAATGATAATGATAATGATAATGATAATGATAATGATAATGATAATGATAATGATAATGATAATGATAATGATAATGATAATGATAATGATAATGATAATGATAATGATAATGATAATGATAATGATAATGATAATGATAATGATAATGATAATGATAATGATAATGATAATGATAATGATAATGATAATGATAATGATAATGATAATGATAATGATAATGATAATGATAATGATAATGATAATGATAATGATAATGATAATGATAATGATAATGATAATGATAATGATAATGATAATGATAATGATAAGGATAATGATAATGATAATGATAATGATAATGATAATGATAATGATAATGATAATGATAATGATAATGATAATGATAATGATAATGATAATGATAATGATAATGATAATGATAATGATAATGATAATGATAATGATAATGATAATGATAATGATAAAAAATTTTAAATCACTTGAGCTTCCTGTCCTTGAAAAAAAAATCTTCATCGAAACATCGGTTGTCTGTATGGATTGAAGAAGTCTTAAGAAGTCTTTAAAATGATGTATAGATTTAAGATGTTGCTTAGTATGCGCTAAGCAATGGCTAGCATAGGTAGTAAATATGGCGTTCATTTGTTCTTAGACTTTCTGGCAGCTGATTCAAAAAGCTCTTGTCTTTTCGATCTCATACCTTCTTAGATAAATTTTGCGGCTTATTTAGTTTAAAAAGCAGGCTTTTGTCTTCAACGACAACATGAACATGACTCATAGCTTCATATTCCTATCATAAACGATATAAAAATACAAAAAAAAACTGAAAGAAAAAACATTTATCTCTTATCTATTTTAATTTTTTTTTCAACACATACTCTTGCGTAACTCAGTACAAACTAACTCTTTTTTATTTTTTTCGAATCACTCCTGATGGCTTTGTTTCCGACCAAATGTTTCCATCCAAACAAAATGATTTGCGCCATAACAAAAGCCACCAGCAAACAAGCAACAAAAATAAACAAAACGCAATCCAGTGAGTTTGCTTGGAAAACGTTAAGCTTATGTGCAGGTGATCTGAGATGATAGGGATTTGGGTTGCGCAGCATGTATTCCACCCACCAAACTGCTGTATCCAATGGTCTGGCAGGCCTATCGCTGTATTGTGCTGATTTAGTTTTTGCATTTTCACGCATTTGTTGATTTTCTGTGACTGTTCTTATTGCTTCGACAAGGTCCTTTGTTGTCATGCTGAGGAAATCGAGTTTAACGGCAATACCAGCCTCCATTGACTGCCGTAGATTCTTTAAGGAAAGAGATGATAATCAATAGAAAGTAAACTTTGTTCAAAAACTTACCCTGTGTTGGTCAGCAAAAAGTGGCACACCGACCATGGGAACTCCTCTCCAAGTAGCCTCATGTGAACTTAGACCTCCACAGTGAGTGACAAAGGCCTTGAGATTAGGGTGTGCTGAAGAGCAAATGATGCAAAAACAAATCAAATACTATTGATAAAAGTACCTAAAATATCTCTTTGTGGATAAAACTTTCGCACAAGTACATTCTTCGGCAAATTTTCCTTCAAATACTTCTCATCAAACTTCCACATGAAATTATACTGTGGAAGAACTGCCATTGCACCAACAATGGTGCCGATTTGTTCTTCAGAAAAGTCTTGTGGTTTCATATTCGTTCCAAAAGAAACAAAAACAACTCCGTTTTTGGATTTGTTCATGAATTCTTCCAGTTCCTTTGGCAGTGGTTTTGGGTCAAGAATCTGCATTCCACCAACTTCAATGATGTTTGGAGGCAGAGGTTCTACGTAATTTGTAGCAGGATGTGAATTAACAAGAGCAATCGCAGTATGTTTAGAAAGATCTCCCAAATACGGCATGTCCTTGGAGAAAAAGGGTCGAATCGTGGCGTCAATCTGTGGGGTAGTGATTAATCGACGATACCTGCAAGCAAAAGTTGATTTTTGTCTCTGTTTTGATTGAATGAAAATATGTTTGATGTGTAGTGTACTACTTACGCAAGATCAAAAGAAACGAAAGCTGTATTTTGAAGACGTTCCCAAAAGTTCATTTCCGTTTTGAAAGTTGTCGAATGAAAAGGTATATAAGCGGGAAAGTAGTGATTTGACATCAAGTCCAATGTATTCGGTGGGTTGTGGAATGGGCTTACACCAATCAATGGTGGATATTTGAACTTGTGAACAAATCCCAACAAAGTAGGTCCCATTGAGTAATCATGAATTATTAAGTCAAACTTAAAGGTGTCAGGATAATGAAGCAGAGTCTGAAACCCCTTTGAATTGAACAGGAACTCTCCCATTAGGACAGTAACATCATTAAGCATTTTAATGAAATTGAAATTGCTGATCCCAATGTAGTCATTGATGTCCATTTTACCCTCATCACTGAATATTTCATAGGCCCTCTCTAAGTGAATGTAATGTAGATTTGGAGGGAGTTTTTCATTTGGTTTTGGTATGTCCACCGAGAGAACAGTGACATTGTGACCAAACTCAGCCAGCTTGTTCATGAGAACACTATTCCTGTTGAGAGAGATGAAGCTGCTTTGGTAAGTAAAGCGATTGGCGTAGTGAATTTAATTACCAAACGTGATGACTTGGAGATGTAACAGGCATCAGCCCTAGAATGTTGGCCCCATACACAGCATTTGTCGAGGAAATTACAAGCAAAACAAACACCAAAATCATTTTCGAGACGTAGAACTTATCACTTTTCGTAAATAATAACACTACGAGTACTTATGTCTTCTTTCTAAACTATCTGCAAAGAAACTAAAAGCATGACATGCCAAGTTGGTTTTTATATATTTTTTTTTTATTGTAAGAATTTAGGAGTTGTATCTTATCTGGAAATTATAGATCGATAGTGCTCCAAAGATTACATGGACGTGTCCAAAAGAGATTGAAGATTTAGTACCGTTAATTAATTTCATGGAGATAAGATAAATGGCAGATCAAACCTAACTTTAGTAAGAAAGCCAAGCAAAAGAGACTCTTCCAGGTCTCACAATAATGTCCGAAACTTTCGTGTTTTGCAGTCTTATTTTTAGTTCATTTGCATTCTTGGTTGGTTTCTAAAATTGAATTTTTTGATATTCCTCAGATTGTGGGTATTTTTCAAAAACTTTCCACAAGTGAACTGAGTTCTTACTTACTGAGGTGAGCATTGCAGTTACGGATGGCCCTGATCTTCAACCAGCATCTTTTGGAAACAATTTCAATTTCGGACAAGTTCTCTTCAGCTTTGCACTGTTTGTCGGTTGAGGTCCACTTGCACTTGATTGCGACACATAAACGAGGTCTTCCCGTTCTGCGTCTTCCCTGCAATATGCTTTTCGAAAACCCGTAGAGCAGTAGTGTTGGTGTCCGAAGGCTACAAAAGAAGGACCGAAGATGTGTATATCGCAGTATTTTCCTTTCGAATGGTCCAAGGGTTACCTCATTCCATTAAATAAGTTTCATGCTTCCCCGCTGGTCGTATAGCAGAACTGGATGGATTAAGGCCTTATAAAGTTTTGTCCAATCCGTCGATGTTCTCTGCTATTGTTAGACGACAGTATACGAGTTTTTCCCTCGCTAAGCATTCTTGCAACTTCTGTTTCAATGCACACAAAAACATCTATGATATCAAAAGTTTCCGTGAGTTCCTAAGCTACCTTGACGGAGCAGTGCGAATACTCCCAAGTCATCCTGTAAGCATAGTCTGCAGAAGTGGTTTTTCCAGATCCTCAGTAGCGACTGCGATTACGCTTCTATGCTTAGTAATTTTATCAACTATAACAAATTTCACTATGAGGGCATCTATGATGCTTCTTTATGAGCTTTTGTAGTCCGAAATTGTAACGACAGGCCTTGTGACCCCTCACCCCTGTAAATCAGTGTTCCGCTTCAAAGTTAGCCCCTTTGGAGAGTACGGATATCAGTAACAGAAAAGTCTCTTGCCTTGATCTCAACACTGTCAATTTGGTTGACGATTGATGGATCTAGGGATGATCGTGTACCTCTATGAATAACTCCTGTTACTTAATTGCAATTTATCATGAATTCCAACCGAAAGTTTTTGATATATAGTTGTTTGTATTCTTCTTAATGGTTTAAGGTAAGGTTTACCCTGGATTATGTTTACTTTACAATCTTACTGACCTATCGAGTCTACATTCAAGTTGATGCCACTAATGATAAACATACACTTCGTCTTTAGAGCCTTAACAATTTGTAATCGACATCGAGAGGGATATTTACCAGGCTTTAAAAGTCGCTTCCTTCTTTCTTACTTATCACTGCTTTCGTTTCATTTTTCAATCTAGGTCTCAGGATCTGTTTCTCTTAACTCACTGTTCACTTTATTTCCTGTAAGTCGAAACAAGTATCAACTACAGTTTTCGAATACGCGGATAGTACAATACACACGTATCCGTCCGTGCTTGTTTTAAGTTATCTGTGCGTGAATAATTTAATTTCAAGTGTTCATTATGCATTTTAAGAAAGTTCTTAATACCGAGTAGTTTCCCAAAATCGGTGTACTAATAATTATTTTGCTTTCAAAGCTAGTAAAAAAAGAAACCATTTTTTGAATACGGGGTTTGAACACAGAAACACGGATTTCGTGTACCCAAATCGTGTAACAAAATGTGAGCATTCGCTGCGTAGTATTTAATTAGTTTTTACTTTCTTAGTTACCGAACTTTTACCAACAAACTTGTTCAAAGTATAAGATAGTAGTTTTAAAGTTAAATAAATTAATATTGAGGCGCATATGACTAAAAATGAGAGAACATCCAAAGAATTTGCTTGGAAGATGTTGAGTTTTGCAGCGGCCGATTTCAAATGAACTGGATTTGGATTTCGTAAGAGATATTCCACCCACCAGACCGCAAGATCCAATGGCTTCATGGGCTGATCACGAAATTGTTGGGAACGTGTTCGCACATTCTCAGCCATTTGAGGATCTTCTGCTACTTTTTTGATCGTGTCTCGTAATATAGGTGTAGTCATTGTGAAGAAATCGATTTTCTCTGCCACTCCAGCCAGTTGTGATTGTCGAAAGTTCTAAAGTATTCAAAGCGAATTATGTTATGTGAAAGGTTGTAACTTTTTTGCCTCACCCTGTGTTGATCAAGAAACAGGGGAACTCCCACCATTGGAACTCCGCGCCATGTAGCCTCTTGAGAACTGAAACCACCACAGTGGGAAACGAATGCCTTGATTTTTGGATGGGCTTTTGAAAACGAAGAAAGTTTGATCAGTAAACAAGGAACGATTGGTAAATTTTATAAATTCTTGAATTGAAATGAAAGAAATGGATCGATTGACATCATTTTGCTCACCAAGAATATCCCTTTGTGGAAAAAACGATTGGACCAAAACATTTCCCGGAAGCTTTTCCTTCAAATATTTAGCGTCGAACTTCCACAAGAAGTTATACTCGGGTAATTGAGACATTGCGTTTAAAAAGACTTGGACCTTTTCGTCGCCATAGTCCTCACTTTTGATGTTTGTCCCAAACGAAATGTAAATGACCCCCTTTTGACTTTTATTCATGAACGTATCCAATTTTTCTGGTAGTGGTTTAGGATCTAATATTTGCATTCCTCCAACTTCTATAACATTTGGAGGTAGGGGCTCAGCATAGTCGATGGCAGGATGTGAATTGACCATTGATATGGCTGTGTGTGCTGATAAATCACCAATATATGGTGTGTCTTTATCGAAGTGCGGTCTCATGATAGCATCAATCTGAGGTAAATAAATCATTCGGCGATACCTGTAAAGAAGAACAAGTTTGATTATTTTGAATATGACAAAAGTTCTTGGGTCTTACGCTGTGTCGGCTATGAAAATCAAAGTGTTTTCGAGTCTCTGCCAAAAATTCATGTCCGTGCTAAATGTCGTCGAATGATATGGGACATAGGCGGGAAAGTAATGATTGAACATGGCATCAATTGTGAGAGGAGAATTGTGATAGGCCGTCAAGCCGATTAGCGGTGGGTAATTGAACTTGTGCACAAATCCCAACAAATATGGCCCTAAAGTGTAGTCATTGAGAATTAAGTCAAAATTGAAACTACTTGGATAGTTTAACAGCTGCCGTAATCCCTTAGATGCGGCTATGCCGTTGCAGGTTTCCAATCCAAAATCATAAAATGGAGCTATCAATGTGAATGGGTTCTTAACGCCTATGATAGAGACTATGTCTATATTTTTGGAACTTTTGTCACTGTCATACATGGAGTAGCCTTTTTCAAGATGGATATAATGAACATTTGGTGGTATCTTCTCATTTGGTTTTGGTACGTCGACCGATAGAATTGTTACATTATGACCAAGTTCCGCCAACCGGTGCAGAAGAACGACGTTCCTGCCAGTTACAATTGTTTATTTTTATTGACTGTCAAAATTGTGAGAAATAATATTCATTACCATAGTTGATTGCTTGGTGATGTCATTCCCAAGAGTCCAAGAATATTAGCTCCATTAACGTCACTGTAGTGATTACTTAATAGCACCAAAACACTCGTGATAATGAAATAAAACTTTGATTGCATGCTGCAATGAAGGAAAGCGTAGCGTTTGTACCGTTCTAGTTGTTATAAACTACTGAAACCAACAAAACTAACCAGCCCCACAATCGAATGTTGTTATGAATTGAAAACACTATCTGTAATTGAAATTATCTCGAATGCAAGTCAAATAATGAAATGCAAGTCTGGACAGACACGCTATGCATAAGTAAACAAAATTGTATATGAGAAGTGTTGGTAAACTTGCTTTTGTGCATCATAATTCATAACACATCGGCGTCAGAGAGAATCTTATGAAGCTGGCTCCTGGCTTGAATGTGGAATCATAATTATTTCGACAGTGACACTTGGTACGTTGAAATGTAACGGCAACTACTACTTTTCAAAACTCCTTTGGGAATAAAAATAAATCTTTTATTTCCGTTTGCTTTCGATCCTTCATTATTGACTAGAACACGCCATTGCACTTCAATTGACATTCCAAAAATAATCACACGGGTAGGGGTCAACTCGCGGTTTTTTTTCTCGGAAATGGTTACTTCGCAGAGATCAATTCGCAATTTCTTATTTCGCACATCAACAATTCGCTTTTTATTTTTTCGCAATTCATGCTTGGCAAATTCATGTTTGGTTTGGCGTTTATCTCGCTGTAAGATGATCTTGCATTCAATATTTTGCTGTTTCTAAAGTTGCCTTATCTTCTCTCGCACTTATTTAGTTCGCCTTTTGATATTTCGCTTTATGTTATTTGGCAAAATATTTTTATTATAATTTTTTTCGCGCGAAATTTGTGAACATGTGATAAGGTGAAAACCAAACAAACTAAAAAAAATAATAGCACTAAGCGAGAAAAAACCCACTTAAATGAAATTATGAGCAGTAATTTTCGATTTTTATGTGCAACTCTATTTTATTTATTTTATTTTGTTTTTTTATTTTATTTCAATATCGTCAATGCTTAACAACTGTAAGATTTAAAACCATATGAGGTAGTTGTAAGCTTATTTTACAAAAAATAATATTGCTGAGCGAGATAAAAGAAAATGTTACTTTAATTATTAAATTATCATAAGAAAATATATCAATTATTTAATATTCATATTGAAAAATGAGATCTAAGCACTCTTTTTATTTTTGTTGCGTTCAGATTTTGTTCTATATTACGAAGTTAAGTATTCCAAAGCTTAACAGAATTTACAAAAAACTGACGTTCCGATGTTAAATATGTGTAAAGAGGGATAATTGGCTGACGAGATCTGGTTGAGGACCCAGTTTTTACTCTTTCAAAACAATATTGTGGTTGGCGTGTGAGGAGTATATCGGAAAACAGAATCAAACTACAAAGTTCGAAATATTTTTCGAGGGGCATGCCTAGTAAGCGCGGAGCAAAATCAGAAATTCTATCGTATCTACGCAGTCCAAAAACGTAACGAACGATTGAGTTGAAAGCTACATTAAGTTTTCGCTTGCTTTCGAAATTGCAGTTACAATAGATTTCACAAACATAGACCAGGATAGGCATTACCAAAGTTTTAGCGAGAAGCAAACGTGTTTTCAGTGCAGTGAAATATTGTGTTACCCATAACGTATGAAGTAAACCATACACCTTGCCAACGAGTCTATTGATATGATCATCCGAATTCAAAAAGCGATTAAAAGTCACACCAAGGTTTTTTGCTGTAACCACATATTCAAATTCGAATGGAGCGTTACTCTGAACAATCAGAGGAAAATAAAAAAGGTCAAGAGATTTTCTATATATGACAAGACATTTAGATTTTTTTGGGTTCAAAATTAGTCCGTTCGACAATGACTAATTAGCCACTGTCTTCAGGTCTTCATTGACGCAGAAAGCTCCATGTTCAATAAGACCAAGTGGACAGCTGAAATACAGCTGAACGTCATCAGCATACAAATGACAGCTGCAATTTACTAATGATGATGGACGTTCATTTACATAGGCAGAAAACAAAAAAGGACCCAGTATTGAACCTTGAGATACACCAGTTACGTTCGGCAAAAAATTTGACAGAGAGTCACCAACTTGCACTGCTTGCTTCCTATCAGTTAAATACGAAAAAATTAACTTTGTTGCACTAGATGAGAAATTAAAATTTAGCATGAGCTTTCTACATAGATTAACATGGTTAACAGAATCGAAAGCCTTTGAAAAATCCAACAATACTAGAAATGTAACCTCGTCTTTATCCACCGCTTTTCTAATGTCATCATCATCAGTAACATTCTAACATTTAAAAGGGCAGTTGCACAACAGTGTTTCTTCCGAAAGCCAGATTGATAAGGGCTGAGTAATGAGTTACTAAATAGAAAAACATTAATTTGCTTTTGAAGGATCCTTTCAAAGACTTTTGATAAAAATGGCAATACAGAGATGGGTTAAATTCATCTCTTTTAGCGTTTTTGGGAAGTGGAATGATTTTAGCAACTTTCCATAACTCTGACTATAGACCGGTCGTCAAAATAGTATTGAAAGCAAAAATGATATATGATAATACAAGTGGCAATATCATACACAAAAAGGAAGGATGTATACCATCGAGCCCAACAGCTTTTGACTTAATGAAAAGAACACTTTCGACAACATCAGTACTATCTGCTGTAGAAAATTCAAAAAAGAAAACATATCAAAACAAATAATCGACATTAACATTATTATTAAACAAGTGAATTCAAAAGTATTATCAGAAAAAAAGAAAATGAATATTTTCGAGCTGACTGTTGCGAAATAAATAAAAAATTTTTAAACATCCGCGAGATCATTGTTTGCCAAAATAAATCCGCGAATTGTTCGGCACCCCAACCGACCTTGTGTGCCCCGTGCCTTATATGAAAGACATTTTGTCAATATTTCTGTCAATTTTAAACAATATTTGCCCAGTGCATGTGAAATTTTGTGTATACTTTTCTTGTATTTATTAAGAAGGTAGATAACTTTATCCCTGTCAGACAAATTTGTTAATAAGAAAGTGCCTAAATCAATAGACTAGTAACCAACCAAAACGATCGCCATCGTTGTCCATGCACTCATGTACCGGAAGTCAACCACAACCACCTGGTTATCGAATGACAAAATTTCTTTTAACAACACCATTGGAGTGAATTTAATGTTTTTGAAACTTTTTGAAATTCTCACTAATAGCAGTCTTTTTTTTTAATTTCGCTAACCACAAAAAAAAAAAAAAATCATCAAATCAGTCTAAAGAGAAATCAGCGAAATCTGTGAATCAATACAAACTCAAAATATTCGAAGTTATTAGTAAGTTTATAAAAAGCATACTTGAGATCACGTAGACTGTAATCCCAAAATGATTACTCACTCACTCGATATCGTGGGCTGTGAGCTTCCTTCCTACTTATTTCTGATTTCGTTTCATTTTTCAATCCAAGTCCTGGTGTCTGCTTCCGCTTACTCACTGATTCACTTTATTTCCTGTAAGTCAAAACAACAAACAAGTACCAATTACAGTTCTCAACTACCCGAATAGTAATACACACGTATCCGTGCATTTTTAAATTATCCACGCTAATTTAAACCGAAGTTTGCAATGACCTTTCTTAGAAAACTCCTTAGATCATGTACTTGCCCACAGCCGGTGTACTAACCACTTGTTACCTCACAAAATTAGTGAAAAAAGAACAATTTTGTACAGAAACCTTTTTTGGGTTGATCTAATTTCACGAATTTCCTGTATCCGTATTTTGTAAACACCCAAACCATATGAACAAATGAAAAGCAGAAGCGTAATCAACACCTCGGAATTTTCAGACAAAGCTCAAAATATTAAGTTAAGAAACAATGAAGTTCTTATTTCATTTGACGTAGTGGCATTAGTTCCTAGTATTCCAATTAAAGAGACATAAAACTTTTTGAAAAAATGGCTGGATTAACGAGAAGACAATGAAGAAAAGAAAAATATTTACCGTGATGCTGAAAGCTCATGTACGCATTGCAACTGTTGCCAGTTCTTAAATAAGTTCTATCAGATAACTGAAGGTACAACAATAGGAAATCCATTATCTCCGTTCTTGGCGAATATTGTTATGTCTACGTTCGAGATCGCCATCGAAGAAGAAGGAATGATGCCAGCAGTGCGGTACATGTATGTGGATGATATTTTTTCTTGCATGAATCCGAACAAAGTTCCATCATTCGTGGAATTTTTTAATTCAAAATGGCCAACTCTAAAATCTACTGTGGTGTTTAGGTTATGTACAGTTCCGATGAATGCAAATAACAACATGGAGGCATTAAAATACATAAAATATGTTCCAATTTGGACGACTTTGTATTTAATTAGTTTTCACTTTCTTAGAAACAGAACTTTTGCCATCTAACCTCTTTGAAATTTTAGACAGTACTTTTAAAGTTAAATAAATTATTAAAGAGACACATGTGACTAAAAATGATAGAACATCCAAAGAATTTGCTTGGAAGACGTTGAGTTTCGCAGCGGCGGATTTCAAATGAACTGGTTTTGGATTTCGTAAGAGATATTCCACCCACCAGACCGCAAGATCCAAAGGTTTCATGGGCTGATCGCGGAATTGCTGAGAACGTGTTCGCACATTCTTAGCCATTTGAGGATCTTCTGCTACTTTTTTGATCGTGTCTCGTAGAATAGGTGCAGTCATGGTTAGAAAATCGATTTTCTCTGCCACTCCAGCCAGTTGTGATTGTCGAAAGTTCTAAAGTATTCAAAGCGAATTGTGTCAATTGAAAGGTTGTAATATTTTTTTGTCTCACCCTGTGTTGATCAAGAAATAGGGGAACTCCAATCATCGGAACTCCACGCCATGTAGCCTCTTGAGAACTGAAACCACCACAGTGGGTAACGAATGCCTTGATCTTTGGATGGGCTTTTGAAAATGAAGAAAATTTGATGAGTAAACAAGAGTTTATAAATTTTTGAATTGAGAAATGGATCGAGTGACATCATTTTGCTCACCAAGAATATCCCTTTGGGGAAAGAACGATTGGACCAAAACATTCCCCGGAAGCTTTACGTTAATTTTTTCCAAGTACTTGGCGTCGAACTTCCACAAGAAGTTATACTCGCGTAATTGAGACATTGCGCTTAAAAAGACTTGGACCTTATCGTCGCCATAGTCCTCACTCTTGATGTTTGTCCCAAACGAAATGTAAATGACCCCCTTTTGGCTTTTATTCATGAATGTATCCAAATGCTCTGGCAGTGGCTTAGGATCTATTATTTGCATTCCTGCAACTTCAATGACATTTGGAGGCAGAGGCTCAGCATAGTCGATGGCAGGATGTGAATTGACCATTGATATGGCTGTGTGTGCTGATAAATCACCAATATATGGTGTGTCTTTGTCAAAGTGCGGTCTCATGATAGCATCAATCTGCGGTAGATAAATCATTCGGCGATACCTGTAGAGAAGCACAAGTTTGATTATTTTGAATATGACAAAATTTCTTTGGTCTTACGCTGTGTCGGCTATGAAAATCAAAGTGTTTTCGAGTCTCTGCCAAAAACTCATCTCTGTGCTGAATGTCGTCGAATGATATGGGACATAGGCGGGAAAGTAATGATTGAACATGGCATCAATTGTGAGAGGAGAATTGTGATAGGCCGTCAAGCCGATTAGCGGTGGGTAATTGAACTTGTGCACAAATCCCAACAAATATGGCCCTAAAGTGTAGTCATTGAGAATTAAGTCAAAATTGAAACTACTTGGATAGTTTAACAGCTCTTTTAACCCCTTAGATGCCGCTATGCCAATACAAGTTTCCACTCCGAAATCGTAAAATGGAGGTATTGACGTGAATGGGTTTTGAACGCCCATGTAAGAGACAATGTCCACTTTTTTTGAACTGTTGTCTGTGTCATACATAGAGTAGCCTTTTTCGAGATGGATATAATGAACATTTGGTGGTATTTTTTCGCCTGGCTTTGGTACGTCGACTGATAGAATAGTAAGATTGTGACCAAGTTCCGCTAACCGGTGCACAAGAACGAAGTTCCTGTGAATTTTTGTTTATTTTTTAAAATTAATTAACAACAAATTTAATGCTGTTACCATATTTGAACGCTCGGTGATGTCATTCCCAAGAGTCCAAGAATGTTTGCGCCCTTAACGCCAGCATAGTCATGATTACTTATAAGCACCAAAACACTGATGATAGTGAAAAACAAATTTGATTGCATGCTGCAACGAGAGGACACTCGGTAAGCGAAACGTTTGTACCGTTTGAGTTCTTATAGTATACTGAAAACAACAAACGTACCAGTCGAAGATTCAAATGCTCATAGAAATTGAATCGCTATCAGTAATAGAAATTGTGGTTCTGTCAAATACAAGATTAGATAATTGTATTGGTAGATTATACTATTTATTATTATTAAGGAGAACTTCCAAAAATGTATTTTTAGACAAGCAGCACTCTTCTGTTCTGTTTCGTATCGATGACATCGATTGAGATGCGGTGGAGACCGGAACAAAATCCTATTGAATTCACTGAATTTCGTTTCTGTTATATACATTGGCACAGGTGTCGAGTAAAGCAAGACAAAAAGGAAAGATTTTCATTTTTAAATAACCAATCAAAAATTCTTTTGGAAAACGACTTTACAAAAGACCACTACCTTGTTGTAGCCAAGGTACGAATGAAGATATCCTGTTTACAACTCGCGCGAACCAACGCTGTGTGGAAATATGACGTTGGAAAGCTACAATCGCGATAAAATGCCAGAGCCTTCTCCAATCGAATGTCCCTCCAACTATCCTTGAATTGTATGCCGCCAGCATCAAGCATTGAGGATCACTGGCAGCAATGCTAACAAGAAACAGGACCCAGAATCTCAGCTTCTGAGTTCTATTCTCACAAACTGAATGAATTTGGTAAATCAATTTTTTTTTTGGTAAAATGAATATTCGCAAATTAGTTTTAAAGTACCAAGCTTGTATCTTGTAAATTACAACTTTAATTTTGTTTTGTAAAACAGAAAACTAGTTTGGAAAATACAACCGTAAAATTTTAGACAAAAATATTATGTGAAGGAGCATAATTTAAAAACATCACAAAAAAAAAAATTTAGAAGCACTTGGCTTTTTTTTTTTTATTAATTTTTGTACAAATTGGCCTTGATTAGTTCTAAATCTTCTCTGAGCAATTCATCAAAGCAAATTTCTGTTATTTGCTTGGAAAATTTAGTTTTTTTCCCTTCACTTTAGCGGAATTTACACTGTACAATAGTTGTACAGACTTCGTTTGATGGATGTTGGATGTTTGGATGTAGTTTGCGTTCAGACTTACCAAACTTGTCGTCCAACATTGTGATACATATATTCCTCCAACTTTAAAATTTTCAAAAATATTTGAAAACCGTCCAATAAGTTTGACAAGCGGTCGTCTGAGGTTTCACATTATCCAACATTGGTCGTTCATACTAAAGTTAGTCCAACTAATTGTATAGTGTGCACTCTGCTTTAAAAAAAATGTTATAAGTTTATTCATTGCGATTATAATAACTATAACACAAGTTTTGAAATAGTGCAGAAATTTTTTTTTTTTGTAAAGATCTACAGCTTGAAAAGCTTGACCGATTTTCTCCAACATTTGCAGTTAGGGCCTGTGGGGCAGCAGAGTGGTTTTTGGAATTGGATTTCTGGGTCTTGAAATAACGGTACGTGCCATACAACTCATATGATAATACTTACTTTTCTCGAAAACGGTTCCAACGACTTCCATTAAATGTTGTGTGAAGGTAAAGTTTCAGGTTTTCTTTCTCATGATGCATCATGATGTAGCAAATTTTTTTTGGAAAGCTTAAAAACGGTGCCTCCTATAGTACCGTTTTTTTGCAACTGACTTTCTCGTTTATGACCTAAACGATTTTGACGAAATTTTGCATATTAGAAGTTTTTTAAGAAAGATTGCATATCATAATTTGAAAAGTTTTAATTGAAATTTTTATATATTTTATAAAAAAATTTTATTTTTTAAAATAACTTCAAAACCGCATCTTTAATTTTTAAAATTTTAAAATTTTTTTGTCAAAAGACAGACAAAGACAGATAGATAGAAAAATAGATAGATAGATTCAAAAAAAGTTTTTTTTTTTAAACAAATCAAACGATTTGTAATAAATTCTTAGCATTATGGCACTATTCGATTTTCGCTTAAGACATTTGGAATGTTTAGTTTAATGTTTAATTGTGTTTGCAATTTAATAATTGTCGTAATTAATATGAAGTTGGCAATCCCGTATCACCAAATGTATTAAGAAGAACGAATACTAAAGCCTTGTACTCAGCCTTAAAATTTTGATAATGCAATCAGCATACAATCGCAAGGCCAGTTCGTGTGTAGAGTAATATTCATCTTATGGGATCTTAAAAGCTTAAATGGTGCGTCCACACTATGCCGAGCGGCATAAATCGGCACATGCTGAACGGTAATACCGACTTAGTGTGGAGTGGACGTCCCGATCGGCCTTCCTCCATATTGAAAACCGAACCGAATTCGAACCGAATGAAATGGATCCGTATGCCGGTCGGCATAGTGTGGACGCACCTAAATGCTTCTTTTTGAGCTGAGACCTGAAAGTTTCAGTAAGTAAAAATGTGTTGTGTTATTATAAAAAATGTTCTCGAAATGTTTTGACACTTCCGGTGCAGTTCAAAGCGGAAAAAGCAAGAAAACATTACAAAAGAAAAAGTTTAAAAAACTATGGTTTAGGTTGTAAATAATCAACCCCAGTGTGTTATTTGCTCTAAGTTTGGCCTGCTGAAAATATGAAACCATCAAAGCTTTTGCGACCTTTCGCAAGAAGAAGAAGCCGTAAGAATTTTCGAACGATAAGCGAAAGAGCTTTTTCAAACAGCACTGTTACTGTTGGTCAGGTAAGAAAAATAGCTCTTTGCACTTGCGGCAGTGACATAAACACTGCTGTCATTAATTTTGTCGTTGCTATAATACCAATGTCGTCATAGAACTTAATTTTGACAGCTAATAAGTGTAAATAGGAACCATTTCTAACGTTTTCTGGTGCAGTGGGGTACCAATACCACACACCCATGAACTGGACATGGAAATGTTTTCAAAATCATATCAAATTCCAGGAATGTTTGTACTTTTACTGGTACACATGTGTACCATGATTCCCGAACGGGTTGAGCGTAGTCTGAAGGAAACCTCACTCAGTTACAAGAATCTTATATTTTTGGTAAAAAACTGAGACTCATCGAAGGTCTTACCTTCTGAATGAAATTGTGTTCTCAAAAATGTGGCCAGATCTAAAAATTTTTTTAAAGTCAAACTAGTAAGGCTCGGCTGTTTAAGATCATATGCGATGGTGATGGGTGCCTACCTACACTAATAGTGCATTCATTTTAGGCTTTTTAAAACCTAATCTGCGGAAAAATTCTTAATGAACTGAATTTTTGTATACACCTTAAATAATGTTGTAATGAGGATATAAAACTCTAAGGAATCACGATGTTTTTCCATTAGGGTCCTTATACTTTAGATTGCTTCTTTTTTTGACTTTCCGCGTCGAGCATGGATTAGTTATTGATTTTACGATAAGGGATCAAAGGAAAAATCAAAGCCCAATGCAACAATATTCTCAACATAGACAGATAACAAATAAGGGGAAAATATTCACGAAAATATCACAACGATATCAAAACGAGGGCCAAGTGCAGTAACGTGGCGTATCCGTTGCGTAATGGTAAGAATGTCTGTTTGTTAAGTGGTTCGTAGTTCGAATAACAAAAATATTTTTCCATGGGTATCGCCTTTCGCGAGGAATCGGCAAGTCCTCCGATAAATTTTTTGCCATGAAAAGCTCTTTCTCGATTAGCCGTGCGGATCCGGCAGAAAACTGTGATTCCCCTCCATTCCACCAGAAGGAATTGTTGAGAGAAATGCGTTAGGCCCAGAGGCTCTTCGCTCTGTTGCGCCTCCATATGTATGTATGTAGGCATGTATCGCGAAACGTAATCGCATCGTAACAATAAGAAAAGGCTTTTTGCTAGTATCGTAATTCGCTAGTATCGTTATTCGTAATTCTGGCTCGGAGACTCCATGATAGGAATAAGGCTCTCAGTCTTACCAGAAGATAAAAAGGCCATGTCAGGGAGTAAAACTTCGCCTGTCTTAGTCGGTTTAGTAATATATATATTCTTTAGAAGGTTTTTTTTTTGCTTAGTTGAACTTTTCGGAATTTTAAGGTGCAGATGGATTTAATCAAATTCTCAAAGCGGAATGAATAAATGTAAGGTTAGTCAGAACAGGCTCAGGGGATCTGGTCCAGCGCCTTAATTTCAACCATCATCTGCAAAAAGTTGATTTGGTTGACAATTTAATTCGATTCTAAGCGGTTTAGTGCGACGCGACGCACGTCGCCATCCATGGGTTTTTTTTTTTTTAATTTCAAAGCAGAAAAACCGATCTAAAAATAAATTGTACAAGCGGTTGTGATTTTTTTGTCCATTAATGTGCATAATCAATTACAGCAACCTGCCGTTTTTAGATATTCTTGCGAACAACCTTTCGATTATTTTGGGCTTTTTACAATCTTCACAATTTTTAAACTGTTGGCAGCCCTACACTACAGAAACTATTATTCTTATACTTGACATATCCGATATTTTGGAATATCTGTCTAGCAAATGTGTTTGTGTTTCGTTATGTCACCATTTTCACAATCATTCGTTGACTTGTTTCACTGTAGCGATTAATTTATCTGCCCACTTGAACTTGATATAATGCTGAAAGTAAACAACTAATTTAATTTGAATTCATCTAAGATAAGATGTCGAGTCAAGAGTTTGACTTTGAACTCCAACAGAATGCTGCCAAATAATAATTTTACAGCCTGCTTCCCCAGTACAGGGAAGATTTAAAATAGCGAGTGGCTCAAAGGGCAAGTACCTTCTCTTGTCCAACCTTACAGGCGGCTATGAGTCTAGTCAGTTTATTCATAGGCAACAACTTTCTAAACAGTTCTTTCTACACTATTCGGTGTATCGAGTTGATTAATGTTCAAATTTAAACGCGTTATAAATTGAAGCGGAAATCAAACAAAAAGAAGCAGTGGCGAACATACAGCAAAGCAATAAGTGAAAACAACACGGTGACGTCTTCTGGCTACGAATTAAATTGTACACACGCCTAAGCTCACAAGCAAAGCATTGCTTCGTCTGTTTATCACTCTCATACACAACAGATACAGAAGGTCGTTTTGGATCTAAAATAAAATCAGCTCACTTTGTTGATTAACTTGGCGCCTGATTGAATTTACTGATACTTAGGCGCTGTGTAATAAATGGTTGCTGTTTGCCTAACGCTCATATCTAAACATTTATGTGATAAGAATTTTTTTTGAAACCTGCTTTTAAATTCAAAACAGTTGCCTGAAAAGCTCGGTGTATTTTATCTCATTTATTTAAAAAAAAAAAAAAAAACTTAAGTACTAAAGTTTCGACTCATATCCTGACTAGAAACTAATTTTTTTTTACTTTTTTCGAATTTCCATTGCTTTTAACGAACATTCTCCACACAAGTAACATAAATTTCGCCATTACATATACCACCAGTAGAAGGGCAACGAATATGAACAAAACACAATCAAGCGAGTTCGCTTGGAAAACGTTGAGCTTGTGTGCCGGTGAAATAAGATGGTAAGGATTTGGATTGCGCAGGATGTATTCCACCCACCAAATTGCCGTATCTAGTGGTCTGGCTGGTCTATCACTGTATTGTGCTGATTTGGTTTTAGCATTCTCACGCATTTGTTGATTTTCTGTGACTGTTCTAATGGCTTCTATAAGGTCCTTTGTTGTCATGGTCAAGAAATCGAGCTTGACGGCAATACCAGCCTCCATTGACTGGACTAGATTCTAAAGGTGAAGAGAAGATAGTCAAGGGCAAGTATCTTTACCACACATTTTTCAAACACTTACTCTGTGTTGATCAGCAAAAAGTGGCACACCAACCATGGGAACTCCTCTCCAAGTAGCTTCATGTGAACTCAGACCTCCGCAGTGAGTTACAAAGGCCTTGAGATTTGGGTGAGCTGGAAGAGATATCAATAAATAGAGAGTGCTGAAAAATAATCAAATAAATAAAATTACCTAGAATATCTCTTTGAGGATAAAATGTCCGTAGAAGGACATTCTTTGGCGGTTTCTCCTTCAAATACTTCTCATCGAACTTCCACATGAAATTGTACTGTGGAAGAGCCGCCATTGCACCAACAATAGTGCGTATTCGTTCTTGGGAAAAGTCTTGGGGCTTCATATTCGTTCCAAAGGAAACAAAAACAACTCCTTTTTTGGATTTGTTCATGAAGTCCTCCAGATCATTTGGCAGTGGTTTCGGATCGAGAATCTGCAGTCCACCAACTTCGATGACATTTGGAGGCAGTGGTTCTACATAATTTGTAGCAGGATGTGAATTTACAAAAGATAATGCAGTGCGTTTACAAATATCTCCCAAGTATGGCATGTCTTTGGAAAAATGTTGGCGAACCATGGCGTCAATCTGTGGTGTAATTACTAATCGGCGATATCTGGAAGCAATAGAAAAAGTTTAAATTGTTGCTCCAATGAAAAAAAGATAAGAATCAGAAAACAAAGAATTTACATACGCAAGATCAAAAGAGAAGATAACAGTGTTTTGAAGACGTTCCCAAAAGTTCATTTCAGTTTTGAAAGTCGTCGAATGAAAAGGTATATAGGCGGGAAAGTAGTGATTCGACATCAAGTCCAATGTATTCGGTGGGTTGTGGAACGGACTTACGCCGATCATTGGTGGATATTTGAACTTGTGAACGAATCCCATTAACGTAGGCCCCATTGAGTAATCAAAAACTACCAAGTCAAACTTAAAGGTGTCTGGATAAGCAAGCAGAGTCTTAAACCCTTTCGAGTCTATGAGGAATTCTGACATTTGAATTGCAGCATCATTGAACATCTTAACAAATTTGAAATTTCCGATTCCAATGAAGTCATTGATATCCATTTTGACATCGCTGGTGTATATTTCATAGGCCTTCTCCAAATGGATGTAATGAATGTTTGGAGGTAGTTTTTCATTTGGTTTTGGTATGTCCACAGATAGTACAGTGACATTGTGACCCAACTCAGCAAGTTTGTACATCAGCACACTATTCCTGTTGATAAAAAAAAAAAAATGTCGAAAAATCCGTGCAATAATGAATTAAATAATTACCAAACGTGATGACTTGGAGATGCACAAGACATCAACCCTAAGATATTGGCCCCATGCGCAAAGTTGGTTGAGAAAGCAAAAATCAAAGCAAACACTAAATTCATGTTCTGACAGTAGAAACTATTTTTGCGTGTGCGTCTTCTAATAGAACTATCTTTGAAATGAACTCATGAAATAGTAAAAACAGGTTTGTACTCATGTTGACGAGAAAGCATTTGATTAGGCAATCAGAGGTAATAAAGTGATAATAATGCGAAGATTCCATGGGTGTATACAAACCAGACTAAAAGAGGGGGCAGTCTTTTAAATGATAGAATATAAATGTAAATAAAAATGCTAATATTAGTGTTGTACTTTTTTTTCGCAAAGTCTGAAAGTGAGAGGAAACCGAATTTCGGTGATTGGTGGTGGGGATAACTTTTTTTTTTGGGTAACATTACAACTTTTGACAATGTTAACAGTGAGTTCTGCCATCTTTTTCAAAGATATTGATAGTAACACCGACTTTAAGCTGCAATATCTCGAATTCTGCTAAACCGATTCGGATAATACTTTAGAGTGTATATTCAGCAAAGCATCAGTTTTTTTTTGCATTTGTTCGTACAATCATTATTTTTACAAAATAAAAAATCATAAAATCATTGAGGCATGGAATAGCCGTCTGCAGGATTGACAATTATATTTGTACATATGTATGTTAAGATAATGTAGTAATTTATGAAACGGTAACTATAAATTTTAATATTTTGCCCCTTAAATATATTCATGTAGTGTAACAATTTATGTCTAAAAGAAATGTTTGAATTTTTCAGGTATTTATATTGCTAGTTTTTTTTTTAAATCTTCGTTTTGTATTCTTTCTCTATACTTCAAGGTAATTTTGCAGTATACTCGTAAAGGCGTGAAACATCTATCTCATTAACTTGATTCTCCGATAAGAAATCGCTTCCGAAAATGCTCCATATCGTTTCTCTTAGCGTTGGACATTTTCCAATGAAATGAATGGTATCTTCTCTTTCTCCTAGGTTGCATATACTGCACTTCAATGGCGAATCAGGTTATTGTGGTATATAATTAAGGTTGAGTAATTCGCTTCACAGCCTAACCATTGTACTAATGATTTACACAGTACATATTTGAATCTTGGAAGCAGTTTTGTCTAAACAATTTGTGGTTGAGTCTACTGTAGATTGTTCTGTACAACGAACCAGTTGCTTCAGTTGTTGTCCGTCTACCTCTGCTATTATTTCGTTGAGATTTCTCCTACTACTTGTTCCATTTTCTATGTTGATGTTCAGGCTCATACTACACCCTTGCGCCAGTGTCAACAATTCACCATACCAGCTATTTTTATCTTGAATAGCTTTGAGGACAACTTTCCTAATCAGCCGAGTCTCATGCATGTTGATAATTTTAACCAGCTAGTCTGCTCGCGTCTTAAGCGTCTTAATGAACAAAGGTGATAGGCCCGTCTCTAACATGATGACATAATTTGGTGTGTTTGGTGGCAGGCGAAACATCCTTTGGACGAAATGCCTCAAAAGTTGTTCAACTGCGTCGAACTTTTTACATCCCCAAGCCTGTGATGCATACAATGGTCTCTGCTACCGCTTGAAACATTTGTATTTGGTGCTATGCGCTATGTTTTGATCCATACAGCAAGTTCAACATGATACATTTACTGCTGTTTTTGCCTGTTGCAACTTTTCTTTAAAATTTTTCGTCATACTCAAGTTCTTGGAAATATATGCACCAAGATACTGAAATTCATCGATAATTTCAATAATTTCTCTGTTGAAGTTCCACCTTTCGTTCAGAGTGTTTCTTCCACCACCTTTTTTGAAAATCATTATTATAGACTTCTCGATGTTGAGTATAAGGTTCCATAAACGGCAGTAGTCTTACACCCTATTTATCATTAGTTGCAAAGTCTCGGGGGAGTTTGCAAACAAAGCAACATCATCCGCAAATAGCAGTTGCTTTTATCCGCACTTCCCCAAATTCTACGCCTCCGGGAAGATAATCAACTAAATCGTCTATAAAAAGAACGAATAATGTTGGGCTCAAAGAGCATCCCTGTCTTACACCAGATAAAGTTATGAACCAATCAGAGAGCTCAGTTCCATCCCATACTGCAGCTTTTGTTTCCTTGTACATCTCTTCTAGAACTCATCTAAATTTGTGTGATAAACCCAAATCTTAATATTTTTACAGTAATGCTCTTCGGTCTATCTTATCAAAAGCTGCTTTGAAGTCAATAAAGAAAACATAAAGTTTTTTGTTTCTTGAGATAAAGTTCTCTGCCAGACTTCTCAAAATGAATATGTTCTATGTTGTCTACTGTTGAGTACCCAGCTCTAAAGCCAGCTTGGAACTCTTTTAATAATTTTTTTGATTCGATCCAAGTTGCAAGTCGATTTTGTAGCATAGCAGTAGAGATTTTATAGGTGGCATTTTGAAATGAGATTCCTCGATAGTTTGAAGGATCCGTCGAATTGCCTTTTTTGTGTATCGGGAATATAATCGACTCTTGAAATTCTTTTGGCGTAATATCACCCTCTAAAACTTTGTTATAAAGTGATGCATCAGCTTAGTTGCTATTAAATATAGACGCCGAAAATTAAATCAAAGCTTTTGCACCAGTTTTTTTAACACTTTTTTTTATTTTTTACTTTCTTTAAAAACGAGATTTAAAAAAAATAGGTATGCAAAGCTTAAGATCTTGCCGGAAGATGTATATGTACAAGAAATCAATAGCATAATTTTGAAGTTATTTCATAAAATCTAAGCTTTTTTTAAGTTATAAAATTTCCAAAAACTTGATTTCACACGTTAATCTTTCTTTCTTGAACTATCTTAGACTTCTTATGTATAGAATTTCGTCAAAATCGTGTACGCCATTAAAGAGAAAGTCGGTTTTTAAAAAAGCGGTTCTATGGGAAGTACCATTTTTTGTCTTTTTTCGAAAATATTAATATCTTCCACAAAAAATTTTATCGAAATCGCTGGAGCCGTTTCCGAGAAAAAGGTTGTAACGTATAAAGGTTATCTCTTTATAATTCTGTTGGCTGCCCCACAGGCCCACAACTGCGAATCAGATCAATCATAGATCAATATACAGACGGCAGACAGAATTGCGGGATCCACTTTGTTCGTATTCTCTTTCATGCTATGTCATATTTAACTATTATCTCACGTCATATTTCCTGCAGGATTGCAAAACTTGCCTAATCGCTAGTAAAAAAGTAGTGATAAACTGAGAAGAAATAAGTGAATGCTTTTTGGAGTACTGCACGGTTTTTAAATGGTCAGAAAAATACAAATCTTTCAACTGATGTAAATTTTCTCGCAACTTACTTTGAAAAACTTTTGCTACAGAATCAAAATTTGAACATAATCAGTTCAGCCATTCGAGATAGAAAGATACCAGAGTTAGATTCCTCATGATGAAAGTAATATCATCTCTGTTAAAAATAAAAAAAAGAACAAAGCCCTCCGACGGTATTCCAGATTCCAGTTGAATTCTGTAAGATTGCCACTGCTGAGTTTTGGGATTGTATTTAAAGTTTCTTCAATAAACTTTATAGTTAGGAAACAGTTTCCAAAAATTTTAAGTATTCCAAAATATCAGCCGTGTTGTGAAAAACGGTGATCGTGAACAACCAGAAAATTATAGAGTTATTACTAAATACTACTTTACTTTAGACTTACAAATTGGATTGAATGAAACAATTTGATCAGTTGCTACCGAGCTGGCTTTTGTCAAGTCTTTAGACAAAATTCTTGTTTTATGTACTGTAGCTGAACGTTTTAATGATCGAAAAAAATATCTGTATGCCCGTTTGTTTATCTGAAGATTGCATTTGAAACGGTTAATAGAAAGTCATTGATCTACAAGCTTTCTGTAGTAGGTTTATTTACCAAGTTCATTAAATTCTATGAAAAAATGCTTGAAAACACTCATGCATCTGTAGAGAATGGTCTAAACTAAAGAAATCGATAGATTTGATACGCCGATCTGGTGGTCCGCAAGGCTGTGTCTTAAGCCCTTTACTCTCTTTCTGTTAATGATGATGACAATCAAATCCCTGGTGATGTTAATATTAAAGTCCTTCTTTATGCAGACGATCTTGTTATCGTGTTTGATAGCCCGCTTACTCTAGATCTCCAAATCAATAAGCTACTGCAATATTGTGATAGTTTGGATTTGAGAATTAACAGCTCGAAGTCTCAAATTATGGTCTTTAAGTCACGCAACAGATCTACATATATATAACTTGAATGCACATGTACCTACATGAAGAAGAAAAAACAAAAGCTGCTAAAATACCTTTGAATAGCATGTGAGCAAAATTTTTTTGTAACCATTTCGTTGATCCAGCATCAAAATTTAAAACACCACAGATTATGCCATACATGTGAATTCTGGTTTACCAAACATTTTTTTGAAAAACTTTCCCTGAGGCTCTCGTAGCCCTATCGTCACCCGTCCATTTTTGTGGATTTTCAATAGACATACAACTGCTGTTTTCTAAGAACTTGAGAACTTGATATACGTTTGGAAGAGTTACAACTTTTTTCTGAAGTGAAAGTTAAAACTTGTGAAAAACACAAGAACTGGAAAACTTTTCCTATAATTTAACAAACATACTTTTCCGACGAATTAATGAAATTTATTTACAGTATTACAGAGTTCCTCATTTTAAAATGTGAAAGTCTTTTACGAGGAGTATTATTGACGTCTCAATCAGATCAGATGATAGTCTGAGTAACAATTAGTGTTTTTTGATTTTTTTCGCATCAATACTAATTCTTTTGTTTCCGACTAGTTGTCTCCAGACTAGGGTTATCAATTTCGCTACTACATAAACTGATAGCAACATAACCACGACAATAAACAAAATGCAATCCAATGAGTTAGCTTGGAATATGTTGAGCTTGTGTGCAGGTGATACCAGGTGGTACGGATTGGGATTGCGTAGTACGTATTCCACCCACCAAACGGCCGTATCTAGTGGTCTGGCTGGTCTATCGCTGTATTGTACTGATTTGGTTCTTGCGTTCTCACGCATCTGTGGATTTTCTGCAACTGTTGTTATTGCTTCCACAAGGCCCTTTGTTGTCATTGTCAAGAAATCGAGCTTAACAGCAATGCCAGCTTCCATCGACTGGACTAGATTCTAAAGGAAAAGGGATAACTTTCTATAAATACCAAGAATGTTTCCTCATCAAGAGACTCACCCTGTGTTGATCGAGAAAAAGTGGTACACCCACCATGGGAACCCCACGCCATGTAGCCTCATGTGAACTAAGACCTCCACAGTGAGTAACAAAAGCCTTAAGATTTGGGTGAGCTGAAATGTGAAATAGTTAATCAAGTTGAACAACCAGAAAATGGCCTGGAATCCATAGCAATACCTAAAACATCTCTTTGTGGATAGAACGTTCGCGCGACGACGTTTTTGGGTAATTTTCCCTTCAAATACTTGACATCAAATTTCCACAAGAAATTGTATTGTGGAAGAGCTTCCATTGCACCGATAATCGTTCGAAGTTGTTCGGCAGAAAAGTCTTGGGGTTTCATATTCGTTCCAAACGAAAATAATACTGCTCCTTTTTTTGCCTTACTTATAAATTCTTCCAAGTCCTTTGGCAACGGTTTTGAGTCAAGAATCTGCAGCCCACCAACTTCAATTACGTTTGGAGGCAGTGGTTCTACATAATTTGTAGCCGGATGTGAATTAACAAGAGCTATGGTAGTGCGCTTGGACAGATCTCCCAAGTATGGCATGTGATCTATTTTCCACTATGAGTTTGATTTTAACTAACAACGTAGAACTACTACTGCTTAGTTGATATATCTTCGCGTCGCGTCGATTACTCATCAATTGAATCAAATCGTTTATAATTCGACGGTTAGTTGCCCCATTATGAATGCCGCTTGTTTGTTGTCTTATATTTAATCATTTGTTGTTAGATAAAGGGCTTTGATGCATTGTTAGATAGATGCCGTCGGCGCGTCGTCGCTTATCAAAGTCTTAATCAATATCACGAGCTGATCACAACAAAATACTACAACTGAGTTCATTGTTATGATTAAAAACTCAATGATTCAGATTTTTGAGATAGTCTCGCTATAAAACTATGCTTGACAAGCAATTGAAATTAGATGAAATCATTTTATCAGATTTCTGTTGATGCCGGAAATTCGCTCGGTTTTGTAAATTTTTTGTAAAAAGAGCCTACATTTCGCGTATTTGTATTGTTTGGGTTGGTAAATTTCTAATACCAGTTCTTTTTCAAGCGCGTTAGATCTCTTGACGAATTATGTGCAGCTGGAAAATTAGCGGCCGATCATAAAGATGGTGTAAAACTGCGATATCTGCTGTGGCGATTGCTACCTGCAACAAAAACAACGCTTATCTAGGTGCCGGTTTGTTATTTGAAGTAGACTCAATGATAAGGTAATAGGCAAAATTCATTTAATGAACGTATAATGATAATCCGCATCAGGGCTAAATTTGCTTAGCCCAGGAGAACAAAATGGTGCGTGGAGTCCCTCCGCGCGGAAATGTGGAAATGAAAATAGAAAAGGGTAGAAATTGATCTTTAGTGAACTCATATTGTTTCTTTAAGAATAATTTTTGATACAACTGTTATATCAACACATTTCGAGTAGTGCCGAAAAGTATGCAATCGATAATCCGCGTTAAACGTTTAACGCAACCTTGTTGGAAGTCGCATGAGAAGTTTCACTTCAAAAAGACGAGAATTCTAAAAGTGGTTTTTACGAGCTCTTCGAAAAACATATGAGGCGTGCCATAGACACATGTGAAAATCGTTCTTTGCGAAATTAACGCAAAACTGGGGCAGGAGGACATTTTTGGAAATACAATCGGTAAGCATAGCCTGCAATATTAAACCTCTGAAAACGGACTCAGGCTTTTCCAGTCTGATAGATGTCCGAACTTTCCGAAGGGCCAACTTTGACTCGAACAACTACCTTGTTGTAGCCAAGGTACGAATGAGCATATCGTGTTCACGACTTGTGCAAACCAACACTGTGAAACGATATGACGATGGAAAGCTACAATCGCAAGAGATTTTCCAGTACCTTCTCCAATCGAGTGTCTTTCCAAAAATCATTGAATCTAATGCCACCAGCATCAAGCATTGAAGACCAGTGGCAGCAATGCCAAGAAGCCATCCGAACCGCTGCGTTTGAGGTTCTGGGTTACACTCGGGCCCCAAATCGAAACCCATCGCTCGCTGATGAATGCAGGCAGGCAAATGCAGCCAAACAAAAAGTACGACCTGATGCAATAGAGAACAAGGATAACGAGATTATAAGGAGAAAAAAGTGAAGAACACCGAATTCTCAAAAAGAAAACGAAGCCGCATGAGAAGCTCTAGTTTGGGGAAATTGGGAGATACCATGACAGGTATGAGGTTCGTAAGTCTTATGAAAGCGCCAGAGTGGCAAGCCCCGAACTCAAGCCTGTAAAGACCAGCAGGGGAGCATAGTAATAGGTTCTTAAGCTCTACTGAAGATCTGAAAAGATCACTTCTGCAGAATGCTTAAAGGCAATCAAGACACAAATTCCGCTGTCAGGTAGATTTCCCCATTCAGCTGGGTCGATGATCGAGAATGCCGTCCTCCCGACCTTGAAGAAGCTAAGCTTGCCATATGCAAACTTAAATCAAATAAGACTGCAGGTGCAGATGGCCTTGATGCCGAACTTTTCAAGGCAGCTGGAAATAAGTTGGAAAGGAGCATACATCAACTGATCTCCATAATATGGTCGGAAGTAAGCATGCCCGATGAATGGAACTCCAGTATCGTATGCCCGATCCTAAAGAAGGGAAACCCTCGCAATTGCCCCAATAGTTAAGGAATAAGCCTCCTTACCGTCGCGTATTAGATCTTGTCTGCTGTGATATGTGATCGTCTGAAACCCCACGTCAACAATTTGATAGATCCTAATCAATTTGGTTTTAGATCTGAAAAGTCTACAATCGACCAAATTTTCATTACGGCAGATCTTGGAAAAAACCCGAGAACATAATATCGATATTCACCATCTCTTTATCGATTTCAAGGCCGCGTATGACAGCATTTACAGAGACGAGCTGTACATAGCCATGTCTAGTTTCGGCATCCCTGCAAAACTCGTACGACTATGCAGCATGACTTTGGAGAATTCACGCTGCTCCGTCAAGGTCGGTAAAGAACTCACCGAGACCTTTGATGTCGAAAAAGGTTTTAGACAAGGCGACAAACTCTCATCCTTCTTTAACATTTTACTTGAAAAGTTTGTACAAAACTCAAACGTCAACACCAGAGGAACAATCTTTCAAAAGTCTGTACAATTACTCGCCAACGCAGACGATATTGATGTAATGGGAAGAAAAAAGCGTGATGTCGTAGGTGCTTTTGCGAGTATTGAAACAGAAGCGGCAAAAATGGGTTTGATGGTTAATGAGGGCAAAACGAAGTATATGCTGTCATCAAACAAGGACACAGAGCATCGACGAATTCGGACAAAACGTCTCAATAGACAGACATAATTTGGAGGTAGTGCAGGACTTCGTCTACCTAGGATCCGCTGTAGACACGGACAACAACATCAGTGCGGAGATAAAATGGAAAAGAACTCTTGCTAACCGTTGCTTCTTTGGGTTTAGAAGGCAATTGAGAAACAAAACCCTCTCCAAAAAAACTAAGGTAACCTTTGGTCCGATAGTTTGGTCGGGCTTATAATCAGTATGAAGATGTATGCAAGTATTAATAGAACAATTTGGTATCAGCCGGTAAATAAGTTTGATGGGATTCACGATTTCCTTCAAACTCAACCAACCTCACAGTTTAGTGGGCGTAGTGTGCGCGCTTACAGCCCAACTCGACCGAACTATCGGCCGATAGAAAGTTTGTGGCTTGTGGGTGCCCTTAGAGTGCAAAACGAAACTGTTATCGGAAGATGCTTCTTGATCCCCAGGTTCACCCTGAACTGTAATGTCCACCTAAGTAATTAAGTGAGCAAGTAAAAGATCCAAACTAGTTTGAGAGTGTTCAAATGGTAACGATTGATTCACTTTTATGCGAAACCATTGATTGAAATTTGATTTTTATCAATCTCTGATCTTGTACTTCCACTACGTTCAAATCTAAACTATACAGATTTTTTTCTTAGCTGTGGTTTTCAGTGCAGTTTGTCCTGATAGTCACTTGAAATTAATGTCAATAGTCTTAAATCTGGTGGTACCCGTGGGGTGATGGATAGCACGTCCGCCTGTTAATCCAGAGGTTCGTGGTTCGAATCCCAACAGAGGCTAATCTACGGGTATCGCCTTTCGAGAGGAATTGGCAAGTTCTCCATCAGTATTCATTGCCATGAAAAGCGCTTTCTCGATTAACAGTTCGGAACCGGCCCAAAATTGTAGGTCCCTTCCATTCCTTCACAAGGCATGGTTGTCACAAATGCGCTAAGCCCTGGGGCTCCTCGCTCTGTTGCGCCACTATTTATTTATTTTAGTCTTAAATCTTGGAAAAAGATTTTGCAGAGTTCCTAAAAAAAAGTTATGTTGTTTTTACAGTAACAATCTACCTGTCGGATTTTAACTGCCGACACAAAGTTTCTTTTCTTATCAGAACTCCAGTATTTCTTTAAATGCAAATAAATAAACCTTTCATCTGGTTCGATCCTTTAAGTTTTCCTATTGAAATAGTTTCCAATCCGCAAACCAAACAATTCGCAAGTATTTGAAACTTTTACTTCTAGACAGCATGCGTCCTTCTGCGCCGGAGTTCCACGAACATTAACCACATGCTACACTAATCGATTGTGTGACCATAATTTAATCACTTTTATTAAAAGGAACTTTGAAATGAGTTTAAACCGCCAAAGTTTCAGATGCAGATTTTTCTTTGAACTTGGCACACATATAAGTATCAATATCAATCGATGTTCTTACCACAAAAACAAAAATTAAACGTTTGCGAAATAATTTTCTATTTGAATGTCTGAAACTTTTGTCAAAGAAATTTTCACCACAATCCCCTCAATCGATTTGCCTCAACCCAGAATGCAGGTTAAAGGGGTTAATCAAGTTCACCTGAATGGTTATGGGCTTGTAAATTCATCGAGGTTTCGGTTTTTTTCGTTGTCCTTTTATTTCATGAGGTTTGCCTTGGGGTTGTTGGAATTTGTTTCAATGTTCATTGATGAATGAAATTCTTTTAGTTTGCATTTGTGCATTGGGGCGGGGCGAAAAGTTTTTTTTCGCGATGAGGAAAACAACCATGGAAATTCTGTTCAAGAAATGATAAACTGCGTTCTAATAGAATCTACTACCAAAATTATTGCTGAATGTAAATATTTTTTTTTTTTTTAAGTGAAGGCTATTGGCATTCAAATTTTGCGCTTTTTATAGCAAAAACTTTATGTAACTTTGACTATTTGATTATGAATGCTAAAAATACAAAACAAAATATTTCCACAAATCATCTCCTTATTCCATTGAACACAAGCGAGACGAATGTTGTGGCAAAGGAATAGAGTTTTGAAATGGTTTTTATCAATTTTATTGCCTAGTCACAGATTTTCGTAATCCTTTCTGGTACGAAGGATTTACATATTCAATACGAAAAAAAAAGTAAAGCTATGCCGTGTTTGTTATGTATGATTTCGTATTGTATTTCCGGTCAAATTAAATTCAAAGCCCACAAAAAAAAAAAAAAAAAAACACAGACGTGGGAGCTCATAAAATATTTATTTAATTTTATGCCTTCATCAGCTTTTGCTATTTTTTTATTTGGTACAGAGTCAAAGAAGGTTGGGTGGGAAAAAAATAAAAGTATAGTTGAAGTAGTATGTTTTGTGATTTAAATAAAAATTTAAGTCCTACAGCATTCCAATTCAAATGTATCCGGAATTCAACTGAAGAATTTATCGGTCCACTCACAGAGCACTGAGGGTCGTTTTCTTTACTAGGAGTTTTATTCAACTTTAAGATTTTTATCCATACGAAAGAGGCACATAAACCTTCGAGTCGCGTAAGGTCTGTTGTGAATGGAAGTTTTCTACTTTGCACTATCCACTTCAAGAAAATAATTTTTTTTTGAACATAGTAGCTCAGTTGCCTAGTAAAAATATTTCATTTAGAAATATTTTCATTCTCTCAACGACTTTCACAGCTCAAAAACTAACCGGGGGAAAAGAAATATAAATATACACATATATACAGGGTGATTCGCATAAGGTGTGACAAAAAGATAGGGTGTGTAGGTTGGACCTAGACAAGCAAAAAATCGTATTGGAGGGGGGGTATATTTTCCCCCGTTTAGGCGGGAGGGGCAATTTAAGAAAAAAATCACTAAAAATGGAAAAAAATAATTTAAAAATAACGGTAATACCTACCGAGTCGTGCTATAGCATTTTGAAAAGCCAAAAACTTATACATTAGTTTAAATTTAAAAAAAAGTATCCTATAACACCTACGGACATTCAAATCATACAACTATACCGACTTTGGAGAATAATACACGAATTAGCTAGTTGTGAAGAGATCTATCTATATAATTTCGCATGAAATTAACTTTCATTGATTCAAGAACGGACGCTGCCATTTTTCCTTAATTTTGTTACAAACCTATCGCCAATTTCATCTAATTCAACAATTCAAATTTAATTAAAATATTTGTATTTCATAATTAACTTAAGCCATAATCGTAGAATATAAGAAAATTTCAAAGTGACAAATGGCCATATATTAGAATATGGTCATTTGACACATTTTCAAAGTGTCGTTTGACCATATTTTTTGAAGGTGTTGCAAAAACAAAATGTTATGCGTATATTTTGGATAGGCTTTTTAGTTCAAGGCTATTTAACTGAACCTTTTTTTTATCGTCTTGTTTATGTTTTTTTTTTTTTTTTTTAAGTAACTAATTTTACAGTTGCAAGAAATTTGAACAAGTATATTCATGGTTGCCAATTTGGTACTTTTAGTGTTGTACCGCGCGAATTTTTTTATTTTCACACACAAAATTGACTATCTGATGGAAAAAACAAAAAAAAAAAAGATTGCGCTTGCTGCGTTTCGTGCAGATGGTGACGATCATTTTTGTTTATCATTCACCTTGACACTTAAAGTATGAATGTACATATAAATATGCATACATACATATGTATTTATGTTTATGTATTCTTATCTACTATTATAGATATCGAATTGAAAATCTTTTCTTCGAAAACTGATAATGATAATGTTTTAGAAAATCTCAACGTCATTTTAATTTAACATCTTTGCATATGTTTCCAAATTATAAATATTATTTATAATTCTTTTTTAAGATATCTCAATCTTTATTTTTGAATTTTTGCACTTTAAGAACAAGTTTCAAAGTGTCATTTGGCCATAATGGTCAAATGACATATTGCCAAAGCGACAAATGGCCATATGGCCATGTGACACAATTGAAAAGTGTCAAATGGCCATATTTTGAAATATGGCCATATGGCACATGGCCAAATGTCAGGGCACCATCATTAAAGCAGAAAATACTTATAGCGGCTTAAAACAAACAAAAGGCCTGATTAATGTTTATGTCCTCACAGAAACAGTAGTATAATTTTAATGAATGTATCGCCGGCTGCTCCGTCAGCCTGATACATCCATTATGAAACAAAAGAAAATTTGTGCTGGAACAACAAATCGAAATAGCTCCCAGCCGAGTTTTACTCAGAACTAACTTAGGAAGTGCAAGGAAATGGCGCTGGTGGCGGCGCGATTTTACTTTAGATGAAACAGGATAATGAGTGTTTTGCACGGCTCCTTTTTGGGTCTTCTCCATTGGTCTTTGTAGCTCAACAGCTCATCCTCTATAATCAAAGTCTTACTTATAAACAAATATCTTTTATTTAGGTAAGAGACCATAATATAGAAAAACCATTTTTTTTATTTTTCGTGATAAGGACTGATTTTTCAGTTCAATTTAAACCTTAACAGAAATTTAGACTATACTTGCAAACCTGCTTAACTTAGAACAAAGGAAATTTGTAAGATATAATTCTTTCTGTTTCAGATGCCTCTCTCGCTTGGACTATGCAAACCTTTAGTAAACGTAAGTTAAAATAAGTTTAAAAAAACGTCAATATCATTTTATACTGCGCTATATATATTGAGGCTGGGTCAAGAGAAAAAATAGTGCGTGGACCGTGGAGTCCCTCCGCGCGGTAGAAGTAAAACTTCCCAATGTGGAAATGAAATTAGGAAAAGGTAAAAATTGATTTTTAGTAAACTCATATTGTTTCTTTAAAAGAAAAAGAAAAGAAATGGATCGGAGTTAACTTTCACGGGATAGGTACTTAACACCATTTCATAGAACAGTTTTTTTTATTTTTTGGTGGAGATTAGATGGACTTTGAAAATGTATATGATACATACTCATGTATGGTAGGATGCATGGTATTGTATCCATACTTTTGTATGGAATACAATACCAGGGACCTTTCTGAAACCGTTGATTGGCTAGTGTAAGTGGAAGCTGACTGACAGACTAATGAAGACCGCAGTCTTAACACCTAAGCCGAAGACGGAGAACACTTACATACATGTTTAGACATGATCAAACATGTTTAGACATGATCAAACATGCTTAGACATGATCAAACACGTTTAGACATGATCAAACACGTTTAGACATGAACAAACATGTTTAGACATGATCAAACATGTTTAGACATGATAAACATTTTTGAGCCGGGCTTAAATAAAAATTGCTTATATATACATGATTATGCCTCCACTAACTACTATGTATATACTCACTACTATCTTAAAATTCTAATAACATCTTACATCTAATCACCAAAAGCTCTGATTTGTATATTGTCTTCCAAATAAAATTCCGCAGCCAACACATTCAAGGAGAAGCTTCACAAATTATTTTTTGTTAGAATAATTTAACTTAATCGATTTACACATTTAATAAGCACTTATCTACGTACATCATACATACATAAATATATTAAACAAATTAAAATAAACTGCATTAAATATTTTCTATCACTTCATTGGAGAAGAAAAGAAAACACAACACTGATCGATTATTCACTGAGCAATTGAAATAATTTTCGCACGCACAGACATGATTTTCTTCAAAATATTCCCACCGAAATACACATTTTACTACAATGAAATCGTTGGGATGAATGGCGCGGAATTTATGACAGCAACTTATTAGCAGTGCCAAAAAGTATGCAATCGATAATACGTTTAACACGGAAGTGTAACGCTTTCATGTTTGCAAGTCGCATATGAAGTTTCACTTAAAAAAAATTTTGCATTGGAAAGTGGAAGATTCTATATCACTTCGATAAGCAGGGGGGGGGGGGGGGGGGTAGTTTTATAAAAACGTAGATTTTTTTTTAAACTATGCAAAACTAACTAAGCCATTCTCTACCTCACACTGTACTGTTTTTGAAAGCCAATGCTTTGACCTTTAAATAATTATTTAATTCAAATTTAGTGATTAGTGTTTGAAAAAAGGTTTGATTGGGGAAAAGTTTAAAATTTGAAAAAAAAATATCAAAATTTTTTCTTTAAAAAAATTTTAAGAATTTTTTTTCCTGCATCCCTTTTTTTCAATAATATGCTCAATGCTCTTATTAGTTTCCTAGTTCGAACACAGAAAACCGAACGGAAAAGTCCTTCTTAGGTTTTTGAGAAATTAAAGAAACACACAAAAGTTACTTTGTCCAGAAAACAGTTTTTTTCCCTCAGAGAATAAAGCCCAATCAGCTAATAACCCACAATATTAAATTTTTTGGAGAAAAGTAGTCTTATTTTTTTGCTAATTTTCCAAAGACTAGGAGAAATTTTCTCAATCGGTTTTCTGTGTTTGAGTAGGAATTTATAAAAGCAGTGATTATTAAAAGAAAAAGGCAACCCCTGAAGCATAGTTTTATTAAAATCTTATTTATAGAAAAAAAATTGATCTTTTTTAAAATTGTTTGATTTTGAGACTTGGTTACATAAGACCCATTCACTAAATAAACTTGAACCAAAATGTTTTTAAAAAACAAGTATGAGCTTTCAAAAAAAAAAATATATTTTTATATTAAATGATTTTTTTTTAATTGCCTCTCTAGGAGCTGTTTTGCTAACCTACCCGTTCTCATTTGAAGAAGGTGTCAAAAGCATTTCTTACTATTTTGTCTGTTTGTTTGTATGTCTTTATGTCTGTCTGTCCGTATATGAATGTACAGCCTGAACCGCTTGACCGCTTTTCTTAAAATTCAGTCACACCTGATCATTGACTGTGAGCATTCATTATCCAGTCATTATGGCTGCAATTTGTTTCTGTTGTGACCAAGAAGTAATAAATAGCGATGTCATATCTTGTGACATATATGCTTTGAATTTTCATAATATTTGTGTAAAAGTAAATAAAAACGAACTAGAACTACTAAATAATCGCTCAAATTTCGTATGGAAATGTGATCTATGTATGTATGATCAAATAGTGTTGATAGCTTGAGCGTTGCTTTACACATAATTTTCAATTTGTCATTACGTGAGGGTTTCTTAATGAATGGAAAATGTCTTATTTGGTTCCAATCTATAAAGCTGGCTCAAAAAATAAAGTGGGGAACTACAGAGGTATAAGTAAGCTTTCAGCAATCCCAAAACTATTCGAAAGCATAATAAAAGATAAACTTGAATTCCTCGTAAAAGAGTATATCTCTGAGCTTCAGCATTGTTTTGTGAGTGGTAGATCCACCTCAACAAATCTTTTATACTTTTCATCGTCTGCCATTAACTTAATTGAAAAAGGAATGCAAGTTGATGTTATCTATACTGATTTCAGCAAAGCATTTGATTCTGTAAATCATAGCATACTAATCAAAAAACTAAAGAGTTTTGGGTTCCATTCAATGATTTTGAATTGGATCGAATCGTTTTTGATAAACAGGGTACAGATAGTAAAGCTTGGTAGTTTTACATCAAGGAAATTTAACTGCACATCAGGAGTACCTCAAGACAGTCATCTGGGACCGCTATTATTTATCATTTTCATAAATGACATAATACTAATTTTTCAATATACACAAGTTCTACTCTATGCAGATGACCTTAAAATGTTCTCTAGCATATCAAGCATAAGTGATTGCAATAATAGATAGATTTAGAAGCATTATATTTATGGTGCAGAGAAAATAGTCTTTTACTCAATGTAAAGAAATGCAACATCGTACCTTTTTACAGATACTCCGTTCCATTTGTATTCAATTATTCAATTGGTTCTGACCCTTTGAATAGGTTAGAAAAAGTTAAGGATCTTGGTGTGATTTTTGATCGGACTTTATCCTTTAATGATCACGTGGATTACATAATATCAAAAGCAAATTCAATGGTTGGATTTATTAAAAGAAATACAACTGTCTTTACGGGTCCGCATGCTCTTTTAGCACTATTTTTGGCTTTAGTAAGATCTGTCCTTGAATATTGTGATACTGTTTGGTACCCAGCTTTTCAAGTGCATTCAAATCGTGTAGAAAAAGTCCAAAGAAGATTCACAAAGTTCATCTTTACTAAAATGAGATGGAGTTTTTCACCGAGCTACGAAACTAGATGCTAGTTTCTAGGGATTTCTAGGCTTGGTAGTCGACGTAAGACCCATGATATAATGTTTGTGAGAGACATTCTATGCTATCATATAAAAAGTCCTAAGTTGTTAGCTGTGGTACCCGTGGCGTAATGGTTAGCATGTCCACCTGCTAACCCAGAGGTTCGAGGTTCGAATCCCAGCAGAGGCAAAATGCAAAAATGTTTTTCCACGGGTATCGCCTTTCGCGAGGAATTGGCAAGTCCTCCGTTAGTAAATTCATTGCCATGAAAAGCGCATTCTCAATTAGCCGTTCGGAACCGGCGAAAAATTGTAGGTCCCCTCCATTCCCTCACAAGGCATGGTTGTGAGAAATACGCTAGGCCCAGGGGCTCCTCGCTCTGTTGCGCCACCCTATTCAAGTTGTTAGCTTTAGTTCCTATTTTTTTTTTTATATTTTTTTTTTTTTTATAATTAACGCGCACATCAAGGGGTTATGAATACCCTTATAATGTTGTTAAACACAGTGCGAGCATTTAGGAAAATAGGAGAGGATTTGAAAGGAGACACCGATGCACGTTGCTTTTGAATTTTTGTGAATCGTAATGAAGGGGAAATACTGAGCCAGGTAAAGCATTCCACATTCGGGTGCGGGTGCGACTGAAATACGAATCTCTATACTTGACTGTACGTCCGAAGTTGGGCTCAAGGTAAAACTGATGAACATTCCTAGCGAGGCGGGTGTTGCGGCTAAATTGTTTCAGGGAAGGAATGCAACTGGCTACTTCACTAGAGCACTGCTTGTGAAAAAAGCGATAAAAGAGAGTGAGACAGGCAACATTTCGACGATGTTCAAGAGAATCAATTGATTCTACGATTGAACTATCACCTATCAGTTTTAACGCTCTATTTTGTACCCTATCAAGGAGGTGCAAAGATGTTTGAGAAGCACCTGACCATATATGGGAGTTATACTCCAGTTTTGGGCGGACGAAGGCCTTATAAATTGTAGCCAGATCAGAAGGGGTAAAGAACTTCCTACATCGTCTCAAGAAACCTAAGCATTTTGCAGCATTTTTGGCGACTTCAAATATGTGGTCATTCCAACGAAGATCATCGTTTACACAAATACCAAGTACTGACAGCTTTTCGGTTTCTTCGATGCAGGTACCATTCATGGATAATGGCAATGGGGGAATGTTAAGCTTCAACGACAAGAGACAGCATTGAGTTTTCGAAGCATTGAATTCTACTCGGTTCATAATACCCCATGCAACAATGCTGTCAAGGTCAGAATTCAATGAGCTTATCATACGCAACCGTTCCAGTTCCACATCCGAAGAGCAGGGACGTGAATTTGGAAACGAATATGAAAAGCTGAGGGTCGAGTCGTCAGCAAAACAGTTAAGTGGATTAGAAGTTTCAGACAAGAGATCATTAATGAAAATGAGGAAGAGAGTCGGAGACAAAACGGAGCCCTGGGGCACACCAGCATTTATGAAGTGGGTATCAGACTTGAAACCATCCAACACAACTTGTATTGAACGGTCTGAAAGGTAATTTCTAATCCAACGAAGAAGAGACTCAACGATACCAAAAGCACGCATTTTCGATAAAAGAGCCTGATGCCAAACTCTATCAAATGCTTTAGAAATATCAAGCGCAATAATCTTACTTTCTCCAAAACAATGTAAAGATTGGTTCCACTTTTCAGTGAGATAAGCCATCAAATCACCAGTGGACCGTTTGCTACGAAAGCCGTACTGACGGTCATTAAGAAGCTTTCGTTCTTCAAGATATTTCATAAGTTGACGGTTTATCAACGTTTCCATGACCTTGGAAAGAAGGGACGTTAGTGCAATTGGACGGTAATTGGAAGGGGAGGAAGATTCGCCTTTTTTAGGGACCGGCTGGACAAATGCAGTTTTCCATCTGCTCGTAAAAATCCCAGCAGAATAGGAAAGATGGAAAAGTTTACGCAGTGGTTTTGCAAATTGAGCTGCCAGCAAATTGGCTTTGTCGATGGAGCTGACATACGGAGAGTCATTGAAGACGAGCGTTGGGACCGATGACGTGGTCGAGTTCTTAATGTTCTTCACAAAAGACCAAAAGTTTTTACTTCCTTTTGGACACAATAGTATTTTTTGCCTTACTTTTTGGTCATGTAAAAACTTAGCCCTTTGTATCTGAGCATTACAGCTATTTCTGGCCCGTTTGAACAAATTTCGGTTTTCTACAGTAGGGTTGTCTTTGAATTTTCGAAAACTACTTTCTCTATCCCGAATCGCCTCTTTACAGCTTGAATCAAACCACGAATTCTCTTTGGGGATGATACTTTTTGTTCTGTGAGGAACAAAATTTCTCATGCCGTTGAGAATTACGTTAGATATCATATCAGCTGATGCATCAACGTTTCCGTCGAGAAAGCACAATGACCAATTAAAATTTCGAAAGAAATTATTCAGGCCGTCCCAATTGGCTTTCTCGTATTGCCACACAGTTCTTTTGGGGACTTTATCTTTTTTTACCGTGACGGAAAGCGAAAAATCTACCGATATGACACAATGGTCTGATTTGCCTAAAGGAGAAGATACTACAACCCTGTATTTTTCGGGATGAGAAGTGAGAAATAAGTCAAGAGTGTTGGCCGCATGGCCTTCAATGTCTGAAACCCGAGTGGGCTCATCAACAAGTTGAGTTAACTGGTTAAACTCAGCGAAGATCTCAACACACTTTCCTTCGGGTGTTGTCTGGCCAGAATGTCGAAGCCAACCAGAATTGTGTACATTGAAATCGCCCGCAATTGCGATTTCAGTGTGAGGATAAAGGGAAACAATTCTTATTATGGAGTCAGATAGCGCATCAAACTCGTTAGAGGTTGAATTGCTATCTAAATTGGGGCTTCTATAAATAAAACAATAATGAATGACATGCTTACGGACGGTGAATTTTAACCACATGAAATTAAAGTTCGTATTAGAACAGAGACCGTATTGTGGTAGAAGCTGGTAAGCAATATCATTCCGAACATATACGGCGAGGCCATGGAAAGAAAAGAATAATGGCACTAAGCTATACCCAGGCAGGTTGAACTCTGATGAATCAGAATCAACACCCACCTGAGTTTCACTCAATGCCAAAACAGCTGGCCTGCATTTAGCAGTGTGAGCGTACACAGAAAAAAAATTCGATCGCAACCCCCTAATGTTGCTAAAATCGACTCTAAACTTACCCGACATTACGATCCACAAAAACACACAAAACAAAGTATCAACCGCAGACGCTTAATCTAAGTCCAATCAACAAGTGAAGATTTAATTGGAAAACCAAAAACAAGTTACTAGCGGTGTTATGCCCAGCCAGCAACTTGAATTTAGTTAACCAACGGAATCAACACCGTTGATTGACTATTCGCCTATCAAACTCACAGCCTCATTGTCTGCACACACTGCTTCGATAAGATAAGAGATCTTGTAGAAAAAATGTGTGCAGGTGCAGGCACTGAGACTGCGAGAGTGGTGTGGGGGAGGAATGAGATGAAGGTAAGCACTAAGTGTTTGGTCAATTTTTTTTTTTTTTTTTTTTTTTGTATCAGTATGTGGTTGGGTGGCACTCAGAACACAGCACTGAATGTAATTAATAAACTGAAGTGATTTTATTAAACACACGGCGCGGCAGGAAAGTTTTAATTAATAAATTGGAAGGGTTTGGATGGTGAATTATGATTTTATCTATTTTGTTTTTTTTTTTTTAAGAAGTTGTAGGGAAAAAACACAGATTTTTGTGGCGGACACTAGCGCGATGCGTGTTAATGCGACTGATAGCAGATCGGCACTGAAAGACCACTTAGACAACGTGATTTTCTTTTCCAACCTCGTCATAGAACGAATTCCGTCCAAAGAACCGCTAACAAGAACTTTATCAAATTTTAACTCTGTCTGCAACTTGGTAGATATAAGCCAATCAAGATTATTGTTTAAAAACTCTGCGATTTAAATTATTTTATTAGTATTTTGAATTTTTAAAAAAAGAAAACAAAAACTTTAGATAATTAATAGGTGTTTATTGCAAGACGTGTTTACACTTTCGCGACAGAAATCCAACTCAACTGCACTACTCATAGAGATCTTTCAAGCTAGTCTAAAGATGTTTTTTATGTATTCATGTTTCAGTCTGCTCCGTGAAAGAATGTGCAAACTGAAGCATATTTCATGGGAACATAAAGTTAATTCACGAAACGTTCCCATGCAAAGATTCAAAGGTGTCAGCTAACCGACTATCTAGAATTGAGGGGGTGGATTGTGTCGTATACATAACTTGCGTGGCATTACTTTGTAATTTTAATTTTATCAACTTAATCTTATTATTATTTGTACATATACTTATATATACATAAATTTGAGCAAATTAATCTGTTAGCATTCAGCTGTAGATAATAAATAAATAAATAAATAAATAAAATTTTTCTGTTAGAATCTTTAGCCAGCCTACAGAGGCATTTTTATAATTGAGTTTCTTGGTCTTGAAATAACGGTACCTGCCATACAACCTTTACTATAGTTCATTTTTCTCGGAAACGGCTCTAACGATTTCTATAAAGTCTTATGTGAAGCATTTTTCTCAATTGTCTGCCAAATTATGTAAAAAAACATTTTCTAAAAGTCTGAGAATGGTGTCTCCCATACTATGTACGGTTTTTTTTTTTTTCAAAACCGACTTTCTCGTTAATGGCTTATACAATTTTGACAGAATTTTAAATTTAAGAAGTCGTAGGCTGTTTAAGAAAGATTGTATATCAACATTTAGAAAATTGTCATTTTTGAATTTTTTATCAATTTCTTACAAAAAATTTAATTTTTTGAATAATTCCACGATATCTTTGACTTTTTTCAAGGTTTTTGTGAAAATATTTTCTGGTTTCTAGTTTTATATAGCTACTTGGTTTTTAAAAACATGTTTTTTTTTGAAGAAAGCGAAAAATAGAAAATCGAGTTTAAGAAAACTTCTGTAACGATTTTGATTAAATTTTCAGTGTGTATGTGTATTTGCAACTGTAAAAATGGTGTTTTTATATTTTTGCTTAATATTTTTTACGGTTTTTTTCAGTCACTGCTCCCCGCCTGTTTAATTGTCTTCCAGATATCCTAAGATGCGAAAGAGTGAAACAAGTTTTTTTGCGCAACGTTAAATGGTGGCTTTTCTCCAATAGCTATTCTTCTTTAGAATCACTTTTTACTCCCTGTCATAAATATATATGTGCTTGGATCATCTGCTTGTTAGTTATTTAAATATTTTTATTTTTGTTAGTTTTTCTCTCCTCTGTTCATTTAAAATTTTTATTGCTTCTTTCCTCTTTAAATTTAAAATTTTAATTTTTTTTTCTTCTTTTACTTATACGCTTTGAAGTTTTTCCTTATCTGTTTCCTACTTAAATTAGTATTCGATAGATTCATTCGCCACTTGTTAAATTACAACTGAGTGAATCTTTTACTATTTCAAACATCAATAACTTTATTGTTTGCTTTTTATGTATTAATTCAAAGATTGTTTAGAAATAATGATTAATAAAAATAAAAAAAAAAATAATAAAAAATAATATAAAATAATTTTTCAATATTACACTGCCAACCACTAGGATGAGGCCACAAATTTTGCGATTGATTTTCGCTTTTTATACCTGGTGGAAGTTTTGTACCCGGAAAAGTTTATTATCAGTTAATAGGTACGTATTTTCCCATCACAAATTCATAAATTTGAAGGGTTTATTCGAAACGACTGTTGGAATTTCCCAAGATCAATTAATGAGGTACTGAAAATAGGTATATATTAGAGTGGTCCTTAGAAGAAAAAAATTTGGGACGCCCCCCAGGTTGGTTCTAAATCAGGAAAAAAAATTTCCCTAATTTTTTCAAATTTTTATTCCTAGCCCTTCCTGACCCTATTTCATTAAAAAGTTTTTGTTTTTTCGATCATCCGTTCAAAGACGGCTGCTATTATAAAAAATTTGTTTATCGAGTTTTTGTTAATAACATGTTAATAACAAATGAAATAATAAATAAAAAAAATTTAATTTAATGTTATATCATTTAAATTGCCATAGATATCTTTGAAAAAATAATCCATGTCAAAATGTTGCTTACTTTTGGCAGATTGAGCGAAATAAGAAATCAGTGTTGTGGCTTCTCCCGTGCATCCTTTTTTATTTTCCCCATAGTTAAGGGGATCAGCAAGATAATTGTTTATGACTGTCTTGCTCCTGTTAATTCTCCTTGCTTTTTCACGGCCTGAAAGTCCTGTTTCCTTGAAAGCGTCTATTTTGGCTCTTTCTGTCGCTGTCAAAGTCTTTCCGGAACCCATGTGTGCTTCAAACTAATTAAAACGGTTATTTTTAACACTCTATTAGATATTTTATACAAAAATTCGCACTTGCGCACTTCTGCACGGAAATATTCGTAGTGGCCTCATCCTAGTGGAGCACCTTTTTATACCTATTTTCAGTACCTCATTAATTGATCTTGGGACATTCCAACAGTCGTTTCGAATAAACCCTTCAAATTTATGTTTTTGTGATGGGAAAATACGTACCTATTAACTGATAATAAACTTTTCCGGGTACAAAACTTCCACCAGGTATAAAAAGCGAAAATCGATCGCAAAATTTGTGGCCTCATCCTAGTGGTTGGCAGTGTATATGTGATTTTTTTAAATTTTCATAATCAATGTATAGTTGGCAATCCTGTACCACCAAATATATTATTATTTGCCTTTGACGTGAGAGGTTCGACTTTCGTGGTTTGAAGTTTGGACTTCATCAGAATCATAAACAATTTTTTTCCACGGGTATCGTCTTTTGTAGGGAATCGACAATTCCTCCAATAGTAATAATGGCACTGCCATGAAAAGCGCTTCTCACTTAGCTATTGGAAATGGGCGTAAGGTTGTAGGCCCTTGAAATGCGTTAGGCCATACATGGTTTGAGTAGATTTGTTTAACAACCCTATTAATTTTGTATTTTCTTAATTTAACTACGATTCCAGGTAAAATTTATCGTACAGAAATTCAAGCCCCAAATTCAAAAGTAAAATTCTGACTTTCAAGTCAGTACATCACTACACTGTTGCAAACGTTCTGTTCTATGAATTAGAATAAAAAACTTGGAAAATATTTAAAAACTGCAAGTTTTTGGTTTTACGAGTCTTTTTTATAAAAAAAGCTTTCCAGTAAACTTTTGACTTCTAGACACTATACTATCATGACACTTGTTCAGGAAAGTGCCCATAAATGTACTTCAATTAAGAACATTTATGACAAAAAAGACTTATTTTGAAAAGAAAGAAGAAGGTATTTGACCAATCGCTATAATTTATTCATATAAACTACGCGTGTTTCTTTAGTGACCCTAGTGATCTTACTCACATTGACGCCCTGCGTCTCTCCCGCTTCATTGTATGTTCAAAATGGTTCCATTAGGATGATGACATATATGAGATCCATTATGGTATCACAACGGGCCCAACGGGCGTATGGGTGAACCGAGATGACATCCACTTTACCTTACCTCACCTTACGCGTACGGAAAAATCAAAAAAAAAAAAAAGACAAAAGTTTGATGGCACTCATAAAACTTCTTCATGAGGTCAATGAAATGCATTAAACTTTAAACTTTCATTAGCCTGGCATGTCTCCCAGAGTCGAAAGATACCCATTACCCATATTTTCCAATCGAATGAACAAAATCGAATCAACTCTCAGAAAGGGAATAAAAGAGCATCGTCGTCTAGACAACATTGTAATAAGTCGATAACTGGGGTGAAGTACATTTTAAACAAGTTAGTAGCAATCTGGTGGGGAGAACATTAGCATCATAGTGTCCACAAACAACCACTACCAGGGATGGTCCTTGGACAAAAATGGACAGGTTAGTATCTACGAAGTAAGCTTTTCTGTCGATGACCTTTATGAACACTCAATTAATTACACAGATAATTACTAAGCTAAAGTACGAGTAAATGGTCGTTATGGGGCAAGCATTTGATTCGAATTGGAATCACTTTGGTTGCAAAAACGGAAAATTAATCTTCGTGAAAAGTGATATTTTTTGACATTTAGTTACATCTCAAGTGCATACTGCATTTGCATAGTGTATCGCATTTCAATCAATTTGTGAAGCATTTAATCATAACTCATCTCCGAAACAATCAACAAAGAAACGTAATCAAAAATTATTTGCGTGTTCGATTGCCAATGAAATTTTGATGAGTTGATATGCGCTTTGAGTACTTCAGGTAAAGTTTCAGTATCTGTAAAGAAACTTCTCTTACAAATCTCGAAAGGATCGCAGCTCTCCATCGTGTCTGCCTTATACTAGTGAACCGCCTATTGGGAACGAAGTAAATTCACACGTAGGAGAGCAGAATTGAAATGAATAAATTAATAAGATTTCTATTGAACCCAAACACCGTCACTGCTGCTATATTGAATTTCAATTCAAAAGTTTCAAAAACTCCTCTCATAGCCACCGACTCGTCCCTTAACAAGAATTTAAGTCCATCAAATCTCTCATGCAAACAACAACAAGACTTCGAAGAAATAATTCAAATACTTTTTCCCTTCTGGCCTCAAAGTTGGGAATACGATTTTGTTTTATCTTCCTATCATCATCGCTTGTTCTACAGTAACCACCCTTACGCTTAAAAAAGAGGTTTTGCTATAATATCCTTGTTTCGCCATTCAGCTTTCAGATCCTTGAAAACAAAACACGTATGTTTCTTTTTCGTTCTTATAATTTCTAACAAGGCGAACTCTATTCACTTCTAACCTTTGTACAACCAAACCGATTTACATAACAAACCTTGGCACCTGCTGTTGTTGTTTTCAGTTTTTATGAAGTGCTTTGCTTGGGGTGTGCTAAACTGTAACACATATCTGTTCCATCGCTATCATTCGATGGGGTAAACAAAATATGCCACTCAGCATTGTGTCTCGAGGCCCTAGGGCGGATAAGCGGGAAAGTTTTCTTGAAAATAATGGGTTCGGGGGAATATTTTCTAATCAAAAATATTGACAAAGTGGATGAAGCACAAACACAAATTGAAATCTGTACATTGAAAGAGAATAGAAAAGCAATATCGAGCCGACAGGTAAAGACATACAAACTGTTGGCAATAGCATTTGTTACGAAATCTACAAATCCATGACGATAAATATATTTTTAGAATTATTTACATAGCTATGTTCATAGTCTTGTAAAAATCTTTGCTCGACTAAGTCGAAGGTACTTATCCTTTGGTGAAAGGAAGTGTTTTAATGCACCCACGGTCGGTGTGAAACGGGTTGGATTCACAACCTCAATCAGTTCATTTTATGTCATTCAAACATTGCACTGAAACACTAGACTTATTCGAACAGTTTTTCAACATGGTTTTGTGGAGGGTAAATCAACAGCAACAAATTTAATGATAATGACTAATGCTATTGTATCTTATATGGAGAATGGTAACCAAACCGATATTATTTTCACGGACTTTGCGAAAGCTTTCGATAGGGTGAATCACAGTATTCTTCTGTCTAAGCTCTTTAATTTTGGGTTTAATTCATCCTTCTTAACATGGATAGATCTTACCTGACCGAAAGAATACAAAATTAAAAACTGTCACTCAGAAAGCATATTTGTTCCATCGGGTGTTCCACAGGGCAGTCATTTGGGACCATTGTTATTTCTTATTTTTATAAATGACATTTCTAATATCTTCAAAAATTTGCACTGTCTCCTATTTGCGGATGATCTAAAGCTTTATCGCAAGATTACTTGCAACCATGATTGTAGCCTTCTTCTCCAAGACTTGCAAAGATTGACTGCTTGGTGCAAAGATAATTACCTTGACTAAATATCAAAAAATGCGAAGTGTTTTCTTGTTTTAGAATCCATGATCCTGTAAAGTTTGATTATAGTATCAATGATATATATCTTGAAAGAGTAGTTCAGAAAAAGGACCTAGGGGTTATAATTGATCAAAGTACATATGTCGTGTCGACCGCATTATGACTTTATGATAAATAAAGCAAATCAGTTGCTGGGTTTTATCAACAGGAATACGAAAGAGTTTACTGATTCCTATACTCTTATATCGCTATTCAACTCTTTGCTTAGATCTGTGCTAGAGTACTGCTGCACAGTTTGGAATCCGTACTACGCAAATTCATCGGCAAGAATTGAACAAGTTCAAAGGAATTTTACGCGTTATGCTTTTTTTAAATTAAATTGGAGAATCATTAGACCGCCCTATGATACCAGATGCTTGTTGTTCGGGATGAAGTCGCTTGAAAAGCGCCGTAAATATCTTTCGGCTATGTTCGTCAGAGACATCTTGACTGGACGCATTAAGTGCCCTCCGCTATCAACACTATTTTTTGAAGGGAGCGCACCTTCTAGAATTTCACGAGAAAGATTCCAATTCCATCGCACTAATTACGGGCGCAATGAGCCCATATCCCGTTGCATCAGGGAAGCCAACTCATTATGTTGTACTGTTAACTTTTATATGATATGTTCAAGAGATTCTTTTAAAAATGCAATTTTAAATCAAATATAAATGCATGTATAATATTTCATATGAGTCTATATTCACGCCGTTTGTTATTTATTTTGTTCTTTTTTGATTATTTATCTATTTATTTTTCAAATGCTGTTTAATTTATTTTTTATTATTATAAACCCACCTTCCATTATGTAAATTAGTTTGATTAGTCTGTAAGAGTTAATTTTTTTTTTTTTTTAAATTAACGCGCACATCAAGGGGTTATGAATACCCTTATAATGTTGTTAAACACAGTGCGAGCATTTAGGAAAATAGGAGAGGATTTGAAAGGAGACACCGATGCACGTTGCTTTTGAATTTTTGTGAATCGTAATGAAGGGGAAATACAGAGCGAGGTAAAGCATTCCACATTCGGGTGGCGCGACTGAAATACGAATCTCTATACTTGACTGTACGCCCGAAGTTGGGCTCAAGGTAAAACTGATGAACGTTCCTAGCGAGGCGGGTGTTGCGGCTAAATTGTTTCAGGGGAGGAATGCAACTGGCTACTTCACTAGAGCACTGCTTGTGAAAAAAGCGATAAAAGAGAGTGAGACAGGCAACGTTTCGGCGATGTTTAAGAGAATCAATTGATTCTACGATTGAACTATCACCTATCAATTTAAACGCTCTATTTTGTACCCTATCAAGTAGGTGCAAAGATGTTTGAGAAGCACCTGACCAGATATGGGAGTTATACTCCAGTTTTGGGCGGATGAAAGCCTTATAAATTGTAGCCAGATCAGAAGGGGTGAAGAATTTCCTGCATCGTCTCTAGAAGCCTAAGCATTTAGCAGCGTTTTTGGCGACTTCAAATATGTGGTCATTCCAACGAAGATCATCGTTTACACACATACCAAGTACTGACAGCTTTTCGGTTTCTTCGATGCATGTACCATTCATGGATAATGGCAATGGGGGAATGTTAAGCTTCATCGACAAGAGACAGCATTGAGTTTTCGAAGCATTGAATTCTACTCGGTACATAAGACCCCATGCAACAATGCTGTCAAGGTCAGAATTCAATGAGCTTATCATACGCAACCGTTCCAGTTTCACAATCCACATCCGAAGAACAGGTACGTGAATTTGGCCACGAATATGAAAAGCTGAGGGTCGAGTCGTCAGCAAAACAGTTAAGCGGATTAGAAGTTTCAGACAAGATATCATTTATGAAAATGAGGAAGAGAGTCGGAGACTAAATGGAAGGTAGTTTCTATTCCAAGCCAACGAAGAAGGGACGCATCGATACCAAAAGCACGCATTTTCGATAAAAGAGCTTGATGTTAAGCTCTATCAACCAGTGGATCGTTTGCTCGTTCCAGTTTCACAATCCACATCCGAAGAGCAGGGACGTGAATTTGGAAATGATGTTCATGTTCTCTGATTGATGAAATAAATTCAAATTCAAATTCAAAATGGCGTTTAGTTTTGATTAAGCGTTTCGTTTTAAAGTGATGCGAAATTGTGCTGTTTCGAAAACTATCGATACTAAATTAAAAAATCTAAGAAATTTTCTTTTCAACTTTAAGGAAGTTGATAATTTCTTTTGTGTTTGAATTAGTGAAGAAAAGATATTTTAACATTGTATTTCATTCTCAAAACTAAATAACTCTCAGTATAAAACTTGCGAGAATTTAAAAAAATGTGCAAAATGAAAATATTTTTTTTCAATTTACATAAAACATTTAAGATGATTGAAATGGTTTGACTCCTTCGTCGAGTTAAGAACGATTCTAATAAAGATCGATATTTTTCAAAATTTTTTAAAAAAAGAGTAACTGGCATCACTTAAGTCTTTCTGATATATTTTTCGGTTGATAGAAGTGGAAAGCTACTTTGGTGTAGCTCTAGTGTTTCTTTCCAACGCTCATGACAGCCGCAATGCTTTTAAATCTGTTAAACGGAACGGGAATCAAAATGCACACTTCAGGAGAAGTTTGATATTGTTCAACCAAAACGCAAATGATTTAGACTGAAGCTCTCAGCTGCAAGGTTAATCTTTGTCTACTTACATGCGCCGGAAGGTGAAATGCAGCCACAGGAAAACATTTGGTGATTAAGCCGAAAAGTTATTGAATTTGACCATGGCTTTGAACTTTGAATTTTGAACTTTCATTCCAAGATACTGGCCCGACAGAGAATGATTTGAACTCAGATCCAACTATACAAGACTCTAAGTATTGTGATGTGCTTTTTTCTCTAGAGCTGGGGTATGCTCGTCGGGTCCAGGGTCGACCAAAGAAAACACGTAAAACTTCGGATATGAAGAAGGTCCAATCCTTTTATTGGTCCTAAAGCTAATCTAATATAATATTCATCAATTCTTATCACTAATTCTGGTGGTGGTTCCAACGCTGGTAGATCCTTACTCCTATGTTGGCAACACGGTCATCAAGCATGGGTCCTCAATCGCTGGCATCAACAGGAAAATTCTGGCATCAACGGTAAGAATACTGGCATCAACAGACAAAATCTGGCATCAACAGGAAGATCCTGGCATCAACAGTAAAAATACTGGCATCAACAGACACAATTTGGCATCAACTGGAAGATCCTGGCATCAACAGTAAAAATACTGGCATCAACAGACAAAATCTGGCATCAACAGGAAGATCCTGGCATCAACAGTAAATAAACTGGCATCAACAGACAAAATCTGGAATCAACAGGAAGATCCTGGCATCAACAGTAAAAATACTGGCATCAAGAGACACAATCTGGCATCAACTGGAAGATCCTGGCATCAACAGTAAAAATACTGGCATCAACAGACAAAATCTGGCATCAACAGGAAGATCCTGGCATCAACAGTAAATATACTGGCATCAACAGACAAAATCTGGCATCAACAGGAAAATCCTGGCATCAACAGTAAAAATACTGGCATCAACAGAAACAATCAGGCATCAACAGGAAAATCCTGGCATCAACAGTAAAAATACTGGCATCAACAGACAAAGTCTGGCATCAACAGGAAGATCCTGGCATCAACAGTAAAAATACTGGCATCAACAGTAAAAATACTGGCATCAACAGACACAGTCTGGCATCAACAAGAAGATCCTGGCATCAACAGTAAAATACTGGCATCAACAGGAAGATCCTGGCATCAACAGTAAAAATACTGGCATCAACAGACACAATCTGGCATCAACGGCTTATAGCCGGCAAAATAAAACCCAAAAGTCCTTAAGAGGCTAGTGGGGGATATATGCTAGGAACTCCAAGGAGACCTTGCGTAAAATTGGGAATCTCTGAGCACACTACGTACCCCTGGTTTTCTTCTAGTGGAAGTAGCCTGTACACGAGATTGGTACTTTTCAACACGGGCTGGCTTCGGTTTTCTCGTATTTTTCCAGGGTGCCTTATAAAGCTTTCTGCAATAAGTGAGTGTGAGCTCTATGGCGTGAGTGAAAAATATCATATGAAAACCATGGTATGCATATTGGCTGGCGGTAGGGTGTATATTTGTAACTTCGTTACAGTATTGGGTATATGACCATTGACCACACCACTCAGCCTTCCAGGAGATATTGGCATGGATAGGTTTTGTTTTTTTTTTTTTGTCAAGGGTGGCCTGCGTGATTTCAATGCTTTCTATGATGAGTGGTTTGATTTACATCCGACTATCTTATCATGTTGAACACTATTCCCGAAACTGTGTTTAATTTTGTGGTCAAGACCAGCTTTCGACGCTATTATGGGCTACATGGGTTTCAATGGGAAAAACGGCCCATTTTTAAAAACTATTTTTTTATATAGGTAAACAATGAAATATTTTATTTTAGTTTTTTACAGTCCAGTCCGTAAGATACACATTTACTTATCAGTGTCTCAAATTTCCTTAAAAAAACTCCACCATTGTGACGTCATTTCCGGCGACCACTCGGAAAAATGGTGCTTCCGTGTTGACAGCAGAACTTTTTACACGAATCATTTGATTGAAAAAAAAAATTTCCTGTCTTTTGAGATCATTAACTAGAACTTGAACAGCGAAAAAACAGTAAAGTTCAAGTTGGATTTTTGGCAGACATCTTTACAAAAAATGTGAAAAAAATTTGAAATCGTGGTCAATATCCTTACATTTTTTTCTGTAAGAATTTGTATTCAAAAAAAAATCCATCGTTCGAGTCCTTGTGACTTGTATTTAAAATATCTGTGTCAAATTTCATCGAGATCGGTTGAGTAGTTCCCGAGAAATATTGACAACCAAATTTAAAAACCCAGTTTCAAGAAACACGTATTTAAAGTTTTGAATGAGTAAACCTAACTAGAGTCTCTGGATTTTCAGTTTATTACATTCGATTGCGATTGCGGAACTAGTAGAAGTTGAGGTTTATCAAAATAAAAAACCATGTCCTGGGCAACCAACTAAGTTTCATCCAGGCACCGTCCTTGAGGTTACATGTTTTATCACAACCACCTTATTTTCATCTACTGCTCCACAAAAGAGGGAAGGCTGTTATCCTGGCAATACAATGGACCGGTGATTAGGTCTGAGTGCTTCAGATTCGCAAACGAATCTTCTTTATAATAAATAAAAACTACGTTTTATCCTGCATCCAACACAGGCATACCATCGACGTTTGTGTTCTTGACATTTCCAATCATAACCTGAAGCCCTCACTAAGGACAATGGCAGACAAACGTTCAGGTCTGACATCATTCTCTTTTCACCGATATTGTTTAGACTAGAGTGATGTAGATTGAGTGACTTTGTGAAAAAAGATCCAGAAGATTTCGTTCTTCTAGCGCCCTCAGATAGGCCGTGCATTGCGGTTCTCTTTCGAGGTTGAATTAGAAGAATTTGAAGGCGATTGAACATACTCTGTGCATCACGAATCCTATCTTAACGATGATCGTTTGATGGTGAGTCTGTTTTGCTCTTGTGCTCTCAGCATTAGTGCCGCATACTCTAAACATAGATAAAATTGTGAGCAGTCTCTGCAAAGGATGTTTTTTAGGAGGCATACAACTGTTGAGTAAAGTAAAATACAAATAAATTGTATTGATTTCCATAAAACTGACTTTATCTGAAGAATTTTTATTTCAATGCTTTTTCGGACCTATGACCTCCGCTCGAACGTACCCGAAGCTATGCGCTCATCAAACATTTTCCCTAATTTTCTAATTCGCTCTGTGAAAGGCTGAGCATTCTAGTTGAAATTAAAGCTTCCCACATCAAAATAATTTAGGTACGAAAAACTCACTGATCATGGATCTATGCCGGTCTCCGTAACCACTTTCAAACCCTCGTCTTGCTCTCTATCCAAAAAAAAAGAAGAAATCTAAAAGTGACATGCCTGATGAGTTTAACATACCATCTCAAAGTAGCTGTTTCCCTTGAAAGAATTTGAAACAAATGAATAATAAGTAAGAAAATTAGCATCGGAAATTAAAACGGAAACCACCATGACGTTGGAAATGTCTCTATTTATTTGCTTTTTTGGTGTACCAATCATATCATCAAACCACTCAGACATCCTCAGGTCACTTAATAATTTCCATCACGCCCGGCATACAGTGAGTTGTGTTGTTTTAGTCAGACTACTGCACGCGCTAAAACAATTTCCTATCGTTGTACCAGGATGAGATACATCACGTCGAAGCATTTAGTATGCCAAGCAATAACACTTTAAAAACAAATGTCTGTCACCTCCCGACAGCCATTCTCTATTCGTTTTCCTCTCACTCATTGGCAAAGGACCATATAACATATGAACGTAATGGAACACAAATTGCATTGGAAACAACCCGCAAATCGATTGCTATTCAATTCACGTTCAAGGACTTTTAGTGACTTTCTCTATGTTTACTCATTTTGCTGTGCTGCTTCGATACAGGACATGGATGCAGTCAAGCTCTAAGTGTTCTCAACTCAAGGACGCTTTTATAAATAAATTCCAGAGGAGCTATGTAGATGTAAGTGGCAACATCCGTTGAAGGGATAAAACATAAAACCTTTTGAAGGCTAATGCCTCTAAGCATTTAGTATTAAATCAAATTCCACAAAGTTGCTTGGGTCCTGTGTTAGGTGAATGGCTTACGATATTACCGTGCAGTTGATAGATGCCTTTTGAGTTTGGGTATTTTAGTGAGAAAATGTAATTTAGATTTCTTCTTCGCTCTTATTTTGTTTTTCTTTGAAATGTTGTTATGGAGAATAGAATCGGGGAATAGTCGGGACTGGAGGAAAAAGACTGCATGAAAAGAAAAAACAAGAAGAAAATAGAGAGGGAAAGCTGTAAAAAAATATTGATGTAAATTAGGCTCGTTTTTGTAGGATTGTTTTTTTTTAAATATTAAATAAAGAGGTTTAAAAAACTTTAAGGCTATCTTCGTAACCCAAAAGTTAAGAGTAAGAAGATTTTTAAGGTTGTAAACCTTTACAAAACAGTGGCACTTATAGCCGTGTTTCAGCTGCTTCTCACTAGTACTTTCGCTTCACTTGCAAAATCATCGTCATACTGAATAACGTGAAAAAATTTGAAAAAAGACACCCATCAGTTCGTTCGTAGTTTGTTCCTAAGTGACAATTTTGGCTCCTTCGTAGCTCTAACCGCGTCTGAAAAGCTCAGTTTTGAATTGAATTTGAAGTGAAGTAACACTTATTCAGAGCATTTTTTTCGACTTTGAGTTCTTTATCAATTCTTGCACACCGTATCATTTCAATGGGCAGTAGCTTTAGAGCAATGGTTATCATCGTGTTATTACTAATTTAAAGCTACTTTTATGTTTTTAAAATGCACTATTAGGACTCTAAATATGATGCTTAATGCCTGCTCGAAAAACAAAATGACATTAGAATTGTTATTACGATTATTATTAAAAATTTAATTTGTGACGACTTTTTCTTTGTGGTATTGTGTTCACATAGCCTATGTAAAATCTACAAGAAAAGAGAGAAAACTCCACTTTTATAAAAACTACTTCATGATTAAGAGCTCAAAAATCGTTTCTAGTAAGTTTTCATTTCAAAGTTTTTATGTCAAAGTATTGCCTTTTTATAAAAAGTTGGTAAGCTTTTGTTCGTTAAAACCTCTACATTCCTATGAAGTAGAAAAAACACACATTGCCGTGGTTAATTTTGTCAAAAAGCTAATACTGGCTCAGTAGTCAAAATTATTTTAATCTATGTTGCATTTTCTCAGAAAATTTGTCAATTTTGCAATACAACTTGCTTACATGGGTCTTAAAAATAAGGTAAAAAAATGGGCTCGACTGGGTCGCACGAACTTGTGATTGTGTGCTAAGTACAATACCAAAATATTTAGTGTGAGTAAAAGGTTTTAGTATTCCCTCTAAATATCTTTGGTGGGCTCAGGGCTGCCAACTACAATTCAATAATGAAAATTGAATTAAATCACGCAAAATATGGAAAAAAATTAAAATTAAATATTCCAAAGGTTTCAAGCGAAAATCCAAAAAACGCTATTCTTTTGCAAGAGCAGTTTTTTAAAAAATCGGTTTTCTATTCTTCATTTTTTAATAAAACAAAGTTTTTTAAAAATTAGGTATGCAAGTCTTAAGATGTTGCAAGAAGGTGTTTTGACAAGAAAATTGAAATAAATCAGCAATACCTTTTAAAAAATATTAAAAAAAAAACCAAATTTTTTTAAAAAAATTTATAAAAATTTCAAAATATAAAATTTTCCAAATCTTAATATGCAATCTTTTTTATGTCATCTACGACCTCTAAAATATAAAATTTCGGCAAAATCGTGTCAGCCATTAATGAGGAAGTCGGTTTTGAAAAAAACGGTACTATGGGGGTACCGTTTTTAGGCTTTTTCCAAAAAAAATGTTTGCGTAGTGAGAAAAACAATTGAAAAATAATCCTTCACATACAATTTCATCGAAATCGTTAGAGCCGTTTTCGAGAAAAATAAGTATTATCATATCGGTTATATGGCAGGTACCGTTAATTCAAGACCTAGAGACCCAATTCCAAAAACTCCTCTGTAGGCTACTTTACAGAGCTTAACTACAAATTTTGAAAAAAATCGGTCAAGCGGTTCAGGCTGTAGATCCATATACAGACAGACGGACATACAGACAGACAGACATATATGCAGACAGACAGACAGACAGAATTGTAGGACCCAATTTTTTCGTATTCTCTATCATCGTAATGTCATGCTTAGTAATTATCTCAATTTTTTTTTTCTGCACGATTGCAAGACTTGCCTTATAGTACCTAATACCTATAATCGCAAGTAAAAAAATGGGCACGACTGGGTCGCACGAACTTGCGATTGTGTGCTAAGTACAGTACCAAAATCTTAAGGCTGAGTAAGGTTTAAGTTTTTGTCTTAATATATTTGGTGGTACAGGGTTACCAACTACAATTTAATTATAAAAATTCAAGCACACAAGTTTGAAAGTTTTAAAAATTAATGAAAATTTGAAAATACTAAATTTTTCAAATATTGATATGCAATTTTTCTTAAACTATCTAGGGCTTCATTAATATGAAATTTCGTCAAAAACGTGCTAGCCATTCACGAGAAAGTCGGGTTTGAAAAAACGGTACTATGGGGAGTACCGTTTTTAGACTCTTCCCAAAAATAAATTTTAGATCGTAAGAATAGTTATTCAAAAATAATTCTTTACGTAAAATTTTATCAAAATCGTTGGAGTCGTTTTCGAGAAAAATAGGTTTTATCATATAAGTCGTATGGCAGGTACCGTTATTTCAAGACCTAGAGGCCCAATTCCAAAAACCCCTCTGTAGGCTGCCTCACAGAGCCTAACTGGAAATTTTGAAGAAAATCGGTAAAGCAGTTCAGGCTGTAGATCCATATACAGACAGGCGGACATACAGACAGACAGACAGACAGACTGACAGACAGACAGAATTGTAGGACCCACTTTTTTCGTATTCTCTATCATCGTAATGTCATGTTTAATTGTCATCTCAAATTTTTTTTTCTGCACCAATGCAAAACTTGCCTTATAGTACCTATAATCGCAAGTAAAAAATGGGCACTACTGCGTCGCATAAACTTGCGATTGTGTGTTAAGCACAATATCAATGTCTTGAGGCTGAGTTCATGGTTTTACACTCTTTGTAATATGTTTTTGGTACAGGGCTGCCAATATATAAAATAAAAATAAATAGGGTAGCGCAACAGAGTGAGGAGCCCCAGTGCCCAGCGCGTTTCTCTTAACCATTCCTTTGTGAGAGAATGGAGGGGACCTACAATTTTCTCCCGGATCTGAAAGGCTAATCGAGAATTGAGTAAAAAAAATTAAAAAATTGTTTCAAATATTTCAGAAGCTTCTAGTGAACATCTAAAAACGCCACTTCCTGACAGTTTTTAATACATAAACTCTGAAAATTTAATGAAAATCCTTAGAGCCTTTTTAAAACCGGTTTCTTATTTTTCATTTTGCTATAAAATGAGTTTTTTTAAAATTAAGTATACAAATCTTAAGACCTTGCCAGAATTTGAAAAAAATCAAAGACACAGTTTTGAAAATATTCAAAAAAATAAACTTTTTTCTAAGAACTAGTAAAAAATTTAAAAATTAATATTTTTCAAATGTTGATTTGCAATGTTTTTTGAATCAACAAGTACTTCTTTAATATAGCATTTCGTCAGAATCGTTTAAGCCAATAACGAAAGTCGGATTATAAAAAGACCGTACTGTGGAGGGTGCCTTTCTTAGACTTTTTGCAACAAATTTTTTAACATCATAAAAAAGACTTACAAGAAATAATAAATAAATGATAAATAGGGTGGCGCAACAGAGCGAGGAGCCCCTGGGCCTAGCATATTTCTCACAACCATGTCTTGTGAGGGAATGCAGAAATAATCCTTTACATTAAATTTTATGGAGAACGTTACAGCCGTTTTCATATTACATATTATCATAAAGGTCGTATGGCAGGTACCGTAATTTCAAAACCTAAAGACTCAATTCCAACAATCCCTCTGTAGGCTGCCTTCCCCACAAGAGACTAAATTTAAACTAAGAACTTTAAATAATGTGTTTTCTGACCCCAATTTCCCTTCAAGACTGTACGTAGGCTTCAAAATAATACATGACCATGACCTAGGACTTTGTAGATAAATAGTTTGATCTAAAAGAACCATTTTGAGGCAAGATTTGGATTCAGCCAGTAAAAAAGAGTTATTTCATTTGCTCAGGATTCTCCCATTCTTCAGCAAGACCTTAACACTTTCTTTGTTTAGTGTAATAAGAACTTTCTTGAGCTAAATGTTGAAAAATTCCAAAGTATGACTTCCTCACGTAAACGCTTACCTTCTAGTCCCCGAATTTATTACTTCCGCAACTTGCCTGTCCCTAAAGTTTCGTCCATTGGCGATCCTGAAATTATTTGTAACGAATAGGTTAAATTCCACTCTCACATTAACCATCTTATTGCGAAAGCAAACTCTTCATTGTGGTTTGTCAAAAGCTGGTCTAAAGTGTTCTCCAACCCACACGTTATGAATCTTTATTCACCACATTTGTCAGGCCTTTATTTATGTATGTTAGTCAAGCTCTCTACCAAATAACTGAATCTCGCAGAATTGAAGCTGTTCAACGAAGATTTTTAAGAATCGCACTGCGTAACTTACCCTGGTCTGATCTTTTTATTTTACCCTCTTATGAAAGTGATTGCTACTCATTGCCATGCTGAAACCCTCTCTAAACGTCGTCGCATCGCTGACATTATTTTTGTTCATCAGGTTATGACTGAAACCAGTAATTCCCCGGCTCTACTTGAAGTGATTTACATATATGGATACTTATTCCCGCAACCTGGGTTCCGTCCCCTTCTTCCGTATTTTTCATCTTTCTTGTAGCTTAATAAATAAACAGGGTAGTGTAACAGAGCGAGGATTCCCTGGGCTTAGCTTATTTCTGACAACCATGCCTTGTGAGGGAATGGAAGGGACCTACAATTTTCTGCCGGTTCCGAACCGCTAATCGAGAAAGCCCTTTTCATGGCAATGAATCTACTAACGGAGGACTTGGCAATTCCTCGCGAAAGGCGATACCCGTGCTTCTGTTGGGACCCGAACCTCGAACCTCTGGATTAACAGGCGGGCATGCAATCCATCACACCACTGGTACCACTTTCTTGTAGCTTGAATTCAGTTCAATTCAAAAAGTGTTCCTAAGTTGTTTCGGTTGTTAAAACTTAACAAGAGCAGAATTTATTATTATTTTAGTAAATTCAACCGTAGAGAAAATCAATATCATCCCATTTATTAAAATAGTTAAATTTTTCGTACCTACATTTTGTTCTGTTCTTTTAATTGCTACGATGCGATTTCCAGATACACTGAAATAATAGTGTTTATTTATTAGCTTACAGTAACCTCAAAATTAAATCTAAGACAGTATTAAACTCAAAATAAATTAAATTAAATTACAGACATGAAGATGAAAGAATTTTACGTAGTAGGACTGTTAGACAGGGATTTAGAAGGTTCAGATTGAATTGAAATGAAATTGAGTTGATTTCACTCTGCATTCAGGTTGAAGGTTTGTTGAGATGTATGATGAGCAAGAAGGGAAAACAGGCAGGAAGATCGAGATTAGGAGTTACTACCTCCCATTTGGCAATGTTTGATTCAAGGACATTTTTACTGCACCAAGTAACGAATAAATTGAGGTCGTTAGGGTCATCAGCGTAATGGGAGAGAGAATAATATCAGATTATTTTTTCAACTCATTAATGCCAAGTATGATAAAGAGGAGAGGTACTAGATGGCTACCCTGGGGTGCACAGAAGTTTACAACAAAAAGGAACTGGAAGAGCATATCGAAAACGGACTTTATATTGGCGGTTGTGTAGATGTGAAGAGATCTATTTTAGTAGAATAGGACTGAAGCCGAGAAAAGAAAGGATTTAAGTGTGAGAAGCTTAGTTTAGGTTAGGTTGCATGGGAGGTGCAGCCACAAGTGGCAGCACCTAACTCGGATCTCAAGGATCCATTGTGCTCCCCGGGAAAACATAGGATGAGGAGGTGAGAGGATTGGAGAGGTAGAGGGTTAGGTTGGTGATTGGTATTGGGGTAGGGAACCCTCACTGAACCATTTGGAGCCCTGAATAAATGCCAGGACGTTGCTCAATGGGAGATTAGAGCTGTCGCCCAGTTCTTCAAAGAAGTATCCTTCGAGGGTTTTTTTCCTAGTGTGGGCCAAGCTAGCTGACCCGATTTTAGCTAGCTTATCTGTCATTTCATTACCGATTATGTCGCGATGTCCTGAAACCCAGGTTAGACCTACTGTGTTTGTTTCGCTTAGTAGTCTAAGGTTACTGCGACAGCTGTCTACTAGCCTGGATTTTGTGGTAATGGATGAGATAGCTGAGGTCTAAGGCCTGACTGTCTATGAAGAAGTCAATATTTTTGTTGATCAAGTTTTGCGTAGCTAGGTGCTTTGCGGTGCTTTAAGCGCAAATCAAGTACGACATACCTATGCACATTGGTTTTAAATACTTGGAGATCGTAATAAACCGAATCCACGATTTTCACCTGGAAAAATCATTGATCAAAAATAAGCAAGTGTTAACAAACCGTATAATAAGTGTCTCAAAAGCCAAATAATAGATATAAGCTGTCAAGTACATCCTATGAAATTGAGTGCTTTAATTTTTTCAACATCCAGGGCTTTCAAGAGTCACCTCCTTATTCCTTTAAAACGTTCAACTAGAAATCAGCTTGAAGCGTATGACAAGAAGCCAAAGTACAACATAGTCACCAAGAGAAGCCCCTTCATGTAGTACTTCTAAATGTTTATTTAAGCTGAAATACGGTTACTGAAAAGCAAAGCTTCCTGCAGCATCTGTGCAGCATCCGAAGCATTAAGTTAGTGCTTATTGAGTAGATACAAGAGCTCGCCAAGTGAGTAAAGTAAAGATTTAACGACAGACAACCCTCCAAACAAAAACTTTCGACGTCAACTTTCCTCCATTCTCGGATTACTCTTATCCGCTCATATGAAATCTTAGCATCCAAGACTGTATATACAGTGCTTTCATGATAAGGATAATCCTTTCCATAGAGATTTAAACAAAATACGCTCCCAACACTTCCTCTGTTTCTCACTTACACACTCTGAAACCATAATAACATTGCTTTGAAATTACGTCAGTTGTTTCCTTTCCCGAACTAATTATTAGTTTATCTGATAAACTTTCAAAGAAAATGACATTAATTAATAAACTTCACAGTCGACTGCTCTCATTAAATATCATATTTTTAAGTGTTAAGACAACAGAGGATATAAGTGAAACACCTTTCCATTTAAAGTCTCAAATTGTGTTTGCATAAAAGATCAGAAACAAGACTTCTCATGAAATTCATGAAGAGCTTGTGTGTGCACAAATTAACCCCGTACTCTGTTGGAGTTATTCCTTTATTTGAGTTTCGTGTTCTTTTCACATAGAAACGAGATTGAATTTCACAAAATCCGAGCGTGAAAAGTGATTTCGCATAATTTAATTTGTATATGTATTTTCTTTTGATTTAATTCCAAATGAAAGGGAAGATTTGTTTGCTTTTCAAAAAAGATGTCGAAATTGTTTTTGTAAATTCATTTGCAATTCCATAAAAAAAAAAGAAATCTACGATTTTCCATAAAAATGGTGCTCATACGCCAGAGTTTCTATAAGAAGGTCCCTTTAAAGAGTTCCTATAATGGCATTTTTTGCATGTTAATGTTTTTAATAAGTTGCTTCGCTACTAAAACCAACATTAGGAAACAGCAGGAAGGGTATAATACCTTTGCATATCCGTATGAAGCCTGTGGCCCTTTGAGAGTTTGAACCTTTGAACGGAAATGAAAATGCGCATTGCGACGAAAACAAAGGATCTGAAATCTTCATACACACACACAGAAGAATGTGATGCTCATGGCATAATTGTTTGCCTCCCGCTTCGTGAGGTATTACTTGCAACTTCTCCGAAAGTAATTACTCTGCCATGAAAGAGTTTTATCATTTATCCCTTTACAATTGGCAAAAGCATGTCTGCTTGTTGGTTCAGAGGTTCGTGGTTCGAATTCCAACATAGGCAAAAATATTTTTCCCGGTGTCGCTTTTTGCGAGGAATAGACAAGTCCTCCCTAAGTAAATTCATTGCCATGAATAGCGCTTTCTCGATTACCCGTTCGGAACCGGCATAAAATTGTAGGTCCCCTTCATTCCCTTACATGGCATGATTGTGAGAACTGCGCTAGACACTGGGGCTCCTTGGGGCACCCTATTTATTTATTTATTTTTTTGCAGTCAGCAATAACGTATAAGTCCTCTCCATTTCTCACAAGGTATGGTTAAGAGAATTGTTCTGGGCCTAGGGTTTCTATGATGATATGTTACGCTAGTTTCTATTGAAATAATTCCTTTCTTACTATCCATTTATGCAGAAATAGCGCCAATTTAACTGTAGAACACATTATGAAGAGAAAAATAGAAAAAATGCACAACTGGGTCGCACGTATTTATAACTAAAGGATAAATACAAATAAGTATGTTAGTCTATCCAAATTCCAAAAACTCAAAAACAGTCATCAGCGCTTTAAGTTTTTAGTAAGTTCAAGGTGTTTTTTTTAAGCTTAAGACAGTGGCATTTGTCGAACCAACTGGCACAGTGCGAAATTCCATCGTCATTTTTGTGCTAAAGTGTCCATTCTATTGAAACGGCATAAACTTCTCAACGAAACGTTATACAATTTTTGGAAATTCAGTTCCGAAACTATGGATCTGCATGTTTTTTTTGTGTTTTTTGAAAAATATTGTTCATGAGACCAAGTCTTTGCTCATTGGCTATATAAACAGGAATAGTTGCCGTATTTGAAGTTAAAATAGCCGAAAACTGTTCTCAATACGTTTAAAAATCTACGACTTAAAATAGCCGTGTTTTATGGTAGAGCAATGGCTCTGAGAAGTTTTAATTCTCTGGTTGATTGGACATGCGAATCTTAAAGGAGAAATAAATAAATAAGAAACAGCTTTCTGTTCTACCAATTGAACGCAGGTATTATGAGATGAGCTCAACTTCAATCTTAAAGTGAGTAGTTGATGACTTGTTTGTCTTCCTGTAGAGCTAAATTTTTAAATTTTTTTTTTTCAAAAAAATTTGCTATAAAACCAAATGAATCTATTTCTTACTAAAGGTCGCTTTTAAAGGTTAACAACTTCGAATTTTATGCCATCGATGTTGATCTAAATATGATTTCGGGCATGTGGCCAACGCGGCTGATGGCTTTAATAAAGTCAAGTCTAGACGCCCAATTTTACTTTTTTTTTTCAAGCACTTTTTCGTGCATTTGAGACCGTACGTCGGCAATAACGCCACAAATGCTGGCTTCCAAGCTCCCTAACGCTTCTGGTTTGTGTAAACGAGTGACTTCACATATCCCCAAAGAAAATAATCTAATGGTGTCTGATCACACGGTCTTGGTGGTCAATTGACAGGCCCTTTCCTCGAAATTATGCGCTCATCGAATGTTTCCTTCAATAAATCGATTGTGACGTGCGCTGTGTGGCATGTTGCGTCATCTTGTGGGAACCACATCTCATCCACATTCATGCCATCTGATTCGGACACAAAATAGTCGGATATCACAGCTTTATACCGGTCTCCATGAACGGGAACTGTCTCGCCAGCATTATTTCGGAAGAAATATGGGCCAATGACTCCACCAGCCCACAGAACACACCAAACAGTCAGTTTTTGTGGATGTAATGGCGTCTCAAGGTACCTGGACTCTCTTCACTCTAAATGTGGCGGTTTTGTTTGTTGACGTAACCATTCAACCAAAAATGAGCCTCATCACTGAACAAAATTTCGACCTCATTTTCGTTCCATAAACCAAAATCAGGACGCATTGCATGGTCTCGCGGCTTCAATTCTTGCACAAACTGCATCTTGTAAAGTCGTAAGCCAAGATTTTTGTACCAAATCTTCCATAAAGTTGGTGGGCCAAGCTGCAATTGCTGTGCACGATGGCGAAACGATTTATTCGGGTCCTCTTCAACGCTTTGCTCTACAGCGGCAATTGGGTCTTCAATGCAAACTGTTGAACGTCTCTGCGGATGCGTATTATCACATAAAGTAAACGTAATCCGAAAGCGATCCATGGTTAACCAAATTAATTACTCTGATAATTAAATCGACCATAAAATGGTCGGAGCTTGCGGTAAACTTCGCGAGCTGAATCATTATTTTCGAAATAAATTTGCACGATTTGCAACCGTTGTTCTTTTGTCAACTTGTTCATGATGAAATGGCAAACCAAATTGAACATAAATAATATTATAGAGTTGGCTGATTTGACCACAAATTGCCAATCTTGTGTTGTCCCATTCGAAAAACTAACCTCTAAGAAAACACCCGATACGTCTGCATTGCTTTGAAAAGAAAACTCAGAGTTCCAGTTCATCACAAGACAAAGCCGAAGAAAGTTTTGAGGTTTTGACAGCTAATTACTTGATTTACACGATTTGAAAATTTTCCTTAAACTCTTTTTGTGATTCATAAACGGAGTCTTTAGAAACAGATTTTTAGATAGATGCAGTTTATTTTTTCTCTTATAAAATTGATAAGATAACAATAAATTAAGCAATATTAATAAATACAAAAATATAAAAGAAAAAATGTAACATTCTGTATTCAAAGTATTGAATGCCACTTTAATATAAGAACACTAATTAAAACAATATTATGGGAAAGAAAGTCTTTTTAAAAAATTTTACCATTTTTTTCTTGAAGATTTTCTAGTAGAAGAAAGTAACCATTTATAAGGTCATTAATATGAGGTGGTGTCTTATAAATGTTTCCGAGCTCAGTTCATTCAAAAGTCTCTGTAGTAGAATTACTTATTTATTTATATGGGGGGCATTGCAGTTCGTGGTCCAGGGCCTCCACCAACATCTTTCGGTTGCAATTTCAATCATTTGATTTAGGGCGAGCTCTCTATAGGTTTTCACTCTTAGTTGGTTGATGTCTTCGCCACCTAAGGCGAGGTCTTCCCCTCTGCCGTTTCTTTAAAATGTGCTTTCGGACGTAGCGTTGATGTTCTACATGTCCCAGCCATCGCAGTCTCCCGCTGCATATTCTTCTAGCTATGTTCTTGTCACGGCAAAGTTCGCACGGTACATTATTGAATCTTCTTATACACATTGTCGTAACGACCAGTGACTTCCTAATCAGCTTTAGATATGGTTCATGCTTCCGCACCGTAAACCAGAACTGGGTCTTACAAAAGTTACCTTGGTTTTTTTTAGAGAGGGTTTTGTTTCTCAAGCAGCGATTGATAAGAGTTATTCTTCATTTGATCTTTGCACTGATGTTCTTTTCCGTGTCGATAGTAGATCCTAGGAAGGCGAAGTCCTGTACTTACACGAAGTCATGTCTGTCTATTGCGACGTTTTGTCCAATTCGGCGTGTCCTTATTTGACGACGGCATGTACTGATGTACTTCTTCATTAACCAATAAACTAATTTTTGCCGCTTTTGTTTAAACATTCGAAAAAGCACCTATGATACTAGGCTGGCTTCTACCCATTACGTCAATAACGTCTGCGTACGGGAGTAGTTGTACAGGCTTTCTAGATACTGTGCCACTGGTGTTTACGATTGAGTTTTGCAAAATTTTTTCAAATATATGTTGCATTTTCCGACGTCAAAGGCTTCAGTAAGTTCTCTACCGACGTTGAAGTAGCAGCATGAGTTCTCTAAAGTCATCTTGCAGCGATTTCAAAACTTAACACGGCTCTGTACAGCTTGTTTCTGTAAATATTATCATACGCGGCTTTAAAATCGGTAAAAGTATGGTGTATATCGATGTTTAATTATCGAGTTTTTTCCTAGAACTGCCCTAATGTGATTTGGTCGATTGTTGACTTTCCAGATCTTAAGCCACATTGATAAGGACCTATGACATTGTTGACGTGGGGTTTCAGACGTTTAGTCCAAGGACGTGAGTCCTTGCGCAAGCAACACGACGTTAAGGAGGCTTATTCTGAATCTCATTCCTGTCATGGCATTTCTCAATTCCCTCAAACGAGCTCTTCTCATGATGCTTCCTCTTCTTTTTGTGAATTCACTTTTTTTCCATCGTTATTTCCTGTATACCTCGTTATTCTGGTCAAATTCATCCCTTGTTCTCTTTTGCATAAACATTTGTCGTTCTTTTTGCTTAGTTGCATTTGCCTTGTGTCGTCTCTTCATTGATGTATGATTTTCTTTTTGGGCGCCGAGTGAAACCCAGAACATCAGAAGCTGTGGTTCTAATGGCTTGTTGGCATTGCTGCTACTGGTCTTCAAAGTAATAAAGATAGTTGGAGTGACACTCGATTGCAGATCGCATTGCCAATTTCCCACGATTGTCACATCGTTTCACAGCGTTGGTTCGCGCGAGTCGTAAAAAGGATATCATCATTCGTACCTTGGCTACAACAAGGCCCAAGTCAAAGTTGGCCCCTCGAAAAGTTCGGACATCTAACTCACTGGAAGAGTGCCTTCCTTCGATCGCAACATGATCAATTTGGTTGACGGTTGATTGATCTGGAGATCGCCATGTACTTTTATGAATTTCGAGATACGGGAAGCGTGTACTTCTAACATCAAGATTAAGCCCCGCAGCAAAATCGTTTAGACTGAGTTCGTTTCCGGAGGTTTTGTCCTGTTGGCTTTGCTTACCGATCGTATTTCTTTGGAGATGTCCTACTTTCCTTGTTTTGCGATAAAATCACCAAGAACGATTTTTATGTCATGTCTAGGGCACTTGAGCACAATCTTTGGAATTTTGGTCTTTCCCTTCTGTGGAGGAGTGGGCCAATATAAGGCTTATAATGGCCAACTTAGCTGTGATGTGGATGGAGTAGCTAAGTTACAGGTAATATAGAAATATAGTATGAAAGGAATCCAATCAATGGTTAATTAAGGGTTGATGAATTTCCTTGGACAACTTTTTAAGTGTTTATGTTTTGCTTCAGAAATTCAGTAGGAATGCCTTAGTAGTCAAATCTTTGTCTGTTGGAGCCGTTCATGAGATCCTTATGATATCCGAAGTAATTTTTGATAGCATATACATGATTGAATCCCAATAAGCTGGAAGTCCTTTAGACCAGAGACGCGATAAAAACGTTAATTTCCCAAAAACTTCAATCAATACTAAAAGTGTTCTAAAAAAGACAAGAAAAATGCAAATTAAATGCTTTTGAGACTTATAAACATAAAGAAGTTTATATGAATTGAGAAGTGAAGCATAATTGTATATAATAATTTCGTTGGTTAAGAGAATCGGTGGTTTAGCATCAGCCATTCTCTTAACCAAATGAAACTGAAGAGTCGCTAAGGATACCAAAAATGGTATTTCAATCCTCAAAAGTTATGGTTGAGAGAAACTCGGTTCCTCAATACTCTAAAACATTCCTGTAACGATTGGAGGTGGTCAACAATATTCCGTAACTTCCAGTGAATTCAGTGCCGAACTCCTTTGTTGCAGTCAAAAGCTTTAACCATAACGCGATGAAAAACTCACTATTAATTGACATGTTTTTGAGAATCTGTGATACCTAACTTATGCAACATTCACCCTTCCTACTCAGACTTAGTATAAAACAACAAATTGAATTCTTTGAAAGGGTTGAATACCTATGTCTTGCAATTGACAAATAATTTCAAATAATTGAGAACTTAAAACACTAACATACATCTCCTTCACAAAAAGACAGAAACGTGTTCAAATTCCCCGAAACAGGTTCATAACCATCAATTTTATGACACAATAATGCCAAGCTGTTGCGTCTTACGTGACGATTCAATTCAACACACGCGTGCGATTGTGTCAATTTGCAAACTTGCCATAAATACTATATTTACCATAAACCCCCATTATACACGATTCAAAAGAATAACCTCTATTTCTGTATGTAGGATCCAAACGTACAAACGTACATTGCATAACAAAAGGTAAGAATGCCGAGGGCTGTGTAGTTAGGCGGTGGTTCCAGAATAAAGTTTTTTTTTCTCTTTTTTTTCTATCCTGTGATTTTCATTCGAGTTTGAAAAGAATTGATATGATAAACTATTGTTGTCGTTTCCTTTTGTATTCATTTCAGAGGACAATGATACAAAAAAGTACATTCAGTGCAGATGCGTCAACCTCCATCAAGCAAGAAAGTGGTTTAATTGGGTCCTTTGCAGAACGATTTTCCAATCTTTCCTTTCTCTTGTTTATTTGCATGGGAGTCGAGTCTCGGGTTTGTTTAGTTTTTTGTTTGCATTCAGTCAAACAGAAGGCTTATTAAAGCTTTTAATGTAAACTTTTGCACATCAACGAGGGTAGATGTGGTAGGGCAAAGCATTTTCTAACAAAATGAAGAGAAAAATAGAAAAGTTACGCCTTCGAGGTATGCCTGTGCGTTCATATTTATTGCTTGTGAAACTTTAATATTGTAAAAGTCTCGATTCGAATGGAAACAACTTTTTCAATTACTAAACACTTCGTTTGATTCCACTGTACGCCATGTCTTTATGTTGGGTACCAAAATTCGTTTGCAGAAATAAACGAAGATAATACCTCTAGGATGGAAGATATTTCAGTTCAACGGATTTGAGGAAATCAAAGGCAAACATGAACAACCACTCTTTACCCACATTATAAACTGTTTTTTGGAAACGGGCTTTGATTTGATATTTTAATCACAACTAAAGGAGAACTAAATGTTTTTCTTAGCATCTCCTGCAAATAACAGTCCAAAATCATGCAACATTTATCCTTTCAAAGAAATTGAATACCCAAGCCCTTATAACTAACCCATTAATGAACTGTGCCATCATTAAATACTTTTCCATCCAACTGTTACAACAATCTGACCCTCATTTAATCTTTTAACACTCAAACTCTTGCATCGCAAGATTTTAAAAATAATAATTTACTTTTAAATTTTCGAGTCAAAAACTGTAAGGAACATCCTTGAGGCAGTATTTGAGGGTTATAATCCAATAACGAACTTTATTTTAACTTTTAGCCACAACAACTGTGCTTTGTGGTAAGTTCTCATCTCTTCCCTTTCGTTTCGCATGGGTGGTCTTGAGAGTGTTTCTTCTGTCTGTTTGTCAGGCTTTCCTTACGGATAACTTGATCAATTTTATGAAATAATAGGGGCAAACGAGCGCAGTCAGTTGTTGCTGACAGTTTTTTTCTCTTGTTTTGTTTTCTTATCGCAATACAATACGAATGCTTAAACTTGGTCTTGAAATTCGGAAAGTTATTATGTTGATTACATGAAAGGAAAATGTCTTACCTTCAGTGTTTTTCTGCAAGGGTTTCTGTTTTCAAGTTTTACATTTGAATTAGTCTCTTTGTGTGGAGATATATAGAGTTGTATACAATTTGTGAGGTGAAATTTAGTGCTCCCTGCAATGTTCGTATTCTAAAAGTTCTCGGTTCAATTCTTCAGGTTCTTGTTCTGAGATTCATATTTTAGAAAAGTGAAATAAGATTGACTTCGTGGTTATACCACCTGTTTTATGAACAGGCACATCGACTAATGACTTTGAAAAGAAGATTAATTTGAAGGAAATTGTTTTACGGATTCCCTTGGAGTAAACATAATCCAAAAGCTAATGTGGATTAGAGTTTAAGTTTCGATTTAACCTTGTATTTTCTTAACCAGTATCTAACTTATAAGGATTTGATGGTCAGGTCATAATTTATAATGAATCGGGCGTTGTATCGGTCCAATGTTTTACTTTTTATGTGAAAACATTCGATGGCTAAGCAGACTTTGATAAGTGGCATTTTGATGAGTGTAAGAGAAACCAGGATAAGTTTACAACAGACTTGTCGGTATGCACTAATTTACTACTCTTTTTATTTCATAAAGTTTTTTTTATAATTTGCATGAACTCCCGGGCTTATGAGTAGTGAATACTGAACTTAAGAAGTAGGTAGGTAATCCATTTTTTGAGTTTATAAAGTACTAGTACAAGTACTACAACACCAGTTCCGGCTTCGCATGGGTGCAATGCTGATACTAAATATACTACAGAAAAACTGTGAAAGTATCTAATGTATTTAATTGGATAAGGAATGATACTATATCGTTTAAACCAGCTTGGTAAATAACCCATATTTTTTTGTAATATCATTGAGTTTGTTTGAAGAACCATGTAAGCTTGCTTTAAAACGTCGGTAGATGTCACAAAATAGATCAAATCGACATTTGAATTTTTGATGAAATGCTTCCACAGAAATTTGACTTAAAAAAGGCAGCAGAAAAAGGAAACAGGGAAAACGTCATGGGTATGGAGGAATGCACAAGAAAACAGTTGCTTTGAAATTTCAAAAGTCGATTTATTTATTTATTTATAAAAAATTAGCAATAAATTCAATAATTTTTATATTAACAAAGTTTTAAGAGCACTTGCATCAAAGAACTTTCGGCTCTTACATAAAAGATTAAAGGCTGTATATAAAAGAAAAAAAATAATCACCAATGAAATGATGAATTCACCAGTTCACCAGTTCACCAGTGAACTATTGAATTGATGAATACATAAGTTCACTGGTGGACTTGCGAACTGGTGAATTCACCAGCTCTCTGGTGAGCTGGTGAATTCATCAGTTCACTGGTGAACTCGTAAATTAATCAGTTCACTGTCGAACTGATGAGTTCATCAGTTCAGTTCAAACTAGCTGTGCCCGCGACTTCGTCCGCGTGGAATAGTGAATTTGCAGCAGCATTTTTAATTTTTTAGGCTACTTATTTTGCAAATAAGACACATTCATGCGTTTTAGTAAACTATTGTTATATTATTTTATTTCAGTACATTTTTGCACATGACGTTCTTACTTTTTCCATCTTTTGTCAAATAAAAAGGTTTTGCGAGTTTGATACACTCCTTTAAACTAAAATAACAAATCAGTGGGATTTAAGGAAATACGGGTTTCTCCTTTCGCTGTTCCAGTCATTATTAAAACTTTTATAATGCCGCATCCCAGATATGTAATTTGTAGGTGTGCACAGTACTAGATTGCTCACTCCAGATAATTCTGAGGAACTGAGCAAATCTATAGGGTATGATGTGACTTGCTCAGTTTCCATTAGTGTGTCGAGTACATCAAACATAATTCATTAGTTTAAATGGTTAACTAACTTACTAGTCGGCGCCGAAATCGACTTTTCACACAGCCATTACCGATTGCCAATATTTATTTGAAGATAAAGATAGACATTTCTTCTCAGGTTAAAAAAAAAAATTCATACAAATATGTTCAAAAGTTTGGGCGGTAGATGGTTACAAAGAAAAACAGACAGACGAAGTTGATTTCGGATCTATAGTGCTAGTAAGTATACTTCCACTCCCATGGGGATATGGGGCTAAATTAAAGTTCTTGTTATTTTGAGATAGTGTAGCATTCTATAGGGGAAACAATTCTTGAAATCAGTTCAGTAGTTTCTAGGTTCCCGTTTACGTTTGCGTTCTTGTGGGAATACAAGGATAACATATATAGCCAATGTCCACCTTCAGGCTCAAGACTATATCTCTGTACCAAAATTCATATAAATAGCTTTAATAGTTCTGGCGCTTTTTAATAACAAATAAAAAAGACGGACAGATTTCATTTCAAATTTAAGATATAAGTAAAGACTCTCATTCCCGTGGAAATATGGTGACCGTTCCTGTAGGAATATGAAGATGGCTTACAGTTTATGTTACTCAGGGATTGTGTAGCATTCTAACGGCGGAATAATTTTCGAAATCGGTGCTGTAGCTTCTAAGTTCGAGTATACGTTCCCTTTCCCGTGGGATTTTAGGGGTAAAATATGTAGCCCCTATGTCCTTCCTCAGGTTCTAGACTATCTGTGTACAAAATTTCATATCAATCAGTTCAGTAGTTTGGATGGAAGACGGTAACATAGAAAGTCAGACAGATAGAGTGAATTTCACATTTATAAAGTTAGGATTTTGACAGTACATTCGAAATAGCTTTCTCCTGAGACGTACGTATACGTACATGGGTTCTAACAAAACCTTGACAAAAATAGACACACAGAATGAACAGACATCAGTTGCCATATTAAACTCTCTTTTCAAAAAACCATAGCATTGCCTCTCTTGTCGATAAGCGACTACGATGATAGGTGTGACCGCCACTTCGTTTGTAGATTTTTAAATGATCAAAGACCTCGATTGGATTACGTCTTATAGTGCCGATACTCGCTCATACATGGCCGTTTTGATTCCCGACCGAATTTAAAAACGAAGGCCCCACTTCTGATTCTCGGTCGGATCCTCGCGTTTACGAATTTTGGCAGTTCTCAATTCCGAATTCGTACGTTTTCAATTCGCTTATCATTTTCCTAGCGGTCGTGTATTATGTAAAACACTAATTTTTGCTAAATATAAGAAAATGTAGTCTTTTTTATGAATGGATTTTCACTAAGTGAAAGTGAAAAAGGAAGTGAAAGTGAAAGTGAGGAGTGAACCGTTCTCTATTTTCTGCAAGATTAATATACGTTTTAGTACTTTTTGCGATGATTCAGGATCCTCACTTATGATGGCTCTATCGTCAGCAAAGAAGAGCTGGTATATGTGGGTGTTCTGTGCTTTGTTTTTGGCCAGATAGACAGGGACTGTGATTGAAAGATTATGACTAAAGCCTCTTCCTTTGTATCAATTTATGTTACTTGGAATGCTTCAGTGATCCTCTTTGGACATTTTATCTTCGCCCTGCTCCTTGATATATATCCGAACATGGGCCTCTGAAAATCAATGACCTTCAAAGTATGGGACATCAGCTTGGTCGAATGTACATTGATAGAAGGCAACTCTCCCTTCATTACTTAAAACTAGACCACCTCCCCCTACTAACTTTGAGATCAGGGTAGTGAACCATCTTAGCCCGGTGTCTCCTATTTCTTTCCAATACCTTTTGGCCCAGCATCCTTGCCTTTTTGGAGCTCTTTACTGCCTCACTTACTTTGCTACGCAAAGCAGCATTCGTGTATTGATATTGAAAGGGACCATCCATGACTGTGATGTCCGCTAGAAGAAACCGGTCAAAATTCATCAAAATACAGTCGCCGCGCCGTCTGTGAAGAATATTGTCGTCTACTATAAGAAACTGTCCTTGTGCATCGCTGTTCGTTAATGAACTTCGGCGAATGAATTTTCTGAGCATTTTTACTTCCGTTTACCTTTCGATTTTTTTCTTTTTTACGTCGTCGTTGAAAAAGGTAATAAAATTAGCATGGCCAATCCAGTTTTAGAGAAAATTATAACAACATACGACACATAAAATATATCATTGTTGTTCTTTTAGGGGGTCTTGACGGATCAAGTTGGAAAGAAAATGGCTGGATTTCTGCCAAGTGACCTGTATACTACCGGCCAAGTAAACTTAGAGAACTGTTTGATTCGATACTAAGATAAGAGGTTTTTGCTTTCAAAAATCCAGTGATCTAAGCCTCTTTTTCATTTCAGTGAGTGATATGTTCTTGAGAGCTCAAGCTCTATTTGTTCTCCCTTCGGAACACTTACCTATTGCTGTTTTTCACGTTGAAATAATAAAAGCTGATTAGCCCAATCGGCATTAGAGCACCTTACCAATTTTGAATATCAGTTAAGTACTATTTGCGGTGCAGGAAAGATGGCCCCTACAATGTGCCAACCAGTCAACATAGTTTTGGTAATTTTGGTTTCTCTTCACGCTTTTGTGTTTAGAGATATATTTTTTTAAGGATTCGAAGAGTATTTGCCTAAAAATTAACGTTTTCTTTGTTTGCGCCAATTTAAATGAATTTCTTTGATTCATTCAAATTGGGATTTTGAATGGCTTCAATTGTGAATAAGATAAAATCTCTCTTCGCTTTGTTTTCCAATTTCGAAGTTTAAAATTAAGGCAGCCTTTTTCGCTTATATACAAAAAAAAAAAAAAATCCAAGATAAGTTTTCTCAATTGGGGCCATAAGTTATTTGAAAATCTTTCCAAGCTCCTATTTACAATTGCTTTTCCAGATTTTCCTTTTAATACCCCCGACGGACGCTCAACACGGTGAACGGTAGTTTTTTTTTTTTAAAGAGTCGTTCAATGAATATTTAATCAGAACCCTATAACAGTTACCCTTTACTCTACATTCAACAATATTATACGAAATTGAGTGTTAGATTATTTCACTGAAAAAGGTTACCCAAAAATCACTTAAGAACAACCTGAGTGACCGTAATTGATTTGAATATTAAAAATGTATACAACTTTTGAATAATTGATAATAAACGCCTCCTTCAAAAATCATAAACATTAATCTACCCCAGAAGTAAGTACCTAGGATATTACCTTAACGGAAAACTTCCCAAATGAATTTAAAATTAAAAATTTGTTATGTATTCTGGAGCAGGAACTGAATTGCTTTAGACATGACATGTTTACTTGGGACTAAACATCAAAGGATGAAATATCTAAATTATTACGTTCAATTAAAAATGGGGTTCTAGGTATTGAAAGATATACAGACAGTGCCTTAGAGCAGATTATGTCGAAGGGTGCATAAATAAAATAAATATCCTGTTCAAGGTTAGAGTTTTCTTTCACTTGACTGCTTTTGCAAATTCGAAGAAGCATCGACTTAGGTTAGGTCTGCTGTTGTTTAATGTCGATAAACTGTTTGTGGGACATCATCACGTCAAGTATTCATAAAAATGTTTGCTTGAGTCAAACCGAGAGCAAAGTAGTAATTTCCCAACAGCAGGACATCGAATTAGGTTAAGCGAAGATTTGTGACATAAGGATTTTCATTTTGTTTTTACCAGAAGACCATTTGGGTACATCGAGTTTCGTCACATGGAAGCAGTTTGCGATGACAAATGTTTCTTCGCTTACTGCACACACTTGTCTTTTACAAGGACAAGGTTTTGCAGTACTTGAGTAAAACACTAAAATGCTGAGGAAGCAATGTTACTGCAATTTGTGTTCCTAAAACGAGAGTAAAAAGCATTAACCAGACTATTTCGGTTGATGGAAGATAAGTGCAGAGGGAGATAAGGGTATGGGATTCAATCGCATCAATGGTAATTCATTTACTCAAATTGCTTTTACGATTGCTGTAAGTGTGTGGTGTATTTGGAAATGTTCTCTACGTTGTTGCCGAGTGCGTGTCTGTTTGAGGTCAAAAATCAATTAAAAAGAGCTTAAGCTGCTGAAGCATTTGAGTTAATAAGAAATTCGTATTCCAATTTCGCTCTTTGTTAAATCGAAAATGAACGACTTTCTTTTAGAATTTCTTAACCGGTTTCATTTTGTGTGAAACTTATGTGTTTTTCTATTCCATATAATAACTTAGGTATCTACTTAGGTGGCAGGTGGGTAATACTATTCGGGGTGAACCTGAGCCTCAACCAACATCTCAAGCCAACAATTTCGACTTAGGGCGAACTCGGTTCGGCAATGCACCCGCGCCGTAGAGCAAAACTGAGATGATCAAGGTCTGATAAGCAGTTCTTTGCCGTTCTTTGAGTTCTTTGCCGACCTTGACGGAGCAGCGTGAATTCTCCAAAGTCATCCTGCATAGTCGTACGAGTTTTGCAGGGATGCCTAAACTAGACATGGCTCTGTACAGCTCGTCTCTTTAGATACTGTCATACGCGGCCTTAAAATCGATAAAAAGATGGTGAATATCGATATTATGTTCTCGCATTTTTTCCAAGATCTGCCGTAATGTGAAAATTTGGTCTATTGTGGACTTCTCTGGTCTAAGACCACATTGATAAGTTGTTGACGTGGGGTTTCAGACGTTCACATATTACAGCAGACAAGATTTTATACCCGACGTTAAGGAGGCCTTTTCCTCTATAATAAGCGCAGTTGTTAGGGTCTCCCTATTTTCTATATTTTTGGATCGGGCATACGATACTGAGGTTCCATTCATCGGGCTTATTTTCTTCCGACCATATCATGCAGATCAGCTGATGGATGCTCTTTTTCAACTGATCTCCTGCTGCCTTGAAAAGTTCGCCATCAAGACCATCTGCACCCGCAGTCTTATTTGATTAAAGTTTGCATATAGCAAGCTTAACTTCTTTTAGGTCGGGAGGACGTTCTTGATCATCGTCCAAGTTGAATGGGACAATCTGCCTGACAGCTGAATTTGTATCTTCATCGCCGTTCAGTAGTCTGCAGAAGTGGTCTTTCCAGGTCCTTAGTAGTGACTGAGTCTCCATTACTATGTATCGCTGCTGGTATTTACAGGTTTGAGCTCGGGCTTTGCCATCCTTGAAAGATTTTTGTACCTTTTTTTGGTGGTTATGTCTGCATTGTAGCAGTCCGGGCGTCCGTTAATTCTCCAGCTGCACGTAATCCGATTAAGGGACCTTACGTTCCACGTGGTGATCCGGAGATATTTGTGCTTTTGCTTTGGGTCTGCAACTTTGAAATCACAATTGTTATTCGAGACTGTTGGTTGTTTCGGAACCATGTTGCTTTTACGTGGTTCGATAGTTAACCCATCGCCCAACCCCTAACCCTAAGGGCTAAGTGCTTTTTGGTATTGCCTTGGACATAAAGGGTCGGATAATCCGGAAGCCAGTACCCTGCTACAGGAGTTGCGAGCGGCCGTTGGCTCGCTTGGAGTTCATCCGCCATATCATTTCCACTTCAATACTTTGTCTAAGCATTGAAAAACCCTGGAACCAAATATGTCGGAGTATCTCTTTCACCCCTGCTTTTTTAACTACTGAAGTCCACCGTTGGCGTTGCATTAAAGTGTTGATTTATTTCTTCTTCGTTCTAATGTCAACACTCGCACTTATTATTTTAGCAGGCCATCTCCGGGTGGAAGATCCCAGTTTCTAGTAGCTACCGCGATTAGGTATAGTAAGCAAAATTGACGTGTACTATAAATTGCAACATCTGGGCACCTCCAAGTTGACACCAATCAGAGCCTTCTGAAATAGTACACGCAAAACCAGCAATAACTAATTTTCGTAAATGAGAGCGCATTGAAAGAACTATATTAGTTTGACGTCGTTAGTATCAACATCGATGCTATTATTAAATATGATATAAAGTACATAGATAGAGGATCAATGACGCTGCTTTGAGGAACTCCGTGCTCATAGCTGGTTGCTGTAAGAACTTTGTATTTCTTTATTCTGCCAAGTGAAATACGATCTCAAAGTCACACTGAAAAAAACTATCAAATTAGTAGTCGGGAGAACAATGCACTTAGTCCACACTCATCCAAGTCATTGTTTTTAAAAAATGTTTGTGCGTCCGCAAACTTGTAACAGTTGCCTATTGTTGAAGTGTAATTCATTAAATTTGATTTTATGTCATTAAACACAGATTGCTCTTCGTAAAAACAGACAGGAGACAGCTTTACCACATACAAAAATAGATACACTCAAGCTGATAAATCTCTCATCATCAAAGTCCATTAAGTCTCTTTTACGTACGGAATATCTCAAAAGGAAGTTTTCTATTTTGTGTTTCCCTTTAGCAAAATTTGAATAGCATCTAACGTCCTTCCTTGTTTTTGATATGAGAAAAGAAATCCGTCAGTGGTCAGTCATTTCCCTAGAACAAACAACTTGTTGTTAGCTCGAAGCATGACCTGGGTAGACGACGACTTTATTATGTGTATAACGTTTAATAAATAAAACTATATACATACCTATATTCCTTGAAGCGTATAATAAGAAAACGGACTAATCCCCTCAGGGCAAAACAAATAATTTTTGCCACAGTCATCACCTTCCTTGCAAAGCAACTGGAAAAGATGAGGGTCGCAGAGGTGTAACTACAAAAGTCCCCTGTTTGCCTGCACTTGGCAGAGAGACCACAACACGCTTCATGGCCACCAGCAGCGGCAGTAGTAGTAGCAATAAGGATAAGAAAAAATAATAAGGCATCCACCGAGTTGATTCTGATTCTAAGCATTCTACTCAAACATCAAAGTGAATGCCTTTCATTCAAAATATTTGCGTTTGTGTGTGCGTTGGCTTACATGAGCAACAGATGAAAGCATTTAGATGAAGTTAATCAAGTCACCAAACAAACTTTTACCACTGGCAAAAATTCATTCAGAACTTTCGTTTTTTTTTCTTTGAAGAACTTTTTCAAACTCATCATAACTTTTCAATGATAACCAAACAATTTTTGTGGTTCGTTTAAGCCTTAATTTTGGAAAGTTCCTTAGCCTACTCAGAGAGCGAAGCACGTTAGTAGGTGTTTTCAATTAGTTGAAGGTAGTGCAAGCAGAAATTCAATTTATGCGTTTATTCGGCAACTTTATTAATTAAATGCAGCCTAACATTTTGCCATTTGCCTGTACCAGTACTTGGATGTGTGCATGGATATGAGATGCATCGTCGAACAGTCACCCACTTAATGATAAACATTTGGCTTTTCCCCACAAAGTTTGTGATAAATTCTTGGTATACAGAGTACCACATAATTCCTGTAACATACTTTGTGAAGTGATAACTGGTCATATTCTAAGAAAAAAAAAAAAAAAATATTCTACAGTAAAGTTCACTTCTAAACTTTGACATCACTTTTCGACAATTGAAACAAGGCTAGCTTTAGTGTACCCTGATCTATGTTAAATTCGATTTCTCTATCAATGCTGATGGTAGAGATCTAATTTTGCAGTTGATTTTTAGTAGAAATACTAATCATTAAGACTCTTTTTTAATCGGTATCATGTACATTTAGGGTTGCTAGATTTTAAATTTCCAATGGTGTTGAAATTTTCTTCTCCGAGCAAGGTTTTGACTTTGAGGTCATTTTTTTCATAGAATGCTTGCTAAACATAAAGTTCCTTTATTTTTTTTATGTACTCTTTGAAACTGCTTATATAGTTAAAGTGGTGTTATCCAGCACTTCTTGGGTTTTGCTGGCTATGTTGGTTGCTATCTAATACACAGCTAGGTACGTTTTGTGCCCGTGTGGTAATGGTTAACATTAGAGATTTTGATTAAAGACGTGTATTTCTAATTCATTCCAATTTATTTGTTGTGTCAAAAAGCTTTTTACTCGTGTAGACGTATGTTTTGTAAATACACGTTTAAGGGAGGAAGCTGGTCTAGAATTTTGAAGAAACCGTAATTTTTTTCCTAAAAGGTAGGTACCTTAGGGTCTTTAAATTTATCATACCAAAAGATGGATGCCGGCAAAAATGTCTAAATGCCCAAACGCAGGCATCGCAGATTAAAGGTATAGACGCATTTAATATGATTTTATAGTAGGTATTTAAATCTTAAAACGCGTTTTTCTCGAAATCACTTTTTTGAATAGGCCGAAGACATAACTCGAGCAAATCTTCACCAATCTATACGAAATTTTCACAGAACATTCGAAATACCTTTCTCCGGAGACGTACGTATAATTTTTTTTTATATTGCATAGTATTTTTTTTTTTTATTTTCATAGTGAAAATTGTAATGTAATTGTGTTCCATTTCGCGAAAATACAAAATCTACGTATGTCTCTTACTGTTGTTATATAAAAACTAAAAATTCTCGGGATTTTGTTCCAGGGCCAAAATTAAGGAGGTTACATCTTCGGTCATGGACTCTTCAAAAAAATGAGGCCCCTCCGAAGAAATGCTGGACAGCCGACATTTTGAATTTAATTGACAAATAAATCATAAATTATGGCCAATTTTTCACGCTCTAGACCAGCTTCCCCCCTTAAATGAAAATCAAGCAAGGTGTTACTAAAAAGTGTACTTCTTTAATGTCAGACATCTTTAGCACATTGAAATAATATAACCAATATGACAAACCTTTTGTTTCGGAAAGGAAGATCTTTATGTGCAGAGTCTGTTCTACGAAAATGAAACTCATTAAGTTATTTGCTGTTAAGTGAAAACCATTTTTCCAATAAAAAGGAAGAAAAACAAAAACTTGGACAAATTTCTTGAAGTGATATTTGAAGCACGTACAATCTGTGTTTATTTTCACATTTCTTGTGAAAATATCTTTAATTCTAGAAGTCTTACTAGACAGCAAAATCAAGATGTTCATCTTTTCTAAAGGCGAAAATCTGTAGTCGTTTAAAACCAGACATTATGTCGTTTCCATGGTCTTGATTAATAGATCAATACTCAACAGTATAAAATTACTTTTACTGTTCAAAATTGTCTCCAGGACTCTCAATATGTGCACTGAATCGTTAAAAAAAAACAAAATATGAAATCAGTCTTTTGAACGTGGCATCAGTCCTTCGTTGTATTGTAAAAATTTCACCACGATCAATTTAGTTTGGTTTCCATAAAAACATGGCTATATTTCACTTTGCTCTTGTGATTTTATCCATTTTACAATTTACAAAATCTGGCCTTCCCTTACCTGTAACAGTACCTAGGTATTTTTTTTACTTTCAGGGGCTAAATCCCGGAAAAAGATCAACATATCTCCCTCCATTAAGCCGGGAACGGTAAATTCATTAAAAATTTACTTGATTAAAAACAATATAGTTCGGGATTTCCCTGGTCCAATTTTTTTTGTGATTACTATCAAGCTAATTTTCCCTGAGTGGCTTCATTTTGTTGACGCCCAACAATTTTCTAACGAAAACTTTCGACTGTGGTAACTAACAGAGGTAGCAAGGGTTAAATATGTCGATTTCATGATACTAAAAAATTTATTAGTAACAGTTTCTTTCTTATAGTTAAGCTTCAAGATAATTATCTGAATTATGTAAAAAAAATATTTGTCCTACAAATTGTATGGTTTGATCCCAAGAGAGTCCCCTTCCTCAAACATGTATCGATTACGAGGTCAGAAAAAGTGATTACTAACAAGCTGATTTTTTGGTTTTTACTTATTTAACATTTATATAATTTAACAGTCAGATTGTCCTACAAATTCCGTGGAACGTTTTTTTAATACGTTTTATTTATCAAACAAAACATGTTGAGTTTTTTTCACAATGGCGGATCTGAAAATGGCTACTGAAACTCATCTGATTCGTAGATGGATGACATCATTTCCAGGAAAAGAATTATCTGAAAGCAAAAAACAAAACGGTTTCATGTTCTGTATCGATTTGGCTATGGACTCAAGCAGAATGAAAAATTTACAATGAAAAAAAAAAAAAAAACTTTTGAATTTAAAAAATTACTTTTAATTGTTTATAAATTTTTTAAATAATAATGAATATTTCTTGTTCTGCTTGAGGACATATCCAGACATCTTAAGAGTAAAATGCCGTTTGGTGTTGGTTCATATCGATAAGTGCAATAGTTTTGAAATGTTAGTGTCATCCATGCAAAAAAACGTGGTTCGGAGAAAAATCCGATGGCACGAGCGGCCGGATTTACCGCAGGGCTCTTTAAAGTTTTGTATTTTAAAATGCACTCGTTTTTTAAATGACAATTGAATCAGAAACTCTCAAACAAATAAATATAGGTGAAATACTTAATGCACGAGTAATACGAAATACACACGATTAAGATTTTTTTTTTTTATAATCAAATTAATCTTTGATTTTGATCCCCGACGTTTCGACACGTCGTGGTCACGTGTGTGTGTGTGTGTGTGTGTATGTGTGTGTGTGTGTGTGTGTGTGTGTGTGTGTGTGTGTGTGTGTGTGTGTGTGTGTGTGTGTGTGTGTGTGTGTGTGTGTGTGTGTGTGTGTGTGTGTGTGTGTGTGTGTGTGTGTGTGTGTGTGTGTGTGTGTGTGTGTGTGTGTGTGTGTGTGTGTGTGTGTGTGTGTGTGTGTGTGTGTGTGACCACGGCGCGGCGTGTGTAACCGTGTCGAAAATCAAAATCAAAGATTAATTTGATAAAAAAAAATCTTAATCGCGGTAAGTCCGTTAAGTGTCTGAATTAAAAATGTCTCTTTCTCGCGATAACAATAAAAATAGTTTAAAACACTCATGTAATACTAATCACACGTACTTATCCACGAATAATTTAATTGATATGTAGCACGTGCTTACGTCGGCGTCGCGTCGGTCTATACGGTCATTAGGGGGCTTTCTTTAATATATTAACCTGTATCGTGGGAGTTCTAGGTTCGAATTTCGAATAGCGGAAGCATGCAATGTTTCTTCACGGTTTATCGGAGAATCCAGCAAGTTCGAGATACCGACCAGTTTGAAATCAATGCATTAAATTGTAATTATTTTTACAGCCACGTAAAGTAGATCAGAATGTCAGCAAACTTAAACAAATTTAAATGTTTGAATTATATAGAATTCCTTAAATCCTTCGACAAGTTCTTACGAGTAACAATTTCTTCCCGTTTCAATTTTGTATTAGTCATATGTAAAAAATAGCAATTTTTGAATTATAAAAGCAAAGTTTGTAGTAAAATTTGACTCAATTAAAAAAATGAGCTCTTAAATCTGTTTTCAAAGTTTATCAGAAATCGAATTTTTAACTCTCAATTTAAAAACTTAAACTTCAGCTATTTATATATGGTCACATATTACTTGTTAGTCATAATGGAAAAGATAAAACATAGGTTTCGCAAACAGTATTTGAAAAGAGAAAAAATTTACCTAATAAACACTTAAGTCGACTTAAGTGCTTTTGCCTTTAATGCCGCACCGGTGCGGCAAAAACTCAGGACGGGTAAGTTGAGCCAAGACAAAAAAAAATTTATGGGAGGGGGAGGTTAATCTCCCTCCGATGGGATTGACAATTATGTCAAAAATCTACTTAATTTCAAAAAAGTATTTAAAATCATGCAACATGCTTAGATTTTGAAAGCCAATACTTTGATTTTTAATAAACATTCAAGTTTGAGTTGATTTAGTCAATTTTGAGTAATGAAACCTCAAGGTCAAAATTTTGAAAAAAGATAAAAAAAAAATTTTTTCAAAATTTTTACTTTCAGACTTGATTACTCAAAAACTATTATGTCCGTCAAGTTAGCACTACCACTTCAAAATTTTCATAGTTTGTTAATTGGATTAATTGTCGTAAATTTGTCGTAAATTTGTCGTGAAAACAAAAAATTTGTCGCTCTTCGATTTTAAAAAAAACCGTGTGTAGTGCTAACTTGACAGTTAAGTTAGCACTACCACCCCCCCAAATCCGTCAGATCGATCTTAAACAAAAAACTAAGTATGCAATTAATTGTCGTAAATTTGTCGTAAATTAGTCGTGAAAACGAAAAAATTTTAGCTCTTCAATTTAAAAAAAAAATAGTTTGTAGTGCTAACTTGACGCGTCAAGTTAGCACTACCACCCCCTTAAAATGGTCAAATCAACTCGAAATCAAAAACTGAGTACGCCATTAACTGTCGTAAGTTTGTCGTTCACAAGATACCCAAAAAGATATTTTGTCGCGACCCCCCCTTCCAAGTGCCCCCCTTATGAATGATTTTCAAGCAACGAAAAACACCAAAGTTCAATACTTCAAAAAATCGATCAAATCAACTCCAAATCGGAAACTGAGTACGCAGTTAATTGTCGCTTTTTATCCTCTTATGAGATATTCAAACAGATAATTTGTCGCGACCCCTTTCGGATAGTATTTTAAAAAGCGTAGTGTGTAGCGCTAACTTGACACAAAGTTAGCACTACCACCCCCCTAAAATGGTCAAATCAACTCGAAATCAAAAACTGAGTACGCCATTAATTTTCGTAAATTTGTCGTATGATGATAGTAATTTTTTCTCTGACCATTCTTGCTTTAGCCACTCAGGACCCTGCCACCAAATTTCTGAAGACTTGAGATTTCTAGGAGACGCTCCTCTAGATGCGATGTCCGCATGCTTATCATGTGTTGAATCGTATCGCCACCAATCCACTTCACATATGTTTAATATTGCTGCTGTTCAATTTGCCACAAAGTTTGTCCATCGTCGAGGCTGAGAGTTTAGCCAACTCAGCACTATTTGTGAGTCTGTCCTAGCTGTCATGTGTTGCAAATTAGCTGTAAGTAATAAAGCCCCGCAAAGTTCAAGACGAGAGAGTGATTGTTGCTTAAGAGGGGTTACCCTTGTTTTGGCAGCGACTATTCTGACGTAGATGTTTCTTTGGTGCTCAGTTCTGCAATAAACAACTGCTGAATACGCTGCCTCCGAGGCGTCACAAAAACCGTGAAATTCACTAATCAAAAAGTTAGTGGTATGAATCCATCGTCCAATTTTGATGTGTTTGAAAAACTTGAATTCTGTTGTAAAAACACTCCACTTCTCACCTAGTCTATCTGGTACAATGTCATCCCAATCTAACTTCCTCCCATCTGGTTGCTGTATCCAAAGTTGTTGGAAGAGAATTTTCAAAACGATAGTTGCGGGAGCCAGCAATCCAAGTGGGTCGAAGATCTTAGCAGATTCAGATAAGATTGTGCGTTTTGTGATTGAAAGTTTTTCGGATATTATCTCATGGAAGCTAAAATTGTCACCGTTGGGATTCAAATACAGACCCAAAAGTTTTGTGGGCGCAGATTCAAAATCAATGCTTTCTGATTTTCCTTTATCAGTTGGAATGTTATTCATAAACTCCTTTGAACTACAGGGGTGAACTGGTGAATTAATCAGTTCAGGGGTGAACTGGTGAACTGGTGAATTCATCAGTTCAGTGGTGAACTGGTGAATTCATCAGTTCTGGAGTGAACTGGTGAATCCATCAGTTCAGGGGGAACTGGTGATTTCATCAGTTCAGGGGTGAACTGGTGAACTGGTGAATTCATCAGTTCAATGGTGAACTGGTGAATTCATCAGTTCAGTGGTGAATTGGTGAATTCATTAGTTCAGGGGTGAACTGGTGAATTCATCAGTTCAGTGGTGAACTGGTGAATTCATCAGTTCAGGGGTGAATTAGTGAATTCATCAGTTCAAGGGTGAACTGGTGAATTCATCAGTTCAGGGGTTAACTGGTGAATTCATCAGTTTAGGAGTGAACTGGTGAATTCATCAGTTCAGTGGTGAACTGGTGAATTTATCAGTTCAGGGGTGAACTGGTGAACTAGTGAATTCATTAGTTTAGTGGTGAAATGGTGAATTCATTAGTTCAGGGGTGAACTGGTGAATTCATCAGTTCAGGGGGGAACTGGTGAATTCATCAGTTTAGGGGTGAACTGGTGAATTCATCAGTTCAGTGATGAACTGGTGAATTCATCAGTTCAGTGGTGAACTGGTGAATTTATCAGTTCAGGGGTGAACTGGTGAACATGTGAATTAATTAGTTCAGGGGTGAACTGGTGAATTCATCAGTTCAGGGGTGAACTGGTGAACTGGTGAATTCATCAGTTCAGGGTGAACTGGTGAATTCATCAATTCAGTGGTGACCTGGTGAATTCATCAGTTCAGGGGTGAACTGGTGAACTCATCAGTTCAGGGGTGAACTGGTGAACTCATCAGTTAAGTGGTGAACTGGTGAATTTATCAGTTCAGGGGTGAACTGGTGAACAGGTGAATTCATTAGTTCAGGGGTGAACTGGTGAATTCATCAGTTCAGGGGTGAACAGGTGAATTCATCAGTTCAGGGGTGAACTGGTGAACTGGTGAATTCATCAGTTCAGTGGTGAACTGGTGAATTCATCAGTTCAGGGGTGAATTAGTGAATTCATCAGTTCAATGGTGAACTGGTGAATTCATCAGTTCAGGGGTTAACTGGTGAATTCATCAGTTTAGGAGTGAACTGGTGAATTCATCAGTTCAGTGGTGAACTGGTGAATTTATCAGTTCAGGGGTGAACTGGTGAACTAGTGGTGAACTGGTTAATTCATCGGTTCAGTGGTGAACTGGTGAATTCATCAGTTCAGTGGTGAGTTCATCAGTTCAGTGGTGAGCTGGTGAATTCATCAATTCAGTGGTGAGTTCATCAGTTCAGTGGTGAACTGGTGAATTCATTAGTTCAGTGGTGAACTGGTAAATTCATCGGTTCAGTGGTGAACTGGTGAATTCATCAGTTCAAGGGTGAACTGGTGAATTCATCAGTTCAGTGGTGAACTGGTGAATTCATCAGTTCAGTGGTAAACTGGTGAATTCATCAGTGCAGTGGTGAACTGGTGAATTCATCAGTTCAGTGGTGAACTGGCGAATTCATCAGTTCAGTGGTGAACTGGTGAACTCATCAGTTCAGTGGTGAACTGTTGAATTCATCAGTTCAGTGGTGAACTGGTAAATTCATCAGTTCTGTGGTGAACTGGTGAATTCATCAGTTCAGTGGTGAACTGATGAATTCATCGGTTCAGGGGTGAACTGGTGAACTCATCAGTTCAGTGGTGAACTGGTGAATTCATCAGGTCAGTGGTGAACTGGTGAATTCATCAGTTCAGTGGTGAACTGGTGAGTTCATCAGTTCAGTGGTAAACTGGTGAATTCATCAGTTCAGTGGTGAACTGGTGAATTCATCAGTTCAGTGGTGAACTGGTGAATTCATCGGTTCAGTGGTGAACTGGTGAATTCATCAGTTCTTTGGTGAACTGGTGAATTCATCAGTTCAGTGGTGAACTGGTGAATTCATCAGTTCAGTGGTGAACTGGTGAGTTCATCAGTTCAGTGGTTAACTGGTGAATTCATCGGTTCAGTGGTGAACTGGTGAATTCATCAGTTCAGTGGTTAACTGGTGAATTCATCGGTTCAGTGGTGAACTGGTGAATTCATCAGTTAAGTGGTGAACTGGTGAATTCATCAGTTCAGTTTTGAACTGGTGAATTCATCAGTTCAGTGGGGAACTGGTGAATTCATCAGTTCAGTGGTGAACTGGTGAATTCATCAGTTCAGTGGTGAACTGGTGAATTCATCAGTTCAGTGGTGAACTGGTTCATTGGTGAACTGGTGAATTCATCAGTTCAGTGGTGTACTGGTGAATTCATCAGTTCAGTGGTGAACTGATGAATTCATCAGTTCAGTGGTGGGCTGGTGAATTCATCAGTTCAGTGGTGAACTGGCGAATTCATCGGTTCAGTGGTGAACTGGTGAATTCATCAGTTCAATGGTGAACTGGTGAATTCATCACTTCAGTGGTGACCTCGTGAATTCATCAGTTCAGTGGTGAACTGGTGAATTCATCAGTTCAGCGGTGAACTGGTGAATTCATCAGTACAGTGGTGAACTGGTGAATTCATCGGTTCAGTGGTGAACTGGTGAATTCATCAGTTCAGTGGTGAACTGGTGAATTCATCAGTTCAGTGGTGAACTGGTGAATTCATCAGTTCAGTGGTGAACTGGTGAATTCATCAGTTCAGTGGTGAACTGGTGAATTCATCAGCTCAGTGGTGAACTGGTGAATTCATCAGTTCAAGAGTGAACTGGTGAATTCATCAGTTCAGTGGTGAACTGGTGAATTCATCAGTTCAGTGGTAAACTGGTGAATTCATCAGTTCAGTGGTGAACTGGTGAATTCATCAGTTCAGTGGTGAACTGGCGAATTCATCAGTTCAGTGGTGAACTGGTGAATTCATCAGTTCAGTGGTGAACTGTTGAATTCATCAGTTCAGTGGTGAACTGGTAGATTCATCAGTTCAGTGGTGAACTGGTGAATTCATCAGTTCAGTGGTGAACTGGTGAATTCATCAGTTCAGTGGTGAATTGGTGAATTCATCAGTTCAGTGGTGAACTGGTGAATTCATCAGTTCAGTGGTGAACTGGTGAATTCATCAGTTCAGTGGTGAACTGTTGAATTCATCAGTTCAGTGTTGAACTGGTGAATTCATCAGTTCAGTGGTGAACTGGTGAGCTCATCAGTTCAGTGGTGAACTGGTGAATTCATCAGTTCAGTGGTGAACTGGTGAATTCATCAGTTCAGTGGTGAACTGGTTCAGTGATGAACTGGTGAATTTATCAGTTCAGTGGTGTACTGGTGAATTCAACAGTTCAGTGGTGAACTGGTGAATTCATCAGTTCAGTGGTGAACTGGTGAATTCATCAGTTCAGTGGTGAACTGGTGAATTCATCGGTTCAGTGGTGAACTGGTGAATTCATCACTTCAGTGGTGAACTGGTGAATTCATCAGTTCAGTGGTGAACTGGTGAATTCATCAGTTCAGTGGTGAACTGGTGAACTCATCAGTTCAGTGGTGAACCAGTGAATTCATCAGTTCACCAGTGAATTCACCAGTGAATTCACCAGTGAATTCATCAGTGAATTCATCAGTGAATTCACCAGTGAATTCATCAGTGAATTCACAAGTGAATTCATCAGTTCACCAGTGAATTCACCAGTGAACTCACCAGTGAATTCACCAGTGAATTCATCAGTTCACCAGTGAATTCACCATTTCGCCATCGCCATCATCAGTTCAGTGGTGAACTGGTGAATTCATCAGTTCATTGGTGAACTGGTGAATTCAGCAGTTCAGTAATGAACTGATGAATTCACTGGTGAATTCACTGGTGAACTAATGAATTCACTGGTGAACTGATGAATTCACCAGTTCACCACTGAACTGATGAATTCACCAGTTCACCACTAAACTGATGAATTCACCAGTTCACCACTGAACTGATGAATTCACCAGTTCACCACTGAACTGATGAATTCACCAGTTCACCACTGAACCGATGAATTCACCAGTTCACCACTGAACTGATGAATTCACCAGTTCACCACTGAACTGATGAATTCACCAGTTCACCACTGAACTGTTGAATTCACCAGTTCACCACTGAACCGATGAATTCACCAGTTCACCACTGAACTGATGAATTCACCAGTTCACCACTGAACTGATGAATTCACAAGCTCACCACTGAACTAATGAATTCACCAGTTCACCACTGAACTGATGAATTCACCAGTTAACCACTGAACTGATGAATTCACCAGTTTACCACTGAAGTGATGAATTCACCAGTTCACCACTGAAGTGATGAATTCACCAGTTCATCAGTGAATTCACCAGTGAATTCACCAGTGAATTCAACAGTTCACCAGTGAATTCACTAGTGAATTCATCAGTGAATTCACCAGTGAATTCATCAGTTCACCAGTGAATTCACCAGTGAATTCACCAGTGAATTCACCAGTGAATTCATCAGTTCACCAATGAATTCACCAGTGAATTCATCAGTGAATTCACCAGTAAATTCATCAGTTCACCAGTGAATTCACTTGTGAATTCATCAGTTCACCAGTGAATTCACTTGTGAATTCATCAGTTCACCAGTGAATTCACCAGTGAATTCACCAGTGAATTCATCAGTGAACTCACCAGTGAATTCATCAGTTCACCAGTGAGTTCATCAGTTCACCAGTAAATTAAACAGTGAATTCACCAGTGAATTCACCAGTGAATTCATCAGTTCACCAGTGAATTAACCATTGAATTCATCACTTCACCAGTGAATTCAACAGTGAACTCACCAGTGAATTCACCAGTGAAGTAATCAGTTCACCAGTGAATTAACCAGTGAATTCATTAGTGAATTCATCAGTGAATTCACCAGTGAAATCATCAGTGAATTCACCAGTGAATTCACTGGTGAATTCACGGGTGAACTGATCTGGTGAATTCACCAGTGAATTCATCAGTGAATTCATCAGTTCACCAGTGAATTCACCAGTGAATTCACCAGTGAATTCACCAGTGAATTCACTAGTGAATTCATCAGTTCACCATTGAATTCACCGGTGAATTCACCAGTGAGTTCACCAGTGAATTCATCAGTTCACCAGTGAATTCACCAGTGAATTCACCAGTGAATTCATCAGTTCACCAGTGACTTCGCCAGTGAATTCACCAGTGAATTCACCAGTGAATTCATCAGTTCACCAGTGAATTAACCAGTGAATTCACCACTGAATTCACCAGTGAATTCACCAGTGAATTCATCAGTTCACCAGTGAATTCATCAGTGAAATCACCAGTGAATTCATCAGTTCACCAGTGAATTCACCAGTGAATTCATCAGTTCACCAGTGAATTCACCAGTGAATTCACCAGTGAATTCATCAGTGAATCTACCAGTGAATTCATAGTTCACCAGTGAATTCACCAGTGCATTCACCAGTGAATTCATAAGTTCACCAGTGAATTCACCAGTGAATTCACCAGTGAATTCACCAGTGAATTCATCAGTTCACCAATGAATTCACCAGTGAATTCATCAGTTCACCAGTGAATTCACCAGTGAATTCATCAGTGAATCCACCAGTGAATTCATCAGTTCACCAGTGAATTCACCAGTGAATTCACAAGTGAATTCAACAGTTCACCAGTGAATTCATCAGTTCACCAGTGAATTCACCAGTGAATTCACCAGTGAATTCACCAGTGAATTTACCAGTGAATTTATCAGTTCAGCAGTGAATTCATCAGTTCACCAGTGAATTCACCAGTGAATTCACCAGTGAATTCATCAGTGAATTCACCAGTGAATTCATCAGTGAATTCACCAGTGAATTCACCAGTGAATTCATCAGTTCACTAGTGAATTCACCAGTGAATTCACCAGTGAATTCATCAGTTCACCAGTGAATTCACCAGTGAATTCATCAGTTCACCAGTGAATTCACCAGTGAATTCATCAGTGAATCCACCAGTGAATTCATCAGTTCACCAGTGAATTCACCAGTGAATTCACAAGTGAATTCAACAGTTCACCAGTGAATTCATCAGTTCACCAGTGAATTCACCAGTGAATTCACCAGTGAATTCACCAGTGAATTTACCAGTGAATTTATCAGTTCAGCAGTGAATTCATCAGTTCACCAGTGAATTCACCACTGAATTCACCAGTGAATTCATCAGTGAATTCACCAGTGAATTCATCAGTGAATTCACCAGTGAATTCACCAGTGAATTCATCAGTTCACTAGTGAATTCACCAGTGAATTCACCAGTGAATTCATCAGTTCACCAGTGAATTCACCAGTGAATTCATCAGTTCACCAGTGAATTCACCAGTGAATTCATCAGTTCACCAGTGAATTCACCAGTGAACTCATCAGTGAATCCACCAGTGAATTCATCAGTTCACCAGTGAATTCACCAGTGAATTCACAAGTGAATTCAACAGTTCACCAGTGAATTCATCAGTTCACCAGTGAATTCACCAGTGAATTCACCAGTGAATTCACCAGTGAATTCACCAGTGAATTCACCAGTGAATTCACCAGTGAATTTACCAGTGAATTTATCAGTTCAGCAGTGAATTCATCAGTTCACCAGTGAATTAACCAGTGAATTCACCAGTGAATTAACCAGTGAATTCACCAGTGAATTCACCAGTGAATTAACCAGTGAATTCACCAGTGAATTCACCAGTGAATTCATCAGTTCTCCAGTGAATTCACCAGTGAATTCATTAGTTCACCAGTGAATTCACTAGTGAATTCACCAGTGAATTCACCAGTGAATTCACCAGTGAATGCATTAGTTCACCAGTGAATTCACCAGTGAATTCACCAGTGAATTCACCAGTGAATTCACCAGTGAATTCATCAGTTCACCAGTGAATTTACCAGTGAATTCACCAGTGAATTCATCAGTTCACCAGTGAATTCACCAGTGAATTCACCAGTGAATTCATCAGTTCACCAGTGAATTTATCAGTACACCAGTGAATTCACCAGTGAATTCACCAGTGAATTCACCAGTGAATTCATTAGTTCATCAGTTATCAGTTCATCAGTGAATTCACCAGTGAATTCACCAGTGAATTCATTAGTTCACCAGTGAATTCACCAGTGAATTCATCAGTTCACCAGTGAATTCACCAGTGAATTCATCAGTTCACCAGTGAATTCACCAGTGAACTCATCAGTGAATTCATCAGTGAATTCACCAGTGAATTCACCAGTGAATTCACCAGTGAATTCATCAGTTCTCCAGTGAATTCACCAGTGAATTCATTAGTTCACCAGTGAATTCACCAGTGAATTCACCAGTGAATTCACCAGTGATTTCATTAGTTCCCCAGTAAATTCACCAGTGAATTCACCAGTGAATTCATCAGTTCACTAGTGAATTCATCAGTTCACCAGTGAATTCACCAGTGAATTCACCACTGAATTCTTCAGTTCACTAGTGAATTCAACAGTGAATTCATCAGTGAATTCATCAGTGAATTCACCAGTGAATTCATCAGTTCACCAGTGAATTCACAAGTGAGTTCATCAGTTCACCAGTGAATTAACCAGTGAATTCACCAGTGAATTTATCAGTTCACCAGTGAATTCACCAGTGAATTCACAAGTGAATTCATCAGTTCACCAGTGAATTCACCACTGAACTGATGAATTCACCAGTTCACCACTGAACTGATGAATTCACCAGTTCACCACTGAACTGATGAATTCACCAGTTCACCACTGAACTGATGAATTCACAAATTCACCACTGAATTGATGAATTCACCAGTTCACCACTGAACTGATGAATTCACCAGTTCACCACTGAACTGATGAATTCACCAGTTCACCACTAAAGTGATGAATTCACCAGTTCACCACTGAAATGGTGAATTCACCAGATCAGCACTGAACTGATGAATTCACCAGTTCACCAATGAACTGATGAGTTCACCAATGAACTGATGAGTTCACCAGTTCACCACTGAACTGATGAATTCACCAGTTCACCACTGAACTGATGAATTTACCAGTTCACAACTGAACTGATGAATTCACCAGTTCACAATTGAACTGATGAATTCACCAGTTCACCACTGAACTGATGAATTCACCAGTTCACCACTGAACTGATGAATTCACCAGTTCTTCACTGAACTGATGAATTCACCAGTTCACCACTGAACTGATGAATTCACCAGTTCACCACTGAACTGATGAATTCACCAGTTCACCACTGAACTGATGAATTCACCAGTTCACCACTGAACTGATGAATTCACCAGTTCTTCACTGAACTGATGAATTCACCAGTTCACCACTGAACTGATGAATTCACCAGTTCACCACTGAACTGATGAATTCACCAGTTCACCACTGAACTGGTGAATTCACCAGATCAGCACTGAACTGATGAATTCACCAGTTCACCAATGAACTGATGAGTTCACCAATGAACTGATGAGTTCACCAGTTCACCACTGAACTGATGAATTCACCAGTTCACCACTGAACTGATGAATTCACCAGTTCACAACTGAACTGATGAATTCACCAGTTCACCACTGAACTGATGAACTCACCAGTTCACAACTGAACTGATGAATTCACCAGTTCACCACTGAACTGATGAATTCACCAGTTCACCACTGAACTGATGAATTCACCAGTTCACCACTGAACTGATGAGTTCACCAGTTCACCACTGAACTGATGAATTCACCAGATCACAACTGAACTGATGAATTCACCACTGAACTGATGAATTCACCACTGAACTGATGAATTCACCAGTTCACCACTGAACTGATGAGTTCACCAGTTCACCACTGAAGTGATGAATTCACCAGTTCACCACTGAACTGGTGAATTCACCAGATCAGCACTGAACTAATGAATTCACCAGTTCACCAATGAACTGATGAGTTCACCAATGAACTGATGAGTTCACCAATGAACTGATGAGTTCACCAGTTCATCACTGAACTGATGAATTCACCAGTTCACTATTGAACTGATGATTTCACCAGTTCACAACTGAACTGATGAATTCACCAGTTCACCAAAGAACTGATGAACTCACCAGTTCAAAACTGAACTGATGAATTCACCAGTTCACCACTGAACTGATGAATTCACCAGTTCACCACTGAACTGATGAATTCACCAGTTCACAACTGAACTGATGAATTCACCAGTTCACCACTGAACTGATGAATTCACCAGTTCACCACTGAACTGATGAATTCACCAGTTCACCACTGAACTGATGAATTCACCAGTTCTTCACTGAACTGATGAATTCACCAGTTCACCACTGAACTGATGAATTCACCAGTTCACCACTGAACTGATGAATTCACCAGTTCACCACTGAACTGATGAATTCACCAGTTCACCACTGAACTGATGAATTCACCAGTTCACCACTGAACTGATGAATTCACCAGTTCACCACTGAACTGATGAATTCACCAGTTCACCACTGAACTGATGAATTCACCAGTTCACCACTGAGCTGATGAATTCCCCAGTTCACCACTGAACCGATGAATTCACCAGTTCACCACTGAACTGATGAATTCACCAGTTCACCACTGAACTGATGAATTCACCAGTACACCACTGAACTGATGAATTCACCAGTTCACCACTGAACCAGTTCACCACTGAACCAGTTCACCACTGAACTGATGAATTCACCAGTTCACCACTGAACTGATGAATTCACCAGTTCACCACTGAACTGATGAATTCACCAGTTCACCACTGAACTGAAGAATTCACCAGTTCACCACTGAAGTGATGAATTCACCAGTTCACCACTGAACTGGTGAATTCACCAGATCAGCACTGAACTGATGTATTCACCAGTTCACCACTAAACTGATGAATTCATCAGTTCTTAACTGAACTGATGAATTCACCAGTTCACCACTGAACCGATGAATTCACCAGTTCACCACTGAACTGATGAATTCACCAGTTCACCACTGAACTGATGAATTCACCAGTTCTTCACTGAACTGATGAATTCACCAGTTCACCACTGAACTGGTGAATTCACCAGTTCACCACTGAACTGATGAATTCACCAGTTCACCACTGAACTGATGAATTCACCAGTTCACAACTGAACTGATGAATTCACCAGTTCACCACTGAACTGATGAATTCACCAGTTCACCACTGAACTGATGAATTCACCAGTTCTTCACTGAACTGATGAATTCACCAGTTCACCACTGAACTGATGAACTCACCAGTTCACCACTGATGAATTCACCAGTTCACCACTGAACTGATGAATTTACCAGTTCACCACTGAACTGATGAACTCACCAGTTCACAACTGAACTGATGAATTCACCAGTTCTTAACTGAACTGATGAATTCACCAGTTCACCACTGAACCGATGAATTCACCAGATCACCACTTAACTGATGAATTCACCAGTTCACCAATGAACTGATGATTTCACCAATGAACTGATGAGATCACCAGTTCACCACTGAAATGATGAATTCACCAGTTCACCACTGAACTGATGAATTCACCAGTTCACCACTGAACTGATGAATTCACCAGTTCACCACTGAACTGATGAACTCACCAGTTCACAACTGAACTGATGAATTCACCAGTTCTTAACTGAACTGATGAATTCACCAGTTCACCACTGAACCGATGAATTCACCAGTTCACCACTGAACTGATGAATTCACCAGTTCACCACTGAACTGATGAATTCACCAGTTCACCACTGAACTGATGAATTCACCAGTTCTTCACTGAACTGATGAATTCACCAGTTCACCACTGAACTGATGAATTCACCAGTTCAGCACTGAACTGATGAATTCACCAGTTCACCACTGAACTGATGAATTCACCAGTTCTTCACTGAACTGATGAATTCACCAGTTCACCACTGAACTGATGAACTCACCAGTTCACCACTGATGAATTCACCAGTTCACCACTGAACTGATGAATTTACCAGTTCACAACTGAACTGATGAATTCACCAGTTCACCACTGAACTGATGAATTCACCAGTTCACCACTGAACTGATGAATTCACCAGTTCACCACTGAACTGATGAATTCACCAGTTCTTCACTGAACTGATGAATTCACCAGTTCACCACTGAACCAGTTCACCACTGAACTGATCTGGTGAATTCACCAGTTCACTACTGAACTGATGAATTCACCAGTTCACCACTGAACTGGTGAATTCACCAGATCAGCACTGAACTGATGAATTCACCAGTTCACCAATGAACTGATGAGTTCACCAATGAACTGATGAATTCACCAATGAACTGATGAGTTCACCAGTTCACCACTGAACTGATGAATTCACCAGTTCACCACTGAACTGATGAATTCACCAGTTCACAACTGAACTGATGAATTCACCAGTTCACCACTGAACTGATGAACTCACCAGTTCACAACTGAACTGATGAATTCACCAGTTCTTAACTGAACTGATGAATTCACCAGTTCACCACTGAACCGATGAATTCACCAGATCACCACTTAACTGATGAATTCACCAGTTCACCAATGAACTGATGATTTCACCAATGAACTGATGAGATCACCAGTTCACCACTGAAATGATGAATTCACCAGTTCACCACTGAACTGATGAATTCACCAGTTCACCACTGAACTGATGAATTCACCAGTTCACCACTGAACTGATGAACTCACCAGTTCACAACTGAACTGATGAATTCACCAGTTCTTAACTGAACTGATGAATTCACCAGTTCACCACTGAACCGATGAATTCACCAGTTCACCACTGAACTGATGAATTCACCAGTTCACCACTGAACTGATGAATTCACCAGTTCACCACTGAACTGATGAATTCACCAGTTCTTCACTGAACTGATGAATTCACCAGTTCACCACTGAACTGATGAATTCACCAGTTCAGCACTGAACTGATGAATTCACCAGTTCACCACTGAACTGATGAATTCACCAGTTCTTCACTAAACTGATGAATTCACCAGTTCACCACTGAACTGATGAACTCACCAGTTCACCACTGATGAATTCACCAGTTCACCACTAAACTGATGAATTTACCAGTTCACAACTGAACTGATGAATTCACCAGTTCACCACTGAACTGATGAATTCACCAGTTCACCACTGAACTGATGAATTCACCAGTTCACCACTGAACTGATGAATTCACCAGTTCTTCACTGAACTGATGAATTCACCAGTTCACCACTGAACCAGTTCACCACTGAACTGATCTGGTGAATTCACCAGTTCACTACTGAACTGATGAATTCACCAGTTCACCACTGAACTGGTGAATTCACCAGATCAGCACTGAACTGATGAATTCACCAGTTCACCAATGAACTGATGAGTTCACCAATGAACTGATGAATTCACCAATGAACTGATGAGTTCACCAGTTCACCACTGAACTGATGAATTCACCAGTTCACCACTGAACTGATGAATTCACCAGTTCACAACTGAACTGATGAATTCACCAGTTCACCACTGAACTGATGAACTCACCAGTTCACAACTGAACTGATGAATTCACCAGTTCTTAACTGAACTGATGAATTCACCAGTTCACCACTGAACCGATGAATTCACCAGTTCACCACTGAACTGATGAATTTACAAATTCACCACTGAACTGATGAACTCACCAGTTCACCACTGAACTGATGCATTCACCAGTTCACCACTGAACTGATAAAATCACCAGTTCACCACTGAACTGATGAATTCACCAGTTCACCACTGAACTGATGAATTCACCAGTTCACCACTGAACTGATGAATTCACCAGTTCACCACTGAACTGATGAATTCACCAGTTCACCACGGAAGTGATGAATTCACCAGTTCACCACTGAACTGGTGAATTCACCTGATCAGCACTGAACTGATGAATTCACCAGTTCACCAATGAACTGATGAGTTCACCATTGAACTGATGAGTTCACCAGTTCATCACTGAACTGATGAATTCACCAGTTCACCATTGAACTGATGAATTCACCAGTTCACAACTGAACTGATGAATTCACCAGTTCACCAAAGAACTGATGAACTCACCAGTTCACAACTGAACTGATGAATTCACCAGTTCTTAACTGAACTGATGAATTCACCAGTTCTTAACTGAACTGATGAATTCACCAGTTCACCACTGAACTGATGAATTCACCAGTTCACCACTATACTGATGAATTCACCAGTTCACCACTGAACTGATGAATTCACCAGTTCACCACTGAAGTGATGAATTCACCACTTCACCACTGAACTGATGAATTCATCAGTTCACCACTGAAGTGATGAATTCACCAGTTCACCACTGAACTGGTGTATTCACCAGATCAGCACTGAACTGATGAATTCACCAGTTCACCAATGAACTGATGAGTTCACCAATGAACTGATGAGTTCACCAGTTCACCACTGAATTGATGAATTCACCAGTTCACCACTGAACTGATGAATTCACCAGTTCACAACTGAACTGATGAATTCACCAGTTCACCACTGAACCGATGAATTCACCAGTTCACCACTGAACTGATGAATTCACCAATTCACCACTGAACTGATGAATTCACCAGTTCACCACTGAACTGATGAATTCACCAGTTCACAACTGAACTGATGAATTCACCAGTTCACCACTGAACTGATGAACTCACCAGTTCACCACTGAACTGATGAATTCACCAGTTCACCACTGAACTGATGAATTCACCAGTTCTTCACTGAACTGATGAATTCACCAGTTCACCACTGAACTGATGAATTCACCAGTTCTTCACTGAACTGATGAATTCACCAGTTCACCACTAAACTGATGAATTCACCAGTTCACCACTGAACTGATGAATTCACCAGTTCACCACTGAACTGATGAATTCACCAGTTCACCACTGAACTGATGAATTCACCAGTTCACTACTGAACTGATGATATCACCAGTTCACCACTGAATTGATGAATTCACCAGTTCTTCACTGAACTGATGAATTCACCAGTTCACCACTGAACCGATGAATTCATTATTTCACCACTGAACTGATGAATTCACCAGTTCACCACTGAACTGATGAATTCACCAGTTCACCACTGAACTGATGAATTCACCAGTTCACAACTGAACTGATGAATTCACCAGTTTACCACTGAACTGATGAATTCACCAGTTCACCCCTGAACTGATGAATTCACCAGTTCACCACTGAAGTGATGAATTCACCAGTTCGCCACTGAACTGGTGAATTCACCAGATCAGCACTGAACTGATGAATTCACCAGTTCACCAATGAACTGATGAGTTCACCAATTCACCACTGAACTGATGAATTCACCAGTTCACCACTGAACTGATGAATTCACCAGCTCACAACTGAACTGATGAATTCACCAGTTCACCACTGAACTGATGAACTCACCAGTTCACAACTGAACTGATGAATTCACCAGTTCTTAACTGAACTGATGAATTCACCAGTTCACCACTGAACCGATGAATTCACCAGTTCACCACTGAACTGATGAATTCACCAGTTCACCACTGAACTGATGAATTCACCAGTTCACCACTGAACTGATGAATTCACCAGTTCACAACTGAACTGATGAATTCACCAGTTCACCACTGAACTGATGAATTCACCAGTTCACCACTGAACTGATGAATTCACCAGTTCTTCACTGAACTGATGAATTCACCAGATCACCACTGAACTGATGAATTCATCAGTTCTTAGCTGAACTGATGAATTCACCAGTTCACCACTGAACTGATGAATTCACCAGATCACCACTGAACTGATGAATTCACCAGTTCACAACTGAACTGATGAATTCACCAGTTCACCACTGAACTGATGAATTCACCAGTTCACCACTGAACTGATGAATTCACCAGTTCTTCACTGAACTGATGAATTCACCAGTTCACCACTGAACTGATGAATTCACCAGTTCACCACTGAACTGATGAATTCACCAGTTCACAACTGAACTGATGAATTCACCAGTTCACCACTGAACTGATGAATTCACCAGTTCACCACTGAACTGATGAATTCACCAGTTCTTCACTGAACTGATGAATTCACCAGATCACCACTGACCTGATGAATTCATCAGTTCTTAACTGAACTGATGAATTCACCAGTTCACCACTGAACTGATGAATTCACCAGTTCACCACTGAACTGATGAATTCACCAGTTCACCACTGAACTGATGAATTCACCAGTTCTTAACTGAACTGATGAATTCACCAGTTCACCACTGAACTGATGAATTCACCAGTTCACCACTGAACTGATGAATTCACCAGTTCACCACTGAACTGATGAATTCACCAGTTCTTCACTGAACTGATGAATTCACCAGTTCACCACTGAACTGATGAATTCACCAGTTCACAACTGAACTGATGAATTCACCAGTTCACCACTGAACTGATGAATTCACCAGTTCACCACTGAACTGATGAATTCACCAGTTCACAACTGAACTGATGAATTCACCAGTTCACCACTGAACTGATGAATTCACCAGTTCACCACTGAACTGATGAATTCACCAGTTCTTAACTGAACTGATGAATTCACCAGTTCACCACTGAACTGATGAATTCACCAGTTCACAACTGAACTGATGAATTCACCAGTTCACCACTGAACTGATGAATTCACCAGTTCACCACTGAACTGATGAATTCACCAGTTCTTCACTGAACTGATGAATTCACCAGTTCACCACTGAACTGATGAATTCACCAGTTCACCACTGATTTGATGAATTCACCAGTTCACCACTGAACTGATGAATTCACAAACTCACAACTGAACTGATGAACTCACCAGTTCACCACTGAACTGATGAATTCACCTGTTCACCACTGAACTGATGAATTCACCAGTTCACCACTGAACTGATGAATTCACCAGTTCACAACTGAACTGATGAATTCACCAGTTCACCACTGAACTGATGAATTCACCAGTTCACCACTGAACTGATGAATTCACCAGTTCTTCACTGAACTGATGAATTCACCAGTTCACCACTGAACTGATGAATTCACCAGTTCACCACTGAACTGATGAATTCACCAGTTCACCACTGAACTGGTGAATTCACCAGATCACCACTTAACTGATGAATTCACCAGTTCACCAATGAACTGATGAGTTCACCAATGAACTGATGAGATCACCAGTTCACCACTGAACTGATGAATTCACCAGTTCACCACTGAACTGATGAATTCACCAGTTCACCACTGAACTGATGAATTCACCAGTTCACCACTGAACTGATGAATTCACCAGTTCACAACTGAACTGATGAATTCACCAGTTTACCACTGAACTGATGAATTCACCAGTTAACCCCTGAACTGATGACTTCACCAGTTCACCACTGAAGTGATGAATTCACCAGTTCACCACTGAACTGGTGAATTCACCAGATCAGCACTGAACTGATGAATTCACCAGTTCACCAATGAACTGATGAGTTCACCAATTCACCACTGAACTGATGAATTCACCAGTTCACCACTGAACTGATGAATTCACCAGTTCACAACTGAACTGATGAATTCACCAGTTCACCACTGAACTGATGAACTCACCAGTTCACAACTGAACTGATGAATTCACCAGTTCTTAACTGAACTGATGAATTCACCAGTTCACCACTGAACCGATGAATTCACCAGTTCACCACTGAACTGATGAATTCACCAGTTCACCACTGAACTGATGAATTCACCAGTTCACCACTGAACTGATGAATTCACCAGTTCACAACTGAACTGATGAATTCACCAGTTCACCACTGAACTGATGAATTCACCAGTTCACCACTGAACTGATGAATTCACCAGTTCTTCACTGAACTGATGAATTCACCAGATCACCACTGAACTGATGAATTCATCAGTTCTTAACTGAACTGATGAATTCACCAGTTCACCACTGAACTGATGAATTCACAAATTCACCACTGAACTGATGAATTCACCAGTTCACCACTGAACTGATGAATTCACCAGTTCACCACTGAACTGATGAATTCACCAGTTCACCACTGAACTGATGAATTCACCAGTTCACCACTGAACTGATGAATTCACCAGTTCACCACTGAACTGATGAATTCACCAGTTCACCACTGAACTGATGAATTCACCAGTTTACCACTGAACTTATGAATTCACCAGTTCACCACTGAACTGATGAATTCACCAGTTCTTCACTGAACTGATGAATTCACCAGTTCACCACTGAACTGATGAATTCACCAGTTCACCACTGAACTGATGAATTCACAAATTCACCACTGAACTGATGAATTCACCAGTTCACCACTGAACTGATGTATTCACCAGTTCACCACTGAACTGATGAATTCACCAGTACACCACTGAACTGATGAATTCACCAGTTCACCACTGAACCAGTTCACCACTGAACCAGTTCACCACTGAACTGATGAATTCACCAGTTCACCACTGAACTGATGAATTCACCAGTTCACCACTGAACTGAAGAATTCATCAGTTCACCACTGAAGTGATGAATTCACCAGTTCACCACTGAACTGGTGAATTCACCAGATCAGCACTGAACTGATGTATTCACCAGTTCACCACTAAACTGATGAATTCATCAGTTCTTAACTGAACTGATGAATTCACCAGTTCACCACTGAACCGATGAATTCACCAGTTCACCACTGAACTGATGAATTCACCAGTTCACCACTGAACTGATGAATTCACCAGTTCTTCACTGAACTGATGAATTCACCAGTTCACCACTGAACTGGTGAATTCACCAGTTCACCACTGAACTGATGAATTCACCAGTTCACCACTGAACTGATGAATTCACCAGTTCACAACTGAACTGATGAATTCACCAGTTCACCACTGAACTGATGAATTCACCAGTTCACCACTGAACTGATGAATTCACCAGTTCTTCACTGAACTGATGAATTCACCAGTTCACCACTGAACTGATGAACTCACCAGTTCACCACTGATGAATTCACCAGTTCACCACTGAACTGATGAATTTACCAGTTCACCACTGAACTGATGAACTCACCAGTTCACAACTGAACTGATGAATTCACCAGTTCTTAACTGAACTGATGAATTCACCAGTTCACCACTGAACCGATGAATTCACCAGATCACCACTTAACTGATGAATTCACCAGTTCACCAATGAACTGATGATTTCACCAATGAACTGATGAGATCACCAGTTCACCACTGAAATGATGAATTCACCAGTTCACCACTGAACTGATGAATTCACCAGTTCACCACTGAACTGATGAATTCACCAGTTCACCACTGAACTGATGAACTCACCAGTTCACAACTGAACTGATGAATTCACCAGTTCTTAACTGAACTGATGAATTCACCAGTTCACCACTGAACCGATGAATTCACCAGTTCACCACTGAACTGATGAATTCACCAGTTCACCACTGAACTGATGAATTCACCAGTTCACCACTGAACTGATGAATTCACCAGTTCTTCACTGAACTGATGAATTCACCAGTTCACCACTGAACTGATGAATTCACCAGTTCAGCACTGAACTGATGAATTCACCAGTTCACCACTGAACTGATGAATTCACCAGTTCTTCACTGAACTGATGAATTCACCAGTTCACCACTGAACTGATGAACTCACCAGTTCACCACTGATGAATTCACCAGTTCACCACTGAACTGATGAATTTACCAGTTCACAACTGAACTGATGAATTCACCAGTTCACCACTTAACTGATGAATTCACCAGTTCACCACTGAACTGATGAATTCACCAGTTCACCACTGAACTGATGAATTCACCAGTTCTTCACTGAACTGATGAATTCACCAGTTCACCACTGAACCAGTTCACCACTGAACTGATCTGGTGAATTCACCAGTTCACTACTGAACTGATGAATTCACCAGTTCACCACTGAACTGGTGAATTCACCAGATCAGCACTGAACTGATGAATTCACCAGTTCACCAATGAACTGATGAGTTCACCAATGAACTGATGAATTCACCAATGAACTGATGAGTTCACCAGTTCACCACTGAACTGATGAATTCACCAGTTCACCACTGAACTGATGAATTCACCAGTTCACAACTGAACTGATGAATTCACCAGTTCACCACTGAACTGATGAACTCACCAGTTCACAACTGAACTGATGAATTCACCAGTTCTTAACTGAACTGATGAATTCACCAGTTCACCACTGAACCGATGAATTCACCAGATCACCACTTAACTGATGAATTCACCAGTTCACCAATGAACTGATGATTTCACCAATGAACTGATGAGATCACCAGTTCACCACTGAAATGATGAATTCACCAGTTCATCACTGAACTGATGAATTCACCAGTTCACCACTGAACTGATGAATTCACCAGTTCACCACTGAACTGATGAACTCACCAGTTCACAACTGAACTGATGAATTCACCAGTTCTTAACTGAACTGATGAATTCACCAGTTCACCACTGAACCGATGAATTCACCAGTTCACCACTGAACTGATGAATTCACCAGTTCACCACTGAACTGATGAATTCACCAGTTCACCACTGAACTGATGAATTCACCAGTTCTTCACTGAACTGATGAATTCACCAGTTCACCACTGAACTGATGAATTCACCAGTTCAGCACTGAACTGATGAATTCACCAGTTCACCACTGAACTGATGAATTCACCAGTTCTTCACTGAACTGATGAATTCACCAGTTCACCACTGAACTGATGAACTCAAAAGTTCACCACTGATGAATTCACCAGTTCACCACTGAACTGATGAATTTACCAGTTCACAACTGAACTGATGAATTCACCAGTTCACCACTGAACTGATGAATTCACCAGTTCACCACTGAACTGATGAATTCACCAGTTCACCACTGAACTGATGAATTCACCAGTTCACCACTGAACCAGTTCACCACTGAACTGATCTGGTGAATTCACCAGTTCACTACTGAACTGATGAATTCACCAGTTCACCACTGAACTGGTGAATTCACCAGATCAGCACTGAACTGATGAATTCACCAGTTCACCAATGAACTGATGAGTTCACCAATGAACTGATGAATTCACCAATGAACTGATGAGTTCACCAGTTCACCACTGAACTGATGAATTCACCAGTTCACCACTGAACTGATGAATTCACCAGTTCACAACTGAACTGATGAATTCACCAGTTCACCACTGAACTGATGAACTCACCAGTTCACAACTGAACTGATGAATTCACCAGTTCTTAACTGAACTGATGAATTCACCAGTTCACCACTGAACCGATGAATTCACCAGTTCACCACTGAACTGATGAATTTACAAATTCACCACTGAACTGATGAACTCACCAGTTCACCACTGAACTGATGCATTCACCAGTTCACCACTGAACTGATAAAATCACCAGTTCACCACTGAACTGATGAATTCACCAGTTCACCACTGAACTGATGAATTCACCAGTTCACCACTGAACTGATGAATTCACCAGTTCACCACTGAACTGATGAATTCACCAGTTCACCACGGAAGTGATGAATTCACCAGTTCACCACTGAACTGGTGAATTCACCTGATCAGCACTGAACTGATGAATTCACCAGTTCACCAATGAACTGATGAGTTCACCATTGAACTGATGAGTTCACCAGTTCATCACTGAACTGATGAATTCACCAGTTCACCATTGAACTGATGAATTCACCAGTTCACAACTGAACTGATGAATTCACCAGTTCACCAAAGAACTGATGAACTCACCAGTTCACAACTGAACTGATGAATTCACCAGTTCTTAACTGAACTGATGAATTCACCAGTTCTTAACTGAACTGATGAATTCACCAGTTCACCACTGAACTGATGAATTCACCAGTTCACCACTATACTGATGAATTCACCAGTTCACCACTGAACTGATGAATTCACCAGTTCACCACTGAAGTGATGAATTCACCACTTCACCACTGAACTGATGAATTCATCAGTTCACCACTGAAGTGATGAATTCACCAGTTCACCACTGAACTGGTGAATTCACCAGATCAGCACTGAACTGATGAATTCACCAGTTCACCAATGAACTGATGAGTTCACCAATGAACTGATGAGTTCACCAGTTCACCACTGAATTGATGAATTCACCAGTTCACCACTGAACTGATGAATTCACCAGTTCACAACTGAACTGATGAATTCACCAGTTCACCACTGAACCGATGAATTCACCAGTTCACCACTGAACTGATGAATTCACCAATTCACCACTGAACTGATGAATTCACCAGTTCACCACTGAACTGATGAATTCACCAGTTCACAACTGAACTGATGAATTCACCAGTTCACCACTGAACTGATGAACTCACCAGTTCACCACTGAACTGATGAATTCACCAGTTCACCACTGAACTGATGAATTCACCAGTTCTTCACTGAACTGATGAATTCACCAGTTCACCACTGAACTGATGAATTCACCAGTTCTTCACTGAACTGATGAATTCACCAGTTCACCACTAAACTGATGAATTCACCAGTTCACCACTGAACTGATGAATTCACCAGTTCACCACTGAACTGATGAATTCACCAGTTCACCACTGAACTGATGAATTCACCAGTTCACTACTGAACTGATGATATCACCAGTTCACCACTGAATTGATGAATTCACCAGTTCTTCACTGAACTGATGAATTCACCAGTTCACCACTGAACCGATGAATTCATTATTTCACCACTGAACTGATGAATTCACCAGTTCACCACTGAACTGATGAATTCACCAGTTCACCACTGAACTGATGAATTCACCAGTTCACAACTGAACTGATGAATTCACCAGTTTACCACTGAACTGATGAATTCACCAGTTCACCCCTGAACTGATGAATTCACCAGTTCACCACTGAAGTGATGAATTCACCAGTTCACCACTGAACTGGTGAATTCACCAGATCAGCACTGAACTGATGAATTCACCAGTTCACCAATGAACTGATGAGTTCACCAATTCACCACTGAACTGATGAATTCACCAGTTCACCACTGAACTGATGAATTCACCAGCTCACAACTGAACTGATGAATTCACCAGTTCACCACTGAACTGATGAACTCACCAGTTCACAACTGAACTGATGAATTCACCAGTTCTTAACTGAACTGATGAATTCACCAGTTCACCACTGAACCGATGAATTCACCAGTTCACCACTGAACTGATGAATTCACCAGTTCACCACTGAACTGATGAATTCACCAGTTCACCACTGAACTGATGAATTCACCAGTTCACAACTGAACTGATGAATTCACCAGTTCACCACTGAACTGATGAATTCACCAGTTCACCACTGAACTGATGAATTCACCAGTTCTTCACTGAACTGATGAATTCACCAGATCACCACTGAACTGATGAATTCATCAGTTCTTAGCTGAACTGATGAATTCACCAGTTCACCACTGAACTGATGAATTCACCAGATCACCACTGAACTGATGAATTCACCAGTTCACAACTGAACTGATGAATTCACCAGTTCACCACTGAACTGATGAATTCACCAGTTCACCACTGAACTGATGAATTCACCAGTTCTTCACTGAACTGATGAATTCACCAGTTCACCACTGAACTGATGAATTCACCAGTTCACCACTGAACTGATGAATTCACCAGTTCACAACTGAACTGATGAATTCACCAGTTCACCACTGAACTGATGAATTCACCAGTTCACCACTGAACTGATGAATTCACCAGTTCTTCACTGAACTGATGAATTCACCAGATCACCACTGACCTGATGAATTCATCAGTTTTTAACTGAACTGATGAATTCACCAGTTCACCACTGAACTGATGAATTCACCAGTTCACCACTGAACTGATGAATTCACCAGTTCACCACTGAACTGATGAATTCACCAGTTCTTAACTGAACTGATGAATTCACCAGTTCACCACTGAACCGATGAATTCACCAGTTCACCACTGAACTGATGAATTCACCAGTTCACCACTGAACTGATGAATTCACCAGTTCACCACTGAACTGATGAATTCACCAGTTCTTCACTGAACTGATGAATTCACCAGTTCACCACTGAACTGATGAATTCACCAGTTCACAACTGAACTGATGAATTCACCAGTTCACCACTGAACTGATGAATTCACCAGTTCACCACTGAACTGATGAATTCACCAGTTCACAACTGAACTGATGAATTCACCAGTTCACCACTGAACTGATGAATTCACCAGTTCACCACTGAACTGATGAATTCACCAGTTCTTAACTGAACTGATGAATTCACCAGTTCACCACTGAACTGATGAATTCACCAGTTCACAACTGAACTGATGAATTCACCAGTTCACCACTGAACTGATGAATTCACCAGTTCACCACTGATTTGATGAATTCACCAGTTCACCACTGAACTGATGAATTCACAAACTCACAACTGAACTGATGAACTCACCAGTTCACCACTGAACTGATGAATTCACCTGTTCACCACTGAACTGATGAATTCACCAGTTCACCACTGAACTGATGAATTCACCAGTTCACAACTGAACTGATGAATTCACCAGTTCACCACTGAACTGATGAATTCACCAGTTCACCACTGAACTGATGAATTCACCAGTTCTTCACTGAACTGATGAATTCACCAGTTCACCACTGAACTGATGAATTCACCAGTTCACCACTGAACTGATGAATTCACCAGTTCACCACTGAACTGGTGAATTCACCAGATCACCACTTAACTGATGAATTCACCAGTTCACCAATGAACTGATGAGTTCACCAATGAACTGATGAGATCACCAGTTCACCACTGAACTGATGAATTCACCAGTTCACCACTGAACTGATGAATTCACCAGTTCACCACTGAACTGATGAATTCACCAGTTCACCACTGAACTGATGAACTCACCAGTTCACAACTGAACTGATGAATTCACCAGTTCTTAACTGAACTGATGAATTCACCAGTTCACCACTGAACCGATGAATTCACCAGTTCACCACTGAACTGATGAATTCACCAGTTCACCACTGAACTGATGAATTCACCAGTTCACCACTGAACTGATGAATTCACCAGTTCTTCACTGAACTGATGAATTCACCAGTTCACCACTGAACTGATGAATTCACCAGTTCACCACTGAACTGATGAATTCACCAGTTCACCACTGAACTGATGAATTCACCAGTTCTTCACTGAACTGATGAATTCACCAGTTCACCACTGAACTGATGAACTCACCAGTTCACCACTGAACTGATGAATTCACCAAATCACCACTGAACTGATGAATTCACAAATTCACCACTGAACTGATGAACTCACCAGTTCACAACTGAACTGATAAATTCACCACTTCTTAACTGAACTGATGAATTCACCAGTTCACCACTGAACCGATGAATTCACCAGTTCACCACTGAACTGATGAATTCACCAGTTCACCACTGAACTGATGAATTCACCAGTTCACCACTGAACTGATGAATTTACCAGTTCACAACTGAACTGATGAATTCACCAGTTCACCACTGAACTGATGAATTCACCAGTTCACCACTGAACCAGTTCACCACTGAACTGATCTGGTGAATTCACCAGTTCACTACTGAACTGATGAATTCACCAGTTCACCACTGAACTGGTGAATTCACCAGATCAGCACTGAACTGATGAATTCACCAGTTCACCAATGAACTGATGAGTTCACCAATGAACTGATGAGTTCACCAGTTCACCACTGAACTGATGAATTCACCAGTTCACCACTGAGCTGATGAATTCACCAGTTCACAACTGAACTGATGAATTCACCAGTTCACCACTGAACTGATGAACTCACCAGTTCACAACTGAACTGATGAATTCACCAGTTCTTAACTGAACTGATGAATTCACCAGTTCACCACTGAACCGATGAATTCACCAGTTCACCACTGAACTGATGAATTTACAAATTCACCACTGAACTGATGAACTCACCAGTTCACCACTGAACTGATGCATTCACCAGTTCACCACTGAACTGATGAAATCACCAGTTCACCACTGAACTGATGAATTCACCAGTTCACCACTGAACTGATGAATTCACCAGTTCACCACTGAACTGATGAATTCACCAGTTCACCACTGAACTGATGAATTCACCAGTTCACCACGGAAGTGATGAATTCACCAGTTCACCACTGAACTGGTGAATTCACCTGATCAGCACTGAACTGATGAATTCACCAGTTCACCAATGAACTGATGAGTTCACCATTGAACTGATGAGTTCACCAGTTCATCACTGAACTGATGAATTCACCAGTTCACCATTGAACTGATGAATTCACCAGTTCACAACTGAACTGATGAATTCACCAGTTCACCAAAGAACTGATGAACTCACCAGTTCACAACTGAACTGATGAATTCACCAGTTCTTAACTGAACTGATGAATTCACCAGTTCTTAACTGAACTGATGAATTCACCAGTTCACCACTGAACTGATGAATTCACCAGTTCACCACTATACTGATGAATTCACCAGTTCACCGCTGAACTGATGAATTCACCAGTTCACCACTGAAGTGATGAATTCACCAGTTCACCACTGAACTGATGAATTCATCAGTTCACCACTGAAGTGATGAATTCACCAGTTCACCACTGAACTGGTGAATTCACCAGATCAGCACTGAACTGATGAATTCACCTGTTCACCATGAACTGATGAGTTCACCAATGAACTGATGAGTTCACCAGTTCACCACTGAATTGATGAATTCACCAGTTCACCACTGAACTGATGAATTCACCAGTTCACAACTGAACTGATGAATTCACCAGTTCACCACTGAACCGATGAATTCACCAGTTCACCACTGAACTGATGAATTCACCAATTCACCACTGAACTGATGAATTCACCAGTTCACCACTGAACTGATGAATTCACCAGTTCACAACTGAACTGATGAATTCACCAGTTCACCACTGAACTGATGAACTCACCAGTTCACCACTGAACTGATGAATTCACCAGTTCACCACTGAACTGATGAATTCACCAGTTCTTCACTGAACTGATGAATTCACCAGTTCACCACTAAACTGATGAATTCACCAGTTCACCACTGAACTGATGAATTCACCAGTTCACCACTGAACTGATGAATTCACCAGTTCACCACTGAACTGATGAATTCACCAGTTCACCACTGAACTGATGAATTCACCAGTTCACCACTGAACTGATGAATCCACCAGTTCACCACTGAACTGATGAATCCACCAGTTCACCACTGAACTGATGAATTCACCAGTTCACCACTGAACTGATGAATTCACCAGTTCACCACTGAACTGATGAATTCACAAATTCACCACTGAACTGATGAATTCACAAGTTCACCACTGAACTGATGAATTCACCAGTTCACAACTGAACTGATGAATTCACCAGTTCACAACTGAACTGATGAATTCACCAGTTCACCACTGAACTGATGAATTCACCAGTTCACCACTGAACTGATGAATTCACCAGTTCACCACTGAACTGATGAATTCACCAGTTCACCACTGAACTGATGAATTCACCAGTTCACTACTGAACTGATGATATCACCAGTTCACCACTGAATTGATGAATTCACCAGTTCTTCACTGAACTGATGAATTCACCAGTTCACCACTGAACCGATGAATTCATTAGTTCACCACTGAACTGATGAATTCACCAGTTCACCACTGAACTGATGAATTCACCAGTTCACCACTGAACTGATGAATTCACCAGTTCACAACTGAACTGATGAATTCACCAGTTTACCACTGAACTGATGAATTCACCAGTTAACCCCTGAACTGATGACTTCACCAGTTCACCACTGAAGTGATGAATTCACCAGTTCACCACTGAACTGGTGAATTCACCAGATCAGCACTGAACTGATGAATTCACCAGTTCACCAATGAACTGATGAGTTCACCAATTCACCACTGAACTGATGAATTCACCAGTTCACCACTGAACTGATGAATTCACCAGTTCACAACTGAACTGATGAATTCACCAGTTCACCACTGAACTGATGAACTCACCAGTTCACAACTGAACTGATGAATTCACCAGTTCTTAACTGAACTGATGAATTCACCAGTTCACCACTGAACCGATGAATTCACCAGTTCACCACTGAACTGATGAATTCACCAGTTCACCACTGAACTGATGAATTCACCAGTTCACCACTGAACTGATGAATTCACCAGTTCACAACTGAACTGATGAATTCACCAGTTCACCACTGAACTGATGAATTCACCAGTTCACCACTGAACTGATGAATTCACCAGTTCTTCACTGAACTGATGAATTCACCAGATCACCACTGAACTGATGAATTCATCAGTTCTTAACTGAACTGATGAATTCACCAGTTCACCACTGAACTGATGAATTCACAAATTCACCACTGAACTGATGAATTCACCAGTTCACCACTGAACTGATGAATTCACCAGTTCACCACTGAACTGATGAATTCACCAGTTCACCACTGAACTGATGAATTCACCAGTTCACCACTGAACTGATGAATTCACCAGTTCACCACTGAACTGATGAATTCACCAGTTCACCACTGAACTGATGAATTCACCAGTTTACCACTGAACTTATGAATTCACCAGTTCACCACTGAACTGATGAATTCACCAGTTCTTCACTGAACTGATGAATTCACCAGTTCACCACTGAACTGATGAATTCACCAGTTCACCACTGAACTGATGAATTCACAAATTCACCACTGAACTGATGAATTCACCAGTTCACCACTGAACTGATGTATTCACCAGTTCACCACTGAACTGATGAATTCACCAGTTCACCACTGAACTGATGAATTCACCAGTTCACCACTGAACTGATGAATTCACCAGTTCACCACTGAACTGATGAATTCACCAGTTCACAACTGAACTGATGAATTCACCAGTTCACCACTGAACTGATGAACTCACCAGTTCACCACTGAACTGATGAATTCACCAGTTCTTAACTGAACTGATGAATTCACCAGTTCACCACTGAACCGATGAATTCACCAGTTCACCACTGAACTGATGAATTCACCAGTTCACCACTGAACTGATGAATTCACCAGTTCACCACTGAACTGATGAATTCACCAGTTCACCACTGAACTGATGAATTCACCAGTTCACCACTGAACTGATGAATTCACCAGTTCACCACTGAACTGATGAATTCACCAGTTCTTCACTGAACTGATGAATTCACCAGTTCTTCACTGAACTGATGAATTCACCAGTTCAAAACTGAACTGATGAATTCACCAGTTCACCACTGAACTGATGAATTCACCAGTTCACCACTGAACTGATGAATTCACCAGTTCACCACTGAACTGATGAATTCACCAGTTCACCACTGAACTGATGAATTCACCAGTTCACAACTGAAATGATGATGAACTGATGAATTCACCAGTTCACAACTGAAATGATGAATTCAACAGTTCACCACTGAACTGATGAACTCACCAGTTCACAACTGAACTGATGAATTCACCAGTTCTTAACTGAACTGATGAATTCACCAGTTCACCACTGAACCGATGAATTCACCAGTTCACCACTGAACTGATGAATTCACCAGTTCACCACTGAACTGATGAATTCACCAGTTCACCACTGAACTGATGAATTCACCAGTTCACAACTGAACTGATGAATTCACCAGTTCACCACTGAACTGATGAATTCACCAGTTCACCACTGAACTGATGAATTCACCAGTTCACCACTGAACTGATGAATTCACCAGTTCACCACTGAACTGATGAATTCACCAGTTCTTCACTGAACTGATGAATTCACCAGTTCAGTTGTGAACTGGTGAATTCATCAGTTCAGTGGTGAACTGGTGAATTCATCAGTTCACCACTGAACTGATGAATTCACAAATTCACCACTGACTGATAATTCACCAGTTCACCACTGAACTGATGAATTCACCAGTTCACCACTGAACTGATGAATTCATCAGTTCACCACTGAACTGATGAATTCACCAGTTCACAACTGAACTGATGAATTCACCAGTTCACCACTGAACTGATGAACTCACCAGTTCACAACTGAATTGATGAATTCACCAGTTCTTAACTGAACTGATGAATTCACCAGTTCACCACTGAACCGATGAATTCACCAGTTCACCACTGAACTGATGAATTCACCAGTTCACCACTGAACTGATGAATTCACCAGTTCATCACTGAACTGATGAATTCACCAGTTCACAACTGAACTGATGAACTCACCAGTTCACCACTGAAGTGATGAATTCACTAGTTCACCACTGAACTGATGAATTCACCAGTTCACCACTGAACTGATGAATTCACAAATTCACCACTGAACTGATGAACTCACCAGTTCACAACTGAACTGATGAATTCACCAGTTCTTAACTGAACTGATGAATTCACCAGTTCACCACTGAACTGATGAATTCACCAGTTCACCACTGAACTGATGAATTCACCAGTTCACCACTGAACTGATGAATTCACCAGTTCACCACTGAACTGGTGAATTCATCAGTTCAGTGGTGAACTGGTGAATTCATCAGTTCAGTGGTGAACTGGTGAATTCATCAGTTCAGTGGTGAACTGGTGAATTCATCAGTTCAGTGGTGAATTTGTGAATTCATCAGTTCAGTGGTGAACTGGTGAATTCATCAGTTCAGTGAAGAACTGGTGAATTCATCAGTTCAGTGGTGAACTGGTGAATTCATCAGTTCAGTGGTGAACTGGTGAATTCATCGGTTCAGTGGTGAACTGGTGAATTCATCAGTTCAGTTAAGAACTGGTGAATTCATCAGTTCAGTGGTGAACTGGTGAGTTCATCAGTTCAGTGGTGAACTGGTGAATTCAACAGTTCAGTTGTGAACTGGTGAATTCATCAGTTCAGTGGTGAACTGGTGAATTCATCGGTTCAGTGGTGAACTGGTGAATTCATCAGTTCAGTTAAGAACTGGTGAATTCATCAGTTCAGTTGTGAACTGGTGAGTTCATCAGTTCAGTGGTGAACTGGTGAATTCATCATTTCAGTTGTGAACTGATGAATTCATCAGTTCATCATCATTTCAGTTGTGAACTGGTGAATTCATCAGTTCAGTGGTGAACTTGTGAATTCATCAGTTCAGTGGTGAACTGGTGAATTCATCAGTTCAGTGGTGAACTGGTGAATTCATCAGTTCAGTGGTGAACTGGTGAATTCATCAGTTCAGTTTTGAACTGGTGAATTCATCAGTTCAGTGAAGAACTGGTGAATTCATCAGTTCAGTGGTGAACTGGTGAATTCATCAGTTCAGTGGTGAACTGGTGAATTCATCAGTTCAGTGGTGAACTGGTGAATTCATCAGTTCTGTGGTGAACTGGTGAACCACTGAACTGATGAATTCACCAGTTCACAACTGAACTGATGAATTCACCAGTTCACCACTGAATTGATGAATTCACCAGTTCACCACTGAACTGATGAATTCACCAGTTCACCACTGAACTGATGAATTCACCATTCACCAATGAACTGAAGAATTCACCAGTTCACCACTGAACTGATGAATTCACCAGTTCACCACTGAACTGATGAATTCACCAGTTCACCACTGAACCGATGAATTCACCAGTTCACCACTGAACTCTTCACAACTAAACTGATGAATTCACCAGTTCACAACTAAACTGATGAATTCACCAGTTCACAACTAAACTGATGAATTCACCAGTTCACCACTGAACTGATGAATTCACCAGTTCACCACTGAACTGATGAATTCACCAGTTCACCACTGAACTGATGAATTCACCAGTTCAGCACTGAACTGATGAATTCACCATTCACCACTGAACTGATGAATTCACCAGTTCACCACTTAAGTGAACCACCACTGAAGTGAACTGGTGAATTCATCAGTTCACCACTGAAGTGATGAATTCACAACTGAACTGATGAATTCACCAGTTCACCGCTGAACTGATGAATTCACCAGTTTACCACTGAACTGATGAATTCACCAGTTCACCACTGAACTGATGAATTCACCAGTTCACCAATGAACTGATAAATTCACCAGTTCACCACTGAACTGATGAATTCACCAGTTCACCACTGAACTGATGAATTCACCAGTTCACCACTGAACTGATGAATTCACCAGTTCACAACTGAACTGATGAATTCACCAGTTCACCACTGAACTGATGAATTCACCAGTTCACCACTGAACTGATGAATTCACCAGTTCACCACTGAACTGATGAATTCACCAGTTCACCACTGAACTGATGAATTCACCAGTTCACCACTGAACCGATGAATTCACCAGATCACCACTGAACTGATGAATTCACCAGTTCACCACTGAAGTGACGAATTCACCAGTTCACAACTGAACTGATGAATTCACAAAATCACCACTGAACTGATGAATTCACCAGTTCACCACTGAACTGATGAATTCACCAGTTCACCACTAAACTGATGAGCACACCAGTTCACCACAGAACGGATGAATTCACCAGTTCACCACTGAACTGATGAATTCACCAGTTCACCACTGAACTGATGAATTCACCAGTTCACCACTGAACTGATGAATTCACCAGTTCACCACTGAACTGATGAATTCACCAGTTAACCACTGAACTGATGAATTCACCAGTTCACCACTGAACTGATGAATTCACCAGTTCACCGCTGATTTGATGAATTCACCAGTTCACCACTGAACTGATGAACTCACCAGTTCACCACTGAACTGATGAATTCACCAGTTCACAACTAAACTGATGAATTCACCAGTTCACCACTGAACTGATGAATTCACCAGTTCACCACTGAACTGATGAATTCACCAGTTCACCACTGAACTGATGAATGCACCAGTTCACCACTGAACTGATGAATTCACCAGTTCACCAATGAACTGATGAATTCACCAGTTCACCACTGAACCGATGAATTCACCAGTTCACCACTGAACTGATGAATTCACCAGTTCACCACTGAACTGATGAATTCACCAGTTCACCACTGAACTGATGAATTCACCAGTTCACCACTTAACTGATGAATTCACCAGTTCACCACTGAACTTATGAATTCACCAGTTCACCACTGAACTGATGAATTCACCAGTTCACCACTGAACTGATGAACTCACCAGTTCACCACTGAACTGATGAACTCACCAGTTCACAACTGAACTGATGAATTCACCAGTTCTTAACTGAACTGATGAATTCACCAGTTCACCACTGAACCGATGAATTCACCAGTTCACCACTGAACTGATGAATTTACAAATTCACCACTGAACTGATGAACTCACCAGTTCACCACTGAACTGATGCATTCACCAGTTCACCACTGAACTGATGAATTCACCAGTTCACCACTGAACTGATGAATTCACCAGTTCACCACTGAACTGATGAATTCACCAGTTCACCACTGAACTGATGAATTCACCAGTTCACCACGGAAGTGATGAATTCACCAGTTCACCACTGAACTGGTGAATTCACCTGATCAGCACTGAACTGATGAATTCACCAGTTCACCAATGAACTGATGAGTTCACCATTGAACTGATGAGTTCACCAGTTCATCACTGAACTGATGAATTCACCAGTTCACCATTGAACTGATGAATTCACCAGTTCACAACTGAACTGATGAATTCACCAGTTCACCAAAGAACTGATGAACTCACCAGTTCACAACTGAACTGATGAATTCACCAGTTCTTAACTGAACTGATGAATTCACCAGTTCTTAACTGAACTGATGAATTCACCAGTTCACCACTGAACTGATGAATTCACCAGTTCACCACTATACTGATGAATTCACCAGTTCACCACTGAACTGATGAATTCACCAGTTCACCACTGAAGTGATGAATTCACCAGTTCACCACTGAACTGATGAACTCATCAGTTCACCACTGAAGTGATGAATTCACCAGTTCACCACTGAACTGGTGAATTCACCAGATCAGCACTGAACTGATGAATTCACCAGTTCACCAATGAACTGATGAGTTCACCAATGAACTGATGAGTTCACCAGTTCACCACTGAATTGATGAATTCACCAGTTCACCACTGAACTGATGAATTCACCAGTTCACAACTGAACTGATGAATTCACCAGTTCACCACTGAACCGATGAATTCACCAGTTCACCACTGAACTGATGAATTCACCAATTCACCACTGAACTGATGAATTCACCAGTTCACCACTGAACTGATGAATTCACCAGTTCACAACTGAACTGATGAATTCACCAGTTCACCACTGAACTGATGAACTCACCAGTTCACCACTGAACTGATGAATTCACCAGTTCACCACTGAACTGATGAATTCACCAGTTCTTCACTGAACTGATGAATTCACCAGTTCACCACTAAACTGATGAATTCACCAGTTCACCACTGAACTGATGAATTCACCAGTTCACCACTGAACTGATGAATTCACCAGTTCACCACTGAACTGATGAATTCACCAGTTCACCACTGAACTGATGAATTCACCAGTTCACCACTGAACTGATGAATCCACCAGTTCACCACTGAACTGATGAATTCACCAGTTCACCACTGAACTGATAAATTCACCAGTTCACCACTGAACTGATGAATTCACCAGTTCACCACCGAACTGATGAATTCACAAATTCACCACTGAACTGATGAATTCACAAGTTCACCACTGAACTGATGAATTCACCAGTTCACAACTGAACTGATGAATTCACCAGTTCACAACTGAACTGATGAATTCACCAGTTCACCACTGAACTGATGAATTCACCAGTTCACCACTGAACTGATGAATTCACCAGTTCACCACTGAACTGATGAATTCACCAGTTCACCACTGAACTGATGAATTCACCAGTTCACCACTGAACTGATGAATTCACCAGTTCACTACTGAACTGATGATATCACCAGTTCACCACTGAATTGATGAATTCACCAGTTCTTCACTGAACCGATGAATTCATTAGTTCACCACTGAACTGATGAATTCACCAGTTCACCACTGAACTGATGAATTCACCAGTTCACTGAACTGATGAATTCACCAGTTCACAACTGAACTGATGAATTCACCAGTTTACCACTGAACTGATGAATTCACCAGTTCACCCCTGAACTGATGAATTCACCAGTTCACCACTGAAGTGATGAATTCACCAGTTCACCACTGAACTGGTGAATTCACCAGATCAGCACTGAACTGATGAATTCACCAGTTCACCAATGAACTGATGAGTTCACCAATTCACCACTGAACTGATGAATTCACCAGTTCACCACTGAACTGATGAATTCACCAGTTCACAACTGAACTGATGAATTCACCAGTTCACCACTGAACTGATGAACTCACCAGTTCACAACTGAACTGATGAATTCACCAGTTCTTAACTGAACTGATGAATTCACCAGTTCACCACTGAACCGATGAATTCACCAGTTCACCACTGAACTGATGAATTCACCAGTTCACCACTGAACTGATGAATTCACCAGTTCACCACTGAACTGATGAATTCACCAGTTCACAACTGAACTGATGAATTCACCAGTTCACCACTGAACTGATGAATTCACCAGTTCACCACTGAACTGATGAATTCACCAGTTCTTCACTGAACTGATGAATTCACCAGATCACCACTGAACTGATGAATTCACAAATTCACCACTGAACTGATGAATTCACAAATTCACCACTGAACTGATGAATTCACCAGTTCACCACTGAACTGATGAATTCACCAGTTCACCACTGAACTGATGAATTCACCAGTTCACCACTGAACTGATGAATTCACCAGTTCACCACTGAACTGATGAATTCACCAGTTCACCACTGAACTGATGAATTCACCAGTTCACCACTGAACTGATGAATTCACCAGTTCACCACTGAACTGATGAATTCACCAGTTCACCACTGAACTGATGAATTCACCAGTTCACCACTGAACTTATGAATTCACCAGTTCACCACTGAACTGATGAATTCACCAGTTCTTCACTGAACTGATGAATTCACCAGTTCACCACTGAACTGATGAATTCACAAATTCACCACTGAACTGATGAATTCACCAGTTCACCACTGAACTGATGTATTCACCAGTTCACCACTGAACTGATGAATTCACCAGTTCACCACTGAACTGATGAATTCACCAGTTCACCACTGAACTGATGAATTCACCAGTTCACAACTGAACTGATGAATTCACCAGTTCACCACTGAACTGATGAATTCACCAGTTCACAACTGAACTGATGAATTCACCAGTTCACCACTGAACTGATGAACTCACCAGTTCACCACTGAACTGATGAATTCACCAGTTCTTAACTGAACTGATGAATTCACCAGTTCACCACTGAACCGATGAATTCACCAGTTCACCACTGAACTGATGAATTCACCAGTTCACCACTGAACTGATGAATTCACCAGTTCACCACTGAACTGATGAATTCACCAGTTCACCACTGAACTGATGAATTCACCAGTTCACCACTGAACTGATGAATTCACCAGTTCACCACTGAACTGATGAATTCACCAGTTCTTCACTGAACTGATGAATTCACCAGTTCAAAACTGAACTGATGAATTCACCAGTTCACCACTGAACTGATGAATTCACCAGTTCACCACTGAACTGATGAATTCACCAGTTCACCACTGAACTGATGAATTCACCAGTTCACCACTGAACTGATGAATTCACCAGTTCACAACTGAAATGATGATGAACTGATGAATTCACCAGTTCACAACTGAAATGATGAATTCACCAGTTCACCACTGAACTGATGAACTCACCAGTTCACAACTGAACTGATGAATTCACCAGTTCTTAACTGAACTGATGAATTCACCAGTTCACCACTGAACCGATGAATTCACCAGTTCACCACTGAACTGATGAATTCACCAGTTCACCACTGAACTGATGAATTCACCAGTTCACCACTGAACTGATGAATTCACCAGTTCACAACTGAACTGATGAATTCACCAGTTCACCACTGAACTGATGAATTCACCAGTTCACCACTGAACTGATGAATTCACCAGTTCACCACTGAACTGATGAATTCACCAGTTCACCACTGAACTGATGAATTCACCAGTTCTTCACTGAACTGATGAATTCACCAGTTCAGTGGTGAACTGGTGAATTCATCAGTTCAGTGGTGAACTGGTGAATTCATCAGTTCACCACTGAACTGATGAATTCACAAATTCACCACTGACTGATAATTCACCAGTTCACCACTGAACTGATGAATTCACCAGTTCACCACTGAACTGATGAATTCACCAGTTCACCACTGAACTGATGAATTCACCAGTTCACAACTGAACTGATGAATTCACCAGTTCACCACTGAACTGATGAACTCACCAGTTCACAACTGAATTGATGAATTCACCAGTTCTTAACTGAACTGATGAATTCACCAGTTCACCACTGAACCGATGAATTCACCAGTTCACCACTGAACTGATGAATTCACCAGTTCACCACTGAACTGATGAATTCACCAGTTCATCACTGAACTGATGAATTCACCAGTTCACAACTGAACTGATGAACTCACCAGTTCACCACTGAAGTGATGAATTCACTAGTTCACCACTGAACTGATGAATTCACCAGTTCACCACTGAACTGATGAATTCACAAATTCACCACTGAACTGATGAACTCACCAGTTCACAACTGAACTGATGAATTCACCAGTTCTTAACTGAACTGATGAATTCACCAGTTCACCACTGAACTGATGAATTCACCAGTTCACCACTGAACTGATGAATTCACCAGTTCACCACTGAACTGATGAATTCACCAGTTCACCACTGAACTGGTGAATTCATCAGTTCAGTGGTGAACTGGTGAATTCATCAGTTCAGTGGTGAACTGGTGAATTCATCAGTTCAGTGGTGAACTGGTGAATTCATCAGTTCAGTGGTGAATTTGTGAATTCATCAGTTCAGTGGTGAACTGGTGAATTCATCAGTTCAGTGGTGAACTGGTGAATTCATCGGTTCAGTGGTGAACTGGTGAATTCATCAGTTCAGTTAAGAACTGGTGAATTCATCAGTTCAGTGGTGAACTGGTGAGTTCATCAGTTCAGTGGTGAACTGGTGAATTCATCAGTTCAGTTGTGAACTGGTGAATTCATCAGTTCAGTGGTGAACTGGTGAATTCATCGGTTCAGTGGTGAACTGGTGAATTCATCAGTTCAGTTAAGAACTGGTGAATTCATCAGTTCAGTTGTGAACTGGTGAGTTCATCAGTTCAGTGGTGAACTGGTGAATTCATCATTTCAGTTGTGAACTGGTGAATTCATCAGTTCATCATCATTTCAGTTGTGAACTGATGAATTCACCAGTTCAGTGGTGAACTGGTGAATTCATCAGTTCAGTGGTGAACTGGTGAATTCATCAGTTCAGTGGTGAACTGGTGAATTCATCAGTTCAGTGGTGAACTGGTGAATTCATCAGTTCAGTTTTGAACTGGTGAATTCATCAGTTCAGTGAAGAACTGGTGAATTCATCAGTTCAGTGGTGAACTGGTGAATTCATCAGTTCAGTGGTGAACTGGTGAATTCATCAGTTCAGTGGTGAACTGGTGAATTCATCAGTTCAGTGGTGAACTGATGAATTCACCAGTTCACCACTGAACTGATGAATTCACCAGTTCACCACTGAACTGGTGAATTCACCAGTTCAGCACTGAACTGATGAATTCACTAGTTCACCAATGAACTGATGAGTTCACCAGTTCACCACTGAACTGATGAATTCACCAGTTCACAACTGAAGTGATGAATTCACCAGTTCACCACTGAACTGATGAATTCACCAGATCAGCACTGAACTGATGAATTCACCAGTTCACCAATGAACTGATGAGTTCACCAATGAACTGATGAGTTAACCAGTTCACCACTGAAATGATGAATTCACCAGTTCACCACTGAACTGATGAATTCACCAGTTCACAACTGAACTGATGAATTCACCAGTTCACCACTGAACTGATGAACTCACCAGTTCCCAACTGAACTGATGAATTCACCAGTTCACAACTAAACTGATGAATTCACCAGTTCACCACTGAACTGATGAGTTCAGTGGTGAACTGGTGAATTCATCAGTTCACAACTAAACTGATGAATTCACCAGTTCACCACTGAACTGATGAATTCACCAGTTCACCACTGAACTGATGAATTCACCAGTTCACCACTGAACTGATGAATTCACCAGTTCACCACTGAACTTTCACCAGTTCACCACTGAACTGATGAATTCACCAGTTCACCACTGAACTGGTGAATTCACCAGTTCACCACTGAAGTGATGAATTCACCAGTTCACCACTGAACTGGTGAATTCACCAGATCAGCACTGAACTGATGAATTCACCAGTTCACCACTGAACCGATGAATTCACCAGTTCACCACTGAACTGATGAATTCACCAGTTCACCACTGAACTGATGAATTCACCAGTTCACCACTGAACTGATGAATTCACCAGTTCACAACTGAACTGATGAATTCACCAGTTCACAACTGAACTGATGAATTCACCAGTTCACCACTGAATTGATGAATTCACCAGTTCACCACTGAACTGATGAATTCACCAGTTCACCACTGAACTGATGAATTCACCATTCACCAATGAACTGAAGAATTCACCAGTTCACCACTGAACTGATGAATTCACCAGTTCACCACTGAACTGATGAATTCACCAGTTCACCACTGAACCGATGAATTCACCAGTTCACCACTGAACTCTTCACAACTAAACTGATGAATTCACCAGTTCACAACTAAACTGATGAATTCACCAGTTCACCACTGAACTGATGAATTCACCAGTTCACCACTGAACTGATGAATTCACCAGTCCACCACTGAACTGATGAATTCACCAGTTCACCACTGAACTGATGAATTCACCATTCACCACTGAACTGATGAATTCACCAGTTCACCACTTAAGTGAACCACCACTGAAGTGAACTGGTGAATTCATCAGTTCACCACTGAAGTGATGAATTCACAACTGAACTGATGAATTCACCAGTTCACCGCTGAACTGATGAATTCACCAGTTTACCACTGAACTGATGAATTCACCAGTTCACCACTGAACTGATGAATTCACCAGTTCACCAATGAACTGATAAATTCACCAGTTCACCACTGAACTGATGAATTCACCAGTTCACCACTGAACTGATGAATTCACCAGTTCACCACTGAACTGATGAATTCACCAGTTCACAACTGAACTGATGAATTCACCAGTTCACCACTGAACTGATGAATTCACCAGTTCACCACTGAAGTGATGAATTCACCAGTTCACCACTGAACTGATGAATTCACCAGTTCACCACTGAACTGATGAATTCACCAGTTCACCACTGAACCGATGAATTCACCAGATCACCACTGAACTGATGAATTCACTAGTTCACCACTGAAGTGACGAATTCACCAGTTCACAACTGAACTGATGAATTCACAAGTTCACCACTGAACTGATGAATTCACCAGTTCACCACTGAACTGATGAATTCACCAGTTCACCACTAAACTGATGAGCACACCAGTTCACCACTGAACGGATGAATTCACCAGTTCACCACTGAACTGATGAATTCACCAGTTCACCACTGAACTGATGAATTCACCAGTTCACCACTGAACTGATGAATTCACCAGTTCACCACTGAACTGATGAATTCACCAGTTCACCACTGAACTGATGAATTCACCAGTTCACCACTGAACTGATGAATTCACCAGTTCACCACTGAACTGATGAATTCACCAGTTCACCACTGAACTGATGAATTCACCAGTTCACCACTGAACTGATGAATTCACCAGTTCACCACTGAACTGATGAATTCACCAGTTCACAACTAAACTGAAGAATTCACCAGTTCACCACTGAACTGATGAATTCACCAGTTCACCACTGAACTGATGAATTCACCAGTTCACCACTGAACTGATGAATGCACCAGTTCACCACTGAACTGATGAATTCACCAGTTCACAACTAAACTGATGAATTCACCAGTTTACCACTGAACTGATGAATTCACCAGTTCACCACTGAACTGATGAATTCACCAGTTCACCACTGAACTGATGAATGCACCAGTTCACCACTGAACTGATGAATTCACCAGTTCACTACTGAACTGATGATATCACCAGTTCACCACTGAATTGATGAATTCACCAGTTCACCACTGAAGTGACGAATTCACCAGTTCACCACTGAACTGATGAATTCACCAGTTCACCACTGAACTGATGAATTCACCAGTTCACCACTGAACTGATGAATTCACCAGTTCACCACTAAACTGATGAGCACACCAGTTCACCACTGAACGGATGAATTCACCAGTTCACCACTGAACTGATGAATTCACCAGTTCACCACTGAACTGATGAATTCACCAGTTCACCACTGAACTGATGAATGCACCAGTTCACCACTGAACTGATGAATTCACCAGTTCACCAATGAACTGATGATATCACCAGTTCACCACTGAATTGATGAATTCACCAGTTCACCACTGAACTGATGAATTCACCAGTTCACAACTAAACTGATGAATTCACCAGTTCACCACTGAACTGATGAATTCACCAGTTCACCACTGAACTGATGAATTCACCAGTTCACCACTGAACTGATGAATGCACCAGTTCACCACTGAACTGATGAATTCACCAGTTCACTACTGAACTGATGATATCACCAGTTCACCACTGAATTGATGAATTCACCAGTTCTTCACTGAACCGATGAATTCATTAGTTCACCACTGAACTGATGAATTCACCAGTTCACCACTGAACTGATGAATTCACCAGTTCACCACTGAACTGATGAATTCACCAGTTCACAACTGAACTGATGAATTCACCAGTTTACCACTGAACTGATGAATTCACCAGTTCACCCCTGAACTGATGAATTCACCAGTTCACCACTGAAGTGATGAATTCACCAGTTCACCACTGAACTGGTGAATTCACCAGATCAGCACTGAACTGATGAATTCACCAGTTCACCAATGAACTGATGAGTTCACCAATTCACCACTGAACTGATGAATTCACCAGTTCACCACTGAACTGATGAATTCACCAGTTCACAACTGAACTGATGAATTCACCAGTTCACCACTGAACTGATGAACTCACCAGTTCACAACTGAACTGATGAATTCACCAGTTCTTAACTGAACTGATGAATTCACCAGTTCACCACTGAACCGATGAATTCACCAGTTCACCACTGAACTGATGAATTCACCAGTTCACCACTGAACTGATGAATTCACCAGTTCACCACTGAACTGATGAATTCACCAGTTCACAACTGAACTGATGAATTCACCAGTTCACCACTGAACTGATGAATTCACCAGTTCACCACTGAACTGATGAATTCACCAGTTCTTCACTGAACTGATGAATTCACCAGATCACCACTGAACTGATGAATTCACAAATTCACCACTGAACTGATGAATTCACCAGTTCACCACTGAACTGATGAATTCACCAGTTCACCACTGAACTGATGAATTCACCAGTTCACCACTGAACTGATGAATTCACCAGTTCACCACTGAACTGATGAATTCACCAGTTCACCACTGAACTGATGAATTCACCAGTTCACCACTGAACTGATGAATTCACCAGTTCACCACTGAACTGATGAATTCACCAGTTCACCACTGAACTTATGAATTCACCAGTTCTTAACTGAACTGATGAATTCACCAATTCACCACTGAACCGAGGAATTCACCAGTTCACCACTGAACTGATGAATTAACCAGTTCACCACTGAACTGATGAATTCACCAGTTCACCACTGAATTGGTGAATTCATCAGTTCAGTGGTGAACTGGTGAATTCATCAGTTCAGTGGTGAACTGGTGAATACATCAGTTCAGTGGTGAACTGGTGAATTCATCAGTTCAGTGGTGAATTTGTGAATTCATCAGTTCAGTGGTGAACTGGTGAATTCATCAGTTCAGTGAAGAACTGGTGAATTCATCAGTTCAGTGGTGAACTGGTGAATTCATCAGTTCAGTGGTGAACTGGTGAATTCATCGGTTCAGTGGTGAACTGGTGAATTCATCAGTTCAGTTAAGAACTGGTGAATTCATCAGTTCAGTGGTGAACTGGTGAGTTCATCAGTTCAGTGGTGAACTGGTGAATTCATCAGTTCAGTTGTGAACTGGTGAATTCATCAGTTCAGTGGTGAACTGGTGAATTCATCGGTTCAGTGGTGAACTGGTGAATTCATCAGTTCAGTTAAGAACTGGTGAATTCATCAGTTCAGTTGTGAACTGGTGAGTTCATCAGTTCAGTGGTGAACTGTTGAATTCATCATTTCAGTTGTGAACTGGTGAATTCATCAGTTCATCATCATTTCAGTTGTGAACTGGTGAATTCATCAGTTCAGTGGTGAACTGGTGAATTCATCAGTTCAGTGGTGAACTGGTGAATTCATCAGTTCAGTGGTGAACTGGTGAATTCATCAGTTCAGTGGTGAACTGGTGAATTCATCAGTTCAGTTTTGAACTGGTGAATTCATCAGTTCAGTGGTGAACTGGTGAATTCATCAGTTCAGTGGTGAACTGGTGAATTCATCAGTTCAGTGGTGAACTGGTGAATTCATCAGTTCAGTGGTGAACTGGTGAATTCATCAGTTCAGTGGTGAACTGATGAATTCACCAGTTCACCACTGAACTGATGAATTCACCAGTTCACCACTGAACTGATGAATTCACCAGATCAGCACTGAACTGATGAATTCACTAGTTCACCAATGAACTGATGAGTTCACCAGTTCACCACTGAACTGATGAATTCACCAGTTCACAACTGAAGTGATGAATTCACCAGTTCACCACTGAACTGATGAATTCACCAGATCAGCACTGAACTGATGAATTCACCAGTTCACCAATGAACTGATGAGTTCACCAATGAACTGATGAGTTAACCACTTCACCACTGAAATGATGAATTCACCAGTTCACCACTGAACTGATGAATTCACCAGTTCACAACTGAACTGATGAATTCACCAGTTCACCACTGAACTGATGAACTCACCAGTTCCCAACTGAACTGATGAATTCACCAGTTCACAACTGAACTGATGAATTCATCAGTTCAGTGGTGAACTGGTGAATTCATCAGTTCACCACTGAACTGATGAATTCACCAGTTCACCACTGAACTGATGAATTCACCAGTTCACCACTGAACTGATGAATTCACCAGTTCACCACTGAACTGATGAATTCACCAGTTCACCACTGAACTGATGAATTCACCAGTTCACCACTGAACTGATGAATTCACCAGTTCACCACTGAACTTTCACCAGTTCACCACTGAACTGATGAATTCACCAGTTCACCACTGAACTGGTGAATTCACCAGTTCACCACTGAAGTGATGAATTCACCAGTTCACCACTGAACTGGTGAATTCACCAGATCAGCACTGAACTGATGAATTCACCAGTTCACCACTGAACCGATGAATTCACCAGTTCACCACTGAACTGATGAATTCACCAGTTCACCACTGAACTGGTGAATTCACCAGTTCACCACTGAACTGATGAATTCACCAGTTCACAACTGAACTGATGAATTCACCAGTTCACAACTGAACTGATGAATTCACCAGTTCACCACTGAATTGATGAATTCACCAGTTCACCACTGAACTGATGAATTCACCAGTTCACCACTGAACTGATGAATTCACCATTCACCAATGAACTGAAGAATTCACCAGTTCACCACTGAACTGATGAATTCACCAGTTCACCACTGAACTGATGAATTCACCAGTTCACCACTGAACCGATGAATTCACCAGTTCACCACTGAACTCTTCACAACTAAACTGATGAATTCACCAGTTCACAACTAAACTGATGAATTCACCAGTTCACCACTGAACTGATGAATTCACCAGTTCACCACTGAACTGATGAATTCACCAGTCCACCACTGAACTGATGAATTCACCAGTTCACCACTGAACTGATGAATTCACCATTCACCACTGAACTGATGAATTCACCAGTTCACCATTTAGTGAACCACCACTGAAGTGAACTGGTGAATTCATCAGTTCACCACTGAAGTGATGAATTCACAACTGAACTGATGAATTCACCAGTTCACCGCTGAACTGATGAATTCACCAGTTTACCACTGAACTGATGAATTCACCAGTTCACCACTGAACTGATGAATTCACCAGTTCACCACTGAACTGATGAATTCACCAGTTCACCACTGAACTGATGAATTCACCAGTTCACCACTGAACTGATGAATTCACCAGTTCACCACTGAACTGATGAATTCACCAGTTCACCACTGAACTGATGAATTCACCAGTTCACCACTGAACTGATGAATTCACCAGTTCACCACTGAACTGATGAATTCACCAGTTCACCACTGAACTGATGAATTCACCAGTTCACCACTGAACTGATGAATTCACCAGTTCACAACTAAACTGAAGAATTCACCAGTTCACCACTGAACTGATGAATTCACCAGTTCACCACTGAACTGATGAATTCACCAGTTCACCACTGAACTGATGAATGCACCAGTTCACCACTGAACTGATGAATTCACCAGTTCACAACTAAACTGATGAATTCACCAGTTTACCACTGAACTGATGAATTCACCAGTTCACCACTGAACTGATGAATTCACCAGTTCACCACTGAACTGATGAATGCACCAGTTCACCACTGAACTGATGAATTCACCAGTTCACTACTGAACTGATGATATCACCAGTTCACCACTGAATTGATGAATTCACCAGTTCACCACTGAAGTGACGAATTCACCAGTTCACAACTGAACTGATGAATTCACAAGTTCACCACTGAACTGATGAATTCACCAGTTCACCACTGAACTGATGAATTCACCAGTTCACCACTAAACTGATGAGCACACCAGTTCACCACTGAACGGATGAATTCACCAGTTCACCACTGAACTGATGAATTCACCAGTTCACCACTGAACTGATGAATTCACCAGTTCACCACTGAACTGATGAATGCACCAGTTCACCACTGAACTGATGAATTCACCAGTTCACCAATGAACTGATGATATCACCAGTTCACCACTGAATTGATGAATTCACCAGTTCACCACTGAACTGATGAATTCACCAGTTCACAACTAAACTGATGAATTCACCAGTTCACCACTGAACTGATGAATTCACCAGTTCACCACTGAACTGATGAATTCACCAGTTCACCACTGAACTGATGAATGCACCAGTTCACCACTGAACTGATGAATTCACCAGTTCACTACTGAACTGATGATATCACCAGTTCACCACTGAATTGATGAATTCACCAGTTCTTCACTGAACCGATGAATTCATTAGTTCACCACTGAACTGATGAATTCACCAGTTCACCACTGAACTGATGAATTCACCAGTTCACCACTGAACTGATGAATTCACCAGTTCACAACTGAACTGATGAATTCACCAGTTTACCACTGAACTGATGAATTCACCAGTTCACCCCTGAACTGATGAATTCACCAGTTCACCACTGAAGTGATGAATTCACCAGTTCACCACTGAACTGGTGAATTCACCAGATCAGCACTGAACTGATGAATTCACCAGTTCACCAATGAACTGATGAGTTCACCAATTCACCACTGAACTGATGAATTCACCAGTTCACCACTGAACTGATGAATTCACCAGTTCACAACTGAACTGATGAATTCACCAGTTCACCACTGAACTGATGAACTCACCAGTTCACAACTGAACTGATGAATTCACCAGTTCTTCACTGAACTGATGAACTCACCAGTTCACCACTGAACCGATGAATTCACCAGTTCACCACTGAACTGATGAATTCACCAGTTCACCACTGAACTGATGAATTCACCAGTTCACCACTGAACTGATGAATTCACCAGTTCACAACTGAACTGATGAATTCACCAGTTCACCACTGAACTGATGAATTCACCAGTTCACCACTGAACTGATGAATTCACCAGTTCTTCACTGAACTGATGAATTCACCAGATCACCACTGAACTGATGAATTCACAAATTCACCACTGAACTGATGAATTCACCAGTTCACCACTGAACTGATGAATTCACCAGTTCACCACTGAACTGATGAATTCACCAGTTCACCACTGAACTGATGAATTCACCAGTTCACCACTGAACTGATGAATTCACCAGTTCACCACTGAACTGATGAATTCACCAGTTCACCACTGAACTGATGAATTCACCAGTTCACCACTGAACTGATGAATTCACCAGTTCACCACTGAACTTATGAATTCACCAGTTCTTAACTGAACTGATGAATTCACCAATTCACCACTGAACCGAGGAATTCACCAGTTCACCACTGAACTGATGAATTCACCAGTTCACCACTGAACTGATGAATTCACCAGTTCACCACTGAATTGGTGAATTCATCAGTTCAGTGGTGAACTGGTGAATTCATCAGTTCAGTGGTGAACTGGTGAATACATCAGTTCAGTGGTGAACTGGTGAATTCATCAGTTCAGTGGTGAATTTGTGAATTCATCAGTTCAGTGGTGAACTGGTGAATTCATCAGTTCAGTGAAGAACTGGTGAATTCATCAGTTCAGTGGTGAACTGGTGAATTCATCAGTTTAGTGGTGAACTGGTGAATTCATCGGTTCAGTGGTGAACTGGTGAATTCATCAGTTCAGTTAAGAACTGGTGAATTCATCAGTTCAGTGGTGAACTGGTGAGTTCATCAGTTCAGTGGTGAACTGGTGAATTCATCAGTTCAGTTGTGAACTGGTGAATTCATCAGTTCAGTGGTGAACTGGTGAATTCATCGGTTCAGTGGTGAACTGGTGAATTCATCAGTTCAGTTAAGAACTGGTGAATTCATCAGTTCAGTTGTGAACTGGTGAGTTCATCAGTTCAGTGGTGAACTGTTGAATTCATCATTTCAGTTGTGAACTGGTGAATTCATCAGTTCATCATCATTTCAGTTGTGAACTGGTGAATTCATCAGTTCAGTGGTGAACTGGTGAATTCATCAGTTCAGTGGTGAACTGGTGAATTCATCAGTTCAGTGGTGAACTGGTGAATTCATCAGTTCAGTGGTGAACTGGTGAATTCATCAGTTCAGTTTTGAACTGGTGAATTCATCAGTTCAGTGGTGAACTGGTGAATTCATCAGTTCAGTGGTGAACTGGTGAATTCATCAGTTCAGTGGTGAACTGGTGAATTCATCAGTTCAGTGGTGAACTGGTGAATTCATCAGTTCAGTGGTGAACTGATGAATTCACCAGTTCACCACTGAACTGATGAATTCACCAGTTCACCACTGAACTGATGAATTCACCAGTTCACCACTGAACTGATGAATTCACCAGTTCACCAATGAACTGATGAGTTCACCAGTTCACCACTGAACTGATGAATTCACCAGTTCACAACTGAAGTGATGAATTCACCAGTTCACCACTGAACTGATGAATTCACCAGATCAGCACTGAACTGATGAATTCACCAGTTCACCAATGAACTGATGAGTTCACCAATGAACTGATGAGTTAACCAGTTCACCACTGAAATGATGAATTCACCAGTTCACCACTGAACTGATGAATTCACCAGTTCACAACTGAACTGATGAATTCACCAGTTCACCACTGAACTGATGAACTCACCAGTTCCCAACTGAACTGATGAATTCACCAGTTCACAACTGAACTGATGAATTCACCAGTTCACCACTGAACTGATGAGTTCAGTGGTGAACTGGTGAATTCATCAGTTCACAACTGAACTGATGAATTCACCAGTTCACCACTGAACTGATGAATTCACCAGTTCACCACTGAACTGATGAATTCACCAGTTCACCACTGAACTGATGAATTCACCAGTTCACCACTGAACTGATGAATTCACCAGTTCACCACTGAACTGATGAATTCACCAGTTCACCACTGAACTTTCACCAGTTCACCACTGAACTGATGAATTCACCAGTTCACCACTGAACTGGTGAATTCACCAGTTCACCACTGAAGTGATGAATTCACCAGTTCACCACTGAACTGGTGAATTCACCAGATCAGCACTGAACTGATGAATTCACCAGTTCACCACTGAACCGATGAATTCACCAGTTCACCACTGAACTGATGAATTCACCAGTTCACCACTGAACTGGTGAATTCACCAGTTCACCACTGAACTGATGAATTCACCAGTTCACAACTGAACTGATGAATTCACCAGTTCACAACTGAACTGATGAATTCACCAGTTCACCACTGAATTGATGAATTCACCAGTTCACCACTGAACTGATGAATTCACCAGTTCACCACTGAACTGATGAATTCACCATTCACCAATGAACTGAAGAATTCACCAGTTCACCACTGAACTGATGAATTCACCAGTTCACCACTGAACTGATGAATTCACCAGTTCACCACTGAACCGATGAATTCACCAGTTCACCACTGAACTCTTCACAACTAAACTGATGAATTCACCAGTTCACAACTAAACTGATGAATTCACCAGTTCACCACTGAACTGATGAATTCACCAGTTCACCACTGAACTGATGAATTCACCAGTCCACCACTGAACTGATGAATTCACCAGTTCACCACTGAACTGATGAATTCACCATTCACCACTGAACTGATGAATTCACCAGTTCACCATTTAGTGAACCACCACTGAAGTGAACTGGTGAATTCATCAGTTCACCACTGAAGTGATGAATTCACAACTGAACTGATGAATTCACCAGTTCACCGCTGAACTGATGAATTCACCAGTTTACCACTGAACTGATGAATTCACCAGTTCACCACTGAACTGATGAATTCACCAGTTCACCAATGAACTGATAAATTCACCAGTTCACCACTGAACTGATGAATTCACCAGTTCACCACTGAACTGATGAATTCACCAGTTCACCACTGAACTGATGAATTCACCAGTTCACAACTGAACTGATGAATTCACCAGTTCACCACTGAACTGATGAATTCACCAGTTCACCACTGAAGTGATGAATTCACCAGTTCACCACTGAACTGATGAATTCACCAGTTCACCACTGAACTGATGAATTCACCAGTTCACCACTGAACCGATGAATTCACCAGATCACCACTGAACTGATGAATTCACCAGTTCACCACTGAAGTGACGAATTCACCAGTTCACAACTGAACTAATGAATTCACAAGTTCACCACTGAACTGATGAATTCACCAGTTCACCACTGAACTGATGAATTCACCAGTTCACCACTAAACTGATGAGCACACCAGTTCACCACTGAACGGATGAATTCACCAGTTCACCACTGAACTGATGAATTCACCAGTTCACCACTGAACTGATGAATTCACCAGTTCACCACTGAACTGATGAATTCACCAGTTCACCACTGAACTGATGAATTCACCAGTTCACCACTGAACTGATGAATTCACCAGTTCACCGCTGATTTGATGAATTCACCAGTTCACCACTGAACTGATGAATTCACCAGTTCACCACTGAACTGATGAATTCACCAGTTCACAACTAAACTGATGAATTCACCAGTTCACCACTGAACTGATGAATTCACCAGTTCACCACTGAACTGATGAATTCACCAGTTCACCACTGAACTGATGAATGCACCAGTTCACCACTGAACTGATGAATTCACCAGTTCACCAATGAACTGATGAATTCACCAGTTCACCACTGAACCGATGAATTCACCAGTTCACCACTGAACTGATGAATTCACCAGTTCACCACTGAACTGATGAATTCACCAGTTCACCACTGAACTGATGAATTCACCAGTTCACCACTGAACTGATGAATTCACCAGTTCACCACTGAACTGATGAATTCACCAGTTCACCACTGAACTGATGAATTCACCAGTTCACCACTGAACTGATGAACTCACCAGTTCACCACTGAACCGATGAATTCACCAGTTCACCACTGAACTGATGAATTCACTAGTTCAACACTGAACTGATGAATTCACCAGTTCACCACTGAACCAGTTCACCACTGAGCTGATGAATTCACCAGTTCACCACTGAACTGATGAATTCACTGGTGAATTCACCAGTTCACCACTGAACTGATGAGTTCACCAGTTCACCACTGAACTGATGAATTCACCAGTTCAACACTGAACTGATGAATTCACCAGTTCACCACTGAACTGATGAATTCACCAGTTCACCACTGAACTGATGAATTCACCAGTTCACCACTGAACTGATGAGTTCACCAGTTCAACACTGAACTGATGAATTCACCAGTTCACCACTGAACCGATGAATTCACCAGTTAACCACTGAACTGATGAATTCACCAGTTCACCACTGAACTGATGAATTCACCAGTTCACCACTGAACTGATGAATTCACCAGTTCACAACTGAACTGATGAATTCACCAGTTCACCACTGAAATGATGAATTCACCAGTTCACCACTGAAGTGATGAATTCACCAGTTCACCACTGAACTGATGAATTCACCAGGTTACCACTGAACTGATGAGTTCACCAGTTCACCACTGAACTGATGAATTCACCAGTTCACCATTGAACTGATGAATTCACCAGTTCACCACTGAACTGATGAATTCACCAGTTCACCAGTTGACCACTGAACTGATGAATTCACCAGTTCACCACTGAACTGATGAATTCACCAGTTCACCACTGAACTGATGAATTCACCAGTTCACCACTGAACCGATGAATTCACCAGTTCACCACTGAACCGATGAATTCACCAGTTCGTTCAGTGGTGAACTGGTGAACTTATCAGTTCAGTGGTGAAATAAAACCACTAAGTTAACAAAAATAAAGCAATTCTTCTTTTATTTAACAAATTCATATTAATTAAAAATTTTAAAATATCTATCTTCTATCTATGTAAATAAAATAGGATGTATGTATGTATGTATGTATGTCCGGGGTAAACTCCTAAACCACGCAACGGATTTTTAAGAAATTTTCAGGTTAGACATAGTTTAGTCCAGAGATGGTTCCTGTCAATGTTTGATCCCTATATTCCCACAGGAACGGGGTTAGAAACGGAAATTTTGAAACTACTGGATAGATTTCAAAAATTCTTTCAGCACTTGGGGTTCTACATTATCTCCCTTCATCAGTAACTTTAACTGTATTTCATTCCTATAATCTCACAGGAACAGAAACGGGAACGAGAAAGGGAACAATAAAGTTACTTGACCGATTTCAAAAATTCTTTCAAATCTGGGATGTTAGATTATTCCTCAGTGACATAGACTTATATTTCATTCACTTATTTCCATGGGAACAGAAGATTCCCACAGGAACGGGGTTGGGAACGAAAACTTAGAAACTACTGGATAGATTTCAAAAATTCTTTCAACATTAGGGATGCTACATTATCCGCCTTTACCCTTTGTCAGTATAACTTAGACTATATTTTTCATCCCAATAATCCGACAGGATCAGAAACAGGAACGAGAACGGGAACATTAAAGTTACTTGACCTATCTCGAATATTCTCCTGAAAATCTGTTTTTGAGGTTCTGGCCACAATAGTTTGACACTTGTCTAAAACTTGAAAAAAGTGTCTCTTTAGAAGGTTTTCAATACTCTTCACATCTTGCCAGAGATTATTTAAATATGACGATTGACTAGCAATATTACCCTTCGAAATGTAAATCAAGTGAACGCTAATATTTCTATTTTTAAATAGTCATTAAAATCTTTGGTGTAATACAAAAACAAAACGCAGCAAATTTTGAAAACATGCAGGGAATGTACTACCCACTCATGTTCAGATATAGTTCTGCCTATTTCAGTTTTTATTTGTTTCTTTATCTTTCGCACCTACAGTCATACCGAGGTAAGAATGTGGCGTGTAATACTAGACTAACAAAGAAATATGATGTATTAAAATAGTCGTAGCACCAAGAAATGAAATTTGATGGCTTTTTTCGTGATTTAAGACTGTAACACCCGAAACGTTTCGCTGTAACACCCGAAACGTTTCGGGTGTTACAGTTTCAAATCATGAAAAAAAAGTCGTCAAATTGGTCTCTTGTTAGATTACAAGTTAGTATTTTAAATCATTACCATCAGAACCTTACTTTTAGTAAATATTATTGAACTTATCAATCTGCAAGTTATAATATTAAAACAATTACCTGTTTTCTCGTTTCGGGTGTTACAGTGAAAATGCAAAAAGAAAACAAACTTTTTACTTGATACTTATGAATTTTTTCAGGACTGCAACGTTCTCCACCAATGATACAAATAATAAACTAAAATCACCACGCGGCATAACGGTTGTCATATTGACAGTTCTTTTTTTTTTAATTTCCAATAGTCAAAGGTATAATAGTCATAAAGCTATTCCACTTTATTACTATTTGAAGGCTGATAAACTTAAAAATAGTGGTTTTTTCTGTTTTTTTTTTTTGCATATTAAAATTTGGAATTTTTTCTTTCTAACTGGTCGCAATCTTGGAAGTATCTTAAAAGTCTTTTACAATCTTTGCAATCATGAAGTCTTTTGATTGCATTGAAAATAATGCAGTCATTTGGCTGCTTTGGAGTGTTTTGACTGCTTGAATTCTTTTTTACTGCTTGGAGTATTTTGATTGCTTGAATTCTCTTAACATCAGGTTCCTTACGACCTAAAGCATTTACGTTGCTCTTATGCTTTCATTTCCTATTATAAGCTGCCTTTCAAGGTCTATTAAAATTTGAAAATAATCCAAGCAGTCAAAAGACTTCAAGCAGTTAAAAAGAATTCAAGCAGTCAAATGACTTCATGCAGTTAACAGACTTCAAGCAGTCAAAAGATTTCAAGCAGTAAAAAAAGACTTCAAGCAGTCAAAAGACTGCATTACTTTCAATGCAATCAAAAGACAATCAAAAGATTGCAAAGATTGTAAAAGATTTTTAAGAGACTTCCAAGATTGCGACCAGTTGAAAAGTATTGCATTCTTTTGACTTCAAGTCTTTTGACTGCTCTAGATGATTGGTTCACAAGAGACTCCAAAATTGACTGGGAATTTTTTCTAAAAGTTGAAGTACTGCGATAGAGAATGTGAATGCATTCCATATATACAGTTACATGAATGAGACTTTTTGCAATGCAATACCAAATGACTGCATTCTTTTACAGCTCTGCTAGATTCATCAATCTAAATGCAAAAAGAACATATTATTTTTTTTACCCCGAGTATCGTTTGTGATGGAATGAACCCCCAGCAATTTTCGCGACATGGGGGGTATAACTTCTTTGAAGGGGGTGGGTAAATGCAACGTGTTTGCACTATGAGGCTATTGTGGGGGACATCCCCTACCCTCTTCTACTTTTCTCCACGCCAAAGGAACTCCTGTAAATTTGATAAAAATCATCAAATACATCAATTTTCATGAAACTGGAGGGTGTGACCGCCGGGTCTATGAAATAACTCCCACGAAATAAGTCCCACTTTTAAAAACGAAATAAGTCCCACCAAAAATTGCTATTTTGAAAGTGGGAGTTATTTCGTTTTAAAAGTGGGACTTATTTCGTCAATTGGTGGGACTTATTTCGCTACGCGTTTTTATTTTAAGTGGGACTTATTTCGTTTTGAGTGGGAATAAACTCGTTTTGTAAAGTGGGAGTTATTTCATACCCCTAAATTTATATTTTTTCTTATGCAAAAAGTTATGGTTGTCCCTTTTACGAAATGTCCAATGTTTCGTAAAAGGGACAACCATAATTTTTTGTCCTTATCTCTCATGGCTCTTCTTGCTTGTATACGATTTTTCTTTATTATTCCTCTGCTTTGATTATTCATATTATTCGACGTGTGTTTTTTTCGAAGAGCCAAATACTTCTTATTTGAAATCGCATTAAACAATGAAAAAGTGGGACTTATTTCGTTTATGAAAGTGGAACTTAATTCATTTAAGAAATATATTATTCAAGGGGGAGTTATTTCATATTGAATGGGAGTTATTTCATTTCAAGTAAGTTTTTAAATCATTTCATTTTGGTGGGACTTATTTCGTTTTCAAAAGTGGGACTTATTTCGTGGGAGTTATTTCATTTTTTAAGCAATTTTTGGTGGGACTTATTTCGTTTTTAAAAGTGGGACTTATTTCGTGGGAGTTATTTCATAGACCCGGGCTGAGTGGCGAATTGCGAGCAGTGCCGAAAAGTATGCAATCTATAATCCGCGTTAAACGTGTTACGCATTAATGTTTGCAACCGCATAAGAGGTTTCACTTCAAAAATAGGTCATGTATTTGCTGCATTCTCTTTAACTTTTTTCACTACTTTGCAGTCTGCACATTCCTTTGCTCCACCAAATTTTTTTTCAAAGATATGCCAAAAAAATACACGGACATTAGTCAAATTCTATGGCGTTAAAGTCGGGCTCGAAAAATAAGTCAATCGGCTGGCGCAATAGAGCTGTGATAACCTCAGGCTTTTTTGTATTTCAAGTACCTACAGTTGTTTTGCTGATTTCGAATTGCTATGTTGGAAAGTGTGTGATTACCTAATAACTATCAAAGGGCTTGGAAATTACTCGGGAAAGGCGATTATGGCTTAAACAATTTTTTTCTGATGTTTATGGGTTTTGAAAGACGAACCTCGTACGTAACAGTCAAATACATTACGGACAGGTGCAATATAATAAAGAAGAATTACTTACTTGAAGACGGATTGCAGTTCGGAGTTCACCTGAGCCTCAACTAACATCTTTGGTCACCAATTTCGATTTCGAACTATCTCTTCCTTGTTTGGCACTCGTCGGCTGAGGTCTTCTCCCACTTGATTGCTCTATCTAAGAGAAGGTCTTTCCTGGCAATGTGCTGTCAGGAATAACATCAAAAATATCTTATGATAGTGTATAGCCCTGCTGTAAAGACATTCACGACATCAAAGGTCTCGCTGAGCTCTTTGCCGAAGTTGAAGAATCAGCGTGAATTCTCCAAAGGAATGCCAAAAGTAGAAATCGAACGCTGTGTACAGCTCGTCTATATTATATATGTATATACATATAATCAGAATCACACAAGCCCTTGAAACCAATAAAAAGATGGTTTCTATTGAATATCGATTTTGTATTCCCGTCGGGTCTTTTTATATTGAAAAGAACTTATAAAATTGTCGGAGAAGATTTTCATGCAATCACTTATTACAGCAGAACAGATTTTGGTAAAAGTCTTATTGATTTAAGTTTTATTTAACTTAAGCTTACATTTGGATGTAACTCCTCACAGGTCGAGAGGGCGGCTTTCTTAAAAAGTTGTTTAGTTGTTTTGTGAAAAATGTTAAAAAAATTTTTTTCAAATGCAGCTCAAATTTCAAGTAGGTACTCATTTCTCTATGAAATAATAACTTTTCGGATTTCATTGGTTTTCAAAATATTTCTCGTGCAAAAAACGCATATTACTCTTTAAATAGTTGTTAAAAATTTCAATAGCTTAAACTATTCGCTTTTCTCTTTAAATTATCGAACGCAAAATAATTCTGGCCTCAAATATCTCAAGGGCGTACAATAGTCTCTTTGGATCCAATCAGACTATAATTGGCTCTAGGTCATATCCCCGAAACCTTCAAATTTAACCAAAAATAAGAAATTTTCATGCTTCTGCTCTCACATTATAATTACATTTGGATATTGACGGTCTAATCATCACACACAATAATCGAAAGGGTTTCACATGAAGTCCCTTGTCAAGTGTCAAACACGCCATCCAAGCCATTAAATATCTCAACAGGGCAGTAAGTATGTAACGCTTAACAGTACTCCATTGCAGAACTATTAAAACTAATTTCTCTTCGTAATAAAATCCATCACAGTAACCCATCCAATGAAATTACGTCGACATTTTGGATTTAATTTAAAACTAACAAAATAGTTAAGCAAACGTCCACAAACAAAACATTATCATCAATTACCTTCTTCTACAACTCCCAATGCCAGCGCAACTCGTTGTCGTTGTTGTTTTTTTGATTCTGGCTTCTATTGTGCATTGTGCTATGTTGTATTAGCTGAGTCCTGTAGGCTATAATAGAATTGAATTCTTCATAATATGAATTGTTGACAGCAGACTGGATAACGTTTTTATTATGCTCACATAAAATTCAGTTATTGCTTTAGTTTGCCAAGGACTTTGAATAAAGCCAGATTTAATGGGAGTTGAAGGTTTATCAACCTCAAATGAGTAACAAACCCTTGAACGTGAAAACAAAAGGAAAGGCGAAATAATCTGTTGCGTGTCCATCGAATGGAGTTTATGATTTCATTGACATTTATAGGATGAATTCCATTTGCTGTCTAGTCCAAGTTAATACTCTTTGTTGGTTTATATTAAATGCGCATTCTCCCTTAAAAGTGAATATCCTTTGTCAATTAATTTGAACATAAAAGCTAAAACAGTCACTGATTAGTGCTTGAAAGCATCGAAACAAAAGAGGTTAAGGAACTCAATGCTCAATTTTATCCTCTGACTGGCGTTCACTAAAAGACGATGTATAAGCTGCCGAAGGCTTAAAATGTCAAGAATTAAACGTAAAAAATAAAATAAGTGTTACTTTTCCCATAAAATAATACATCGCAAATTTTAACGTACAGCTGAGGTAGTAAAATTGTGCTGTAATTGCCACTTCAAAACATAATAAAAATGTAAAGATGATATTGCATTGGGAATGAAGAGGAACGCAGTTCAAAAGATCTACGGTGGTCTTCTTTAGTAAGTACCGTGAGAGCATTTGTACCCCTAAGCTTCAGAAAAAAAAGATGCAAAGATTTGATTTGAACGCTGATTCTTACAATGTTTTCCAAATCTCACTTTTGTTGTAAATTTTTTTGTTTGGAGTTAGTTGAACTACAGTCGCTCGATTAACCCCACAGCATAGAACCAATTTAAAATTACGTTTAGTTTTGTTGTTTTGTTATTGAAAGACTGTGAATCAAAAATATATTGTCACACAGAAGAATCATTTCATGTAAAGCTAGACTTTCTAAATGCTCAGTTCCATCGCCTGCTCAGCTTAATTCACCAATAAGGTAGGTTGAGCATATCTGATTCCCTGCATTTCAGCACCAGTAGCTCTTAACTGAACTTTCTAGAAATAAAGAACTATGGATTGGATACTTTTGCAAAGGAATAAATTACTAATACATTAGTGTTTAAAGGGTCCGCCAAATAACTTTTTTTTTTTAACAGGGCGCAAAACATCGAGTATAGCTTCGGCTGTGTGGCACGTAGCGACGCCCGTCGTGTTGATCTCCGCACTGACGGAGATCAAACGTCCTGTACTACCTCGAAGTTATGTCTGTCTATTGTGACGATTTGTCCAATTCGTGGATGTTCTGTGTCCTTATTTGATGACAATATATACTTCGTTTTGCCCTCATTTACCATCAAACCCATTTTTGCCGCTTCTGTTTCAATACTCGCAAAAGCACCTATGACATCACGCATTTTTCTTCCCAATACGTCAATATCGTCTGCATAGGCGAGTAATTGTACAAACTTTTGAAAGATTGTTCCTCTGGTGTTGGCGGGTGAGTTTCTTACAATCTGTTCAAGTATGATGTTGAAGAAATCGCATGACAGTTTGTCGCCTTGCCTAAAACCTTTTTCGACATCAAAGGTCTCGGTGAGTTCTTTGCCGACCTTGACGGAGCTGCGTGAATTCTCCAAAGTCATCCTGCATAGTCGTACGAGTTTTGCAGGGATGCCGAAACTAGACATGGCTCTGTACAGCTCGTCTCTGTAGATACTGTCATACGCGGCCTTGAAATCGATAAAAAGATGGTGAATATCGATATTATATTCTCGGGTTTTTTCCAAGATCTGCTGTAATGTGAAAATTTGCTCTATTGTGGACTTCTCTGGTGCTCTAAAACCACGTTGATAAGGACCTATCAAGTTGTTGACGTGGGGTTTCAGACGTTCACATATTACAGCAGACAAGATCTTATAAGCGAAGTTGAGCAGGCTTATCCCTCTATAATTGGCGCTATTGTGAGGGTCTCCTTTTTTTAGGATCGGGCATACGATACTGAGGCTCCATTCATTGGAAATGCTTTCTTCCGACCATATCATGCAGATCAGCTGGTGCATGCTCCTTTCCAGCTGATCTCCAGCTGCCTTGAAAAGTTCGGCATCAAGGCTATCTGCACCTGCAGTCTTATTTGATTTAAGTTTGCATATGGCAAGCTTAACCTCTTCTAGGTCGGGAGGACGGCATTCTTGATAATCGTCTAAGCTGAATGGGGAATCTGCCTGACAGCGGAATTTGTGTCTTCATCACCGTTAAGCAGTCTGCAGAAATGATCTTTCCAGATCCTCAGTAGCGACTGTCCCTCCATAACTATGTTTCCCTGCTGGTCTTTACAGGCTTGATTTCGGGGTTTGCCACCCTGGCAGGATCTTTTTACCTTTTGGTAAAACTTCCGAATCTCGTTCCTATCATAGCACCTCTCTATTTCCTCAAACGAGCGCTTTTCTTTTTGAGATGTCGGTGTTCTTCCCTTCTTTTCTTCCTTACCTTCCTTACCTTCTTTTCGAAGTAGTGTCGCAATATTTCCCAGCGTTGTTCAAGCGTATACACAACCACATTCGTTTAGCGAAAGATAAAACTAATTATCTGTCAAAACAGACATGTGCTAAGTGTTACCATTCACGAAATGAGCACTAGTTTAAAATAAACGTTAGATTGCGCACCTTTTATAAGTAGGTTAAGTTAGGTGGAAGTGGCTGTCAGCCAATGAGTACATTGCCTGACACACTTAGGCCGCAAGGGCCCTTGTGACACCACAGAGATCAGCAAGTTAATCACCTATTGACATCAGAAACCCGATGTAATATTAGCGAGTTGATCACTTATTAATCTTCCATTACGAGACTAGCCGGTTAATCACTCGCTAGTGGAACCACGCGGAACTTTTAATGTATTTTGAAAGACTTTTAGGGTCTATGTAAGCTAAGTCGCTAGTATCATCGAAGAAGAATTTACCGAGATGAGTTTTCCTCCTATGAAGTAGTGCAGGGCATGAGCAAAGAAGGTGTTGAACGGTTTCTTCCTCCTCCTCGTCCATGCAGCTTCTGCAGAAATCATTGGAAAACACACCAAGTCTTTTGGAGTGTCTCCCTATTAGACAGTGTCCCGTAAGAACACCTATGGTAGAACCTAGATACAGGCGGTTCAGGGCTTTTTTTTTTTTTTGTTGGAGGTTTTTAAAATACCAGCTGGAGCACTCAGACCTAAATACCGGTCCATTGTACTACCAGATAACAACCTTCTATTTGTTATAGCTTTCCAGATGTTCGAAGAAAAGCCAAAAGACGCTGCCATGATAAGGAGCCTAAGTTACCAGCTCTCACCATGTCTGCACCGAGTATCTGTAACCTCATGCGAGAAAAAGCAGGACATTCACAGAGGAAGTGCTCTGCGGTGTCCTCATCTTCTCCACAAGATTCACAGAGTGTGGTGTCACTTAAGCCTAACACGTTTAAATGCTTGGCAAAAAAGAAGTGCCCGCTGGCAACGCCAATAAGCTTTCTACAGTTTTTTCTGCTACGAGCTAGCAAAAATGTTGCAGTCTTCTTACTAACGTTGGGGAGCATACGCTTGGTTTGCCTGCATCCAATGGAGGCATGCCATCTACGATTTTGCTCTTCACAGATCCAATCGTTGATTGAAGCTCTCACTGAGGACGCTGGCAAACCTAGCGACGGTTCAGGTCCTGAGAAAGCTGTCTGAGATCCCTGCCTAGCGAGTTCATCGGCGATCTCATTTCCAGTTATGCCGTGATGCCCCGGAACCCAAATGAGACTCAAGGAATTTAATCTTCCGATCGCATTCAGAGAGACTTGCATTCCTGGATCACTTTCGAAGTGGTTAGAGGTTGAAAAGGGCCTTTACCACAGCTTGGCTGTCGCTGCAAACAAATATACTTCTCCCCGTCCATCCATTGTTCGTTACGTCGCTCAAGGCCATAAGGATAGCATAAGCCTCCGCTTGGAAAACGGATGCGTATAATCCCAAAGATGAGTGCAGTCGTATGTCGTCGTTCTCAACAAAGGCACCAGCACCAGAACCCTCGTCGGTTTTGGAGCCATCTGTGAAGATACGATAACAGTTCTTTCCAGGCTCAGATTCTGGAGCGAACCAGTCCTGAACCGAAGGAAAGTTGACTGAGTAATTTTGACGCAGTTTGAGCCTTGGGATCATCGTGTCAGACGGCATATCCATTAGACGTGAGTCAAAAGATATGCTGCTTGCGAGTTCCTCAAAGCTCCAGTGCGAATTGTGCCAGAGACCACATCGCTTTAAACGAGAAATGGTCTTGAGAGTACACCCCATGATGTAGGTATCAAGGGGAGGAAGATTCAACAGTGCGTCGAGAGCATCTCCCGGTGTGCTGGGGAAGGCCCCCGTAACACCTTGACAAATTATTCTTTGAAGTTTGGCAAACGAGACAATAACGTATTTACGCGAGAGCTTACTCCACCAAACAACTGACGCATAAGCGATGATCATAGCCGTATAGATCCAAAGGACCCTTTTCGGTGAAAGACCCCATGTCTTGCCATAGGCTCCTTTACATTGCCAGAAAACTGACAGTGCTTTAGTAGTTTTAGACTCGACATGTTTTGACCAAAGAGGTTTGTTATCCAGGATTACTCCAAGATGTTTGACTTCATTTGAAAAAGGAATGTTGACGCCTTTAAGCGTAAGTTGGGTCAAACCAGTCAATTTTCTACGTCTCGTGAAGAGGACAACCTCGATTTTAAGAGGGTTGACGGAGAGACCGTTTCTAACACACCAGGTGTCAATCATATAAAGCGCAACCTGTGCTCGGGAACAGGCAGCTTGGAGGCTGGAGCCAATCGAGAGCACGGCGACGTCGTCTGCATATGCTTGGGCATGAAAGTTAGAACCAATATGAGCATTACGAGTAGAGAGTCGATCAACATGCACCACAGAAGAGGAGATAAAACGCCACCTTGTGGGCAGCCCTTATTCACTCCCGTTGCAACATATTGTCCACACTCAGCCTCAGCGATTACGGTTCTATTTACTGGCATTGCTTTAATCCACAACACTAATGACTCGTCCACACCGTTTTCTCTGGCAGCATTACACATACCATCGAAGCTAGCATTGTCAAAAGCACCTTGAATGTCGATGAAAATACCTGCCGCAAATTCTTTCCTGTCAAGCGCGCATTCAATCCTGCTAACAAGATTTTGAAGTGCGGTCTCGCAAGATTTTCCTCTTTGGTAAGCATGTTGGATCTGAGACAGAGGGTGTAATTGGAGTCAGGTTTTACGAATGTAGATCTCAACCATTCTTTCCAGCGTCTTAAGGAGAAAGGAGGTAAGACTGATGGGTCTAAAGCTCTTGGCGAGTGAGTAGTCTTGTTTACCAATTTTTGGTCGGTTCAGGGCTTACAAACTCTTCGAGCGTTTTGAGTCTACACTACACACGGCGAAAACTTTTTGGTTGCAAGGCAGTTGTTACTCTCAGTCCCTTTATAAGAAGCTGTTAAGACATTTTGCTAAGGAGCTATAACCGCCTAGGCTTAAAATTCCTCAACTAGCCTCACCCTACCCTATTGCAAAATATGTAGCATTTTAACAGAAAGCAAGGCGTTGATGCTGTTTCGTGGACTTGAAAGCTGCTTTAGCTAATGTGACAAGTACATTAGATTCAGCCAAAAAATCGTTCTCTTACACTCTAAGCTGCTGTCTTGGAAATTTTTCAAATCTTTCAATTCGGTACTTCTTTTTTATCCTAAAGAGGAGCATTGTGTCTATATATATATAGTAGTAGGTATATTGACTACATAAATGAATCGGATTTTGCTCGCTAAATCAGCGGAAGAAATTCCTCAGGGTTGGATCCATAGTTCACTATCATTTGGCTTATAGCAGTATATTGATGCCGTAAGTCTTGTTTTTCCAGTGGTGCTAATTTTGCGTACAATCAGGTATAAGATATTTTTTACGTATGGTGATGATTTGATAGTGTTAACTGATTGTTTGCATTTGCAATTCAGGCAACTTCGAGAATGTAGCAAAACGAGGAGCTTTTGAAACTCCTGAAGCAAAGGTTAAGGTCTTCGCAATTATCTTCGTAGCATCAGCTACAAGATGTTGGCATCTACACATGAAACTGGACCGCAACCATTAGAGGTAGTAGTCCTATTTTTTTAAAACAAATTGCTATAAAAGTGTCTGTCCCCCTTACCAAATAAAAAATAATTTAAAAAAATACTTTTTTGAAAATGATGATCTATCTACACATCCATTTACCGTTCAAAATCTTTTCAAAGTCCAATGCATCCACTTAATGAGCTGCATCTCACTTAATGCGGGTCAGGCAGCTTATGTGTATACGTATACAAATAAATTTTCTTGAGTTTGAATGTCAAACTACACTTAACCAAATCCTTACGTAAATATATACAGCGAAAAGATATTTGGCTCAACGAAATTGCCTAACGAAACTGATAGATTCAAGACATTTTCATTGGGTTATGATTTTCTATATCGGCCTACGAAATTCTTCATAAACTTACGTGTGGAATTTATTAAACAACGATTTCTAACTTTGAATACATTATTTTTCTTCATCGATTGAGAGAAGATATTTCATTGAGTAACGATTTTCTTCATAGAATTAATTAAGATGTAAACTGGTTAACGAAGAAGTATTAAGAAATGTAAAACTGTTTTTGATACGCTAATGCTTTTTTTTAATAAATTTATGAAAGATACATGCATCAGCCTGCGAATTTATTCCATTTTTTCATGAATATTTGTACGGATTAACGTGATTAGTATGGTAGACCAATTAATTTTTTCGCACCATTCATGAACATTTTCATAGATCTACGAAGTACATATTCGTAATCTAATGAAACTTTTCGTTCGGTCAATAAATTTTTTGGTAAATTGATGTTACTTAAAGTCGTTAGCTAATGAATTCTTTCGTTACATTCAAGAACGTTTTAATAAACCTACGAAACATATATTCGTTGACTTACGAAACCTTGCGTGCTGTTAACGAATATTTTTCGTAGGTTAATGTACGTACCTTACGAAATTCCTCATTTCATTTATGAATATTTTCATAAATTGATGTGATTTCTTACTCACCTTTGAAGATTTTCAGTGAAAGGCACTTCATCTCTCTCTAAATCTGGAGAAAAGAAATCGAAAATTGTAAGAACAATTCGAAATGTGAATACGACCTTCAACCTTTTAACAGCAGATCAAAGAAATATTGTAAATAAAAAAAAAACATTATATACTTGGCGTATTAATTTATTGTAATATTTCATTTCCCATAAGTGAATTTTTTTGATTTTTCTTGTCACATTTCATTTTGTATACAAATTCTTGGAAAAAATTATAGAAATTGGTACAAGGTAGAGGGTATTCTAAATTAAATAAATGGAAAAGCTTGAACAAAATATCGAACCCTCGTAAAAATGATTTAAAGGAATATTGTATTCCCTCAAAGTATATAAAAAATTCCTTTAAATTTGTGATGTCATCGCCTATTCCAATCAAAAATGGCTGAATGCAGCTCGACTTGCTTCTGAGGTGTTTGAGATGAACCTCAATTTCTTGAGAAGACTTACATAAATACAGGAAAGCCTCCTGCGAGTCCTTTATGGTGTATTTGATTGTTGACTTCCTTCCGGCATTGTCTTTGATGACAGTTTTTTGGGTCGGTGTTAGGTAACCATGCATTATGTGCATGAGCACTGCATCCTTGGAATCTGAAAAATTTACGGAAAAAAAACAAAATATTTAAATTTAGAAGCAAATCAAATCATTTAAAACGGGAGAGTATTTAAAAATTTATTAAAAGAATCCTAATTGAAAATTGATAATAGCTCTTACTTTCATCCAGTGTGTTAGTCACCCACTTCTCAAGCAGAAGGACCAACCGCCTCTCTTTGATATTTTGGTCTTTCGTTAAAAATGCACCGATTTTGGTGCGGTATTCCGGCCAAATGTCCAGGAGAGAACTGGCATCAGAACGAAGCACGCTAAAATCCATATCAATCTATTCAAAAACAATGAAATAAAATTTATTTATAACTTTGTTGAAAAAACGATAAATATAAAATGAAATGAAAATAATAATAAAAATTACCAGTCGAAAACCAAGCGGCTTCTTATACTGCGGCCATTTCTCAAGAGCCTCAGCTGTAGATTCACAGGCTTTGATATCATTCAGACGGTGTTTCGAGCATGCCTGCCAGTACCGATCAAAATCATCTGCTGACAGCTTATCAAATTTGAGAGTACGGACGATTTCCTCCGCATTTGCTTCAGTGTCTTTAAGTGAAAAAAGGACTATTTACTTTTGTACAAAAATTAAGCTTAAACAGAATTACCACAGTTTGCTTCCTTTTTCGTTTCATAAAAACTTGACCTGGGTAAATGGCGGAACAACTTTTTGTTGTTGGCAAACTTATTATAAATTCGACCCCTAGACGACGTTCGGTAGAAATCCTAAAATATATAAGGAAAAATTCGTAGAGAAATAGTTTTTGCAAGTATTTTAATTAAGAGGAAAAAAAAAGTATATCTTACAAGACTTTCAGTGGGAAATCTTTCCACAATCTCCTTCTCTATTCTTCGGCTATCTCTGAGGCTGAAATCACACTGCTTTTCTTCAAAATACGATACTATTGTATTTATAAGCATTTTTCTTTGTTCCTCTCCAAACTTCTGGAAGGAATTATAATGGTTCGTCAAAAATTGTCCTTTAGCAGTAGTGTTTAGGATCATTGCGAGATTAATATATTGATCTCCAAAGTGATCTGACGATGGACCTGAACTAGGAGAGTTTGGCAATGGTGATGACGATGACCGGTTATTTGGTGGAGTTTGCATAGGTGGAATATATGTGTCACTCAAGTGGTCGCTTTCGAAAGGAATTCCGATCGATTCCCTCCACTTTTTCAGCCTATATTCGAAGACAATTTTGTCTCCGATAGAAATGCAATTGAAATACAAATGAATGTGTTTCCTCTCCATTATTTTGAGTACATCGACGAATACTTTTTGTTCTTTTTAAATAGAAATCAAGATAGTTGAAAGTTTAGAAACAGATTTTCAAGCTTCTTACCTATAAAATGGCTCAGTAAATAGCCCAAGTTCCAGCTGTCAAGAAGCTCTTTTAACTCCTGTTCCTTGTTTGATACTTCTTGAGAGTTTCCTTCTGAAATGTAGCTTGAACTGGACATAGTATCGCTGCAATTGTCGTTTGGCATGATGATGATGATGTTACTGAAATTAAAAAGTTCTGGTTCTTGTACATTTCCTGCATTGATTAAGGCCGGAGACCACTTAAAAATTTTCAAAAAATCTATTTTTTTTTTATTACATATTTCGAAAGTATGATAAATGATATCCAAAGTATGTTATGACCAAATGAAAACTAAAAAGGTTTCTCGTAGTGAAACTTTAAACGCAGTTATGTATCTCGAAACTACTTTTTCAAAAACTGCTCGTGTTTTAGCTCAAAAAATTTACGACCGATTTAGAAGAATTTTGGGAGGTTACTGTCAGTAATATTGTCGAAAGGATATACCTAAAATTTGAAATTAGGTATATCTTTCCCCTTAATATGTCAGTGAAAGAATGAACTTTGATAAATCTTTTTCAGATCAAACGAAAAAGAGTGGTAACTGCAGCAGTTTGCGATGTCGCAATAAACAGGCGTCCGGAGAGCTTCAATAACGCCGCAATTAAGTTGGTCATCCCATAGATAAAAATTTTTGTGAATACTAGACAGCTCTAATAAACATTTCTCCTAATTTTGAAAATGATTTGGCCATTTTATTGCTTTTAAAAAAATACCAAAAAAACATATTTTTTACGCTCCTTAAGCGGTCTGCCCCTTAAGGGAAAGCTTCAAACAAAAACCCTTATACAACACTTAAAACTACTATTGCAACTTGCAACATTCCCTTACCAACAATTGGTTGCATTTTTATTATTTTGTTTATCTTGGTATAACATTTAAAGTTGATAGCTTTTTAACTAGTTGATTTTCGGATAAGAAACTACTTATTTATACCAATTTTTTTTTTAGAAATATTAATGAGAGTTTCCCAAAAGTCGATATTGGCTAGTTCATGAAGTCTCCGGGTTGAGTGATAATATGGTAAATTAAGCATAATTTTGAGTATTTGATTCTGGCACCTTTGTTATTTGAATCTATGCGATCTAGCGCAATTATACCACACAGAGTTTACGCTTTGGACATTATAAGTTTATTATCTTTGCTGAGTGTAGAGTTTTTGGTAGACATCCAAAAATCAAATGCCAAAAGAATAAACAGCAGTGTTGTCGGCAAACATAGCTATATTAACGTCATCTCCAAGAGAAGGCAAGTCAGAAACAAAAAAAATTAAAGAGTATGGTTCCAAGTACTGAACTTTGAGGTACACCATGCTTAATTAATGGAAGAGCAGATTTCTTATTTTGTACTTTCACTAAAAATTGTCTGTCAAGCTGTTTCTTTTGGAGCAATAACAAGTTGAGTTTGTGTTTTAAGTGTCAGAATACTGGCACCATTTTTCTTGACTATTTTGGTGACTTTCCAAAATGGTTTACTACACTTTTCGAAGGAGGAGAACAAAACATTTCGAAATAGAAGGGTTTCATTTAATATTGATTCTTTCTGAATCCCACTTTCTGATGACACTTGCTGTTTGTGTGTCGTTTTTCAACATTTTATATAATTTGCAAAAGTTTTTGCTGATAAACGATTTTTCTTCAAGTTGATTGAGTTCTAAATCTCAGCGTAATGCATTCGTCGGAAACTTTCGTCTTTTTTTATTTTTTTAACTATTTTTAGCAATTCATGCTCCTTCACAATACTTAGTTTATGTTTTTGGACAGCATGTCTTTTGAAACTTGCCAAATATTGAAAACCCTGATAGCACGGCTTTTCTTCACATCTGAATAAACTTTTGGCGTTTAACCCATTTACTACCACTGTACCCGCTTGGGTACAGAAAATTTAACAACTTTATAATTTTACCGTTTGTCTCTCTTCAAATTTGTTTTGATGAAATTTGATTTTTTTTATTCGTTGACATGTTCTTAACAAGTAGGCGTGCAGTTGTCTGTAAGAAAAATAAAACGGTAGTCTTTTTTATTATTCCCCCGCAGGTGCGATTGCATTTATCTCAGTTTTTCAGAGGTCGGCCTATATTTTGCAAAAGAACAAGTATTCGTTTTAGTAATATTCTTTAAATTTTTTTGGAAATAGTTCAAAAACTTATAGTAAAACCAGACAAAAGTGAAAAATAGAGTGTTCATTTATATTTACGCTTGGTAAGTACGCGTAAAGTGAGGTGTACCTGCTTGGGTACAATGGGAAAATCTGACAACTTTTTTTTTATTTAGAATGGATTTCAGAGCATTTTCAACATCATTATTCTATGGAAGGAGATTCGATAATCTTCCAAACGCAATCAATGCAATCGAAGAAGATGATCGAACCGCTGTGTTTGACATAGCATTGATACCACCAGAAGCAGATTACAATACAGACGAGGAAGAAATAGACGTTGAAAATTTGGATAACAATCCCATACCCAATGATGTTGCAGGTAATATTGAAGTTTTTATTAGTGATGAGGAATTCGATAGCGAGGACGAAGTTCCTTTATCGGTGATAAGAGCCTCAATACGTGGACAATCTCAAAGCCAACCACACTGGTCCAAAACAGGTACTTATATGACGATGAACCGCTCTACTAACTTTGAGATAAAAAAGATGGATATGAAATATGCTTTAGACAATAAGACTCCAGTCGAAATATTTGAAACACTTTTCGATAATGAAGTAATGGAATTGATTTTGAATCAAACCTGTCTTTACGCTTCTCAACATAATCACCATAACCTAAGTTTTAAAAAAGAAGACTTGGAAATATTCATAGGCATTATGTTCTACAGTGGTTACCACTCTATGCCCAGGGAGTCAATGTATTGGAAATTAGATGAGGATACAAGAACCGCATTGGTGGCAAACAACATGTCGCGAAATCGATTTTATGAGATCAAGAAGTACATTCATTTCGCAGACAATGATCAATTAGATGCTCGAGACAAAATGGCAAAGCTCAGACCGCTTATGAATCTTTTGTGCCAAAAATATCAACAATGGGGCTTCATGCACGAAAAATTGTCCATTGATGAAGCCATGATCAAATATTTTGGCCACCATTCCTCGAAACAATTTATAAGAGGAAAACCAGTTCGTTTTGGTTTCAAAAACTGGATGTTGACAAGCAGTTGTGGCTACCTGTATAATTTTGATACTTATTGTGGTGCAAAAAATGTTCAAGCTGATTTGTTACAAATGCCGCTGGGTTCTCGCGTTGTCCTTGAGCTTCTAGAAAAAGTGCCACATCCTACTGACCACATAATATATTTCGACAACTATTTTACTTCACATGAGCTTTTACGATTGTTGAGAGAGAAGGGCTTCAGAGCTACAGGCACAGCAAGGGAAAACCGAACAAAAAAATGCCCATTGAAGCTGAAAAAAGAATTCAAGAAGGAGAAAAGAGGGCATTTCGAGCACGTTTACGATGTAAACAATAATATTCTTTTTGTAAAGTGGAGTGATAATAGTGTTGTCACTATGGGCACAAACTTCGATACTATTCACCCCATCCATTATGTCAAACGTTGGTCATCTGTAGAAAAAAGAAAAGTTTTCATTCAGCAGCCGAACCTTATTGCAGATTATAACAATGGCATGGGTGGAGTTGACTTACACGACCAATGTGTCAATGCCTATAAAATTAAAATTCGAGGCAAAAAGTGGTGGTGGCCTCTTTTTACGTCAATGCTGAGTTCAACATTGGTGAACGCTTGGAAACTTTATAAAGTCGCAGCTAATTCCGAAGATGACTTGCTATCTTTTCAAAGAGATATTGCTCGTTACTATCTTCGAAGATATACAATTCTTCAACCTTCTACATCGAAACGTTCTATAACTGCAAGCGGCGTTTTCACTGAAGGACACCATTTTCCAAAGAGAATTGAAAAGCCTCTTAGATGCAGAGTATGCCACATGCGAGTCAGATGGGTTTGTGAGTTTTGCGACATAGTTCTGTGTGTCGAGAAAGAGTGCTTTAAAAAGTTTCATGTAAAAAACTAGCAACCATATTTTCCCACTGTACCTGCTTGGGTACAGCTTAAAAACGACACACCCTACTTAAAAAAAAAAAAATAAAAAAATGTTTTTGTATTCCTTTGACACTATTTAATAAAGCTATGTAGTCAAAAATTTGAAATGTTAGTTTAAAATGACTTTGGTAATAAATGGGTTAAGAAATGTTGCTCTTTAAAATGTTTAATAAGATTATCAATTTCAGACAAAACATTCTTACACAAATATCAAATCATATTTGCGAGGAACGAAGTCTGGAAATAATTTTGCGTTGAATGTCAAGTTGAAATTTAATTCAAATTTTACTTATTTACGGAAGGTACTATGAAACTATTGGATCGATTTCAAAAATTCTTTCACTGTGAGGTGATTTCTGTCAAACTGTCGACAACATATTTGACCTGAGAAGAAATGTTCTTGATCTTTCAGTAAATATTGGCAGTTCGGAGTAGCTGTGTGGAAAGGTCGATTTCGGTGCCAACTAATGAAATAGTTAACCGTATAACGAATAAATTACACTGAGCAAATCACATCGTACCAGTTTCTCATTTCCTTAGAAATACCAAGAGTGCCTTCCAATAAGTTCAGGCTGCAAGTTGGTGTTCCAGTGACAATAATGAGAAATCTGGAATTGTTCACAGCTGCAGAAGCAGATTACACTTTTGGAATGGGGCACTCAAAAAGTTTTAATAGTGACTGGAACGGCAAAAGGAAAACGTTTTGATTCCCCGTATTCCTTTAATGTCCACTGATTTTTCATTTTAGTTTAAAAGAGTACAGTTTTCTCTGAAACCAGTATTTGTTATTAGTATGAATAAAGACCAGACGCTTGAAGTTGCAGGTGTTCGCTGAGAAAAAAAAAATCTCATGACAAATCTATCTGGCACGGTCACGTATTTTTAACAGTGTTGCCGAAAGTACTCCCATAGGAGTATTGTACTACTTTCAACACCTCCGTGCTCCCGTACTCCTCCTTTCACATTCGTACTCCTATATTTTTCAAAGACCTAAAATATCTTACACTTGCAGTAAAGTGTTATGCCTACTTTAATATATTTAATTCACTGTAAATTTCGATCGTTTTTTTTTTTTAAGAAAATCCAAACATGTTCACTTAGGGTGCCATTCGTTACACATGTGTTCCTCAGCTGCAGCTAAAAAAAATGCCACAAAATATTGAGGTTTTCCTTAGAAACATCTATGTTTATTTCACATAGCCCAAAATTTAAAGAGTTTCAAGAATGTTTTAATGTTGAAAAACATAAAATCTAAAAATTGGCTAGCTCTTGAACAGGTTGTGGTAGAACACTAGAACCTGTGGCCTGCATTGTTACATTACTTTTTGGAAAATTCTTTTGAATCTTCTGACAGTAACCTAGATCTTATTCACAAGGTTCTAGAAGTTAACTAAACAGCTTAACTTAGAATTTCAATCACAGCCCGTCCGGATTCATTAATTTTTGCCAAACGTTATAATTTTCTACAAAACTATCTTGCAAAATCTTATCAAATTGGAGTTCTTACGTGACGAGTTTTTCTGTAATCCTAATTTTTCTGAAAATTATTTAAAAAAATATTGATTCTGTATTCGTTGGGGATAAGGCAGAATATTTTATTAAACAAAAAAAAAAAAAAAAAAATATATAAAAAAAATCAACTAATTGAATTTAAAGGTGTTTGCCGAGAGTATTATAAAACCATGTGTGTTCATTGAAATTTCTATGCAAGGACCCTTTAAATTTAGCAGAAAGTGTAACTTCAATATTTTCTTCTATTCCTGATTTAATCAATGAAAGTGTAATTAAAAACCTTGACATGGAGTGGCGAACACTACTTAACCAAACTATGGTTTCTAATTCCTTAGAAGTAAAAAAATTTTGGTCAGAAATTTGTTCCTTAAGAAATGGTCTTAATGAACTACTGTTCCCTCTGATAAAGATTTTGTAAGTGCTTTTTTGAGTTTTCCACACAGCAATGCAGCGGCAGAACGAGTTTTTTCTCAACTGTTTCTCATTTAAGTAAGAAAGCGGAACAAATTGAAAGTTGATACATTACGTTGCAAATGGATTCCTTTAAAACAACTTTTGAAATCTTATAAAAAGTAATGATAGTTTCTTTTTGTTATTTTTGTTACACTCACGCTTTTATATGAATCAAAATACCTTGCTTGTGGCAAAGTCACTTGTGTTTAATGTATTTAAACGTATACAATAATTTCCTAGTCTTGATTAAAGAAAAAAAAAAAAGTGCTGAGAACTGAGCTAACAGCCATAGACAAATGTTTTATTATTAAAGAGATATATGTATGTTAAACAACCTTCTTTTATTAGAATTATTAATTTATTTATTTTTGCTGTGTTCATTTACTTCGCTGGGCACGAGTACGATAACTTTGGCGACAAAAAATAATAACGGAATTTGGTGGAAGGGTTCAATACAAGCTTTTTTTACTATGTGAGGGAGGGTCTATCTCCCCCCGTTTAGGCGGTAGGGGCAATTTTATAAAAATTGATTTAAAATCTAAAAAAAAATATTGTAGAACAACGGGAAAACTTACAGATACAATTTAAACTTTTTATGAAAGCCAAAAATCTGCACTTTAAAAAACATTTTAAATCAAGTGATTTCAATTTATAGTTTTTGAAATAACTGACTTCAAAGTCAATTTTTGGGAAAAAAATTTGAAAAAATCACTTTGAGTATTGTGTTTCTCATGATTAAAAATGGCAATAAAAAAATTTGATGTAGTTAGTTGCTTTAATAAATTTTTTATCAAACGCTGTAAACAACTTTTTTCTATGTCTTATAGTTTTTGAGATAATTGAAAAATAGTAAAACTATTGAAGTATGCAATATTTTCAAAAATTATGGAAATACTTACGAATTTACAAAATGTTAGGAAATAGACTAGTGAAAGTATAAAAATTCATCAAACAGGTGCTTATATGCAATTAATTTCCGTTTGCAACAACTTTCCTTATGGCCCGCTTCGCGGGGGCTCATTATTTTAACCCTTTTTAAATTGTATCTGTAAGTTTTCCCGTTGTTCTACAATATTGTTCTACAATATTTTTAGATTTTAAGTAAATTTTTATAAAATTGTCCCTACCGCCTAAACGGGGGGAGATAGACCCCCCCTCTCATAGTAAAAAATGCTTGTATTGAACCCCTCCACCAAATCCCGTTATTATTTTTTGTCGCCAAAGTTATCGTACTCTCCCCCTTCGCTGAGTTGATTTTTTTTATTTAAATAAAGCTTAAAAAAAATTTTTTTTTTGAAAATTTCTGTGTACTACTATTTTCTTCAAAATGCTCCTCTCTTTCGGCTGCAGTACTCCCTTCAAATATTGTTATCCGGCAACACTCTCACGTATGTAGGTATGTATATCGAACCCGCAAAACCTTTTAGTTTTGGCAAAAGATGGAAAAAGTAAGAACGTCGCGTGCAAAAATGCGCTTTAATAATACAATAATAAGTTACGTTAATGTGTGTACATAAATATGTATGTGGCTTATTTGCAAAATAATAAGCCTAAAAAATTAGAAGTGCTGCTGAAAGTCACAATTCCACGCGGACGAAGTCGCAGGTACCTACAGCTAGTAAATAAATAAATGATCTGTCTTGGATAAGGCACAACATCTGCTTCTCACTTATTCTTCTCTTGGAATAGGGGATGAAAATTATAGTAAAAGTAATTAAAATATCTAACTGAACTCACTGATAAAAAAATGAGGTTGTTGTGAACACACATAACGACATAACACAAACAACGCAGGCTGCGTACGAATGTGGACAGCGCAGAGGAAATCATGAAGAGAGAAACGTCACACACAAGAGAGCATTTTATGTGCACAAGCCTAAACAAAAATACGAAACTGTACCGAGTAGGTATGCGCATATGAAAAACATGTTTTCAAGCAGTTTGAATAAAAATGATTTAAGGTAACTTTTGTCATTAATTTTGAATTAAATCTACAAATTGAATTCTTCTTACAAACAACAAACATATTGAGTGAATGAGTCACCTAAGACGCTTTCAATATTAGTTTATTGAGAGCTTCTAAGGTGACTCATTCGCGAAAATGTTAAAAGCAAAGCGGACACCGGACACTGGCCTTCATACATATTTTGGTACGAGTTATATCTACATAGCAATATTAAATTTATATACATTATAAGTATTCTAAAAAGTCATACCTTTTTTGTAAACGCTGAATCGATATTATGTGGATGAATATTTTGAAACACAACACTTTCTACTGAATACTTTTCACTTGAAAAAAAACCTGCACAACCGGCTCTTACAAAGAACAAACTGATAATGAGAACATGAGAAGAGAACAACAGACGCCAAAAATTCATGACGCTCTTGAGCATGTGAATGTGTGTATGTAGTGGTTTGGTAAATAGATGTTATTTTTTGTAAGGCTACGATTTATTTTCGTAAGGTTATGTAGATTCTCGTAGCTTGAAGTTGTTATTCGTTAGACAACTAATTATTGTAGTAGAGGTATGTAGATTTTCGCATGGCTATGTAAAATTTCGTAATGTGACGAAGTATTTTCATAGCATGGTTAATTTTTTCATATCTTAATTAAAAATTTTAATAAAGTTACAAGAAAAATTTCATAAGGCGAGGAAAGGTTTCATACACATATTGATTTTCTACGTTAACCTCGTTAGCAGGTTTACGAAAAATTCAATAGTTCATTAACCTGTTTCGTAAAGAAATGACAACAATTTTCATTGAATTACGTTGTTTTTCGATGAAAGATGAAAGATTTAATAAAGCAACTATTTATTTTAGTTAAATGATGCAACATTTCATCTATCAATGTAAAATTTCATACCGCAATTATTTTTATAAAGCAACTGTGGCAAGTTATCACATATACGATTTGAAGTTTGAGCAAGATAAAAATCTTTTTAATGAAATATCTGCACATTGGAATTTATATTAGAAAAATTTAAAAAAAAGATACACTTTTAACAAAATAAAGTCGTTTTTATAAAAAGCCAGACAGACAGACATATTCCAACAGAGCAAGTGTCGTTAATTTTTGTAGAGCGGTTATATTACAGCAACTCTGGGTTCTGAAAGTGTAAGAAATTTGTATTTGGGCATCACTTGTCTTTGTCAAGAATTCAATTCCAATTTATTGCGAAGACGGCTTACAAGTAAGACACATACATAGTCTTTTATAGTAATATATGTACAACACTATGATTTGATACATTACAGCTTAAATTGTATTCGATATTAACAGTGGAAAAAAAAAATATTTAGAAGTTAAAAAAGAATTTCAATTAAGTACTGAATATAGTTTTGTTTTTGTTTATCAAAAAAACTGATTGACTAAGCCAAAACTGGCGAATTTTCTACAATCTATTTGTTTGTCGAACTTGGTAGAGAGCTGCAGAGCTTATAAACATTTACAAAAAAAGAAACTGAATGAATTGAGGAAAGTGTAAGAATGTGAAATTAAACTCATTGTTCTTACAAACTGCGTAAAGCATACCATTTCAAATAAGTATAAGGGTGCTTTTCTCTCTATTATCTTTTGAACATCTAGACTCGAAAAATCTATTTAAATTTTAGTTTTTAATTTTTATGTTCATTGGGGGAGTAAGTGGAAAATTTTCTTTTTTAAATACAAAAAAAAAATTTGTCGAATCTTCTTTTTATTGTTTTAGTTGTATTCAAACAGCTGGTATTTCTTCAATTTACGATTCAATTCAATTCATCGAAACAAAAAATATTGAAAGGCCAGACTCAAACGTTTTATCGACTAGAGCAAATTTTGGTAGTTTCAAACAATGCATAAAAAAATACTTTTTTCCGAAAAGTTTTAAGATTTTCAATATTTTTTTTGATGATTTCAAATTCGAAAATTTAAATTGCGATCAATGTGTTCTTCGAAAGTAGTTCAAAATAACGTATACGTATACCGGTATACCTACCTGCACACAAAAAATTTGTAGTTCAGCTAAAACCATAGAAGAGAATAAAAGAACAAACAAAAAGGGCAAACCTCACACACACAATTGATTTCGTCCTCAAGCTGACTTCACAAACACCAATTTAATTAATAACGATTTGACCAATTGTTTAAATTATGTTTGTTTTTATATTAAATTGGGTTTTTTGGTCACTTACATTTGAATATGCAAATAAAAAACTTTATTTCATATTTTTCCCTACGTTTCGTCGTAACTTCTCGACTTCTTCAGGGGAATTTTTATTAAATCTGGGGATAACATAAATATTTAACAATCTGAACTTTTAAAATTTTTGATGTGAGCTTACATGATTTTTGTTGTTTGTTACATATAATAATAAACACTATTTTTGACAATTTAAACTGAGTTTTTCTTCTATAATAAAAGGAGTTATAAACATAAATACATAAACGGAAATTTAATACAAAACTTACAGATAAAAAAATACATGAACTGCATGAAAGTAAACAATCAAGAATTTAAAAAGTTATGCTTAAATTACACCGCTCTTATATCAAAATATCAAAAAGAAAACATAAAGAGAATAAAAACAATACTACACATGAACAATTTTCCACAGAACCTAATAAACAATTTAATAAAAAATAGCATCAACACACTAAACAATAACAAAAATTCTCCGAAAAATTTGGAAGTTGGCAACCCTATGAAATACTATGGCATTTCATACATTCCAAACCTAACTGACAAGAGAAACCTCAACCATATAATTAAGAGAGAAAATGTGACATTCGCTCATAAACCAAACACAACAGTTAGACAACTATTCATAAACACAAAAACAAAAATAGAAAAAGAACAACAACATGAACATGATAAAATTGGCTGCAATGGAAATGAGGGGGAGACGTGCAATCTGATCTACATCGGAACAACAAAAAGATCACTAGAGACGAGGTTGATCGAACACAAAGCTGACATCCGCAACAAAAGAGAATCCTCTGGGTTATCACTTATCAGTTATCACAACATAAATAGTAGAAACTGGACACTCTGCATCTGCAGACTTTGATAATACAACAATAATGGACAAAGAAAAGAGAACAAACAATAGATACGCACTTGAAAGCCTACGTATACAAGATACAACAAAACATAGACAAAACAATGAATACACAAGAAGATAGAGACAACACAATAGCCAGCTACTCTCTTGCATTAAGAGCGGTGTAATTTAAGCATAACTTTTTAAATTCTTGATTGTTTACTTTCATGCAGTTCATGTATTTTTTTATCTGTAAGTTTTGTATTAAATTTCCGTTTATGTATTTATGTTTATAACTCCTTTTATTATAGAAGAAAAACTCAGTTTAAATTGTCAAAAATAGTGTTTATTATTATATGTAACAAACAACAAAAATCATGTAAGCTCACATCAAAAATTTTAAAAGTTCAGATTGTTAAATATTTATGTTATCCCCAGATTTAATAAAAATTCCCCTGAAGAAGTCGAGAAGTTACGACGAAACGTAGGGAAAAATATGAAATAAAGTTTTTTATTTGCATATTCAAATGTAAGTGACCAAAAAAGCCCAATTTAATATAAAAACAAACACCAATTTATTTTCGGATTCCAAAACCAGTTTGAAATCGAAAAATAAAGTGATGTCTGTAATTTAATTTCACTAGCCCAACTTTACATTTTTTTGTCTCTAGTTTTTTTAGCAGGTTTTTCGTCGATATACACTTTTTTTCGCGTGAATTTTTGAAATTAAATTTCCAAGTTTGACGACTAGCGTTCACATTCATCCAACTTGTTGTCCAACTTGCAAAAATATCAAAACATTTTGAAATCCATCCTACAAATTTGACAAACCGCTTGATAGAGAGTTCACATTTACAAATTTGCTTGACAAACAAATTGGATTGTCTGAACCCCGCTTTTCAGTAGAAAGGACATTTCTTTTACATGCAAAAACATAAAAATAGCACAGCAAATTTGATCAAAACCTGTTTCTCGCGAAGAAAAGAGAAAGTTGTGAATAAAAAATGTTTCTATTCTAGAACTTTCATTGTTCTGAGCTGACACTGTCGCCCAGACTATTCGGTAGGGAAATAAAAAAAACTCTGGCTTTTAGTTTTTACACCTCTCATAACATCGTGTGTATTCAATCGAGCTGTCAGTTGAATCCGGCAGCAACGGATTCTATGGGTCGGGGCCTTTAATCAGTGTTACTTTTGTTGTACTTTAATCAGTACCTATTAGGATTGATTCTTTGCTGCTTGAAATTGAAATTTCTTTTCCTAATTATGACGGCATTTCTTCGTCGTGAAAAATATTTTTGTTTTTTTTTTTCAATCAATAGACAAATATTGTTTTTTTTACCTCATTCATTTTCTTCAGCAAATTATGAAATTTTGGGTTCAAATGCGATAAGCCGATATTACGCAAATTCTTTCTAAGATATCACTCTTTGCGAGGAATTGGCAATTAATTACCCTCCTACGAAATTGCCTTCTCACTACGGCGTTGGCTATAGGAATAAGTACACAGTTCCCCTCAAATCTTCTTCGGTTAGGTACCGAATTCAACGCACACTTATATGCTATTCCTATAGAATCTTGTATTGCGCCTCAATATTTTCAGAATCTTTAAAAACACATTCAAAATTTCTTTTTGCAAATACGCAGAGGACCATGGGCTTCAGAGGTCCTTCCTCGAATGTACTCCTCCCCTTTCAAGGAATGCAATTGATTGGATTAACGCGTTTCACAAATTTTTCTTTAACTGAGAATAATTTCAACGAATGGCTGAACATTTTCCACATTCGGATTGCAGAAGCTGACGAGGTGTTTATTATACATAGTGTTTTGCATAAGATGCGACAAAAGTCTAGGACGAATTAGTTGGGTCAAAATAAGAAAACAATCCTGTTAGAGAGGGTTTATTTTGGCTGGAGGGACATATTGCAACCATATCGTTGAACTAAAAGATGAGTAGCACTGTGAAGAGTTACATATTTTTTCCAGAAAACCCACTTTAAACACTATTTAAGGACCGTTTGAACCTAATGTTTCACACATTAGAAAGAGAATACCCAAGCTTGCGTGGGAAGTTCTTTTTCCAATAATCTAAATTTATTATATTCTTGATGAAAATGAGTGGTATTTAAATTGTCCCAAAGCTTAAACCAAATTTAATTTCGTATCAAGGCACTGTCGTTATAATATTCTTGAAATTCCTATTTTTAGATACTCATAATAAAGTATGGTGCCTGGTCACGGTCATGCTTTCTATCACTGTGAATGAGGACAAAAACTGAAAGAAAAAAGGAAGATTTACATTATTTAAATTTAGTGTAAATAAAAGGAAGTAAGCTGCCCCATTAAATTGGAAGCTGTTTACTCACATTTCATAAGTTTCCAAGTAATTCTCTGCAATTTATTACATCAACATGGGAAATCATTGGCGAAGATTTGGAAAAGAAAAAAGTCTTTTTACTATGTTACTGTAGGCAGGGAGATTTCTATGAACTTAAAAATCCCCAGCTTTTGATCTTCGTGCCGGGCTTTGTCCCTGAGTAGAATGAATGATATACTATCGCTTTTTCCAAGAAATGTAGAAAACATTGATTTTGTTTTCTCGTGGCCTTAATTGCAATGGGCACCAGTCAACAGCGAGGGAGTTTCTTATTATTGAAACCATTTAGAGCTCAGTCGTACAGTTAAGCACAGAAATTCATATTTTAGCCACTCAACCCGGATGTGGAATGTTTAGACCAACTCAGTTTCATCAAGCATTACAATGGACAGAAATTCAGGAATGAGTCGATACTGCAATCGAACAATAATTTTTATCAATTTAAAGATCTGTACCTTATTAACTAGGGGCAAACATGTTTCGGAAAGCACCCGACCAAATATGGGAGTTGTACTCTAGTTGTAGAGAGATATTGGCTTTATATATGTATTGTAGTCAGATCAGAAGGGGTGAAAATTCTCTGCATCATCAGTTTCTTCGACGCAGGAAGCATTCGCGAAATTCGAAAAATCAACATATATTATCGATTTTGTGAAATTTCTAAAGAGAGTTGACCCTTTAAAAATTGTTTTAATTATGCAAAAGTGAATAATTCAAAATTTATTTACTTTAGTTTTTTTTGAAATAATCAAAAAAATATTCTAGTGTAACACTACCATTATAGAATTATTATCATCAATGCCTTTGGGTTTCACTAGCTCTCTTACTTATCGTTATCAGTGAATTTTATCTCGTTGCCGTTGTCAGTTTCTAGGTTGGGTTAGGTGGAAGTGGCAGCTAATAAGTATGTACTATGTACTTACACGCATTACCTGACACACTTAGACCACAAGGGTTCATTGTGATACCAGATACCACAGAGATCAACAAGTTAATCACCTACTGATCTCAGAACCTGATGGAAGATTAACGAGATGATCACCCATTTATCGTCATTTTGGGACTAGCCGGTCAATCACCTGCTAGTCGAACCACGTAGAACTTTCAATTTATTTTAAAAAACTTTTAGGGTATTTGTAAGCTAAGTCGCTAGTATCATCGAAGAAGAATTCACCGAGATGAGTTTTCCTCCTATGAAGTAATGCAGGGCATGAGCAAAGAAGGTGTTGAACGGTTTCTTCCTTCTTCTCATCCATTCAGTTTCTGCAGAAATCATTGGAAAGCACACCAAGTCTTTAGACAGTGTCCCGTAAGAACACCTATGGTTGAAGGCTTACAAACTCTTCGAGCGTTTTAAGTCTACGCACGGCAAAACTTTTTTGGTTGCAAGGCAGTTGTTACTTTCAATCCATCTAGTGTTTGTTATCCTTGAAGCGTCTTGTCTAAGTAGGAGTCTACATGTATCGCTACCCATATTGTTCCATTCTTAGGAAGTGGTCGTGCCCTTTTTGGCTAGGTCGTCCGCCATACAGTTGCCTGGTATGTCCCTGTGTCCCGGCACCCGCATGAAAGGTGAATGTTGAACTGATTTGACTGATTTGTCAGTTCCTTGTCGTGAAATATTTTTTAAATAACGACATATATGACATTGATGCCTTTTTTGGTTGCAAATGTTTTTTAGGCATGAAAATTTCTCCTTCAATTTCTTCGATTGCATTTTATGTAATCCTGCGAGTTGATCTATGTGCTCTATTGTATCTTTCTATTTCATGAGAAGAGTTAAAGGGAAACCTAAAACAGGTGTCATTAACCAATCCAACAATGGATCTCCTGTACCCCCGAAAAAAACTGCGAAGATTTTCAAAAGCCATTTTCAAAATTGCAATAAAGTGGACTTCGAAGCGCCTTCGAGTCATGCACATTTCCGGGCAAATTGACGTTATAAAAATTATTGTCAGGGCCGCATGCCATACAATTGATGGAATACTCTGTCTCTCAACATAGGAAGATTCAAACTTTTTGAGGGAATCTATGTTAGTAGAAGTACCCAAACTATTTTGAGCAAGAGACCCTCTACCCCTTTCCCAACTGATACCCTAGACCCCCATAGCCAAATTAGATTAAAAATGATGTCTCTAGTTTTACATTTGATTTTATATATAGGTACTAGTTATAAGACAAGTTTTGCCGTCATTTCTGATGATTTTGACAAATGTGGAAACTGTAACTATTCTTTTCTGCTTAAATTTTCTTTATAAAGAATAAGTTGTCCCACTAACGCCGACACTAACGCCGATATAATTGATTTTGTTTTGATCAAGTTGAGATCGTTGCCCTGCAGCTACAAGTTGACTTTAGTGAACATGCCAGAGATATCAGTCATTTAATTAAACTCTGTCATACAATTCTTCAGATATTCTTATCCCTCTCTTCAGTACATTCTTAGGCAATTCCTGAAAGTTCTTTGTAATAAAAGTCCTGGGCATCTTTTTGAACAGTAAAGAACTTCATGAGTGTCTTGACATCAGCTAGCCTTTTAAGGGACACTTTGATTTATGATGGAGCTTCATTAAGTAAGCAATTTTCATAAATAGTTGAAAACTTCTTTTCAAAATTGCTTAACCATAGTGGGGAAGCCGATAAAGGGTTCATTCGCAGATATAGTAATTTTTTGGTCTTGTTTTTCGTAGCTTATTTTGAAGCTTTGACTAAATAAGCTTCTTAGCGTCCTTTTATAATTCACGATGTCCTTTCCGAGAATGACTGTTCCATGATTCTTAGCAACAGTGCTCTATTCTTCTGGTGAATACAGGTTAAAGGGTGTCCGGTGTCCCGTAATTCGTGTTAGATATTCTGGCACAGCATTCTTGGCCATGTTCTAATAAATATATCGTATCGGAGGAGGGGTCCATCTCCTTCCATTTAGGCAGTAGGGACAATTTAGTAAAAATTTACATAACTAAAAAAAAAAAAATAGCTGACTATTATCGAGGCAACTTCCTGGGCTATCAGTCTCAAGCCAGGTATAAAAAGTTAGGTCTTTTTTACTTTGATTTTTCTTCTGATTCTCGTATTGTAAATCCAAACTTGGCTTCAATAAAATACTTCTCCAACAGAAAGGTTCGGAAGATATTGATTTTGCTGAAGATCATAAACTATGTCCACTGAGTAATCCTCAGACAGCTTTCTTAGGACCTGAACCATTGATAGGTCTGCCAGCTTCAATCAACGATTGAATCTTTGAAGAGCACAATCGTAGATGGCATGCCTCCAGTCGACGCAGACAGACCAAACGTATGCTCCCTAACGTTAATAAGAAGACTCCAACATCTTTGCTATCCCGTAGTAGCAAAGACTGTAGAAAGCTTATTGGCATTGCCAGCGGGCACTTCTCATTTGCTTAGCATTTAAACGTGCTAATTTTAAGTGTTACCACGCTTTGTGAATCTTATGGAGAAGATGATGACACCGCGGAGCACTTCCTCTGTGAATGTCCATCCTTTTCGTGTATAAGGTTACAGATACTTGTCGCAGACATGGTGAGAGCTGGTAACTTATGTTCCATATCATGGCAGCGTCTGCTGCATCTGGAAAGCTATAACAAATAGAAGGTTGCTAACTGGTAGTACAATAGATCGGTATTTAGGTCTGAGTGCTCCAGCAGGTATTTTAAAAACCTCCAACAGAAAAAAAAAAATGTATGTTACAACTTTTGAAGCTAAATGTCTCAGTAATTTGATGTAAAAGATGAATTTTGAGGCCAGATTTGCATTCAGCGCACATCAAATTATTGAAAAAGTAATGGTTTGTTTTCAGGTTTAAATTTGCACGTTAAACTAAAATTTGTTTTTTCGATTTTGAAGGCCTCACATTTCGAAACCGTGATGTTCCAGAGCAATTCTGAAACCTTCTGAAATACCTAAATGTAATGTATAGTTTGCTCTCTGTGACAAAACCATTATTGTCGCGTAGAGAATCGAACAATTTCTTGTACTTAGCCTTTATCAAAGAAAAGAATATTATTCAACGCACCTTAGATTAGTGAAAATTTGGCTTAATAAATAAATTAATAGACCTGGGAGTTTAAGAAAGAAACATTTACAAGCTTACAAACAATTCATTCGCTGAAACCATTGACATATTATATATGGACTGCTAGTTGGCTCCTTAAAAGTGAAGCCAGCGATAAGCGACAGTGCTGCATCTTGGTTCAACTGGTTGTCGAATCTAGAACTAAACTAACACATGTATGTCTCTTTCTTTAATTAGTTAAAAAGAGAAAAATATAAGTTGGTCTTGTAGATGGCACCTAATTCTTGGGAACAAATTGTAATGTTGCCGTAAATGGCCGCATGGTGCACCAAGAGGGCTAGTGTCGCTTGGCTTCAAAATCTTTGCCAGTCTTATATGGAGATTACACTCAACTAGCAGTCCATAAATATAATATGTCAATGGCTGAAACATTCAAATACCAAATTCAATTATTCAAATTCAAATGGTTTCGGCGGCTGACGCCATCTTTTCAATTCACTCAGTGTGATAGAAAGAGACAGATGTGCTTTGCAAATCGCAAATTTAATCAAACTGCAATGGATCGTGAAAGTGAAGTGACGTTTCTCAGAAAGTTAATTATTTCCAAAGAAAATTTATTAAGTTTCGACTTTAAATTCACAATTTTCATTCGATTGTTTTGTTTAAGTAAATGTGGAAACAAATTTAGGCAATTTAAAGTCATCATTAGTAAATAAAGTCGCGGTTGTGTGTGCAGTGGCAGTTCATTTCATTTTTGTTCTTCTCCAATCATACGGCAAGGTTTTTATTTAGTTTAAAATTGGAATTCCCAAGCTCTGAATAAACCAAGTGTTCAATTTAGTTTTCTAAATGTTATGTTGTGTTGTGATGAAGGAAATAGAAGTTTCTTTTGTTTTAATATCGCTTGTTTCGAATGTGCACGAAGAAAAGAAAAGAAAATCAAAATGGTCGCTATTTATTTCAATGTTTCTTGTTCAATCTTGTATAGTTCTTTTGAAATTTGTGAAAATTTAATCTTCATTTATATCCAGGCACCTGTTTTCAGAAAATATTAGAAAAGTGATGTTTTTTTAGTCCCTCGCGGGTGTGAATTCGTGGGGTGCATTGGCCCTTGTTTTCAGAAAATATTAGAAAAGTGATGTTTTTTTAGTCCCTTGCGGGTGAAAAGATGGGTGTTTTTTTTAGTCCCTCGCGGGTGTGCATTCGCGGGGTGCATTGGCCCTTGTTTTCAGAAAATATAAGAAAAGTGATGTTTTATTAGTCCCTCGCGGGTGTGAATTCGCGGGGTGCATTGGCCCTTGTCTTCAGAAAATATAAGAAAAGTGATGTTTTATTAGTCCCTCGCGGGTGTGAATTCGCGGGGTGCATTGGCCCTTGTCTTCAGAAAATATAAGAAAAGTGATGTTTTTTGAGTCCCTCGCGGGTGTAAATTCGCGGGGTGCATTGGTCCTTGTTTCCAGAAAATATAAGAAAAGTGATGTTTTTTTAGTCCCTCGCGGGTGGAAAGATGGGTGATGTTTTTTTAGTCCCTCGCGGGGTGCATTGGCCCTTGTTTTCAGAAAATATTAGAAAAGTGATGTTTTTTTTAGTCCCTCGCGGGTGTGAATGATGTGTGATTCTGCTTTTTTAATGCCAATCAAAAATATATTACTGGTGAGTGCCTACAAACTTATATTTTAATTGCTGTAGATTGTCATATTTGCTTTAAAAAACAATTTTCCCTTTGACTTATATACGATTAGAGTTAGATTTTTGAAAACAAGCCGTGAAAGCTCCGTAATGTGACCAATAAACTTTTTGTTTTCTTATCTTAGGAAGAAATTTGGGTCTAGCTCGCAAATATCTGATCATATTATTGTTGGTTGTTTCGGAACCAGATGTTTTTTTCCGTGGTTGAGTAGTTAACCCCACGTTCAATTACCAACCTGGAGGGCCAGTTTCTTTTGGGATCCCTTCGGTCATAAAGGCCCGGATTATCCAGTGTCATTGACCTGCTGCAGGGGTGTGAGAGCTGCCGCTGGCTCATCAGGAGCTCATTCACCACCATCCCTACTTCAATACCCTGTTTAGGGTTAAGGGTTGTTTATGAACAATAAAACTTATCTCAACTTTTAAAATTATTTTAAAATCTGTTAATAAAATGGCGAAAAAAATTGCAGGAATATTTTTTCAAAAGTTAAAGTTCCAATATTTGAAACATTGAAAGCATTGGCTGTTTTATGAACCCACGACGGTGTGAGTTGTGTTAGGTTGTATAACACGACCTCAATCGAGTCATTTGAGTAGAGAAAGAAAAAAATCCATGTGACTCGTGTTGGTTCGCTTAAAACGAAACAGCTCAATAATTTCTGATGAAAAAGGCAATTTTGTTTCCTGTTTTTGTCAACCTGAAATGAGTTTTGTCGTTTGTATTGAAAATATCACCGTGTTGCTCGAATCTAAGCTGTTTTTAGTTTTGTCATTGAAATGCAAAGATACTCGTGTAGTAGTATTTCAATTTTTTAACTCACAGAACTTGCAGTTAATTTAACCTTGTTAACTCAACTAACTGTTTAACTCAAAGGCTCACAATGAGTTTTTTTTTCGTTATTTGATTCTTAAGTGAAAAAAGTAAAACGAAAATTCATCCTTTATTTCGTAAATTCACTTAAGAATCAAATAACGAAAAAAAACTTTAAAAAAAAATATTGAAAAAAGTTGTTTTTGTAATTTTTGGTTTTCTCAAAAACTACAGGTTATTTTGACATCCGGTTTTTTGTGTTTGATCAAAAATAAATAAGAGCATTGAAAATAAGCCAGAAAAATACTACTTAATTACGTAAAATTTTGAAAAAAAAATTATGTTTTTTTTTAAATTTTGACTTTGCAATTTAATATTTCAGGCACGAGTACGATAACTTTGGCGACAAAAAATAATAACGGTTTTTGGTGGAGGGGTTCAATACAAGCATTTTTTACTATGGGAGGGGGGGTCTATCCCCCCCGTTTTGGCGGTAGGGGCAATTTTATAAAAATTGACTTAAAATCTAAAAAAAAAATATTGTAGAACAACGGGAAAACTAACAGATACAATTTATACTTTTTATGAAAGCCAGAAACTTGCACTTTATAACAAATTTTAAATGAAGTGGTTTCAATTTCTAGTTTTTGAAATAACTGACTTCAAAGTCAAAATTTACGAAAAAAATTTAAAAAAATCACTTTCAGTATTATGTTTCTCGTGATTACAAATGCCAATAAAAAAAAAATTAGATGTAGTTAGTTGCTTCAATAAATTTTTTATCAAACGATATAAATTACTTTTTTCTATGTCTTATAGTTTTTGAGATAATTGAAAAATAGTAAAACTATTGAAGTACGCATTATTTTCAAAAAATTTTGGAAATACGTACGAATTTACAATAATGTTAGGAAATACACTAGTGAAAGTATAAAAATTCATAAGACAGGTACTTATGTGCAATTAATTTCCGTATGCAACAACTTTCCGCATGGCCCGCTTCTCGGGGACTCATTATTTTAACCCTTTTTCCGCAGGGTTAAGCTGCTCATGCTAAATATGAAAATAGCAATTAATTTCCGTATGCAACAGCTTTCCGCATGGCCCGCTTCGCGGGGCTCATTATTTTAACCCTTTTTCCGCAGGGTTAAGCTGCTCATGCTAAATATGAAAATAGCAATTAATTTCCGTATGCAACAGCTTTCCGCATGGCCCGCTTCGCGGGGCTCATTATTTTAACCCTTTTTCCGCAGGGTTAAGCTGCTCATAAGCTTTGGGGTGCAAATTTTTTATATGAAAAGTTTCTTTTAAAATTAGAAAATTTTTTGATTTTAAAAAAGAAATATAGTTTTACTATTTTTCAATTATCTCAAAAACTATAAGACATAGAAAAAAGTAATTTATATCGTTTGATAAAAAATTCATTGAAGCAACTAACTACATCAAAATTTTTTTTATTGGCATTTGTAATCACGAGAAACATAATACTCAAAGTGATTTTTTAAAATTTTTTTTTCGTAAATTTTGACTTTGAAGTCAGTTATTTCAAAAACTATAAATTGAAACCACTTCATTTAAAATTTATTATAAAGTGCAAGTTTCTGGCTTTCATAAAAAGTATAAATCGTATCTGTAAGTTTTCCCGTTGTTCTACAATATTTGTTTTTATATTTTAAGTCAATTTTTATAAAATTGCCCCTACCGCCTAAACGGGGGGAGATAGACCCCCCGCCCTCCCATAGTAAAAAATGCTTGTATTGAACTTCTCTATCAGAAACCGTTATTATTTTTTGTCGCCAAAGTTATCGTACTCTCCCCATATTTCAAAAACTATTCATTTGAACAACTTATTTAAAAATTTAAATAAATGAATAGGTTTTTGGCTTTTTCAAAATGCTATAGCACGACTCTGTAGGTATTACCATTTTTTTTTAGATAATTTTTTTCCGTTTTAAGTGATTTTTTTCTTAAATTGCCCCTCCCGCCTAAACTGGGGAAAATGGACCCCCCCTCCCATACGATTTTTTGCTTGTCTAAGTCCAACCTACACACCCTATCTTTTTGTAATACCTTATGCAAATCACCCTGTATAGATAGATAAGTAGTATCGATAAGTTATACAAAAACGTGTATTGATCGGTGGTCGATCGATGTCGCCCACTTTTAGAATCACTGATTTAACAGAAAAGGCAGTTTTCCCCCTTAAATTTCCCTAAGAAAGTAGAAACTTTATTAAAAATCACTTATAGTGGCAACCTTGTAAGTAGGTGAAATAGACGACTGGTAGCTTACTTCACATAACTTGGCTGCTTTTTGTGTTTCCTTGTAGAGATTAAAGCCATCAACTTGCAGTTTGTAAATTCAAAGCCAAACTTCTTATAATCCTCAAACATAGTCCAATCATTGCCACACTCGCATTAGTTAACACATCATCACCTCAAAAGAGATGACTTTGTTATATAAATGAAGCATGCACGCTAATAGGATAATACCCATAAGCCTTCTTAAATTCAATCAGCTTTATCACATAATATGTCGACTTTCACAACTAGCTCTGTTTATGTCGCAGATCATTCTGAAAGCTTAATATTGACATAACATAAATACATTTACAGTAGATTTTGCAATTCAATATCTAATTTATAAATGTCTCGTTCACATCCCATTTGAAAAACCAAAAATACATGAATTGATATTCTCACTTGTTTACCATCAAGTCAATTCATTTTAAATAAATTAACACAATTTTCTGGATAATTAAACATCACTCTACATTCTATTAAAAAAGACTTAAATGCAAACACGATTAAGCTCATCAACAAAGTCATCGCATCACACTATGCAGCTTCATCCTGTATAATGTTTATACATTTAAAAAGTCATTATCCCCATGGTGGCATAGTGGCTGTGGATATACTCCCATTGCATATCCTATCCATACCCATATACTGTATATATGCTCTCTGGCGTTTGGTGTCGATTTTCCACTTGGTCAAGTGGAAAAACTGCTTCTCGATAATGTGAAAGTCGCCTTTTGTCAAAACTTTGAATACACTTTGTCAGTATAGAGAACGAAGCAAGGAGAAGTTTATGCACTGTATCTATAGTCATGGAGAATAGAAATTTCTAACAGTGCTTAGCAAATTAAAATTGTATCTTTTAAATCTTCGTGATAAAGAAAGTTGAGGACATAGTTGGGTACATAGAATATGAGGACACTTATATGAGTGGTATATTGAGTTGTTGAGTAGTCACAAAAAATTTATTCAACGTAATTTAATCAAGTAATGAGTTAACAGGGTTGTGTAAACCGACAAAGGGTGAATGGAAGAATTTATTTAAATAATTTAGTAAACGTCAAATGAGATGTTTTAACAAACTAAAACTGGTTGGGCTTATTGCAATTGAAAGCAATGAAATTGGAGACCTGTTGCCTTCAATTTGTTTAAAAAAGAGATTTGGAGTTTTATTGTTTTTTTTGGTGTGTTTCAGGCGGTAAATTCAGAAAGAACTTGGTGCAATTCATAAACTTCTCGTTTCACACCCGGAACTCGGGTTCTTTGGTGTTAATCAATTTTGTGTACAACAGATGTGTGCTAGTTCTTTCAAAGGCTTTGACTCTTCAAGGCAACAGAGCTTCAAATGACTTCAAATAGAATGTTATATTAAATTTCGGAGTGCTTCTGAGGGAATCGTTCGATGAAGTTGTGAAATTCGTTGCATTAAAAAAGTTTTGTATTTTTGTTGAGAAGAGGAACAAAAATCACCATTTGGATGCAGCGACGAAAACGACAGAGTTATTTCTTATTTTTTGAATATTTGTAAACGAGATACGTTTCAGTAAACGTATAAAACTATTCATGGTTTTCGAATTCCCGGTTAAACGCTGGCGACTCAAATTTACATTGGCAATTTATCGCCGAGGTTGGCATCAAAGTTAACCATCTGACAGCCGCCATTATTGTGTCAGTGCCAGAGCTGTGTTTGATATTGAAAGTAGCTAATATCCATCCAAAATGTCAGTCCTTTGGTGAGTCACTATCTATTTGATTTGGTAAAATATAGCTTTTTGATGCTTGAATTTGCTTAACAAACTAGTTATTAAAAAATGCAGGATATACGTAGTAGAAATTGGAATCAAATGTTAACCCAAACTGACAGACATGACCAAAAAATATGAAAACTTTCGATGATTTTAAAAATGAAAGAATCTCAAACCTTGAATGTAATGTTCAACTTCTTCATACAAATGAAGAGAAAGCCACCGTTATTGTTAATTCGGTTAATATTTCCTTTCTAGTCACTCAATACCAGATGAGTATAGTGACATTCAAACTAAACGAATAGTACAGGAAAGCATCAACTCTAAAAATTTATCTTCTGAAATAAGTAACATATACCAATATCTATTGTAAAAGACACAATTTCTTCTATTAGCTTTATAAAGGCGGCTGGTAACGACAACATTTCAAAAAATGGTCATAAAAAACTTACCAAAAAATGGTGTTCATTAAATAAACCCTATTTGAAAGTTGTCTGCGACACGAACATTTTTCAAGTAGATGGAAGATTGCTTAGATCATACCCATAGCTAAACCTACACAACCACTGACGCAGGCATCTAGTTATCGCTTAATAAGCTTACTCAGCTGTTTAGGAAAGCTTTTTGAAAAAATTATGTTCTGGAATATGAATGAATTTGTGGAATCAAACAGCCTTATTCAAAAAAACTTCAAATTGTGTGTATCTTCCTTGGCATTTTTCCATAGGGGAGTTCTGCTCAAGATGACATACTCAGGTAAGATGACATACTCGACTCGTATTTTCTCTGTTTATAAAGCCGCCACAGTTCTCTCGAACATATCCAGACATGCATTTTTTCTATCTGTTTTGCCAGAATAAACTTACAGCTGCCAGTATACTACCTGCTGTCATCGTGATCGGCTCAAAGGAAAAAGCTAGAGAATAAATTTTTTTGCGAGTCATTGTTTACTTCAAAATTGCTTAAAAAATTAAGTGTTTTTCTATATCCTTTGTGTTTTATGTTTGCATTTATGTGTATAGAGAATATTTTTTGTGTGATTTGGCTCCTAAATTATAATGTTTTGATTCCTGAATGGTTGTAAAAGTTTTATATCCTATCGGGTAAGATGACATATTGCTTATCAGTCCATGCTGACATACTATATTATTTTTTTATTTATTTTTATTGACTAAATATTCATGTGTATATGTAAATTGTATATTCCTTATTACAAAGTTATCTTATAGTCTAGATGGTTTGGCGATAAGCCGTCTACCAGATTGACATTTTAATTTCTTAATTCGATTAAAGAGTTTAATTTTAATAATTTAACTATTTTTAATATAAAAACAATAATATAACTATAGATTATTATTTGATCAAAAGTATCCTTCAATAATGCGTGTTCTGTAGCGTAATGCACTAACGGTATATTTATATAACACATCCCATCCCTTGTTGCCATTTAAAATTGACAATGCTTCATCAATATCCAGTATATTTGCTCCAAAGTAAATCCTTCTTAATTCGTACAAAACAGGACATTTTGCGAGAAAATGGAAGACATCTTCTCTCTCTCGAAGGTTGCAGAGACCACATTCGATTTGAAGATCCGGACGATGCGGAATGTAGTTTAGGTTTGTTAGTTCTCCTCTAATTTTAAATATGACATTAATTTTTTCAGTTGAGTTATTGTCCAAAAAATATGTTTTTTCTTGTAAACTGTGGTTTAGTTTGCTGTAATATGCTCTATACAGAGAAGACTGAGCTTCGTTGATATATGAGTCAAAAAGTAGGTTGCCTGTTTTCTTTAGGATCTCGTAGAAATTACTTCTTAAAATAGGGGTTTGCTCAAAGTTTGTTATTGCAGTTACTCCACACTTGCTTGCTAAGTTATCCCATTCTTGGACACAATTACTTTTAGTTGAAATCAGTTGAGTGAGAATTATTTTTGGCAATCTTCTTTCTTCCATCTTCATCACTTTAATCACGTAATCAAAGTGCAGTTTAAGTGTTTCTAAAAAAAGTGGTGCTACTCCTGTCTCCAGATGAATCATGTAGTTTGGAGTGCTGTTTGGTAATTTAAATACTCATTTTATGCAGTAACGAAGAAACATTTCAACAGGTGTTTCATACTCCATAAATCCAATTCAATTTAATTAACTTTTTATTGCAACTAAAAATATATTTTGTAAAATGTGCGGCACTTTGCCAAACATTAGCAAATCACCCTATCAAATTACATTTTGTTTCTTATCTTTAACGGCTGCAACTAAACTCATATGGAGATTAACACAATGGAGCTTATCTCATTTTGGAGCTTATCTCATTTAACTTTAATCCGTTTAAAATAATTTGCCGTAAAGTCAACTCACTTACAATTCAACCAGCAAGCAGTGAACTTCGTTTAAATACATATGTGCATTTTATTAAAACCGCATTCTTTTTTTGGTTTCATTCTTTTTCGCTACTTGCCTTCGTTTTAATATCATCGGTTGATAAGTCAAGCAAATTGATACGCCAATATATCAATTTAAAACATGGTCCTTCGTAGCCATATTAATTGAACTTTGTCGCGAATTTTAGTGGATTTCGATATAAAAATCCTAAAGACTTTATGTTTTTTTTTTGGTTATGGTAAGTGCGCATGCTAGAGTTCTTACACGTAAAAAGTACATACATATATAAATCATCTGTGGTGCAAATAAGCTATTCGAGCAATATTTATATAATCAATTAAAATAACTTTGAATAACACGCTTTTCGATAAACTTTAAAAAATATATTGAACGAAGATGAATACCATTAAGGCAAAACGTGGCCATGTGAAAGGTCTATTGACTCGCGCTGCAAGTTTCGCCGAGAATTTAGATGACCGCGTGTTGCTTGAGCTTCTCGAAACACGATTAGAAAACCTTAATGAGGCTTGGAATAAATTCGTAGCTTTAACTGACGAACTTCTGGGTCACTCGGACGACAAAGATTACGTAGATCCCAGTGATGATTTTTCCGAATACGAAAACAAATATTTCACTGCAAAATCTACATTCGTAAACGTTATTCGCGAACGTAAGTTAGCTTCTACGCCTGTTATACCAGCTGCTTCCGAATCAGTAATAGAGATATTAGCTAACCAACAGGCTTTGTTTTTGCAAAAATTAAATGAGCCAAAAAAACACGCGGGTTCCATTACATTGCCTAAACTTTCTATTTCTGTTTTTTCCGGGGACTACAAGGAATGGCCGAGCTTCAGGGATCATTTTGTCGGTTCGATAGACAATAACTCCGATTTATCTATGACACAAAAATTTCATTATTTGAAGTCGTTTCTCCGCGGGGAACCAGCAAATCTTATTCGGGATATAAAGGTAGCAGATGTAAATTACGTTGATGCTTGGGAAAAATTAGAGAGGCGATACGATCGCCCCAACTTCATGATACATTCGCATATACAATCGCTTCTTTCAATTCCAACTGTCAACGCAGGTAACATTCAGTCTCTTCGTAAACTTTCCGATGTTGCCGATGAAACAATTTGCGGTTTGGATTCCTTGGGAGCCACGTGGCGAGACCCTTGGGTCATATATTTACTTCTACTAAAATTAGATCAAGATACAAAAGAAGCTTGGGCACTTGAGATAGGGAAAAAGGTAAACCCCTCAATTGAAGAATTTTTAATATTCTTGAGCTCACGTTGTGATGCTTTGGAGTCTGCTCAATCGCTTTCACATTCGAGCACTCCATCTCGTGTGAAGAATCCAAAAGTCATACAATCTCATTTCGTTAAATCGAGTCAAAGCTGTCCAAAGTGCAAAGCAGATCATTTTTTAAATCAATGTCCACAGTTTCACATACTTGACATTAACGCTCGTCGTACATTTGTAAAGGATAATTCACTATGTTTCAATTGTCTTCGTTCAGGGCATTCTTCGCAAAAATGCCACTCAAATTTTCGTTGTCGGTCTTGTCATTCGCGGCATCATTCGCTCGTTCACATTCAGCCTCCGCCAAAGGTTTCAGCAGTTCCTGTTAATTCATCCTCGTCATCTTCTTCTGGTAGTTCCACTACTATCGCATCGATGTCAAAGGTTCCAGACACAGTACCTCCATCAACGTCGCTTAGCTCATCAGTAGTTCAGGCAAATAGTTTGCTTTCTTCGTTTTATTCTCAGCAAGCTCTTTTGCCCACTGCTATCGTTCATGTTCGTGATAAGCAAGGAACACTACAAAACGTTCGGCTGTTGCTAGACTCAGGATCCCAAGGTTCTTTCGTTACTGAACAAACAGTTCAGAGATTGGGATTGGTACGCAAAAACGCTAAAATACCCATAGTAGGTGTTGGAGCAACACCAGCAGGTGTTACAAATGGGATCGTGACCCTAAAACTTCAATCTCGCTTCTCTCAAGAATTTATTGAGGTTCAGTGCTTCGTCGTTTCAAAACTAACTTCCTTGTTGCCGAGTTCGTTTTCTACGGTTTCAAATCTACAGTCGTTCAGTTCGTTTTCTTTAGCTGACCCGAAATTTAATACTCCTAGTCACATTGACGCACTCATCGGTGCTGACAAATTATTCAGCATAATAAATGGCTCGGCAGAGCGCGGTCAAGGAAAGCCTGATCTTGTGCCAACAATTTTCGGTTGGGTTATCTGTGGAAACATGGAAACCGTCAGTTCTTCGAAAACAACAGATCTTAACTCATTCTCCATTTCATTGGAAGCTTCGACTTCATTTGACCTCGAGCGCTTTTGGCGTCTGGAAGAAGTCGATCCCGACACTACTCTATCCACTGAAGACCAACTTGCAGAAGATATATTCGTTAAAAGTCATTCTCGTTTAACTGACGGTAGGTATATGGTTCGATTACCGTTCAAATCTGATGAGGCTACAGATTTCGGTAATAGCTTCAAAGTCGCGTTAAATCGTTTTTATTCTACTGAACGACGAATTGCATCCAGTCAGTACTTAACAGATAAATACATAAACTTTATGAACGAGTACTTGGCCCTAGGCCATATGGAAGAGGTACCTACTAGTGAAATAAACACGTCTTCTAGCAAGTGCTTTTACCTACCGCATCATGCTGTTCTCAAGGATGACAGCAGCACAACGAAAGTCAGGGTAGTGTTCGATGGTTCGGCTAGATCTTCGCATAGTCATCCGTCTCTTAATGAATCTTTACTTATTGGTAAATCTTATCAACGTGATCTCTTCTCAATCTGCATTCGTTTTCGTCGCCATCGGTATACAATGTCAGGTGATATTGAAAAAATGTTTCGCCAAATTAGGGTCTCAAAAGAACATGCAGACTTCCAACGCATTCTGTGGAGAAATTCAAGTGATCTTCCGTTAAAACATTATCGTCTTTTGACCGTTACTTACGGTACTAGTTGTGCACCGTTTTTGGCTGTACGAACTTTGTATCAACTTGCGATTGATTCAGCAGATACTCACCCGCGAGCTTCCGAAGTACTGCTAAATGACTTCTACGTTGATGACGTAATCACTGGGGCTGATTCTATAGAAGATATCACAACACTCCGCCTAGAACTTGTGAGTCTTCTTAAGTCTGCTGGTCTAAACCTTCGAAAGTGGACAACAAACTGTTGGCCTCTTCTTCTCAGTTTGCCAGAAGAACAACGTGAGATGTCACCAAAAGAATTTGAAGAATATCACTCAGTCAAACTTCTCGGCTTGCAATGGTCTCCAGCAAATGATACGTATTCTTATAAAGTCAACTTAAATGATAAGGCGTCGTTTACAAAGCGTCAAATACTCTCAGAATCTTCAAGAATTTTCGATCCTCTCGGTTTTCTTACTCCTATCGTAATCGGTATCAAAATATTGTTTCAAGAGCTATGGCGAAAAAAGTATAAATGGGATGACGTCATATCCTCAGAGCATTCAAAAAGGTGGCATTCCGTCCGCGATGAGCTCTCAGTTATCGAAAAAATTAATATTCCACGAATCATGTGGGCATCAAAAGAAAGCGTCGAATATCTCGGTTTCTGCGATGCATCTCTCGATGCTTACGCAGCAGTCATATATTGCCGCAGCGTGTGTTCGGCTGGAAATGTAACTAGTAGCATAGTCGCAGCAAAAAGCAAAGTAGCTCCTATCAAGGTTGTATCCCTTCCCCGGCTCGAACTTTGCGGAGCAGTTCTACTAACTCGATTAGTAAAAAAACTTGAAACTTCTTTACAAGATAAAGAAATAAAAGTTACAGCGTGGACTGACTCCGCAATCGTCATCGGCACTGCCAAAGAAATGGTCAGTTTTCATCGGGAATCGTACTTCAGAGATTCTTTCTACAATACCGAGAGAATCGTGGCACCACGTACGATCTGAACAAAATCCTGCTGACTGTGCGTCTCGTGGTATTACACCTACTCATTTGCTTCAAAATGAGTTATGGTGGAACGGACCATCGTGGATAACATATGAACGGGACCAGTGGCCAAAATCGGAATATTCAATCGGTAATATTCAATCCGGAGACTTTGAAATACGGAAAAAGCAACCGACGTATAATTTCGTATCTAGATTAGATCCCACAAATGTTTTTTGCAAAGTGATCAATGATTCTTCTCGTTTCTTAAAATCCATCCGTGTGCTCGGTTTCATATTTCGGTATGTAGCAAATATTCGTGAACTCGTTTCTATAAGAAAAATGCTAGCAAGTGGTGAAATTCGTGATAATGATGAAATCGACAGATTAAACAAATTGTTATTAAATGCGCGTGATAAATCTGTCCCTAAAACGCAATCGCTGGCTTTGTCTTCGCACGAAATTTCCACGGCAAAGACCAAACTACTAAACTTTCACCAATATCTTAGTTTTTCGGTAGAAATAGACACAATTAAAGGTGGAAAAAATCTTAAAAAAGGCAATAAGCTAGCTTCTTTAGCACCGTTTGTGGATGACCAAGGACTTTTACGCGTCGGGGGTCGTATCCAAGAAGCAGATGTGTCTTATTCAACAAAACACCCTATCATTCTCGAAAAAAGCACACGAATTGCAAACCTCATTGTCGATTATCTACATCGTTCAAATTGCCATGCAGGTGTTTCTCTTTTATTTGCCATTCTGCGACAAGAATACTACATTGTCGGTTGTAGGAATCTGCTTCGTAAAATAGTTCATGATTGTGTTCCGTGCTTCCGTCAGCAAAAGACAACTTCGACGCAGCAAATGGCTAATCTGCCGGCAGATCGTGTCCTGCTGTCGCGACCGTTTAGTAAGGTTGGTGTAGACTATGCAGGTCCTATAACTTTAAGACTAGCTCGAGGCAGAAATCCAAAATTTACCAAAGCTTATATCGCGTTATTTATTTGTTTCTCAACCAAGGCTATACATGTTGAGTTGGTAAGCGATCTTTCGTCAAACGCCTTTCTTGCAGCTCTCGATCGCTTCGCGTCGCGTCGTGGTAAGCCGTCGGAAATCTGGAGCGACAATGGAACAAATTTCCATGGAGCTAATCGGTGTCTTGACGAGATGTTCCAGCTACTCTTGAGTCAGCAGCATAACGACATCGTAACCGACCATCTATCCAAGGACAAGATTTCATGGAACTTTATTCCTCCTTCCTCTCCTCACTTTGGTGGCTTGTGGGAGGCGGGAGTCAAATCTGTTAAATTCCACTTAAATCGTGTCATCAAGGATCATCGGCTGACATATGAGGAAATGTATACGCTCCTGACACAAATCGAAGCACTGCTCAACTCTCGACCTATGTGGCCGACATCGGATATGGATCCGATAGCTCTTAGTCCAGCTCACTTTCTAATTGGTGACACTATGAATTCTATTCCTCATCCTTTTGTCTCTGATCAAAACATTTTTACTAATTGGTCTCTTTTGCAGTCTCTCAAACAAGGGTTTTGGAAGCGGTGGCACTCCGAATACTTGACTTCGTTGCAGCAACGTCCAAAATGGCAAGGAGTCAAAACCGATTTGAAGCCTGGTGATGTAGTCATGCTAAAGGACTCAAATCTTCCACCAGCAAAATGGATACTTGGTCGAGTCAAAGAAGTCCATCCAGGAAAGGATAACAGAGTACGAGTTGCGACCATTACCACCGAAACTGGAGACTACGTTAGACCAATTGTGAAAATTGCACTGCTTCCCTTTTGCTGAAAGAACTGGATCTTTCAGGGCGGGGCAATGTTTCATACTCCATAAATCCAATTCAATTTAATTAACTTTTTATTGCAACTAAAAATATATTTTGTAAAATGTGCGGCACTTTGCCAAACATTAGCAAATCACCCTATCAAATTACATTTTGTTTCTTATCTTTAACGGCTGCAACTAAACTCATATGGAGATTAACACAATGGAGCTTATCTCATTTTGGAGCTTATCTCATTTAACTTTAATCCGTTTAAAATAATTTGCCGTAAAGTCAACTCACTTACAATTCAACCAGCAAGCAGTGAACTTCGTTTAAATACATATGTGCATTTTATTAAAACCGCATTCTTTTTTTGGTTTCATTCTTTTTCGCTACTTGCCTTCGTTTTAATATCATCGGTTGATAAGTCAAGCAAATTGATACGCCAATATATCAATTTAAAACAACAGGAACAAAAGAGTGGTAGCCCCATACTTGAGCTCCATATAATACAATCGAAGTCGCAGTCGCACGTATAACTTTTTGTTTCGAACAGTGGTTTAGATATTTACTTCCTATGCACTTTCCCCAGATTGAACCGATGGCTCGTTTCGCTTCTGCTAATTTGGCTTCAAAATGCTTTTTCATATTTAAATTAGCTGTAATTAAAACTCCTAAGTATTTATACTCTCTAACGATTTCTATTCTCTCATCGTTAAAATTCCATTGCTCATTTCTTGCATATCTCCCTCCGCCGTTCCGAAAAATCATAATTTTTGTTTTCTCTAAGTTAACACTTAAGTTCCATTTTTTGCAATAATTTGCTAATCTATTGATCATTAACTGCATACTATTGATTGTTTCCGCAAAGATGGCAATATCATCTGCAAACAGTAGTGCAGGGATGTAAGTTGTATTTATTTTAATACCTCCTCCAATTTTATCTGTTATATCATTGATGAACAGAACAAAAAGTAGCGAACTCAGGATACAGCCTTGTTTTACTCCCATCGTTGTTGCGAACTCCTCTGAAACATGATTTCCATCCCAAACCATAGCTAGATTATTTTCATACAACGCTTTCAAAATATTTACCATTTTGCTTGAAATTCCGATATTGTAAAGCTTATAAATCAGAGCTTCTCGAGGTATAGAATCGAAAGCGGCACGAAAGTCCACAAATAGAGTATATAACTTTTTATTATTTTTCATATATATTTCGGCAATATTAACAAGGGTAAAAATCTGGTCTATAGTGGAGTAACCTTCCCTAAATCCTGCTTGGAATTCTTGTAGAACTCCCTTTTCTTTAACCCATAGTGTAAGTCTATTGAAGAGTAGGGCTCCAAATAGTTTAGCCGACGTGTTAAGGAACGATATTCCTCTATAGTTTTGTGGATTACTCAAGTCTCCTTTCTTGTGCAGAGGAAATATAATAGCTTTCCTGAAGCTCATTGGTATATTCCCAGTTTCATAAATTTTGTTAAACTGTTCCGTTAGTGCCAAAGCAAACTCAATGGTGCAATTTTTATAAAACTCAAACGGGATGCGATCTTCTCCTGGAGCTTTATTATCCTTTGTATTATTTATAGCTTTAATTACTTCATCTATGGTAAACGGAGAGTCTAAAACGTCATCAACAAAAAGGGGAGCTGCATATTGTTGTTTAAGAGATACTTGCTCAGTATTAAGAAGACTCCTGAAATGGGATCTTAACTGTTGGGCGTTCAAACTTGGTGCGATGACAAGTTTTCTTCCATTCAATTGTTTTATCGCCTTCCAAAAATCCGCAGAAGATCTTGCACTACTTATAGTAAGTATTTGTCGCTGTTCAAAGGCTAACTTTTTTGCTTTGCAGAGATTCTTGAAGTATCTGTTAGATTCAGCATATAATATCCTAAACGCATGCGTGTTATATGACCGAAATAGTTTTAGGAATGCAAATGATTTTTGCCTTGCTTTCATACATTCATTATCGAACCATTCTTTCGTTTTCTTGCTGTTTGAATATGCTGGCTTTGTATTCGAGGGCACAATTTTTCTTATAATATCAGTCAATTCTTCGATATCTGATACATTTCTTAGCCTTAAATTTTCCATTTCACAGTTTAAATTTAGCTGATATGCTTCTAAATTTCTGTCATTCCAATATAGTTTGGGTAACAAATTGAGCATGTTTTCATTTCTGGTGATGTTTGTTGTACTTTGAGTGCTAATCATGATTTCCATTGGCATATGGTCTGAAAAGTTTTTCAACCCTATATGGAAGTCACTGATCAATGAATTCCAATTTCCTGCAATGAAGCAATAATCTATTACAGAACATGCTGTCCCACGTATAAACGTAAATTCACCATTAGGATCACCGCTACAACTTCCATTTAGAACTCGACAGTCAAAAGTATCTGCCAAATCGAGAATTCTAGCACCCTTCCTATCACAAGTTTCATCTTTTGATTTTCGTGTGTCTTGGACAATTCCCTGGGTATGTCCGCTTGCAAAATTATTTTGTGTTACGCCTATTCGTCCATTGAAATCACCAACGATCATTAGCTCCGAAGAGTTTAAATTAATAATCAAATCTTGAAGTTTTTCGAAGTCGAGTTCCCAATGACTGCAGTTCAGGTATGTTGGAACTATATACAAAACGCAGCTGTTGACTTCCATTTTAAGAACGCAAGTTTCTCCAATCTCTTTGAATTCGATGTGTACTTCTTCAAGATTTTTACGATATGCAAAAAGTTCACCTCCACTACCTCTACCAAAGTTACTTGTTTTTACTGCACACTTCAGTTTTAGTTCATAGTTTTGAAATAAATTCTTAAAAATATCTTCATCATTAATTAATACGTGAGTTTCAAATAAAATAATAATATCGAATTCATAAATATATTTAAAAAAATCATCATAATTTAACTTATTTTTTAGTCCAGCGACATTATAACTTATTATTTTAAGATTACGAAATAATACTTTATTCAGTTCTTCTGTTTTATTCTGATAGACGGCAAGATTTCAATTAGACCTCCCGTGTAAATGCTTTACAGCTTGTCTGTCATTGATTGTCGATACAGCGGTTGTTTTCGTTGGCTGCAATGTTGAATTTCCTGAACTATTGTATTTTGACATTTGCGTTTGACTTATGCTTGACATTTCGTACACATTGTTTTGTTTTAGCAGTTCATTCATTAAATTTTCCACACCTGCAATATTTAATGTTCTACGTAAAACACAAATGCCAGGCTCATTTCCACATATGAGTCCTTGTACGGTGTCCCATGTGAAAATTTTGTCTCCAATTACTAATTTATCGTCTCTAAGAATGATTTTTGTTCTCGGGTTAGTATCATGAAGTGCTTTCTTAATCGCCGCCAGCTTGGCCCTTCTTCTGCGCATGTTATATGGAAGATCTTTGGTTATCCGGATTCTTGTTGCTTTTAGCTTCGATGTATTACGGAGTACTGCCCAGACACTTTCCCGATTCTTCATTTTGACAATGACTGATTTTGTGCGTGGATCTCGGCTTGGAATACTGTATGCAGTTTCAACATCGTTCGTATTATTTTCTCCAAGAAGTTCAGTGCATATGGTCTTTGCCTTCCCAATGACATCGGTGCAATCTTCTTGTGGTAAGTGCACGACTAAATTTGCTTCCGTGTTTTTTTGCATAATTTTTTCGAGTTGCATTTCCAATTGACTGTTACGCGCTTCCAATTGTAGAAATTTATTGTTGATCTCTTCGTGCTTCTCTTTGAGGTCAGATATTTCGTCGACGAGTAATTTGAGATCGGCTTTTGAAGCAAGTTCCTTGATGAGTTCTTTGTTTTTTTCTTCAAGCAATTGTTTGAACATTTCTATACTCAAACCTGTTATTTGATCAGTTGGCACTTTAGTTGAATTATTGCTAGAGTGCCGTTTTTCAATATTAAGCTCCGGGGAGGTTTCAAGTATTCCTCGTTTGCTTTTGTTCATTTTTTTTTTTTTTCAAAGTTGGGTTAAGTTTTCGTTTAAGCCTATTTTGGTGGTTTTGTATTTTAATTGCTACAACTTACTCTGACTTTAACTTCAGTATTAAGTTGGAGTTCTTACACTTCAGTTTACGCAACAATGCGAATTTTATATTTATTTCTTTTATTTAAAATTTCAAAATTTTCACGAGCTCTTTATTATGCGTAGCTATTTGACAGATCAGCAAACGTCAATCCTGACATACTATAAATACTATGACATTCCTACTAAAAACACAAACCTTATTTTTTAATTCAAACATTTAAATGCAAATTTAAAGTACATAATTATATTTCACCAAGCATAAAACAAAAATTATGAAAGCTAAATGGCCGAAAATCTAAGTTGAAAATGTGAGTTATATACTGACTGAAGCTGAAAAGCCAAATAAAGCAGGCATTTTTACAATATGTCATCTTACCCTCATGCAGTATGTCATCTTATACCCAACTATGTCATCTTAGCCTTAGCCTCGGACTGTTTTTAACTATTTTTTTTAAATAAATTCTTTTTACTTTAAACTATTCATTCCAAGTCTATTTTTTCCATACAATCATTAATTATTTAATTATGTAAAGATTTTAACGCTAGGGTTTGTAGAAAATTTTATTTCTTACTTTAAACAAAAAGTATGTCATCTTGAGCACAATTCCCCTTCAAGCACTGCATGATAACTCCCATCAATTTAGTCTAAGATTACAATACATTTTCAGTACATTTGAGAATTAATGCTTGAGTCTCGAAAATATAGCAATAAATTCACTGTTTAAAAATTTTTCTCATGATAAATTCCACTTTGAAATAGGAAATTTGAAAATTTCTAAGAAACACAAATTCTGAAGGAATTTCAAATTAATTTTTATTTAGTCAGCCCGCTAGCGTCAGTCCGTTCTCTGATATCGCAATTTTTTTTTAAAGCTATCAACCAGCTTATTTCAAGCTTAAGTACCAACAAATATGTGTTATTGCCATCATTTAGCTAGGTGCTAGTTGTTGGTTAGCGTAAAACATGAGTTTAAGACACTCCAAACAACAGAACACAAAGAAATTTCAAAATTATTGACAAACTTATACAAAATTAGATTAAATATTAAACTGCACAAAATTTAATATAACAGTTGAACACTTTGCTTGCTTAGGTGGGCATTACAGTTCGGGGTGAACCTGGGCCTCAACAAACATCCTTCTGTAACGACTTCGATTTCGGGCGAGCTCTCTCCAGTTTTGCACTCTAAGTCGGTTGAGGTCTTCATCCACTTGATTGCGCCACCTAAGACGAGGTCTTCCCCTTTCGCAATTTCCCTGCAATGTGCTTTCCAAAACTTGTCGAGCCGGAGCGTTTGGGTCCATCCGCTCTACATGACCCAACCATCGTAGTCTCACGATGTGTATATGTGTACTCTTCTGGATATGCCCATGTCGCGGTACAGCTCATACAGCTCGTTGTTGTATCTTCTTCTCCATACACATTGTCTTCGCATACGGGACCAAAGACCATCCGGAGAATGAAACGACCAAGGGTTTCCTCATCCGCTTTCGATAAGGTCCATGCTTCCGCGCCTTAAAACAGGACTGGGATGATTAAGGTCTTATACAAGGTTACCTTGGTTTTTCTGGAGAGGGGTTTGTTTCTCAATTGCCTTCTTAACCCAAAGAAGCAACGGTCGGCAAGAGCTATTCTCTGTTTGATCTCTGCATTGATGTTGTTTTCCGTGTCTATAGCGGATCCCAGGTAGACGAGGACCTGTACTATCTCGAAGTTATGGCTATCTATTGTGACGTTTTGTCCAACTCGTCGATGTTCTGTGTCCCGGTTTGATGACAGCATATACTTCGTTTTGCCCTCGTTAACCATCAAACCTATTTTTGCCGCTTCTGTTTCAATACTCGCAAAAGCATCTATGACATCACGCTTTTTTCTTCCCATTGGGTCAAAATCGTCTGCGTAGGCGAGTAATTGTAGTCTTTTGAAAGATTGTTCGTCTGGTGTTGACGTTTGAGTTTTCAAGTATGATGTTGAAGAAATCGCATGACAGTTGCCACCTTGCCTAAAGCCTTTTTCGACATCAAAGGTCTCGGTGAGCTCTCTACCGACCTTGACGGAGCATCGTGAATTCTCCAAAGTCGTCCTGTAGTTTTTCATCTTCTCTATGCCCAATCCACTCCATGGCACTTCTTGGATGGCGGTTATGTCTGCTTTGCAGCAGTCCAGAGTCTCCGCTAATTCTCCAGCTGCACGTAGTCCGTTAAGAGATCTTACGTTCCACGTGCAGATCCGGAGGTCGTTGTCCTTTTTTCGTTTGCTTGAGTCGTCAACTTTGAAATCATAGTCGTTATCCGAGGCTTTTGGTTGTTTCGGAACCATGTGTCTTTTCTGTGGTTGGGTAGTTAACCCTACGCAAAACCTTCAACCTAGAGGGCCAGGTCCTTTTGGGATCTAGGAATATCCAGTGTCAGTACATTACTGCAGGGGTGTGAGTGCTCAACAGGAACTCTACCGCCACCATCTCTACTTCAATGCTCTGTCCTAGTATTGAAAGACCCTGAAAGACCTTTAAACCAAATATGTTGGAATAGCTCCATCAGGGGTTTCTACTTTTTTGGCTGCTGAAGCCCACCGTCGATTCTGTCCTTCGAATTAATCCACTGGGACATTTACACGAAAGCTCTCGTAGACCACTGAGATTCGTGCAGTCAGTCATTGTTCGCAGAGCAATTATAGTGTTGATTGATCACAATTCTTTGTTCCGGATTCCTTTGCCAACACTCGCACTTACTAGTTTAGCAGGTCAGCTCTGGACGGAGCATCCCAGGTCCCAGTGGATACCGCTTGGAGGTATAGTAAGCACAATTGACGTGTACTATAAGTTACAGCATATGGGCGCGCCGCCAAGTTGGCACCAGTAACAATCAAAATAGTTAAAATCATTTCAGTTGTACACAGTGGTAAGCTGGTCGTTTGGATTTTGTGGGTTGTACCGAAACCAGATATTTGCTAATCTTTGCCCCTTGAAGTTTTGAGACTTCAACATAAACCTTTTAGTGTCCCATTTAAGCATACTATCCATAGGCTATGCATGTCTAGACAATGTTCACGAACCTGTAGAGGTAGACTTATTGAATAAACCAAATTATAAGCGGAGTTAAGCAATAGTTGTTGTGTGCTTTCAAACTCTATCCACAACCAATTAGTTTTCCCACAAAATCAACTACCACAATATCCTTGAATCATAAACAAATTACTTCTCACCTTGTTTTTTCATAGCGTGAAGTCTAGACTGCGTTATATTTTACCTAATCATTTTCACAAAATCCAATTGATTTTTCTTGCTCAATTTGTCGGTGAATGATATCGCGTGACCTTGGTTCACGATAATAATAAATACATAATTGAAAATGAATCGAACGCATTAACTAAACACGCGACGATAACAATAACAAACGACGATTCCCCATTCCTACTTTAAAAGCTTTGATCCAAGGACGATCTTTGAAATGCTATCTCACTACCAATACGAAGCTTTAGTTGCTTACTATTCACCAACTCTCCTCCGAGTACACGTGCTTCATTTTGGCACAAAAATAACACATCTCTTAGGATTTATCAAAATAATTGGTTTTGATTTTCTCTGCAGTTCGCATATGTTGGTAAAAAGTGTCGTTAATTTTCCTTGTCATATTTCTTGGAAAACGAGAAGTAAGACATTAGAAAAGGTAATTGGCGTCGGAGACGATAGATTTTGTTAATTAATTCGCTGCTGGGATGTGGCAGTAAATCGATGTCTCTAAGGACAATAGTGTAACGTGCTGATTGAGTGGCTGTTATATTGTTTGTCCTCTTTAACCTAAAATAAATTTTTAATGAAGGGAAGGTTCTTCTTGTATTGTGGAAAAGAAAAGCATATGTGGCCTTGTTCTAAACGAAGTTATTGTTCACTGTTTTTCCCTATTACAAATTTATAGTAGTTGTGGATATCGTGAAAGTATGCGGGAATGGAACAGGCACCGCATAAACACAGCCACGAATTACTACCATCAAGTCCATGGTTCGATTCCGAAAAGAACAATTCTATCGTTTTATCCTGTCATTTCATCTGACAAACGATATTATTAGGCATTTTCAAAAGAAACCACATTCTCGATGGAGGCAAAACACAATCGACAAATAAAAATACTTTTGTACTACAAAAAGAAAATCACATCCGAAGACTGTCCTTAAAAACGTTTCAATTTATTTACGATATTCGAAAGAACCCCCATCACATGAATCGATAAAGAAGGTTACCAATTATTTACATAATTCACATGGCTATTTGAAATGGAGTTTATTTGTGCCAAAACATAAAGCACTTCTACCCACACAATTTGGCAATAAAATCGCTCTCGACAGGCACAGGGGACGTTCATTGGGGACTTAATAGGCAAGTTACATTGTGAAATGGTTTCTTAAGCATTTGAGGATATTTTTGGTATCTTTGAATTGTTTGCGTTCATTTTCGATTATTCCTTAGTGTTCTGTTTTTTTTTTTTTTGAATATCATATTTCTGCCGAATTGAGAATTTCATGGGGACAATGAGACTTCTTAATGATTTAATCGGAACAATTGAACTAAATTGATTCTGATCTCTTGCTTTGTGTGGTTTATTTAGGTGGACAAAAATGTGGACTTTCATTAATATAAATGAGAATTGCTACGTGTCACGATAGATTGTCTTTAGTCAGACAACAAAGAGAAGTTGGGTTTGGTTATTGTCTTTGGAAAAATGGAAATCTACGAATCTAAACTTTTAATTGAAGTGCAGTGCAGAGAAACTGTGAAGTTGCCTCTGATATGTTGGATTTCAAAGTGCGATTACAACGGAACGGTTAGAGTTGCTGACTGACTCGATGAATATTGCTTTTTGGCATAGGCCGGTCGGAAAAACGAGGCCTACCAGTTGATACTGCAGACTGGAATACCATCTGCCCTGTACTGATAGAAACTGCAGAAAAGCAAGAGAAGGGTCATATTCTTGGCTCAGAGTATTACGCAAATCCGGTGTTGGACTCGTTAAAGATTTATATCTTGAGGCTAATAGAAAGTTTAAGTCAGTGTGCTAAGAAAAAAAACCGCGTACTATAAACTGGAGGCGCGAAAACTGTCCCTTGCGTTGACTTCTTCAGAATTTTGGAATCTTGCTAGGTGGTTAAATGGAGGAACATTTTTTATTAACAAGCCCTCAAGTATTAAAGAATTATTTTGAGGAACTCCTTAATCCAAAGACGAGTAATAGGGCATCTTTGTAGTATGCTGCACCTAGTTTTATTGTTGACATTTTAGATTCTCCGTTCACGCACGAAGAGGTACGTGCGATCATCGTTGGACTGAAAGATGGTAAGGCTGCTGGTTCCGATAGAATATCTGTCGAATTTTACAAGTATGGATCAAACAAACCAATTAACACTGTTACTGTGTTGTATAGCAATGTAAATACGGGATGATTCCTCAACAGTTCAAGGAAGCTTTGGTGTTTCCAATTCATAAGAAAGGATGTACAGTGAATGCTGCAAACTACCGAGGTATTTCCTTTTAAAATGCTTATAAAATTTTCGCAGCAGTTCTGCAAAGTCGCCTTAATGCATGGATGGAGTCAAATAATATTTTGTGGGAGTTTCAGGCAGGGTTTATACCAGGATAATCACAATTTCATTCTGAAAAGTATCGCTGACTCGTTTCTCGCACGAAATAAAAAGCTTTAATTTTTTTTTCGTTGATCTTAAAACAGCTTTTGACACAGTTGACTAAGATGCTTTATTATATAAACTCTACGGTATGGGAATGAGCTTCATGTTTGGACAGCTGTTAAGAAACCTCTGTAGTGATACAAAGGCTGCAGTATGGAATGGTGATGGCAGATCCGACTGGTTCCAAACCAAGAAAGGAGTAAGGCAGGGATGCACACTCAGTCCTAGTTTATTTGCTCTTTATATTGAGGATTTAGTAGATTGCCTACCGGGTGGAATCAACTTTGCTGGACACCAAATTAAGGCTCTTCTTTTTGCTGATGATGTGGTATTGCTGGCATACTCGCCAGAAACCCTCCAGATTATGATAAATAGACTTCGTGTTTACTGCAAACTGTGGAACTTGGTGGTCAATCTGGAAAATTCGAAAGTCATGGTGGAAGGCGGAAGAGCTTGTGCGAGAAATGGTACTATGGCGGCGAAATAATTGAAGTGGTGAAAGAGTACAGGTATCTCGGGGTTTGTTTAACACAGAATATGAGTATGGATAGACATTTGGAAGAGAAGTTAGTGAAAGCAAAAACTGCTATTAACTTCAATTGGAAAAACTGCTTGAACAACAAATACATATCGCACAGCAGTAAATACCGTGTTTTTGAAACAGTAGCTGAATCCATTCTCTTTTATGGTGCTCAAGTGTGGGGTTGTAAAAGATATGAAAAATTTTAAAGATTTTATAAAAAGAACCTTTCGTCTGCCTCCTAATTCGCTTGACTATATGTTAATGATTGAAACAGAACTGTCGCCTTCAGACCTCAAGTGAACTATGTTCCGAAAATTTTTGAGTATGCAGGGCCACAGATTGCAAAAAGGAGCAATTTATATAATACAGAGCAAGAAAGGTTGGTTTCAGGATTGGCATGATATGTCAAAAAATGTTACGTCTGCTGAACTCGGATTGACTCTCAGTTCGAACTTGAACGAAGTAAACACTTGGAAGCCTGCCCTGTACAACCTTATCAGTAGGATGGATGAATTACAGATTCAAGTATGAGGAAGAGGCATCGAATTCGCTATACCGGCAAATCTATAATCGTCTGGATTACTCTCTGGATCAAAGGAGTTATTTTATGGATAATTACGGAATTGAACAGATCTCTTTATATGACGTTTCGTTTGCGAGGAGAAATTCTGGGTCTTAACTACATACCGGGAAGACTTACAAATACTATGTGGTTTGTGCAACAGGAGGGACCGAGAAGATAACTTTCGTTTTATTGGTAAATGTCCAGTTTTAAAGAAAATAAGAAAAAAACATATTTGGTAGATACACGCTTACAGAGCACGAATATATAACACGTCTCAACCAAATGGATGTCGAAAAGTTATATAGTTTTTATAAAATTGGCCTTAGAAGAAGAATTAATACGGGGGATTTTTGATTATACAATAATGCGATCTTAATTTGCTTATAAAAATAAATAATAATAAGAATAACAATATAAGGGAAATATTAAAAATATTAATGAATTGTAGACATGTGGAAAATGCAAAAGAATTTATTGGTAATTTAAAGAAAATGATTGTCAATCAAGACAGACCACAAAGCCATGCTTTTTTGATTTTTTGTTATTAAAATATTGTAATACAACTCTATTCGAAAATAAATAAAAACTCTACTACTACTACTACTGCTGCTAATACTACTACTATCTGCTGAAAGTTCAGCTTGTGAGTTCTTTAGGAAAAAATGGTGATATCCAAAACAGTGCAGAGAAAGTTTAAGAATCGAGTCTTTTCAGGCGTGCTAGCTGCTAGAACAGAGGAAGTGTTTTAGAAATTTCCATATATGGCACAGACGATGTCCTTGCTCTAAATATGGAATGAAAACTGCTGTTGTAACTAAAAAAGCGATTTTGGATTGATCCACTCAACTTGGTCGACAATAGGTAATACTCACGTTTATATATAGTGCCAGCAATAAGTCTGGACTTTAGTCCAATAAATTAGTTTTAGTAGAACTCTTCAAAGAAGACGTAAATGATCTGGTATAGTCGTGTAGTGAACCTACCTTAACGATAGTATAAACCATGATGATAAAAGTGATTGCCAATGCGTAGTCATCAGTGCTCTTGAAATGTATATTCATTCTCACTAAACAATTAGCATTTCTTTTTTTCGTCTGCTCATTCAGTATATCATGTTATGAGTGGAAACGCCGCGCCGTCGCACAAAAGAATTATGATAGTATTTGATTATTCAAAACAAAAATATGCGGAAACAATTAAACTGAAACATATAGAATGACATAATTAAGTGGATGCAAAGATTTGCATTGTACATATGGACAAGATCTAGTGCAGCCTAGAAAATGCGACACGACAATTTGGGTTGAACCAAATAAACGATTGGGAATAGTGCTGGGGTTTATGTATAAGAACGATATTCAATGATTAAAGAATACCTAGATACAATTTTATTTCAAAACAACATTGTTTTTCTTATGGCTTACAAGCCTTTTGGTATTTTATACTGAAATTTGTATGACAGACTTATGGCGCTCATGCCCTGCCCCGTTCTAAATTAAACTCTCAAAACTCAGACAGACTTTACACTCGTTAGGCACATTTGCTTTCTCCAACTCAATTGCATGACTTTGTCACACGACATATGACAGTCAACCAAAACATCATGTGCAATGAAATCGATACTCTGATACGACATTTTCTGAACTCTCCAAAGCCATATGGAATGGAATTCAGGCTTAAAATTAAAATTCAGGTGAATTCTGGCCATTCTCGAACTCTACTCAGAGGAATGTAATTACCTCATTCAACGTAAACCAATAGGAATCGTTTTTCATCAGAATTAACTGAGTGATTTCGTTTGAAAAGGACCAAAGCTACACAATATTGCTTCCAACTCAATTGTCCGCAGTTTTATGGTTTTTTGATTCTCCAATATGAAGTGCAATTACCTTTTCCACAAATCACTTCAAATGACAAATGACAAAATGTCGTTTTATGAACGAAGAAGAACTAAACGATTCTGTTTTGCCCCTCGAATGAGGGCTAAGCTGGTGTTGTGTGTAAATAGACAAGTCATGTCTATGTTCATTTATCTATATAATATGGTTTGCATAACACGCGACAAAAGCTTTTGCGAATACAAAAACCCTACTTCACACCAACAGCTTTAAAAATCTCTCGGAATGATAATGTTGAACTAAAATGTTCTAGGGAGTCGCATTGTTTTTTGTTGCGTTAGATGTCAATCTTCTTGCTCTTTGATTTTGTTCTAAGCCTTTCACATCAAAATTGACAGAGGTCGGTCTTTGATTTTGCTTCTTGGTATACATACTCACATAGCGTTACGCAACAGATCAGGGTGGGAGGCTTATCGCATATGTCACAAGCATACCTTTCGAATGGAGTGAACCTTTAATTTCCTACCTTTTCTGAACGACTGATTGAGAAAACGCTTTTCATGGGAATGAAATTACTACCGAATGACTTGACAACTCTTCTCGGTAGGCGATAAAACATTTTTTACAAGTAATTGTAATTGAAATTTTTTGTAATCATTATTTCCCAACTCTGGCTAGCCGCCATTACGCCACGGGCGTTACTTTTCAAAATAAGCTTAAAAAGTATAATAAAACTTAGGGGAAAGATGACAAGAACCAAACATTTTATGTCAAGAAGAAAGGTTTTAGATGCCTAATTGAAATTTACAACGTTTAGTTAGTCATTGTCTCAGAAAATTTGGGACTTATGTCCCGTGATCGCAAAAAAATTAGGGCACTTACTCTTACGTTCCGATAATGACCATCTTCCAGTTGATTACGCCGCCCAAGACAAGGCCTTTCCCTTCTGTGACCTCTCTGCAGAAAGTTCATGGTGGATCTCATCCACTATCCCAACCATCGTGGTCTCGCGAAGCGTACTTTTCTAGCTATGCTTATGTGGATTACAGCTCATCCTCATACAGTTCTTTTTGGGATCTTTATCACCACACATCATTTTCTTCAACGGGAGCAAAGATGAGTTGGAAGAGTTTTTTTTTCTTTCGGAACGACGCGACGAGGCGTTTCTTCATCCGCTTCAGATATGATTTATACTTCTACGCTGCCGTACAGCTGGACTGTGGTGATCAAGATCTTATAAATTTTTTCCAGAGAAAGTTTTATTTCTCATTTGCCTTCTTAAAGAGGTAGCGATTGGCAAGAGTACCTAATTCCCCATTTCATTTCCGCTCTGGTTTTATTTTTCGTGTCTTTAGGCCTAAGTTAGACGAAGTTCTGTACTCCCTCGAATTTATGCTTGTCGATTCTGACATTTTGTGCAGTTTGTCGATGTACTCTATCTATGTTGATGACAGATGACAGCACATACACTAGGTTTCACATGACAAAGAGGTAGTTTTTTTTATTTTAATTTACTATATTCTCGATATCCTTCGCTAATCTGGGAGAATCGAGGATATGTGTTTACATTTTAAGATGCTTCCACGAACGGCAGAAAATTGTAGGTCCCGTCCATTCCCTTGCAAGGCATGGTTGTGAGAAATGTGCTAGGCCCAGGGGCTCTTCGCTCTGTTGCGCCACCCTATTTATTTTTTTTATTTTTCCACGAACGGCACCAATTTTATACCGAATAAGTGTGAACGTCTCCATCGGACTTCGTTCTACAGAAAGCCGACGCGAATTGGAACCTGATGAAACGGATTCTATTGCCGGTGGGTATTGTGAGGAATTAACTTAAGGTAGAAACACAATTGGCATTAAGTGGGTAAAGACAAATTCTTTGACTCCTTTCCCAAAATGGGGACACAATCTTTGTTTTATTGTCTCACTTGTCGAACAAATACTTAATCCACCAGTTGAAATGTGATGCCTTAGATAAATGCTGGTTTTATTCAAATATAAGCAATAGTTTTTAGTAGAGATAACTGCAATCAATTCCAGTAGCGTGCTGTGTAAAGATTTTTAGGGTGCTAACAAACAGTCTAGTGAAATTTCGGACCAGGTTTCTTATCGCTTTGATAATTTCTCCCGCATCTGGCTCGAAGGACCAAATGTTCCGACTAGTATTTATTTTAACTTTTGAAAAAATCTAGGAAAAAAGCTATTTTAAAGAAAACACCGAACTTCAATTACATTGTTTTCGGTGTTTGTAGATTTTTCTTAAAAGCAAACCTTGTACGTTTTTCAAGATGTACAGGTCCGGCGCGGCGGTCATGCAAGAATATGAAAATAAAGAATAACAGCTTACGTTATCAAGTGATTGGGGACTACAGCATACGTGATCTCACTTATCGTATACCTATTTGAAATTTTTATAGAAACATTTAATATTCACTAGCATATTTCGAGTCTCTATTGATTCACAGATGTCGCTGATGACTAGTTTTATTTTTCTTTTCAAGTAAAATTTATTCGTTTGTAAAAGAAACAACTTTTAGTGAGAATTTCAGAAAGTTGAAACATTAAATGCACTCGGGTAGAGTGTCAGTTGTCAAAAAAGAAACTTGAAATCAGTTTTTTAAATTGATTTTTTTTTTGGCAATACGTCAATGTGTAATAAATTTTCAAAACTTTCACATTATGATTTTTAGAGCGACGCGTTTCGGAACGGCGTTCCATCTTTTGGCGTTTTTCGTCAACTGGTTCGTCTCTCATCTGGACTTTGTTTTGCGTTTGTTTTTTGCTATTTCTTTGTGCTATGTTCGCCCTCTTTTTCTTTATTTGAAATGCCGATTTGCCGCTTGTCGATTTTTCTAGTCTAAAACGGCTTTGATAAGGATCTATCGAATTGTCGGCGGGGGGTTTTAGACGTTTACACGTAACAGCACACAATGCCTCAAATTCCACCATATATTCCTTAATATGCTTCTTTTATAACAACTGTATTAAGCCCCAAAGTCATAGTCAGAAACAACAAAGGCAACCGCTTTGCCGTTACGACGTTTAGGTTACGATAGTAAGCTTAAATAGACAAAAGCCTTATTAAAGCTAAAGCATTTTAAGAATCTGCGACTCAAATCGAACATGTTGTTTCCCAAGGATCAATGCATTTGCCACACTTTGACATAACCCATCACGTTTAGACGTTAAATTCTTTCATCTCGTACTCAAAATCAATTAATCCCGAATGAAACCGTGTTGATTGCTTTCCTTTGATAAATCAAACTGAGTCAGACATTGCTTTTGCATTATTAATCTCAAGCCCAATCACACTACAGCTGGAGTAGTAAATGTTTACATTCTCAGAACTTTATTCAACCAAAATCACTCAATCACACTAAGTACGATAAATGTATCAAAAAAAAAAAAAAAGAAAAGCTGTATCCACAAATGCATTCATAAATTAATTGCTACCCACGGGTGTTTATCCAAATTCATCATGGTTGAGTAACAAACTCCATAAATCTGTCTGCCAGATTTTCGCTCATTTCATTGTATGTGATTATGTACATAAAACCCCAGACCCCAGTCAAACTTGGGTAAATGCCTTAAATTCACTCCCAAAATCGATTTTGAAATTTTCAGTTTCTGCGAGACAGGAAATTACGTTGCTGTAAAGTAAAGACAACAAAAAGCAAATTTTCCATGTATTTCCTTTATCCTTGAGTTTGTGGCAACACAAATAGTGCGGTTGCTTGTAACAGCTTGTTGTGCAATACTTTTGTTGTTGGGAGAATGGGAGCACAAACAAAATATCCTTGTGCACCAAAAGAAAAGAAAAAAGAAAACTATTCATGATCTCGTGGTAGACAAAGTCTTTTGGAAATCCTTTAGTGGTTTATTGTGTTGGTTTTGGGTTCTCAAAATAAATGAAACACAACGATATGGAGCGCTCTAATTCTTTTTACGCTTTTATTAGAAAACTGTAGAATTGTCTGCCAATCAAGACAATTACTTGCTACCATCAGGTGAAGCGATATAGACTTAGACGTGGTGTTGCTTTTTATACCACAGTGCACAATTGGATTGCGTCTTTAAGTTCCATTGTTTTCTATTTCGTTTTAAGTTCGGAGTAATTTTAATTAGTTTTTGCAGAACGTTGGAGTTGATTTTGTATAGGTATACGAGTTAGTAGATGAAACGATTCTGCAGGAGTATCTTAAGGTTTTGTCAATTCAAATATCTCAACAGGATTAATTTAGAAACTGGTTTTAATTAAAACTGTCTTCAAGTTGGTGTTGAACGTGCTTTAGCACTCTCCGGCGGCGGTGTTTTTCTTCTGCATTGAAACAAAAATTTAAATCTAGATTTAGATTAAGTGATTTTTATTCAATATTTAATAGAACAATTAATAGTATACAATATCAGATTTAGCATGGCATTGCTGTCAGCCAGATTGACAAATAATTATATGAGTTTCGTTACATTTAACAGACTCAAAATTGCAAGTAGTAAAGCAAATGTAAATTTAAATTGATCACATAATAATTAATACAACGCCAAAAAATCAAAACAAAAAAAAGCAAAAGCATGATAAAACCTGAGTGTCTTAAATCATTTCATTAATTAGCCTTTCACGGTTGCAGTAGTTGAAGAGCTTTGGGACTTCCATTTCATTTAAGAATGATAACATCTCATCTTCGTTAAAGACATTGCAGCCATAATAAAATCTTCTTGTTTCTTTTAACACCGGACATCTTCCAAGAAAGTGGAACACGTCCTCTCTTTTTCTTTGATCATACAAATTACATAATACCGGAAGGTCATTTCTATAGGGAAAAAAATTGAGGCTTGAAAGTTCTCCACGCAGTTTTACAATCATTGATATTTGATCCACACTGTACTCATCTCGAAAATAGTTTTTAGGGCCAAGGTTTTGACACAATCTATTGTTTATCGATCTATGCACTGAACTAGCTTGTTCTCTATATCTTTTGCGATATTTTACGTCCGAAGTCTCAATTAGTTTGAAGAGAGAACTTTTCCATTCACTGATATTTTCTAAGTTCAAATTTAGTTGAATACCAGACCACTGCGCCAGCTCCAACCACTCCGCATGCCAACTACTTCTTCGATCAATGGCATGTAGCGCCGCTTTTCTTGGTAATATTTGGTTAGACATGTTCAAAACCTTGATTAAATAGTCTATGTACAGCTTGCGAATGAAGAGCGGGGAGAGTCCTGTTTCCAACATCACAATGTAGTTGGGGATATTCGAAGGAAGACGAAATATTTTTTTCACATAAAACCTCAAAAGTTCTTCAACAGTTTCATATTTTTTGTATCCCCATACTTGAGATCCATAGGACCACCTTTCATTTGAGCAATTTATTCCACCACCATTCTTAAAAATCATTACTTTGGACTTGTTCAGGTTCACTTTTAAACTCCAAGCTTTGCAGTACCTATTTAGTTGGTTAATCATCAACTGTAGCGATTCAGGTGAAGAAGCGAACAAGACTAACGGGTGATTTTTTAGCTGGTTTGGTTTTGGCAACACTATTTTTGACAGCTGACGTGTGTTTAGTACCTTGTGTCACTGTCAAACAGCTTCAGTTTGGTTTGCAATTTAACCATGGATCGTCTTACAAATGAACAACGCTTGCAAATTATTGAATTTTACTATCAAAATTCGTGCTCGGTTCGAAATGTTCTTCGCGCGCTGCTTCCATTTTATGGTTGGCATTCTCGACCTTGAATGGGTACTTAAATAAGCAAAATTGTATTTGGAGTGAAGATCAGCCAGAAGCATTGCAACAGCTACCAATGCATCCCGAAAAAGTCACTGTTTGGTGCGGTTTATGGGCCGGCGGCATTATTGGGCCATATTTCTTCAAAGATGATGCGAATCGCAGTGTTACTGTCAATGGCGAACGCTACCGAGCGATGATAACAAACTTTTTTTTGCCCGAAATGCAAGTTCTTGACTTGCATGATATGTGGTTTCAACAAGACGGTGCCACATGCCACAGAGCACGCGAAACAATAACGCAATTGCGAGGCGAGTTTGGTGAACAGTTAATTTCACGTTTCGGGCCGGTCAATTGGCTGCCTAGATCGTGCGATTTGACACCATTAGACTATTTTGTGTGGGGGTATGTCAAGGCTAATGTCTATAGGGACAAGCCCGCTTCGATTGACGCACTGGAAGCCAACATCCATGCATTCATTCGTGAGATACCGGGCGATATGTGTGAAAGAGTATGCCAAAATTGGACTCAGCGGAGGGGCTACCTGAGACGCAGCCGCGGTCAACATTTGCATGAAATTATCTTTAAACATTAAATTGCAAGGTTCAAACTATCGATTCAATAAATATTTCATTCTTTTTTTCGATTTTTTTGTGTTTTTTTTTAAAAAAAAGTTCTAAACCTCTTAAAAAATCACCCGTTATATCTTCAGCGTAGAAAAGCGCCTTGATAACAGTTTCTGCATACTTTATTCCTCCAGACAGACAGTCAGACAGGCCTTCAAAATACAGTGCAAACAAGAGAGGGCTTAAAGCACAACCCTGACGAACTCTTGATTCGATTTGAAACCATTCAGACATTTCCTCGCCATTCCATACCGCCGGCCGCTTTGGTATCGCCATAAAGATTTTGAAGAACTCTACCAAACTTTTTGGACATTCCTATTGTATAGTATAGAGTTTATAAATTAAGGCATGCCTGTTCACCCCATCAAACGCTGCCTTGAAATCGACAAAAAAAAAAAAAAAACAGTATAGCTACTTCCCATTTCTCCAAAATGTTTCTGCGATGCTTCTTAGCACAAATATTTGGTCTGTCGTCGAGTATCCTGACCTAAATCCAGCTTGGGTTTCCTTTATTAGACAATTTTGGTCAATGCAGTTGCTTAGTCGTCTTTGCAGAACAGCGGTAAATATTTTGTAAGAGGAGTTAAGGAAACTTATCCCATGATAATTTTCCGGATTCCTCATGTTTCCTTTTTTAAAGATTGGGAAGATTAGAGCTTCGTAAACTCAAATTTAAATTTAAATTATGAGTATGTTACACAAACATATACGTGAATCTATAAAATGTAAGTAATAGCTGTAATGGACGCGACGCGTGTTTCGATATTCTTTTTGGGATTTTCATAGCAGTGTGCTTCCATAAGGAATATGGAAAACTAAAGCTGAACTGAAATGCAAGGGTTCGTTAGAATATAAACTGCACTGAAGTGCAACTATGAATACAAAAGAACGAATAAAAGACATTTTTCCGAAATTTAAGAAACTAATTGGAAAAATTACATTTGGCGGATGGCAGATGACACATGAAAAATGACACATGACACATGACGTGTGGTAGAAATCGAAGATGGTCGGTGTGTAAATCGTGTGTGCAGGGTCAAAATAGCGTGCGATTTCTATTCTATTTGAAGAGAAAGACAAAAAGTCATAAGAATTGATCAAATATGGCTACTGAAAGGTTGGCGCAACAGAGCGAGGAACCCCGGGTCCTAACCCATTTCCTACAATTTTCTGACTATTCCGAACGGCTAATCGAGAAAGCGTTTTTCATGGCAATACATTCACTCTCGGCGGACTTGCCAATTCCGCGCGATACTCGTGGAAAAAAGTGTTTGCGCCTGTTGAGATTCGACCCACCAAACTCCCGGTTAACAAGCAGCCATGATAACCATCACTTCAAGGGTAGGCAACGAAGTCCCAATGTAAATGTTGGGGAGGCACGTGTGCTATTGCACACTCACGTTAGTTATTTGATTGACCTCAAACTGCCAAACTCTGTTGCCTGTTTTTCTTCTCCTCTTGAATCACTCCTAGAATGCCTCCAAAAATCTCAACTCACAGCAAATAAATATTAAAGCAATATGGGAAATAATGCCATGGTTTATTAATGCTCACCATGATATTTACTTTTTCATGATTGGAAAACGGGTTACATCCATGTTGAACCTCAAAGTAGCTCCTACAGCAATAAACCGAATAACAGAACCCACAGAAGCCTTTCCAAAAATTAATTGTGCACATGTCCTTAGAGAGTATTCAAACGAACCATGTTTTTCGAGATTGCCTGTCTGATTGTGCCTGCCTCTCCCATATCATCATTGATTGTGGTTCATCGGAATTCGATTTAACTTTTACATAAAGAAATGCTAGTACCTACGTAGGTACTGTGTGAGAGCACGTTGTCAGTTGAAGGCATTTTTCTAAGAAATGAGCAATGGTAGACGTTCTGTGTGTCGATGTCGCCTGCAGGCATTTTCATTTCACATGTGTCAGAATTGAGTCTCACAAGACCTACGCATTGGCAAATGGTACGGGTGTTATTCTGAAGAATGGTATTGCATTGATTTTAAGTCACATTTGAAACTGATATGGTTTTACGAGTGGTATTTTTTTTTATTGATTTGATTGTCTTTTGTCGAGTGTACAAACAAAAAAGTTTAAAACAAAACAACTCAGTTCTTATAATCAATTCCTATGAAAGTGTTGAAGACCGTATTGCATTTGAAATATTGACAGACTTGAATTTCTAAGAAAAGATGTTCTCAGTTTACATCAAAGTAAAGATAGGAAGCAAATTCTTGTATTGCTTGTACCTTGACTCTGGTATACGAGGAGTAGGATAGATTGGTTACGAAAGTAACAGTTTGTATGTTTGTGTTTGTTTTTGAAACCAAATGAAATAACAGCAAAACAAACAGACATTTGGCTATCGTTGAATATTCACTTGCTTTTGCTTTTATACGAGTGTATGCTGTGAAAAAAGGTAAAGTTCGAATGATACAAACACTCTCTTCCCGGTGCATCGGTTGTAGCGCAATGAAAGGGCAGTTGTAACGCAATATGAATGTAATAGAATAGAAGAGAAACATTGGTTTAAAGTCTTGTTATATAAATCAATTTTAATGACGTGTTTCGACTATACAGCCATCTTCTTTCTGATCATAATCCTTTAGCATGTAACATAAGTAAATATTGTTTTAACTTCGTAATTGTTTTGAAGGTCTCATAACAATGCAACTGACTAGATATTTGCATGACCAAAAAGTAAGTTAGACTGTTGTGTCCAAAAGGAAGTAAAAATGTTTGTTCCATTGTAGGGGAATTGTGCTCAAGATGACATACTTTTTGTTTAAAGTAAGATATAAAACTTTTTACAAACCCTAGCGTTAAAATCTTTATATAATTAAATAATTAATGATTGTATGGCAAAAATAAAGTTGGAATGAATAGTTTAAAGTAAAAAGAATTTATTTAAAAAAATTAATTAAAAACAGTCCGAGGCTAAGGCTAAGATGACATAGTCGGGTATAAGATGACATACTTCATACTTCTTCAGCATTAGTCAGTATATACCTCACATTTGCAGCTGAGATTTTCGGCCATTTAGCTTTCATGATTTTATGCTTGCTGAAATATAAATATGTACTTTAAATTTGCATTTAAATGTTTAAATTAAAAAATTAAATTTGTGTTTTTTAGTATGTCATAGTATTTATAGTATGTCATCATGGACTGATAAGCTATATGTCATCTTACCCGAAAGGAAATAAAACTCTTACAACCATTCAGGAATCAAAACATTATAATTAAGGAGCAAAGTCTCACAAAAAATATTGTCTATACACATAACTGCAAACATAAAACACAAAGGATATAGAAAAACACTTACCTTTTTAAGAAATTTTGAAATAAACAATGACTCGCAAAAAAATTTATTCTCTAGCTTTTTCGTTTGAACCGATCACGATGACAGCACGTAGTATGCTGGCAGCTGTAAGTTTATTCTGGCAAAACAGTTACAAAAAATGCATGTCTGGATATGTTCGAGAGAACCGTGGCGCCTTTATAAACAGAGAAAATACGAGTATGTCATCTTACCGGAGTATGTCATCTTGAGCAGAACTCCCCTAAGGAATATTAAAAATAAGCTAAATATTTATTAAATTTTCAACAATTAATAAAAAACATATTTGACTATTATTAATTTAATAAAACTGTTATTTATTACATGTGTATTATCCTTGATACAAATTCCATCAATTATAAGAATTCGACCAAGTCATCAGTCCCAATGCTCTTCTTCAATGATTCTTCATAGGTCAGTTCTGTCTATGAAGCTTAATTTTTTGCTAACTCGACATATTCATAAAGAAGTCCTTCTGGAGCTGTAGAGTGTAAACTCTGCTGTAAAAACACTTTTTTTGCACTCGCTTGATTGCAAGAGTCAGACATATAAATTCAATGGGCCTGATGGTATCCGCGCCATTGTTCTGCAGACGTGTGTTGCTGAGCAACCACTGCGTAGGTTTTTCAGTATATCCTATTTTTTCGAGCAGATGGAAAACATCATCATCAGCTTGTAAGGCGAATCTTCATCCCCATACCATCAACGACCAGTCGCATTTACTACATTCCTTCTTTACAAAGCAATGGAAGAGTTAAATCGTCATCTTATGAAAAGTCCAGCAGTGCGCCTTTAGTAGCATATGAAACTCAGCTTATGGCTGACTAGCCAAAGGAAACAGAAACGACTGGAGTGGCGCGGCGTCTCTGCACTTAGACGTAGATTGAGCATAACCATTCGTGATCAAAACAGAGCTGGTGAGCTGATTTTAAGACAAAAGAGCTGGGTTTCTATTTTTGTCTGTCTCGAAAAAAAGAGTCCACATCGACTTAGGTTCCTATGCCACGCAGTGAGCGACGAGTCGCTGAGCGATGCAAAAAAATTTAAACTAATGAAATCGTATTGAGGTGGCAAAATAAGCCCTTAGCGACTTAGCGATTTTTTACGCGACAGAGCGACGTTCTGCAATCAAATCTGAAAGTCTAATTTCAGCTGTCCAAAGGATTATAAGATTAAAAATGTCACCGATAAAGAGTGGGAAAAAGTTGTATAAATAAAACCATAAAAACAACGCATTGCGTGTGCTCCTGTTATATCGGGACTGTTCTTTCTTGGGTGAATGCATTTGTTTGAGCTATGTTATTGGCCATTTCTGCTGATACGTGTTTATAATCAGGTCCCTGTCGCCATCGAGCTCTTTTACAAAATTGTGCAGTATACAAGCACATTTAATTGAATTGGCTTCGTTGTTCTGAACTAATTGCTTTCTTTTGTCTTGTTAATCTTGGTCGAACTTTTTCCAACAGCAAGTCAAAAGATGGTTACTGACATACGACGATATTGCCAAAATCGATCTGGAAATCTGCGAAGATTTTGATATGAATGATGAAATTCACCATAATTTGCCCTTTCAAAATTTAAGGGCTGTACACCAAATCTACGGATTATCGATCTTATAAAAGATCTATAAACATGAATGCGACTTTCAACTAATAAGCTACGGCAATCGCACTTGACGATGGCATTTTCCCAACTAATCACTCACCGACGTTGTTAAGTAAATGGCCACCCATCGCTCAGATTCGTTGCTCAGTCGCTCATCGTTGCAAAAAAAATAACTTAAAGCGAAAAAGGTGTGGCAAGCGAAAAAAGACACCTTACTTCCTACGATCGAAGGGAACGGAATAGAGATTTATGAATTCCGCTGCACCATATCAAGGTGGCATCAATGAAGCAGCAGTCAAGTGAATGAAGTATCATCTTACGAAACTGATAGCAGCAAATGTGTTGACGTACGAGCAACTGCTGACATTACTCATTAGAATCGAAGCAATGCTGAATCCAAGGCCTATTCAAGCACTCAGTGATGATCTGAACAACAATCAGGAGTTGACGTCGGGGCATTTTCTTGTGCTCCCACAACCGTTTTTACTGGATAGATGCCGAATACAAAACGCATAAGGTTATATAAGGAGCGAAAACCCTGTCTTACACACTTCTTGACAAGATGGAGAGAAGAGAAGAGAAGATTGGAGCGGAAGAATGTAAAGGTGGTCTCCAAACACAAGCGAAACTTCTGCTTTAAAAGCACCTAATTCGTCACATACTAACTTATTGCTTCTTTATGTAATACATAACAAGTCTTCGCTTTTTCACATCTTTGTATAGAAAACAAAATTGAGTTTCAAGGTCTTCAGTTCGAAACATATTTATTTTATTCAAGAAGACGGGGAAAAAATGGGATACAGTTTTATAAACCACGTAATTTATTTAATTTAAATATTGAAATTCGTAATAATTTTTAATCACCTTAACAAGGCAGTGGAAAAACCACTTTCAAATTTACTACACAAAAAGGAAGCGCTAAAAGCGAGCCTGCAAGCACCACACTTAGAACGGGATAGTAACAGAAGTATCATATGGAGCGACGAGTCTTGATTCGAGCTTTGTGTTGGAGTTGGAGACCATCGATCAAGAGTCTTGAGAACTCAATTTGAAGCTTTTCACTCTGACTGTTATCGAAGAAAAACAAAATTTACCGCTTCAGTAATGGTCTGGGGATGTATGTCAGCACGAGGAGCGCGTAATCTTTGCTTGGTCGACGGCCCTGTGAGCGCCAGTCTTATTTTTTTTTAGTTAAATTGACTTTTATTTCAATAAATATTTAACAATTAAGGTTTAGTCTAAGTCATAATGGATTTGGCCTATGGCCGTCTACCAGGGTTGACAAAATATAAACTAAGGTTCTTATATTAAAAATCTCCTTCCATTATACGTTTTCTATAGCGGAGTGCTGCAACTGCGTAATTATATAGAACATCCCATCCTTTCCCTCCGTTCAAAATATTAATTGCTTCATCTTCTTCTAGAACATGTTTTCCAAACATTGATAGTCGATATTCTTTCAGAATTGGACAAACACCAAGAAAATGAAAAACATCTTCTCTCTTTTTCATGTTGCAGAGGTCACAAATTATTGGTAGGTCTGGTCGATGCGGCACAAAGTTTAAATGGACAAGTTCACCTCTCATTTTGAAAACAGTACTTATTTTTCCAGCTGAGTAACTGTTGAGGAAATACGTTTTTTCATTTAGAAAATGGTTGAGTTTGCTGTAATAGTTCCTAAATAGTGACGATTCGGCTTCTTCGACATATAGGTCATACGTCAGTCTGCCAAGTTTCTCCAAAATAGAGTTAAATTTTTCTCTTAACAGATGATGCTGCTCGTTCACATGAACTGTCAGATTCATTCCACATTCGGACGCTATTTTCTGCCATTCCTCGCAAATGTTTTCATTTTTTCTTATTAGGGTTCTTAATATTACGGTTGGTATTCTAGATTCCTTCATTTCAAATAATTTTAAGATATAATTGAAGTGCATTTTGAGAGTATACAAGCGCAGGGGAGGAGTTCCAGTTTCAATGTATAGCATATAGTTAGGGGTATTTTTTGGTAATCGGAAAATCCTCTTCAAAAAGTAGCGGAGAAATTTTTCTACCTCATCGTAGCATTTGTAACCCCATACCTGGGCTCCGTAGAGCATTATCGAGGCTGCAGTTGAATGGAACAAAGTTTGTTTTGCACTTAGTGACACATAATTGTTTTTGAAACAGGGTTCCCAAATTGCACAGATGGCTCTTTTAGCATCAGCTAATTTTTCATTAAAGTGCGGTTTTAAGCTTAAAGAATGCGAGAACAGGATACCTAAATATTTGTATCTGGTTACAACTTCAATTTCTTCACCATCCAATTTTCATTTTTCCAAACGTGAGTGGCGACCTCCTGCGTTTCTAAATATCATGACTTTTGATTTTTCAAGATTTATAGTGAGGTTCCAACATTTACAATACCCACTAAGCCGGTTTATCATTAACTGCATACCTTGTATAGTGTCACACAAGAAAACAATATCATCCGCGTACATCAAAGCCGGGATTGTTATATCGCCGAACTTTATTCCACCTTTGACATCATCGGTTATGTCATTGATGTATAGAATAAAAAGTAGTGCACTTAAAATACAGCCTTGTTTAACCCCCATTGACGTTTCGAATTCTTCTGATATTAAATCTCCATCCCACACATATGCAGTGTTATTCTCATACAAAGCTCGCAGGATTTGAATAATTTTGCTTGATATTCCGATTTTGGACAACTTGTAAAAGAGTGCTTCACGAGAAATTGTATCGAAAGCTGCACGGAAATCTACAAAGAAAGCGTACAACTTTTTTTTCTTGCTCTTGTAATATTCAGCAATATTGGTTAAGCAGAATATCTGGTCGATTGTAGAATAACCTTTCCTAAATCCAGCTTGAAATTCCTTAAGAATGTTGTTTTCTTGAACCCATTCATATAGTCTTTTGTATATTAAAGCAGCAAACAGTTTGGCTGAAGTGTTCAAAAATGTGATTCCTCTGTAGTTCTTCGGGTCTTTGTAGCCGCCTTTTTTATGGAGTGGGAAAATGATCGCTTTTCTGAATGCATCAGATACATTTGTAGAATCAAAGATTCGGTTATATTCTATTGTAAGATAAGCTATAAACTCGTTTGTGCAATTCTTATAAAATTCAAATGGGATGCGATCAATACCTGGTGCTTTGTTTGATTTAGAGTTGTTAATCACTTCTCTGACGTCTTCAAAACTAAACTCAGCGTCTAGCTTTTCATCTATGATCATAGGAGCTGCGTAGTGAAAAAGTGGCGATGTTAGTGGAGCGTTGAGAAGCTCATTGAAGTGAGTCTTAAGTTGCGGAGCTTTAAGAGACATAGAGATGTTTGACGTGTATCCATTTATGTATTTGACAGCTTTCCAGAACTGAGCAGACGACTTTGAGGTGTTTATCAGCGCGATATTTTGCTGTTCAAGGGCTACTTTTTTACTGTGACAGATTCGTTTGTATTCACTGTTGGCATCTTGATAGAATATTTTGAAAATGTTGGAGTTATTCTTTTTCAAAAGTTTCAAACATTTAAATGATTTGTCTCTTGCTTTTAAGCAGTCCGAATCAAACCATTTTTGTTTATATGTTTTGTTGGCTTTTAGATCTTTGCGCTCCGGAATAGATTCTTTTATGATTTCTGTTAAAGTTTCAATATCAAATGTATAGTGTTGCGTGTTCAGTTTCGTAAGGTTAACATTCATGTTTCTTTGATATGTTTCAAGTATTCGGTTATTCCAAATAAGTTTTGGCAGAAGACTAAGTGGCTTCGTATTTTCATTGTTTCCGTTGGCAGTAAAGCTGATAGTTACTTCCAGGGGCATATGGTCTGAAAATATTTCGGTTCCGACTTGAAAGTTGTCCAAAAGTTTATACCAGTTTCCCGATATAAAGCAGTAATCTATTGTTGAACATGATATTCCCCTGATAAAAGTCAGTTCACCTTCCAAATCACCTTTGCAGCTACCATTTAACAAACGCATGTCATACTCATCAGCAAATTCGAGAATTTTTGCTCCTTTGGCATCACAAATTGTGTCCTTTGATTTTCGGTATGGTTCCAGGAAACTGCTGTTGTATCCGGATGCGAAATTGTTTTGCGATAGTCCTATTCGACCGTTAAAATCCCCAATAAGCATTATATCGGTTACATCTAAGGAATTTAGTGATTCGCACAGTTTGTCGAAATCACACTGCCAGTTATTACAATTTATGTAGATAGGGACCAAGATGACATCAAACGTGTTCGATTTTAGGTTAATTATATTTATTTCACCAGCTTTCATAAAGTTACCGTAGATTCCTTCCATATTATCGCGAAAACCGTATAGTGTTCCACCACTTCCTCTTCCGAAAAGCGAAGTTTTTATCGCTGGAGACCAGATTAGTTCATAATTGGAGAAAATTTTCTTAAATCTAATTTCTTCGTTTTCTAAAAGATGAGTTTCATATAATACAAAAATATCAAAACTCTTAGCATAATTGAAAAAAGTTACAAAATTCATTTTGTTTTTTAGACCTGATACATTGTAGCTTAAAATTCTTATTTTTTTATTAATAAAGGTTTTAACAGGATTCTGGTAGACTGCGGGACATCATGCATCGTGTAAAATCCTCTTCGTGCTTGTGGGTTGACCCAAAGATTTTTCATCTACCGGCATGGTAATTGATTTGGCATCACTGGTGCGGTTGACAGATTTGTCTGACTGTTTGACTGTCAGATTTGAAGTTTATAGTAACAGTGTTGCAAACAGATGATGGTCGTTTCATATTTCAACAAAATGGTTTATCGTGTCATACAGACAAGCTTAACATGATCTGGCTACGAGAGCATAACCATCTAAATCTCACATGGCCTGCAAACAGCACCGACCTTTCTCCAATTGATTGGGAGAAATAAAAAAAGAATTGAGGTCAAATCCAGCAAAAGTCTTAAATGATTTGAAAAAAAAAAAAAAAAAAAAATCCAAGAAGTTTGGGATAGTATAGCCCCTTAATGTTTCAACAATCTTGTGGAAACTCTACGAATTGAGGCCGTTATCGAAAACAAGGATGATGTCACTTAATATTAAATACAAGTTATTCAAATTGGAGCAACTTTTTCGCATTGATAAAAATGTGGATCAACTAAAGGGGTTTTTTTAGGAGGTATAGAACATCGAATTGAAATAAATCACAAGAAAATCGTTTTAATGTCGATCAATTTGGCTTTATTGGAAAGATAATTTTATGCCATTGATGTTGATGTAAATATGATTTCAGTCGTTTGGCCGCCGCAGCTGGCTCGAATTAAGCCAATTCTGGTTCAATTTTCAAACACTTTTTCGAGCATTAGAGGCCGTGTGTCGTAATAACGGCACGAATGTTGGCTTCCAAGCTCCCAAGAATGGTGTCGAGCCACACGATCTTGTTGGGCTATTAACAGGTCGATTCCGCAAAATTATGCGCTCTTCGGATGTTTTCTTCAATAAATCGATGGTGACGTGCGCTGTGTGGCATGAGCACACCAAAAAGTCAGTTTTTGTGGATGTAATGGCGTCTGAAGGCACTCTCATGTGGATTCTCTTCATTCGAAATGCTGCAATTTTCCTTGTTGACGTAACCATTCAACCAAAAATGAGCCTCATCACTGAACAACATTTTGCGATGAAAATCAGCATCGAACACCAAAATCACGACGAATTGCATGGCCTCGCAGCTTTAATTCTTACAGAAGCTGGATCTTGTAAAGGTCGTAAGCAAAATCTTCCACAATTGATGGACAAAGCTAAAATTGTTGTACGTGATGGCGAATCCATTCATTCGGGTCCTCTTTCACGCTGTAGAGCACAGCGGCAATTGTTTCTTCGGTACGCACTGTTCGACCTCTCTGCAGATGCGTATTATAACGTAAAGTAAACGTAGTGCGAAAGCGATCCATGGTTAACCGAATTAATTGCTCTGATGGACGAATATGTCGACCATAAATTGGACGGAGCTTGTGGTAATATTCGCGAACTGAACCATTATTTTCGAAATAAATGTGCACAGTTTGCAAGCGTTGTTCTTTTATCGACTTGTTCATGATGAAATGGGAAACCAAACTGTACATATGACATTAAAGTTGGCCGGTTTGACCACAAGATGTCAGTTTCATCCCTATTCGAAAAATAAACCTCCAAAAAACAAACACTCGCTACTTTATTTCAAACTAGAAAAAATAATTTCTTAGGCCCATTTGCTGATACTCAACATAAACACTTATGTTTCACATAAACTCTTAATGCTTTGCACCAATTGCAAACTCAAGCATAAATATTGTTATATTGAACATAACTTAGGCGGAAGAAGAAGTGGCACTTAATATATTTATGTCAAACATTAAAATTATTTACCAAGAACTGTGAAGATACTGCTTCGAAAAAAAATTTAATTAAGATATATTTCGAGATGTTGGACTTGATCAAAGATGATTTGGAAGTTCTTGAATTCCTAAAAGTATTAGTTCCCCATCAAATTCATGAGAATAATGAATATTTCTACTCTTATTAAAGTGTCATAAAGTTTTTTAAGGTTTTATAAATTATCTATTTAGTTTTGTTTTGTATGTAACGGGTGATTTTTTAGCTGGTTTGGTTTTGGCAACACTATTTTTGACAGCTGACGTGTGTTTAGTATCTTGTGTCACTGTCAAACAGCTTCAGTTTGGTTTGCAATTTAACCATGGATCGTCTTACAAATGAACAACGCTTGCAAATTATTGAATTTTACTATCAAAATTCGTGCTCGGTTCGAAATGTTCATCGCGCGCTGCTTCCATTTTATAGTCGGCTCATTTTTGGTTGAATGGGTACGTAAATAAGCAAAATTGCCGCATTTGGAGTGAAGATCAGCCAGAAACATTGCAACAGCTACCAATGCATCCCGAAAAAGTCACTGTTTGGTGCGGTTTATGGGCCGGCGGCATTATTGGGCCATATTTCTTCAAAGATGATGCGAATCGCAGCGTTACTGTCAATGGCGAACGCTACCGAGCGATGATAACAAACTTTTTTTTGCCCGAAATGCAAGTTCTTGACTCGCATGAAATGTGGTTTCAACAAGACGGTGCCACATGCCACACAGCAAACAATAGCGCAATTGCGAGTCGAGTTTGGTGAACAGTTAATTTCACGTTTCGGGCCGGTCAATTGGCCGCCTAGATCGTGCGATTTGACACCATTAGACTATTTTTTGTGGGAGTATGTCAAGGCTAATGTCTATAGGGACAAGCCCGCTTCGATAGACGCACTGGAAGCCAACATCCATGCATTCATTAGTGAGATACCGGGCGATATGTGTGAAAGAGTATGCCAAAATTGGACTCAGCGAATGGGCTACCTGAGACGCAGCCGCGGTCAACATTTGCATGAAATTATCTTTAAACATTAAATTGCAAGGTTCAAACTATCGATTCAATAAATATTTCATTCTTTTTTTTCGATTTTTTTGTGTTTTTTTTAAAAAAAAGTTCTAAACCTCTTAAAAAATCACCCGTTATAAAGGTACAGCAGAATTAATTCTATCTACTGCTAATCTCTGTCCACCTCATTAAAATAAACTTCAAAGTCATTCAAAACACTTTGAGGCTCTTTGGCAGAGTAGCTTTTTTTTTTTTTTTTTTTTTTTTTTTTTTTTTTTTTTTTTTTTTTTTTTTATGTCGAGTTCCATAGTCATAGGTTAGGTTAGGTTAGGTTGAAATGGTTGTCAGGAAAACAACTGACATACTTAGACCAGTATTAGGTCCATTGTGATAAGAAATTAAGAGAGGAAGAACCACACTTAACAAAACCATTTGGAGCTTTTAATAAAGCGAAAGAGATGCAGGATATCTGTGTTCGCCAGATCGTTTAACTGTTTTACGAAACCTTTTGGCAAAAAACATTTGGTGGTTTTTCTTTATTTACATCAAAGGATGTACTATCTTCATGCGTATCACTGGGTCAATGTATTGGAATGTACAGTGTACAGTACATCCTGTTTAAGCATATATTTGCTCCTTTTGTTTTATTATCGTCAATCTAAAATCAATTGAAGTAGGTACGTAATAAACACTGTTAAGCTGTGTGTTTTTATTATTACATTTCGTTACATTTTCGTCCCGATTTTTAATTTCATTGTCACCATGAAACTCGTTCTCCAACCCATGGACGGTTTTTGGGGCTTTCCGCCTCCAGTTTGAAGACTAGAATATTTTTCTTGGGCAGCATCTTTCCGTGTCTCTGCTTTGTAGTTTTTGAGGGAATCGCTACTTCTAAAGCAGGAAGATCCAGATTGGCTGTTAATATTATGTTTTTATTATATTATTCTTTGTTCTTCAACATAAATAAATTTATATGCTTTCTAAAAGCAATGCGGAACCTAGCTGTTAACAGGATTTATGATTCGAATTAGCAAACGGGCCTTAATTTCTCAAGGCGGACTATTTTGCGTTTGAAACCTCAATTGTTCAAAAATAGTTGTCGAAAACTCAAATCGGCGATAAAAAGAAGAAAAGGCAATTATATTTTATTTAAAAATCTATTAAACAAAAGTATAGAGAATGTCCTTTCTTGCATTCGTTTTGCAGTACATACTTCTTTTCGGTCAAGCCTAAGCTATTAATCTCTTGAAAGTTCAAACAAAGTCAAGAGAACAAGAGAAATAACTTGTCTACTTTTGTGAACACACTCATTGATTTGTTTACTATTTTCGACACCAATTTCTATCAAGAACAGCAACTCTGAAGCAAAAAAGTCCGTGCAGTCGCCGAAACGTTTTATTGGGACAACTAATCGTATATATGGCAGCTTTTGCAGAAAAAACCTAGTATTTCCAGCTGTAGGAGCCATGTCTAATTTTAGCATTTTTACAAAACGTGCGATTATACAGGTCAGTGAAGAACTCACTTACACACTGTCATGCGATTTTTTTACATCATCATCAAATTCCTCACGAAACAAAAATATAAAGATATTTATATTTTCATATCTTCTTCCTGTATAATTATTTTTAAAGTCCTTTGACCAAAAGTAATTTCCTCAAAAACATTTATTGTTTATTTTTAGAAGCGAGCCCAGTTAGATGTCTCCCCTAATTGAACTTTATTTTCCATCTGCTCCGTTGTGTTGATTAAATTAAATAGAAGACCCGGAAAATACACAGAACGGTATGCTCAGTAAATACTTAGGTAGGTACATTGGTCGACCTACGGTTAACTTCCATTAAGCCAACGGCAAACCACATCAAGTCTCACGTAATTGTACCTATGACAGCAATTTAGCAGGACATTATAATTTGTCTCGTAGCCTTCGTACTTTTTTTTTCTTTTGACAAACGAAAAGTTAATTCTCCCTAAACTGTGTCAATAAGTGATGAGATGGGAACAATAAAATGTTATTAAGATTTTGCGGGAAGATGTATAATTCACGCAATTATTGTGTTTCTAGATACGGTTGTATTTCAAAAACTTTCTTTAACATGAAAGCCATCAATGATAAACACTATGTAGTGCTATTAATCAGACCTTTGAGAACTGTAAGCGCTTCCGTTGATTATAATTGGCAAACTAACGAAGAAAAAAAGAGGAAGCTAAATTACTGAATTCAATCAGTAGTGCTGTTTTGTGTTTGCATTTCCCTGCAGAATACAATTTAGAGAGTGACATGGGTCGATACATCAAGTCAATTCGGAAAACTTGCAATTCATTAGCTTATTTGTGTCATTGTTGACAAATGAACAAATTCCCTACCGTGCCATTAAAGAGCATTGATCCGATATTTGCTAAAATGTTTCAGTCTTTTGAAAAATTGTTTTTCGAACCCCATTGTAACATATCTGGGATTGCTTCGGAATTGATGAAAGTAAATGAAGATAAGAGAAGAGCTCTGAAAAAATTTTGATTATAGGCTACCTATTCTATTATGTATTTGTATTTGTCTTGGATTAGTCAACATCACATGAAATCGAAGGTAAGAGAACTTAAATGATTAGCAAATGGTACCCGTGGCGTGAAGGGTGTGTATGCCTGCCTGTTTCACCCTTACTCTGCATTTTGGCAATGAATGAGATCCTTATCTTAAACATGATGGCGTCAAAGTGGTAGCCTACGCCAATGACTTAGCTCTTCTGGCTGTGACGATGCGTCACATTTTTTTTTTCCACCGCCGAACCGCCTACATCTCACCCTACGAGCCGTACCTGATAATCACAATGCCATAAGTAAGACCATACTGAGGAATAAACTACGCAGCCAAGTGAAAGCATGCGCCACAACACAGCAAACACCAAAGAAATATTGTAGGCGCATACACATTATTCAATTGGTGCACATCACGACTTCGGCTCCATACAAAAATTAATTCAATCCAGCAGCGACAAGCACTCTGCCATCTGCGATGGAATTAATTTTTCTCATGTGCGGTGGTATGTAAACAACGAGAGGTGAGCGTGTGGTTGGGTGAAACAATGTAAGTATTTCACTTACTCAGTACACCTCACACTTACTCGTGACCCCGAACGTTATAAGTACAAGTGGATTTTGGTCGAAAATTCAGAGAAGAAACTACCATTGTTAATTGTGGGAATACCACTTTAATAATATTGTTTTCACTTCTTCTTTCCTACTGCGAACATGGAATTATTCGGTCGGTGATCTTAAGGGTCCCCCAAATATTTTCCCAATTATCTTTTTGAATTTCTCAACGGTGATCTTAAGGGTCCCATTGTTAAATTCCCTGTCTACTTCTCGCCGAATTTGAATTTCTCAACGGTGATCTTAAGGGTCCCATTGCTAAATTGCCTGTCTACTCCTCGCCGAATTTGAATTTCTCAACGGTGATCTTAAGGGTCCCATTCCCATTGCTAAATTCCCTGTCTACTCCTCGCCGAATTTGAATTTCTCAACGGTGATCTTAAGGGTCCCATTGTTAAATTCCCTGTCTACTTCTCGCCGAATTTGAATTTCTCAACGGTGATCTTAAGGGTCCCATTGCTAAATTCCCTGTTTACTCCTCGCCGAATTTGAATTTCTCAACGGTGATCTTAAGGGTCCCATTGCTAAATTCCCTGTCTACTCCTCGCCGAATTTGAATTTCTCAACGGTGATCTTAAGGGTCCCATTGCTAAATTCCCTGTCTACTCCTCGCCGAATTTGAATTTCTCAACGGTGATCTTAAGGGTCCCATTGCTAAATTCCCTGTCTACTTCTCGCCGAATTTGAATTTCTCAACGGTGATCTTAAGGGTCCCATTGTTAAATTCCCTGTCTACTCCTCGCCGAATTTTAGCCACTCCGTCCCCCTGTTTACGTCAAGAAGCGGTGCGCCATAATCTGGGCAACGTTTTTAATATTAAAACTTATTTCTTTCCAGGAGCGGATTCAGTCTTCAGGTGCAGTAGCCAAACAAGGCCAGTAACATCCCAGGACGTTCAAACCGACCTCCATCGATCTTCTAAAGGAACTCAGAGGCCGTACTCAGAACATTTACCGCCCCGACCGTGCCAGACGCTGGGAGATTACATACCTCGCCCGACAACATATTTGAACACTTTTTGTAAAGATTTGTTAACTAAATTAATTACTCAGTCATTAAAAACTATTATAATTCGTATTTGCCGTGTCTCGCCTCGTTATTTAGAAGTTGGATTGAAGCAGTCCGAGTCTTCGAGCTTCCTTGGGAAAAACCTTGGGTCCGCTGAGTTTTGCCCCAGCCAAAGACAAAGAAGTCTCACAAATTGGCGCCCGAGCAGGGACGTAAACAGGGGGACGGAGTGGCTATCGCAAAAACCACAGATGGTGAATTGACCTAGTGGGCACCTTGAGAGCACTGGTCGAAAAATTCGGCGAGGAGTAGACAGGGAATTTAACAATGGGACCCTTAAGATCACCGTTGAGAAATTCAAATTCGGCGAGGAGTAAACAGGGAATTTAGCAATGGGACCCTTAAGATCACCGTTGAGAAATTCAAATTCGGCGAGGAGTAGACAGGGAATTTAGCAATGGGACCCTTAAGATCACCGTTGAGAAATTCAAATTCGGCGAGAAGTAGACAGGCAATTTAGCAATGGGACCCTTAAGATCACCGTTGAGAAATTCAAATTCGGCGAGAAGTAGACAGGGAATTTAGCAATGGGACCCTTAAGATCACCGTTGAGAAATTCAAATTTGGCGAGGAGTAGACAGGAAATTTAACAATGGGACCCTTAAGATCACCGTTGAGAAATTCAAATTCGGCGAGAAGTAGACAGGGAATTTAACAATGGGACCCTTAAGATCACCGTTGAGAAATTCAAAAAGATAATTGGGAAAATATTTGGGAGACCCTTAAGATCACCGACCGAATAATTCCATGTTCGCAGTAGGAAAGAAGAAGTGAAAACAATATTATTAAAGTGGTATTCCCACAATTAACAATGGTAGTTTCTTCTCTGAATTTTCGACCAAAATCCACTTGTACTTATAACGTTCGGGGTCACGAGTAAGTGTGAGGTGTACTGAGTAAGTGAAATACTTACATTGTTTCACCCAACCACACGCTCACCTCTCGATGTTTACATACCACCGCACATGAGAAAAATTAATTCCATCGCAGATGGCAGAGTGCTTGTCGCTGCTGGATTGAATTAATTTTTGTATGGAGCCGAAGTCGTGATGTGCACCAATTGAATAATGTGTATGTGCCTACAATAGGTCTTTGGTGTTTGCTGTGTTGTGGCGCATGCTTTCACTTGGCTGCGTAGTTTATTCCTCAGTGCCCATGTCTTACTTATGGCATTGTGATTATCTGGTACGGCTCGTATGGTGAGATGTAGGCGGTTCGGCGGTGGCAAAAAAAAAAATGTGACGCATCGTCACATGGCGACGCGACGTGAAGGGAAATTCATTAACATTTCATTTCATTCCATTGTCCATTTTAAGATGCGGCCTTGCAGTAAACCCCCTCAAACCTGATCTGGGGGTCAATTCCCGATCTGTGAAGCTGTGAAGTGAAAAAAAATATATCATTTCAGTTTTCATACAGTTTTTTCATTTTATCACTTCACGAATCCATTCTAAGCGATTCCGGATCTAAAAAGTACTAAAACGTTCTAAATGATAAATTCTGACAGTTTTCTCTCATTTTCTCTCTCATTTCAATTGGATTCCAATTGGATCTTTCATCGTTTGAGTTTTGCGGCCATTTTTCATAATTGAATTTTTCACCGACTCATACGGCAATGAAAAGAAATTTATCATATGAAAAAAAATTGACATTTGAGGTTGGATTTTCACAAATCGAGAATCGAATTTTCGGTGAAGCTGTGATAAATGTTTTCACTTCACAGCTTCACAGATCGGGAATTGACCCCCTGGTATTCTTCTCGTAGAGGAGAGAATTACAAACTTTTGAGATGCCGAAATTAAATGGAATCCCACTTAAGATCTCTACTTGGCATTGATCTGAGACAAAAAACTGAACTGGAGCTTTAACATACGAGAGTTATATAAAAAATCCATGATAGCGCCGTATTCGTCTAGTCTCTAATAGGATTTTCGGCAGAAATTGGGGACCAAATCCTAAAATTGTCATGTGGATGCACACAGCTATTGTTAGAAATAGTCTATTATATGGCAGTTTGGTCTGGTGGAATGCGCTGGAAGAACTTAGGAACTTAAAAACCCTACAGCCTGTATTTGCGTCACTGGTGTAATGAGAGCTTGGAAGTAATTCTCAATCTAACACCCCTTGATCTCTATGTTCAGGAATTGGCAGCAAATAGCACACTTAGTCTAAATCAGTGTAATGTTTGGAAAACCAGCCAAAAAGAACTTGCACTGGTGTTATCGAGACACGCAGACACGATATCGGCACGGATTACATTATCCCATACATGGGCTTTAAATCCTTTTCAACCAACTTCCCCAATAGACAGGATTGGGAGAATGAAACACCTCATACAAACGAGACGTCTATTTCAATTTATTCCGACGCGACGGCGGTTGGAACGGATTCTTTTCTGAAAACCTCAGCCTCGCCATTTCCCTCAGAATTCGGAATCACAGCAGTGTCTTCCAACCCGAGGTCTTGGCAGTTACAAACGAGGTGTTCATGATGGCACTATCCCATACTGGTATCATTTTTGAAAGCCAAGCAACAATAAAATCACAGGTTGTTTCTTGCAGTCTCTAATAGACTAATTAATCATGGTTCCACCCTGTGCAATTAAACCGGTTATTTGAATAACAATATAATCAGCCCTATCACAGATTCCATCGTAATCGAAAAAAGTCTACGTTTCCCGATATTACTATCACATAAATCCATTCGGAGTGGAACGGATTTCGAAATTCGTTGATTTAGTATCATTAATTCCGAATGAAACGGAAATATGACGTCCTTTTCTACGACAAGTTTCTTCTGTCGTAGAGCGTAGAGTCATAGGTCAAATCCATTTGTTAAAATATAAAAACCACATTTGTATTAAACAAATTTACAAAATATAATTCTATTTAAGAAAAAACAACATGGAAAATTCAAATAACTCCAGTTTACCAACCAACTTTTCTTTAAGTTCCTGCATCTTTTGATTGAGGTCCAAGTAGATTCAACTTGGTTTTTATTTACTCCCAGAGGTCATCAACTTTTTGACATTTAGCGTATCCTTTTGCTATGTGTGGAATCTGGATTACAGGATAACATTTCATTGTTGTTTGTTTGTTGTTTTCACCCTTTAAGAACATCGGTTTTATAAACACATATCAATGAATAAAATTATTTACAAAAGAAATTACATTTTTTCAAATGACTGTCTTTGTTACGCCCGTTTCCAAATTTAAGCGAAATTGATAGACTTGGAGTGTTTAAATAGCAGTCGTATGATTGTTTAATTAACTGTTACCACTCAAAATAACACTTGATTTTTATACGGAAAAAACTTGGATTTCACAAATTATTTTATGATTTGTTAAGCGAATGAAATTCTATTTGACAGCTTGGAAAGTACTCATGGAACACCTAACAAAAATCCTCTTTTGGGAATTTATAACTTGATGAAGAAAATATTTAATTATATTCGACAGTAAAATTGTTTATTTCATATAATATTTAAGATTTGATCAATGATACAGATCTGTTTTGACTTATTTCGATCACAAAAAGTGCAAATAAATGAATTTTTACTAGAAAATAAAAATCGGTAAAAAATGTGTTTAGGAAAAGTTGAGGAATTTTTTTTTAAGTTTAGGGATTTTTGTTTCTATTGCTTCGAGTATTTATTTTGACATGACTTCGAAAATGGACACTATTTTTTCAATAAGGCAATGCTTTTTTAGAATTTGTTCGGATCTTGTGATAGCTTTTTTTCGGGACTCGTATCGTGATTTTCCATTCGGAGATTTCTCCGAATGGATTTCGTGATAGGGGTGAATACGACAGTCCAATGAAAGATGAAGAAGAGGATCATGTCCAGGAAACTATGCCCGAAATACGATAGAAACAGATCTGAAAGGCTACTAAATCCCTAAATCCCTAAATGAGTCTTTATTAGTTTCGCTTGTCAGTATTCTAACAGGACACAACCTACTAGGCTACCACAAAAAGAAAATGGGTCTAAGCACCGATGAACTATTTAGAGGATGCAATGACGAAGACGAATATGAGGATACCGAACTGAAATAATTGCTAGTCACTCCAAGCAACAGCCTGTTAAACTTCATTAAGACCACAAAATGGTTAAAAATTTACCAACCATAGACAATAGACTCATAGGTCTTAAGGACTTTACAACACTGCAGGGTATCACAACGGGTCTGCATTGACTTAAATGTGATTTAATCGAGATCAACCGTCATTCTACCTAACCTATCTTATGTCTGCCTGTTACTGGAAAAGTTCGAAGTTCGAATCCCAAGGAGGGGGCTCCTCGCTTTTTTCTAGGAACTTTAAGCTTTTCGACGCGTTCTGAGATCAGACATGTAGGAGTTTTATTAAAGAAAAAAAAAACTTAATTAGTTGCATTTGAAATGAAATCAAATTAATCTAAGGTGGTGTTAGTGGTTTAAACATCACAATTGTGTTGATGTGCTTAAAATTTTGCACCTACGGCGCGTGGGACGTGTTTGGTTGTACCAACACCTTAAACAATTCATTTTTTTTTTAATGAAAGCACTTGTTGAAAAAGGTTATCGCGTTTTATCTTGGTCAAGCTGCAATTAGCTTATTGCAATCAATTGTGATTGCAAATGGTTGCTCCAATCGGAACGAACTTGATGCTATGTTTAGTAGCAAATTCAAGGTAAATACAAAAAAGTACTATCTGGCATCACTTAAACCATTCTGATATCGCTTTCGGTTAGATAAAAGCAAGAAGCTATTTTGGTGTAAACCTAGTGCTTCGTACAACTCAAGATGATAAAATCCTAACTGAGTACAGTTAGTTAAGCAAAATGGCGGACAAACTGTCAAAAATTAGACTAGCACTCGAATCCAGCGAATCAAACGTCTCTCAAGCCACTAGAGCAATAAAAAAAAAAAAAATCCAACGAAACTTTAAAAACCGCTAATGACAGTTGGCAATCTTAACCCTCGTTTACAAACCGGCAAAAGTCGTGTCCACCCGAACTGGGGTCCAAATGGACCCCACGATTTTTCTTCGAAATTTTTTTGATTTCTGACTTATATTGTTCAGTTATAGTTCTTCTGGCTATTGTATGAATTGTTCCTAAGTATTATATATAGCAGGGATAAAGAAATTTAAGCAGAGATGTCATTATGCAGGTATGTAGGAGGTCAGCAATAAAATTTTTCAATTTCAAAAACGATCAAAATTGCTTAATTTCGCAAATCTGGGATACCCGCTTATCCTTTTCAATATGTCTTATTTACGTAATTACTGATTGTAAAATTCATCCACATCAATTGTTCCTGGCAGGTATGCCTATCTCAAAAAAAAATAGTCAATAGTTCAGTTTGGTCAGGTCATCAAATAATTTTATGACCTCAAAAAAGACTGAATTCGCCATAATTCTCTGTAAGCCTTCACCAAATTCAGCGGAATTATTTCTGGATTTTCCTCCATCCCTTTTTATATGTCAACTGGTAGCTCTGACCAAAGTACAGGACTTGGTCGTGGAGATGATGTGCTGATGTCGTTGATGCCATCATATTTCAATTGTGGACGCAACCTCACTATTGATAATTTCCTTACGTCGCGTCGGTGGATTTGTTATTGAGGTTACTGGATAAGAAGATCACTATTCTTGGCACGATTCGGAAAAACAAAAGAGATTTGCCTAAACTTTTTGTAGCGAAGGAGGTTCTTGATAACCAGAATGAGGCTTAAAGGTCAATAAAAAAAGCAGTATCGTCCAGTCCACTCTTTCATCTTTGGATTTTCTGGAAAAATGGCGTTGGTGAGTTATGTTCCGAATCCAAACAAACAAGTGGTATGGCTATCAACACAACATAACTGCGAGAAAGCCACTTCCGGTCATCAAAGTAAACCTGCTATGATACTGGATTATAACAGCACCAAAGCTGGAGTCGATGTATTCGACCAAATGGTCTCAATACATATATTCATGTACACGTAAAACAAATCGCTGGCCGATGGTTGTATTCTACAACTTACTGGACGTAGCAGCCCTAGCAACTGTCATAATTTTCCGACATCTCAATCCACCTAGAAGAAACAAAAATTTGCTGAGAAGTAATAAACTCATCGAACTAGCGGAGGAACTGGTTGAGTCAGAATTGAATAACCGTTCACAACCTGCAACACAATCTGGCATTGGAATATCTGCATTGGATGCTCTCTGTATTTTGGGGAGAGTTCAGGAAAAATTACCAACAGTCCCCGAAAGGCTGTCTTGTAAAAGAAGCAGATGTCACCTTTGCCCAAGAGCAGAGGACAAGAAAACCAGAACCAACTGCGATGAATGTGGCAGATGTTGTTGCCCTTGCCACATTAGAACCTTATGTGTTAAATGTCTCCCGCAACTGCCAACAACTTCAAACTAAATCCTTCTAAACATAAACTTTAGGAATAAAATAATTATTTATTAGAAAAAATATGATTTTTCATAGAATTTCAGTACTGGGGTCCAAATGGACCCCAGTTCGGGTGGACGGGTTCTTTTCACAAAAAAATCGCAGAAAAATCTGTAAACATCTGATAATCGTTTCAACTTAAGAAATGAATAAAAAATGGAATTTTGTTCACTGAGTAAAAATCCCATTTAAAAAAAATGAAAAACAAAAAAGTTATGAGTGTTCAAACATGCTCTGGGGTCCAAATGGACCCCAGTTTGTAAACTAGGGTTAATAAACATGCCTGGTTTCCAGAAGCCTATGACCAGATATTTCCAAGAAAAAAAGAAAAACTCTGTTGATTGGCATTCTCACGGGTCGCAAGTCACAACTCATTGATGGATACGATCTGATTTATGTAGAAGATGCGAAGACGAAGACGCAGAGAAAGAATAATTCCACTTCCTCTATGAGTGCATAAGCGTGGATCACACCAGGAAAAAAACCTTTGGAGAATACTTCTTCGGTGAACTGAATGAAATCTCTAATCTCTCACAAAACAGCATTATAAAATTAATTAAGGGTTCCAAACGGTTCAGTTGAAGCTCTTAACCTTTATAACTCAGTCTCCAACCCAGTCCTCTGCTACCTTCCACCTCCTCATCCCTGGTTATCACGGGAGCACAATAGATCCTTGAGATCTGAGTGAGGTGTTGCCGTTTGCGGCTGCATTCCCTTACAAACTTACTTAACCTAGTTAAAATATTCGAGTTAACCCAGCCACCTCATGAGGTCTTGAACTCAACTGACTACAATAAGCTCGTTTTAGCTTTTTCATCAGAAATTACTTAGTGGTTTCGGTTTACTAGGGCCAACACAGGCAGCACCGTGAGTTTTTCAATTCAAAAGTACCTAAGCTCGTTACAGATTGACCAATGCTGAACGGAAGTACCTCTTTCATCAAAAACTTACTTCAAAATTACTTGAAAATGTTAAAAGAACTACATGACCTTTCAATCGCTTAAACGGCTCGTGTTAGGTCTATAAAAACACGTCCGTATTTGAAAGCCCGAACCCTCTAATTTAACAGCACTCCACGGTTTTCTCTTCATAACTATCACGGTTCCTGGAATAAAAATCCAACCTTTTCGAATTCCTTAAGAAATGGCATAATCAAAAAACATAAAAAAAAAAAAATGAATTAGATTTGAAGCTAATTCAACGCGGAAAACCAACACAAGAAGAAGTAATTTAATATTAAGTGAAGGAAACTCTTAAATATTTGTCTTCTCATTCTTTTTCATTTCAAAATAATTCTCCACACTTCCAGTAAAGGTCCAATTTCTTCTTATTTGCAGAGGGCTACTCTCCACACATGACCAACCATACTTTTTAAAGAAAAGCAAACAATTAGCTGCCATATGTTATTTGCAGACTTAATTAGCCATTCCAACCGTACAAATGGTCATCGTCACTGTAATTACCAGCAACTGTGTCCTTCAGGTAGTAAACGGTCTTTTCATGTGAAGTTGGGGCATCCACCGACCGGTGATACCATTAAAATCCAATTCAAACATCAGCATCCCGCATTGTTAATTGCTATTCATTGTTGTTTATTCATCTCATGGGATGAACAACATTAGCACGCACGGGAACAATATTGGTATGTTATCAAAAGGATTCTATCTGTTGCGCGTTTGATCTTTGTTGGATAAACAACAACAACAACAATAATTTATGGGATCATTATTTACTTTTGTGTGACCTTTATTGCACGGATGTGTGGCAACATTGGCAAATTTAAGGATATGGACTAAATCCTTTTACTGGGGTCTAGATATGTATTAAATTCTTTCAGATGTGAGAGTGTCAAATGATGATTCCATTTTATCTAAGTGAATTAATTCCCTTGAATGGTTGGAATTAGATTTTTTGGAATTTTGTAATTTCACACCACAAATCCACAAATCCACAAATCTTGGGCACATTTCTGTCGCAACATCTACCAAATGAAATATTTTTGTCTTGACGAACAACACCATCAAAATAAATTCAACTCCCCATATTCATTTGCTTAATTTTCCAACAGTAATTCCGTTTTTTTATGATCTGTTCCCTTTCTTTTCACACAATCAAATGCCAGACCAAGTCACCCGAAGTAAATGCTTATATTCATTCTCAGTTCACTGCATTGATTCCGTTGGTATGAGAAATTGATAATATCGCAAAACTGTGAATAAAAGAAGACTCCAAATAAAAAAAAGACGAAGGAAAATATAAAAATAATTTGTGAGACCGTTGAACGCTCTGACAACCAGATAAGTATCCTTATCAATTGGTTTTGAAACATTTTCCCCTCAACCACTAACTCAAGTCTGAAAAAGAAAATTGAATAATGTTCCTTAATGCGAATCGATTTTGAAATGTGTTGTAAGACGTTATGCTAACCAACAATACGAATATAATATACACTCTTATGGTTGAATGGGCATCCCACAAAGCCAGCCAGCAGTACCTATATGATACATTTTGTGTATTCAAGGAAGTTTCTTTGCGTATTCTAGGAGAATAAGGGATGCGATTGAGTGAGTTTGGGGGTTGTGTATACTGCTTTGGCGAACCAATAACTTGGTTAACGAGTTCATTGAAATGGCCCCTTATTAAGTTGTTATGGAACAGAAGTTAATACAATCAGGGATAGTTCATTAGAAAGCTCGTGATAATAAGGATCAAATAATTTGATACTTATTCTGAAGGGCTTAAGAATTTCGTGTTCGTTTACCAATTAGGACGACTTTTACAAAAAGAAATCTGGTGGCTCTAATTTAATTAAGGAAATTTGTATGAGAAATAAGAAAAGGCATCAAGTCCTTAGAAATAAGAACGGAAGACCGAAAAATCAGCTTTTCGTTTTTGAAATTTTAACCCTCTTACCGCCGATCAGAACTGTGTATTCTCTCAAAAGAAAATTTGACTCTGAAGTTAGGGTCTTCCACTCCTAAAATGTCACATCCTTTTGTAATAAAATCGTCGTAAACTCCATTTTGGGTTTTAAAGTTAGGAACTTTTATGAAAAGTTATAGAGGATAAGTTGGTCTCAGCTGTAAACTTCGCCTTAGCTTTCATCAAAGCAGAATGATTTTGTTAGCGCGTGTGTGATTTATGTAGATGTAGTTTAATATTGTGACTGCCAGGAGTACATTTGCTTGCATATTTATTCACTAAACATCAAACTGAAACGTCGCAAGGTCGGTACTCCTCTTTCAATAGTTGTTCTCACACAATACACAAAGAGGAAGAATGCAGTGAGAAGAGATTGTCATAAAAAGAAATGCACTCGATATGACTTACCTGACGCTTTTTAGCTTTGCACTCCTTTAATACCGTGCAACGAAACTAAGCACATTTCAGAATCTTCTCTTGGCATCTTTGGCATTTATGTTTCATTAATATCTAAGTATCTAGGAACGAACGTAGGAGGCAAGCTCCTGACGGGAATCAGAATGCCAATATGAATAAATTAAGAATTCTATTTTATTGGATGGTATGTCCAATAAAATTTTGTTGAAAAAAAGTATATTAATATTCACTGGAAAGGAGCTGAATGCTTTTTACGATAAGCGTATGCGTGTTTATTGAACAGTAGAGATATTTAAAATAAGAGAAGGGAGGTATCTTTGTAATGTTATAACACATAGTTTTCTTCATCAAATACACAAAAAGATACGCCCTCCGGTTGCTATGGTGCTCTTAAGCTAAAAAACAACGCCATTTCAAAATTGATTTGTAGAACGACCGGGGGAACTGTGGTCCCAAAATGTAAAATTGATGTCTTGGTCTTAATGATTTGTTTTCTTATTGTTAAAGGAATATAAATAGAGCTTCAAAAACAACAATAAAAAATTTCTGAGTTTTATTTTCACTTACAGAGCTTTTCGCAGTTAGTAAATTTTTTCTCTTTTTAAATAAAAAAAAGAGAAAAAATTAATTTCTTTGTTTTTTTAATGAAATATTTAACGAAAAATATTTAACTTCTAATCCGCTCAACTGTTTTTCTGACGACTCGACCCTCAGCTTTTCATATTCGTTTCCAAATTCAAGTCCCTGCTCTTCGGATGTGGAAGTAGAACGGTTGCGTATGATTAGCTCATTGAATTCTGGCCTTGACAGCATTGTTTCATGGGGTCTTATGAACCGAGTAGAATTCAATGCTTCGAAAACTCAATGCTGTCTCTTGTCGTTGAAGCTTAACATTCCCCCATTGCCATTATCCATGGTACCGGCATCCAAGAAACCGAAAAGCTGTCAGTTACTTACGCCAAAAACGCTGCTAAATGCTTAGGCTTCTTGAGACGGTGCAGGAAGTTCTTCACCCCTTCTGATCTGGCTACAATTTTTAAGGCCTTCATCCGCCCAAAACTGGAGTATAACTCCCATATCTGGTCAGGTGCTGCTCAAACATCTTTGCACCCGCTTGATAGAGTACAAAATAGAGCATTAAAACTGATAGGTGATAGTTCAATCGTAGAATCGATTGATTTTCTTGAACATCGTCGAAACGCCACCTGCCTCCCTCTCTCTTTTATCGCTTTTTTCACAAACAGTGCTCTAGTGAAATAGCCAGTTGCATTCCTCCCCTGAAACAATTTAGCCGCAACACACAAGCCTCACTAGGAATGCTTATCAGTTTTATCTTGAGCCCAACTTCGGGCGTACAGTCAAGTATAGAGATTCAAATTTTAGGCGCACCACCCGAATGTGGAATGCTCTACATGGCTCTGTTTTCCCCCTGCATTACGATTCACAAAAGTTCAAAAGCAACGTGCATCGATATTTCTTTTCAAATCCTCTCCTATTTTCCTAAATGCTTGCACTGTGTTCTATAACATTATAAGGGTAGTCATAGCCCCTTGATGAGCGCGTTAAAAAAAAATCGAAAAACAAACAAACAATCAAACCTTTCCTCTTATAATTTTAGTAAGACTAGTCAGAACAATAAACCGAAAAACTAAATTTTCCTTTTCTTTTTTAGGTTCTGTTTTTGGATTTTTTATCAGATTGTCGACTTTATGGCGTTTCAAAGGTAAGTCAATTTGTTCTGAACTTTTTTAAACAGGATTTTTATTTATACTGAAACAATTGCTGGTGCAATAGTTCGCTTGGGCCATGAAAATACAATATATTGTGATAGTCAAATAACAAAACTCGAATTGGCTTTCCCATCTTTGTAACGAGGGGCCTAGTACTACCTCACCTACTGAGCTATGGGGGATATTAGATGGCTTCCCCAAGCCGAATTGTGTTGATGGCTAGAGAGCCTATCTGTTGGAAATAAGAATAGAGGCTGAAGAGCCAAAGTGTTCTGTTCTACTTCAAGCTTAAAAGTGAATTTATTAGATTGAACTTAAGCTATTTATACAAAATAATCAACTTACACACTAACATCTTAAACCAATATCAAATATACATATTATAACTTACACATATATATATATATTTGGTATTCCGAATTCTGTGGGAAATAAACGAACAACGGAACCCGGTAGCATACTTGCTATGTCATCAAATTAATAGCACATGCCAATATGCATAGCCCGTCTAATACAATGCACAAATGTATCCAAATACGTCCAGCCATATGCACTACACAGTATGCAGTACATTGAACCTTAGTGAGTAGGTAGATACACTTGACAAAAGTAATCTGAAGCGTCGCGTCCCGTCATCGTCAGTGGCATTGAAATTATTACTTAATAATTTAGTGCATGAGGTTGATACTCATGACCATGAATGAAATATGAGTTCAAGGTTGGCTATCGTGAAGCGTAATGTGGATTAACGTCAATGACCGGAATTAAATGTATAATGACGTGGTCGCTAGTGTGATCCCTTCACATCTTGAACAGTTGCTTGAAATTCTCTTATACATTCCTAGAACCTAGAGAGAAGCGAAGATGGTCTTTATTCTAAAGATTGGCAAATGCTCCCACGTAGCCCCAAAAGACTTAAGACTTAAGACTTACTCAAAACGCTAGAAAGAGTAATAGACATAAATACTTAAAATGAAAAATTGAACCCTGTCTGATCTCCACAGCACTACACGCTTACACAAAGGGTAAATCAGTGGAAACAGCCCTGCATTCTTGGACCTGCACTATTAAGCACTCGCTACTCTATAATGAGTAGAGTACACTCTGGTCTACTTCTTAGACATAGAAAGTGCTTTCAACAATGTCAGAAACTCAGCGATTACGAGTGCTCTTATTATTAATTAATTAATCTGAACATAGAAGATCCCACGTGATTAATTCTATGCTAAGAAGCTGGATCTTGGATCATCATGTCGAAGATGGGTGACTACAAAACTAGTAGAACAACCAAGAGAGGGACTCTACAAGGATCAGTACTCTCTCTCCTTCTCTCAAATGTGGTCGTTAACGAACTGCTTAATTTAGATCTAGAAGAATCAGGTTTCAGGGTGGTTGCCTACGCGGAGTATGTGGCTATTGCTGTCTCGGGCAAACACCCAAAAACTCCAGCGGAGCTGCTGGAAACGGCTCGAAATAAACTCAATCACTGGGCTGATGTTCGTGGGCTGAATATCAACCCTCTTAAAATGGAGCTTGTTCTCTTCACGAGAAAATACATGATCCCGGATTTCAGACCTCCTGCCATAAAGGGTGTAACACTCACCCTAGTGAATCCGACTATATATACCCATTACCCATCTTAGTGTGATTTTTGATAAAAAAAAAACTAACCTGAAAAACCAATATAGAGGAAAGAGTAAATAAAGCAAACGTTGTATTTTTCTCAAGCGGTGCGCTAAGAACAACTCCTTTAGATGCCCCAGATATACTACTTAGCCTTGCACCCCTAGACCTTTTTTTGCAAAAAGTCAGCGGCGAACTCAGCTACTCGCCTAAAAGCTAACTCACAGTAGACAAGCAATCAAATTGGTCACATTAAAATTTTAAACAACTTAAGATTCATCCCGAATCGATTAGACTTACAGCACTTCTTAGTTGTTGTTTGATAAGAATTTCCGAATTACCATCCCCTCAAGAAGGGAAGCTTGGGAGAACGGTACTCTCTTGGATAATGAAGCCTTGCACTTCTACACTATGACGGATCTCAAACTTGTGATGGTGTAGGAAGTAAAATTTTCTCGAAAGGGCTGAATTTAAGTCCTTTCTTCGGCCTAACTGATTTATTTTAGTGTGTTCCAAGCGGAGATTCTTGCGATAAAAGAAGTCCTGTCGCTGCTCAGAGAAAATATTCGGATATTCGTATCTTCTCGGATGATAGTCAGGCTGCTCTGAAAGCTGTTGCCTCTGTCTCAACAAAATCTACTACGGTCTAAAACAGTCGTGCATCTCTAAAGGAGATGTCAGAACAGTTCAACATTCACCTTTTATATGGTTGTCGGGTCACAGAGACAAACCAGGTAATTGCATGGCAGATGAACTCGCCAAAAAACAAGAACTCATCCTCTTCGATCTAAAAGGAAACACCTAGGTACAACCTGCTACATGTAAAGATGAGCACTAGATAGACTAAGAGCAATACGTTCTATATGACTAAATTAATTTGGCCATTTGTAAACTAGAAACGTTCGAAGAGCTTATTGGATCTAAATCGTTTGCATATTAGCTCCACCATAAGTGTTATAACAGGTCACTGCACAGTAGGTAGAACGCCGCCAAAAAACTTGTCATCTACTCCGATGAGCTTTGTAAAAGCTATCTGGACCAGAAGTAGAAGGAAACAATCCAATACCTCCTTTGTTCATGCCCTGATGCTCTCTCTAACACACCAGCAATTAAGCTTAAAAAGATCCTTAAAGTATCTCCCTTTTTGGACAAAGTTCTAGAAAAGACTATCAGGTGATTAACTTGTTAGTCTATGTTCGATTAGAGAGTGATCAGCTCTCTTATCCCTTAAATGTGGACCAATGGGTGAATAACTTTCTGGTCTCAGTGGTATCACAATAGGCCCTCTGTGGTCTAAGTACGCCAGACTCCGTACCCTGACAGCCACATCTAACCTAACCTAACCTACCCAGTTCCGAAAAAATTTGATTTCAAAAATTCTCTTTTGTTTTGTTGGTTCACTCCTTAAAAGCAAGCTTTTATTTCTGTTAGAGGTTTTTAATATACCAACTGGATACTGGAGCATTCAGACCTAAATACCGATCCATTGTACTACCAGTTAGCAACCTTCTTTTTGTTAGCTTTCCAGATGTTCGGAGGAAAGGTAAAAGACTCTGCCATGATAAGGAGCTTAAGTTACCAGCTCTCATCATGTCTGCGCCGAGTATCTGTGACCTCATGCGAGAAAAAGCAGGACATTCACAGAGGAAGTGCTCCGCGGTGTACTCATCTTCTCCACAAGATTTACGGAGCGTGCGGTTTTACTTAAGCCTAACACGTTTAAATGCTTGGAAAAAGAGAAGTGTCACCTGGCAATGCCAATAAGTTTTCTACAGTCTTTTTTGCTACGAGATATCAAAAATATTGCAGTCTTCTTATTCACATTGGGGAGCATACGTTTGGTGTATCTGCATCCAATGGAGGCATGCCATCTACAATTGCGCTCTTGACAGATCCAATCGTTGAAAGAAGCCCTCACTGAGGACGCTGGCAGACCTATCGACGGTACAGGTCCTAAGAAAGCTGTCTAAGATCCTTGCCTGGCAAGTTCATAGACGATCTCATTTCCAGTTTTGTAAGCTTTGATATAACTTCAAATGGTTTCTATTACCTTTATCTAAAAATGCCTTAAAGGTTCCCTAAATGCTGATCAAATTGCAGAAGTGACGGTCCCTTGTTAGCTGAAATTGGTACATAGCCATGATGAAACCCAAAGGCAGGTTACCTAAGGTCGTTATAAATATGTAATCAATAAATAGGGTGGCGCAACAGAGCGAGGAGCTCGGGGCCCAGCGAATTTATCACTGCTATTGCCTCTGCAAGCTACAATTTTCTGCCGATTTCGAACGGCTAATCGAGAAGGCGCTTTCATGGCAATGAACTTATCATAGGTGGACTTGCCAATTTCTCGTGAAAGGCAACATCCGTGGAAAAATATTAAAGCTTCTGTTAAGATTGCAACCATGAACCTCTCGGTTACCAGGCAGACATGATAACCATCATTCCACGGGTACCGCGTAAGTTATTATAAGGTTATTATAAAACCCACACATTTTTTTCGTAACACACACGCTGTAACACCAAGTACCTGTCAAGAAGAGCAAGAGGAGAAGACAATTTTGAAAATGTTCTCAGTTAAGGTCATGTTTGAATGACTATTTATATGAATTCAAAACTTACCTCCAACTGCCTTTCGTCGCTAGTAAGAATGTAATATTTGTTGGATGCAATTTATTCAAACATTGATAAGCTTCTTTTCAAATCCAACTTTCTATTTGGAGCTGGAAACAGAAATAGAAAATTTTATCGTCCTTTGAGAGGCTTCAAATCAGACGTAGAACAGCAGTTCAGTAAAATGTTGTTTATTTAGAATTGTACGTGTTAGTTTAAGTTTTTTTCAGTATTAAATTCAGTTCAGTTCGAAAATGAAATTTTACCACAGAGCCAAGAAGAAAACCTCTTCATTTCCCAAACAACGAATTACCTACCACATACTTACTCCAGATCCAGGTGAAACCATGTTATGTTAACAAGAGGAAGTCAACCAAATGTTACTCTTTTCAGACTTAACAAATTAACACACGTCATTTGTATTCCATCCCGAAGAGAGTTTATTTTGGCACTTCACTGCTTGCTTGAGTACAAAACACATTCAACGTAATTAAATTTGTATTTGGTTTAAATAAATGCCTCGCAAACATTATGTGGCTTCTTGATGCTCGAAATGCCCACATCCCGCATATATTCAAATTAATGTTCTCCAAAGTAACTCCACATTGAAATTCAAATATTAACTCGTGTATAATTTACGCTAATGACGCATGTTTCCTAAATCAACTAATAAGAATGTTTATTTTGAAAGCTTGTTCGTGTAACCTCGCTAGAATAAATGATGTCTGTCTAAATAACGCAGGACTAATTGACCGCCCTGTGGTGGGAGTAATAAATCTCGATGCGTTCAATGATGGGTGTTGAGAATTTAATTCGAATTATTTATTTACGGAATTGCTAATAAAAGTGATAAGATTGATTGATGGGAAATTTTTAAACTGCCTACTGATGTATGATGGCATCATGTATTTCAAGTGTAAAAGAAAATACGTTTTATTTTTGGTACATCGAAACATCGAATGAATATTCTACTGAATTTGGGGATGGCATAGTTTTTGAAGAGCATTGATTTAATTTTATCACTTGAATTCAATTTGGGACGACCGATCTACACATCAACAAACGGAACAATGCTAACTCGACCGACACCTATAAATATCATTGATAATTTATAGACTGAAATTGATTGGCATACGAGTAGTGTCAGAATACATGCATCCATAGCCTTGCATTAAGGTGTGATAGAATATTACTGTTGTCGAACTGAACTGAACATGGACACCCAAAGGTTTGATTTTCTTGTTGGCTCTGGTAAATATACTCGTTGTCGTTGGTCTAACAAAAACCTATTAAATCGATTTTTTTAAAGAGAGCAATCCAAAGAAGCATGAGTTCGAGTATATTTTTTTCAATGTCAGATAATGAACTCGAGCCTTATTCAGCTTGAGGGGTTATTGTGTGTGATTTGTTGTGTGAGCTTGTAAATGTGTGGCATGCAATAATGATGTTAACAAAAGGTCTTTGATGTTTTACATGCGACGAGTGTTATTAAGTTTTTTTTTTTTGCTTCTCAACGAGCATAACAAAATATGTACAGAGTTATTGGGGTTGTGGGATGTATCGTAGGCTTGCATGATACCAATTATTTGGTTCAGAAAATTGCTATAAATAATGTTTCAACGAATTAAAGCACTGTGGGTAAGTATAAACTCTTTAATTGTGTGTGTAATTTTTGATTGAGGTGGCTGGCTAATTTGTGCAAAATCGTTTAAAAAAAGTAAACTGTAGCGTTTATTTCCAATGAGTTCGCTGAGGGTGGAATCATAAAAAGACTTTATTTTCCTCTGAGAAATTGAAAAACATTAGGCAGCTTTTGTGATTGGGGAAATTTTCGGCTAAAAGATAATTTATCTTTCATATATTCTTGGATTTGAAAGCAACGTATGATGCGATATCCTAATATTATAAAGAATTAACAGAACACATGAATTTCAAATTCAAGTTTTAAAAACAACTAAAAAATGATTATTCATTCTTTACAGCAAAAGGACTGCGTACTAGAAATCTGCCTGAGGATTTCTGTTCTCGTAATAAAATCATGGAGGTGTCTAATGCACCCAACACGGCCTTACATGATCAATCCTTTTTTAAGGTTTGAAAATGGATTGTGTAGTCCGTTTTCTTTTGTTAAATACGACCTTTTCGAGTAATTTGAGATGAAATATCACACCGTGTGGTTCGTGTTGGTTCGTTTGAAACGCAACCACTCTATCATTTCTGATGAAAATGATAGTTGCATTTCCTTATGGTCAATCAAACGACCAATCGTTTTATATTGCTCCAAGCCCCATCTCTGCCAAAGAATGTCTGTTCGTTGATCGTCTTGCAGACTCTTGCCTCTGCCAAGTAAGTGGTATGGTGGTATGGTGACCTTGAATTTACAACAGACCCCATTAATTCTTCAATCTCACTTTCACCCCTGCTTCTTTCAACCATCGATAACCTACACCCTCCTTTCCTTCTCTCATTTTTTCTTCAGTCTTCACAACCCGATGGTATACCTGTCATATTTCTTAAGAAATGCTCCTTCAATCTTTCCCTTCCCCTCTAAAAATTTTTTAGCTTGTCCATATCCCTTGGAATTTTCCCCCAAGCTTGGAAAACGACGTTTATAACCCCTATACACAAAAAAGGTCCTAAGTGCGACATGAAAAATTATCGTCCCATCGCTAAACTATCGCATATACCCAAAATTTTCGAAAGCATATTGTATGAAAACTTAAGTTTTCGTTGCAAATCTCTCATTTTCCCTAGACAACACGGGTACCTCAAAGGCAGGTCCACAACAACAAACCTCGTTGACTTTGTCTCATTTTCCCTCTCAGCCTTGGAGAATGGAAAGGAGGTCGATGCAATTTCAACTGACTTTAGTAAAGCTTTCGATAAAATCTCTCACAAACTTATTCTTTTTAAACTTTCCACCCTCGGCTTTGAACCCATTCTGTTGAGATGGATTTCTTCTTATTTAGAAAACCGTTTTTACAGCGTTCGGTTCAGATCCGCCTTATCCAGCCGCTTTCTAGCTACATCCGGTGTTCCCCAAGGCAGCCATTTAGGCCCTCTCCTCTTCATTCTCAGTATTTGTTACGAATGGCAACTCAAACCATTCGTGTTTTGAAGAGCCAAAGAATTACGCAGTAGTTATTTATGTCTCTCTTTGAATTGTATACTTTAGAATAAGAGACAAGGGTAGTTTTTTAGTTTTGTTCTGTCCGGCAGATAGACAAGACGTGTATTGCTTTTTGTTAAACCGGAGAAAATAAATTGTGTGTTTTTTGTATATTTTTCACACAAACAAAATTCTTACCGTGTTTTATTTTAATAAGAGTGATATACATTTTGGTCCTTTGAGTCGGTAGTGTTTTCAAAAAAAAAAAAAAAACCCGAGTGAAAAGTGTAAATAATATTAAAACCAGCGCCAGGAGGTACAAGGAACAAATTCTGCAAAAGAATCTACGCAGGAGCGCAACAAATGGAAGCACGCGAACAGATGGTTTGTAAGTGGTGAATAACACTGCATTTAGGGATATTTGCAGCTAACAAGCAGCATCTATTTATTTGGAACAAAAATAATATTCATTTACAAAAATAAATAAACTTTTCGGTGCATCATAACCATCATTTCCAGCATTTTTCGGTGATTTACAACCACCACATCTCGCTAGGTAGTTATCTAAGTTACCTATATGTAGTACATTGGTATTCATTTCTATATTCATTACCACAGCGTAGCGTCTCAATATGCAGTTTTTTTTTTATGTACTCAGCGGAGCTACATTGCGAACAAAATGTTGTTCAACAGGAAAAAAGGGGTAAATTCAAAAGTAGGTACATACATGGAAAAAAGAAGAGAAAAAGTGAACAAAATATTACGTGCATTAATTGAGTGGTGTGAGACTGTAGTTTGTAGGGTTAAGATAGGAAGTGCGTGAAAAATAATCTTTGGATATCAAGATCACACTAGGAAGTGCTTGAATTGAATTTTATTTTAAAAACAATTTATTAGGAAAAATATGATGATCAAGGCGAGTACAGTGACGCGTGTATCACATAACATACACATACACATACCTACTCCAGGAAGAATTGAGGAGTATTCTAAAGGATTAGAAAATAAATATTCTAGGAAGAATTAAGAAATATTCTAAAGGATTAGAAATGGAAGTTCTAGCGCTAGAAAAGGAAGAAAGTGTTACGTGCGAGCATTTACATATGGTGCGATGACCGCTAGCACAAAGCAAAAATTTAATTTTTTGGGGACAAGTCATAACATTTCCAGGAGGAAATAAGTAAATAAATGAGAATTGCCGAGGACGGCGGGAGAAAAAATTCAGGAGAAATATGACAACTATTTAGTATGTGTATGTAGGTAGGAAGGAAAAGGAAAAGTGTTCAGGTCGAACTCTAGTTGTCATAACAGCTCATTCAGTTCTGGGAAGAATAGAAAATTTATTTAAATGAAAATAATGGAACTCAAGTTTCCGGAGATCAAGTAAAAATCGCAAAGATAAGAGATTTCCTTCATCTTGAGGACAAGATATCTTAACGTTTTTCTCCTTTCTCTTGCGGAAAAGAGAAAATGGATATATGGTTTTTTTGAAGACAAAATAATTTTAAATTATTCCTTTCTCTCTTGAGGACAAGAGAGTAGGAATGTATTGTGTTCAAATTCAAACTCGTTTTTTTTTTCTCTTTAACACACACTCATATTGCACGCCAGTTAACAATCGAGGAGATAGACACAGTGGAAAAATATATTCACAGACGAATATACATACAAATATCAATTGCTAGGAAGCTAAGAAATTCTGTGTCTCTGTCTATAAAATATATTCCCATACGGATATTATGATCAATGGCTAGGAAAATAGTGTTCATACTTCGTACAATGAAAAAATATATTTTCATACGAATATATGATCAAGGGCTAGGAGACTAGGAAAATAGTGTTCATAAACACAGTATACAATATATTCTCAAACGAATACCTATATATTAATTGCTAGGTAGCTAGAAAGTGTTCATATACACAGTGAAAAATATATTCACAAACCAATATAATATTAATTGCTAAGAAGCTAGTGAAACGCAGTGAAAAATTTATTCTCAAATGAATGAATGAATTGTGGCTAGGCGGCGGAGAGGTGTTCATAAGCACTGGGAAAATGTGATAAGAAAACCAAAGGAAATTCAGCTAGGAAGTGAAATGTCCATAAACACAGAGGAAAATATTTATAAATATATTAGCAAATCGAATAGAGAGATTTAACAAGGAGGGTTATAAAGAATATTTATAAATATAAATTGGAACTTGGAAGATATACTAGGAAGAATTAAATTTGAAGTCATGTTTGGAAACCAGAAATAATATTCTAGGAAGGATAAGGAAATTTTCCCAGAGAATTAGGAGCGGATGGATGTTCAGCGCACACACAGAGATGCCATAATCGCTAGCATTAATTGAGCAAAAGAAAAATTTTTTTGCGTTTTCTTTCAACATGAATCTAGAAAGGTTCTGTGCAAAGTGTTCTCCATTTTCCTTGCAAAGAAGGGGTAATAGTCAGGAGAATATTTTTTTTAAATGATTTCTAAATTTTCAGGAGAAAATGGAAATAAGATTTATTAGTCAAAGGAAATGTAACTTGATTGATTGATTTCTTTTGTGCCGACATAAATATACATACGTTGATTTTTATTAAATCTTAGGCAGGAAATATTTCAGATTCAGGTTTTTCGTTTAACAAAAAAGCAAACGGAAAGAAAGAGCAGGCCGCTCCAGCAACCAGCGAGTCAGGAGACAAACAATTGGCATCGCTCCAACGAGCAATTAAAAAATCGCTGACATTTGCTGAATGGGAGGATTTGAGTTCAGTGTCTCAGGAGAGCTACTGATTCGAACGGATAGACTCCTACAAAATTGGGAGAAGGCCAACCAACTTTTCATAGAAAAAACAGATAAGGGAATAAGCGAGGCAGGAGCAAACACCGGTACCCGCGAATGAGGAGGACCCGAAAAATAAAATTAATTTCAGCCTGATGCTTTCTGTACAGCAGCACGACATCAAAATTACGTGGCGTAGGAATTGGAACCCAGTGGATCGATGCAAAGGAGCCAATCTAGCTTGGAAACAACAGCAGGAGCTAGGTCTCTAGGTGACTATAGACCAGCGGTACAGTCGTCACGGCCAGGAGGTTCATCAAGGCCATTGCCACCACAAGGACCTTGCGAAGCATGAGGGATAGAGATGCATCCGCTTTACCACTGCCCGGAGTTCAGTGCCTTGAATAATAATGCGAGGAGAGAATTTGTGTTACGACACAACATCTGTATTAATTGTTTGAACAAAGGAAATCGGAAAGAATAATGCACTGCTATAAAGTGCAGGACGAGTGATGCCGAAAGGATCCAAACCACAATAGCATGCTGTGTCCAAGTAAGCAGCAAACGAGCAAAGCAACATTCTGGCTCTACTGATGGAGCAAGCTAGGGTAGACAACATGCAGGGCAAAGGGAGACCCTGACTCATCGAAAGATATATAAAACGCAGGAGGATGCAGGAAGCAGAACCGGAAGACAAAATTTAAGCTAACCTTGGAAAAGGAAGATCTACGAAGGTTGAAATTTGGAAATCATCATTTATTTTTACTACATTGAAAATTATTCCTACTTTTAAATTTTTATTTTTATCATTTCTTTTCGATCCTTTAGGTACAATTGGTATAAAGTTCAGTATTATGTTGCAGTAAGTAGTGAGGTAGGGGGAGTTAGATATGGCCCAATAAGAGGTTTTTTTTTTGATAATGGGTCACAACCAAATATTTTAAGTCTCAGAATAGTACAGGAGTACAAGCTCACAACGTTGTCCACTAGCAAGAAGGCTGTAGGTATCAACGGGGCACCCTTTTTTAAAATTACGAAACGGATTAAACTAAAGATAATTCCTTCGTATAGCTCACAAGGACATAAGGACCTGGAAGGAATTTTTTGGGTTTTACCCAAACATTGTAATTGAGAAAGAATTGTACCATCCTTGATTTTTAATCCCAAGTTGGTTCATAGTCCAACTGACATTCTCTGGGGGATCCAGAATTTTGGAAACCAGATCCGATTTATTTAATCTTAACCTTGTCAGTTATATTGAGAGATATGAGGGGTATAACGTTAATACAAACTAAGGTAGGGGTTATGATATTTGGAGCTCATGCGGATCTGGTGAATGATCTGACTCGACAGTCAATATCATGTATCCAATATAAAGAGGAGAGCAACTGGATAAAATCTAGGAAAGACTGTTGGAACAGGACCAAATAAATACATGTCCACAATGGACCGAAGAGGAAATGTTAGTTGAAAATCTTTTCAAGAATACTTTCAAACGGGATGAATCAGGTAGATTTGTCGTACAAATTCCGTTGAGAGAAAGAATCAGAGAGCTAGGAAGTTCTAGGGAAATTGCTTTAAGACACTTTTTGTATTTAGAAATACGTCTTGTTAAAAATCAGGAGATAAAAGAAATTTATGTTGATAAAATGAGGGAGAGTTGCAAATCGGACATCTTGCTTTAGCCACGGAAAGGCCAAGATCAATAGAAATAGTTTATAACATACCGCATCATTGTAGTCCGAAGGATAATAGGATTGTTTTCGATACAAATTGTAAAACGGACACAAGTTTATAACTAATTATTCAAATGCTGGAACCGACGCCGACGCTTCAAAGAGATTTACACGAAACTATTATGCGATTCCGAAGGCATAAAGTTGCTATAATGGCGCAAACTTTAGAAAGATATTTAGTCAGGTAGGGCTGGATAGGAGTCAATGCAACTTGCAAAGAATTTCTTGGAGAGAGAACTTTTCACAAATATTACAGGAGTATTGGCAAACAGTAGTCACTTTTGGATTGACGGCATCACCATTCTGTGCCGTCTGGTCGGTCATAGAGACTGCCAGGAGAGCAGAAGAAGAACATACACTTGCAGCTAAAGCAATAAAAGAGGATTTACATGGATGATTGTATGACAGGATCATCGTCAGAAGCAGCTATCAAATTGAAAAAAAAAAAAAAAAAATCGATTGCATCTTAAAGACTGCAAAATTTTAGTTGTGCAAATGAGAATCAAACAATCAGGAGGTTGTTAAGGCAATGGATGCTACACCTGAAAAATCTTTGATATTTTCAGAGGGGGAAGGTACAACCATTTTAGAACTGAAATGGTTGATAGATGAGGACATATTTAGTTTTGTTGTCAAAACCCCTAAATTTGATGGCAAATAACAACAGAAGGATTGTGAGTCATGGGGTACAATTATAATGACCCAAATGGATATATTTCTCCGTTAACAATTATTGGGAGAATTTGAGTTATGAAAATTAAAAGCTGATTGGGATAGTAGACCGCTTTTGTATCTGGAGAGCAGGTGGATGGAACTCTATTGTTTATTCAGAATATGGTAAAATAGACAGATGGCTGGGGACAGCAAGGAATCCAAGGATTCAAATCCACGGATTATCGGATAGCATAGAATCAGCATTAGTTGCTGTAATTTATATTAGGAGGTTAGAAATGAAATAAAGATATTTCCTATCTCATCCTTTGAGGAAATAGTACACATAAGACTTAACAGTAGTCACTCTAGTGTATCAATACTGGAATACAGAAATCAATTAGAGAGAAAAGTTAACATTCTCAATTATGTCGGGAGATATGTGGTAAACTGGATTAAACAGAGAAAGGAACGAAACAAAAACTCTAAAGAAATAGAGAGGAGATTTAAAAGAGGAAGGATCGAACCGAAGTGTCGCCACTTACTTTAACGGAACAAGCGACAGCTATGATATATTGGATCAAGAAAAATCAATAGGAATACTATAGCCTGGAAATTACGGCTTTAAATCCTGGAAGGCGTTTGTCAGATAAAAGTTTGTGTATAGGCTTACAACCTATAATGGATGAGCAAGGGCTGCTGATGTTAGGGGGAAGATTAGGTAGGTCAGAATTCGATTACGAGATGAAACATTCAGTAATCATTGCAAATTGATTAAGGTTATCTATCAAAGTTGGTAATTGATTATGGATATTTATATATTTATATTTTAGGACATTTAAAATTACCATTTATTTATCGTCAGTTTTACAGAGTAATAATTTCCAACATTTTTGATTTTTAAAAAACTTTATGGTATAAAAATAATTTAATTTGGCAATGGCGTTGTCGTCTGCCTATTTGATTATTCTCATCGGAGCATGGAGGCGTCCAAGTAATAATGCCATTTATTAGATAATTTTATTGAATACCGAAATTACGTAGTGGACTACGAAATCACATTCATAAATGTGTAGTTTGCGTGCGTTTGAACGCAATGATGGAAGGGCAGCTGATGGCGGGGTTACCATCCAATCGAGTCCAGGTTAGGAAACCAGTTTTTGGCCACAGGAGTGGATTACGCGGGTCCCTTTGAATGAAAGGTGTCAAGCGCGATTGAAAATAGAAATAGGAGAAAGTGTTGGGTGGCAATATTTGTTTGTCTCAGAACCAGGATAGTTCATATTGACATTTGTATCAGAGTTGTCCTCAATGGTATTTATTGCTTGTTTTGAAAGGTTTATCGCCAGGAGTACAAAAATATTTTGCGACAACGGAACAGCTTTCATTGGAGCTTCAAAAGAACTAACTAACTAAGGCTTTAAGCATATTTTCAGATGAAGAAACAGTACATCATTTACATCTAAAAGACAGGGAGTTGCATTTTATGACCCCTGCGGCACCTCACCAAGGAAGGATATATGAGGCTGCTGTCAAATCGATGAAGTTCATCTGAGAAAAATAGTGGGGCAAAGGACGTTGCCCTATGAGGAGTTTGGAACATTACTCACTTAGATAGAGGCTATCCTCAATTCTCGTCCTCTGTACCTATATGCCGAATATGCTAGCTGTTTCCAGGAAAGGATGGCTGCGTAAGAAATGTCATTGTCCAGACGGCCATTAACAAACTGAGCCGTCCAGGTCAAAAAAATCTGTATCTTACCGGTTAGTCAGGAGACACTCAGCTTGAAGACCACCGATGAGGAGATCATCAATTAAGATACAGGAGTATAAAAACAGAGGTTTTTAGCTGGGACTGTTACGAATGGCAACTCAAACCATTCGTGTTTTGAAGAGCCAAAGAATTACGCAGTAGTTATTTATGTCTCTCTTTGAATTGTATACTTTAGAATAAGAAGGGTAGTTTTTTAGTTTTGTTCTGTCCGGCAGATAGACAAGACGTGTATTGCTTTTTGTTAAACCGGAGAAAATAAATTGTGTGTTTTTTGTATATTTTTCACACAAACAAAATTCTTACCGTGTTTTATTTTAATAAGAGTGATATACAGTATTAATGACATTGAAATGATCATCAAACACTCCCCTATCTCTCTCTATGCGGACGATACTAAGTTTTACCGGATCATTTCTTCTTCTGAAGACTCTTCCCACCTCCAACATGACCTCGACAATTTTTCAATATGGTGCTCCAAAAACTGCCTGGAACTAAATGTTTCCAAGTGCCAGTCAATTACCTTCTCACGTAAACGCATCAAATCTCCACCCCGTCTCTATCTTCTAAACGGTCAAATCATTTCCACCGTTGAGGTGATCCGGGACCTTGGGATTATTTGCGACCGTGAGCTAAATCTCCTCAACCATATCGACGATAAAATCCTTAAGGCAAATTCAGCACTTGGCTTTTTGAAACGATGGTCCAAAGAATTTGCAGACCCCTACGTAACCCGATCCCTTTACATTTCATTTGTCCGTCCGCTTCCTGAATACGCTTGTCAAGTCTGGTCGCCTTTCCAAGAAGTGCACATTGCCAGAATTGAGAGCATTCGACGCTGTTTCCTCCGATTTGCTTAATTGTAGTAATCCCCTGATATTACCTTCTTATCAAGACCGAATCAAACTCCTCAATCTCAATGCGCTGAATGATCGAAGAGAAACATTTGACGTCCTCTTCATTCACCGAATCGTTACAGGTACAATTTACTGTCCAGCCCTTAACGAATCCATTTTTTTAAATACTAACCCTCGTAACACCCGGAATCCCCGTCTCTTCTATCTTCCCACCCATAGAACCTCTTACGGCTCCAATGAACCCATCTCCCGAATGCTGAGGAATGTCAACTCCCGCTCCTCTTGTTTTGAATTCAATATGAGTACTCCCTGCCTTAAACTTCGTCTCCTAAGCCGTCCAACTAGTCAGTAAGTCTTAGCTATTAAGTTTCTTAGTTTGTAAGTTAATAGCTTGTATTAAGCCTGATAAATGGGGGTTTTGCCCTCACCAAAATTAAAAAATTAAATTAAATTAAATTAAATTTAAAAAAAAAAGTTATAGCAGTCGTTCAAATTGAACGACCCAAAAACTCGAGCGAACGATGAACCTTTTCAGTTTTGTGATTGATTGTGTTTGTCGGACAATTGCCGACTATTCCCTGTGGAAACGTTTTCTCACGGAAAATAAGCTATGTAATTTCGACTAACAAATTATTCAGAACTATTGGCGTAGGACTTTTATTGTAATTCTGTTGTCTGCCAATATGCTCTAATTATAGTTTGTGGCCTAAATGGGTTGCCTACTTTATGCGACAAACTATTAGCTTTCCAAAAAACAAAGCACATTGAAATATTATTGTCTAAAATCTCATTGCTGGATTTTGCAGGCATCTGGTTTTTTCATAAAATTCGTTTTCAATGAATCTTGACAAGGCGTTCGTAAAACCGATACTCATATATGAGGTAGCAGTATGGTGGACAGCCTTGGAAAAAAAGACTTATCGTGACATCTAAGCCTAAAGATAAGCCAGAATATGTGGCAAATAAGCACTTCGCTAAACAAGCACTTGCATTAGACATACATTTTACATCTCTTACACTCCGACTTTTACAGCAAACAAACGGCAGCGAACTCGGCAATTCGTCTCACAGCCACCTTCAAGTCTACCAATACTCAATCGGGCATTCTTCCATTTTGAACTTACGGAGTTGTTGTGGCGGTAGACTCCCAAACCACTGCATCGTGTTCAAAGCTGAAATCATGGTAACATCAAAATCATGAAAAATCGTAATATAAAAATAAAAAATAAATAAATAGGGTGGCGCAACAGAGCGAGGAGCCCCTGGGCCCAGCGCATTTCTCACAACCATGCCTTGGGTGGGAATGAGGGGACCTACAATTTTTCGCCGGTTCCGAACGGCTTGTTGAGTATGCACTTTTCATGGCAATGAATTTACTAACGGAGGACTTGCCAATTCCTCGCGAAAGGCGATACCCGTGGAAAAACATTTTTGCATTTTGCCTCTGCTGGGATTCGAACCTCGAACCTCTGGGTTAGCAGGTGGACATGCTAACCATTACGCCACGGGTACCACACTCGAAACTGAACAAAAAAAACTACTATCTGGCATCACTTAAATCTTTCTGATATTGACTTCGCTTTGTAAAGGCGAAAAGATATTCTGGCTTTGGTTCTAGTCTAGTTTTGCTTCTATGCAACGCTAGATTGACAACTCTTAAATCACTCGATTTAGGTCGTGTTACACAATCCCACACGGCCTACTCTTTGGGTACCTAAAAGACACTTCCCTCAATCGTGAGTTCTTTTATATTTTCCATTCACCCCTACTCTTTCGTTCAACTCACACATTTGAAAGCAAACAACAAGGGACCATAATAGTACCTATTTTTTATCTGACATGGTATTTTACTATCAAGGCAAGAACAATACCTACTCCAACATCTCGAAAAGCTTAACTTTTGTTATGGTACTAAAATTGTCTTTATTTCCAATCTGAAACTTTATAGCTTGAATACCTTAGCTTAAACTAAAATTCCTTACAGTTGCAATTGAACTAACGAAAAGTATCATGTTTAATAAATTCACCACATAAACTTTCCGAACGCAAATTTATATTAGCTCTACTAACTTCTCTCTTCGTTCACTTATTGCGCCTTAAACTTTTTGTGCACACCGCAAAAGTTGGTTCTGCTATGATTTTGAGTTCTTGACTTTGGAATGAAAACAACAAAAGCAAAAAAGAAAACACACACAGTAGTGTTGAAATATGCAAAAAACTTTTACTTTCTACTGCAAATTATTGTGCAAAGTTTTTACTTCGACTAAGGAGCAATCTTGGGGAGGATATTTTTGCTGTTGAGGCTTCTGAATTGGTTCATTAAAATTAGACTTTCAATTACATATATTTGTGACTTTATATTTCTTTTCCTTTGCAGTAGTTTTAAAGAGGAGATTGAGTATTGCTGAAATTGTATTTTGATTCACTTCAGATTCATGGCACAATATGTTTTTCATGTAGATATATACAAATATATAAGACTGCAGGTGCAGATGGCCTTGACGCCGGCAGCTGGAGATCAGTTGGAAAGGAGCATGCACCAGCTGATCTGCATGATATGGTCGGAAGAAAGCATGCCCGATGAATGAAAACTCTGTGTCGTATGCCCGATCCTGAAGAATGGAGACCCACACAATTGGGCCAATTATAGAGGAATAAGCCCTCTCAACATCGCTTATAAGATTTTGTCTGCTGTAATATGTGAACGTCTGAAACCCCACGTCATCAACTTGATAGGTCCTTATCAATGTGGTTTGAGACCAGATAAGTCTCTAAGTAAGATGAACCAAGTTTTCACATTACGGCTGATCTTGGAAAAAACCCGAGAATATGAATCGAATATGATGGTGTATATCCATCTTTTTATCGACTTTCAGGTTGCGTATGACAGTATTTACAGAGGCGAGCTGTACAGAGTCATGTCTAGTTTCGGCATCCCTGCAAAACTTGTACGACTATGCAAGATGACTTTGGACTGCTCCGTCAAGGTCGGTAACGAACACACCGAGACCTTTGATGTCGAAAAAGGCTTTAGGCAGGGCGACAAACTTTCATGCGATTTCTTCAATATCATACTTGAAAAGATTGTAAGAAACTCAAACATCAACACCAGAGGAACAATCTTTCAAAAGTCTGTAAAATTACTCGCCTACGCAGACGATATTGACGTAATGTGAAGAAGGGAGCGTAATTTCATAGGTGCTTTTGCGAGTATTGAAACAGAAGCGGCAAAAATGGGTTGGATGGTTAATGAGGGCAAAACGATGTATATATTAGGCGTGTTTTTTTCACAGCACTGTTATGTATATAACTACATTTTACACGCAAAACAAAAACAATATCCCCGACAACCGAGGTTATGGATAAAAGGATGGTTAAGATTTGGTCGGGGATAGAGTTTTGACGTTTAGTCGAGTATCGAATGAGTTTTTCGACTTTTCATTTTTAAATGTTGGTGCGTCTAGAGACTTTCATGTATCTCGAACAAAAGCAAAATGGGTGTCAGAAGGTCTGTTCACAAACGCTGGCCTGAATAAAATCCTCTGCCTACTCTTACACTCCACAAATTAGTTGCTGAAAATTTTTAATTTTTAGAATTTTATTGATTTCAAGAGTTTCATTTGTAAATTTATATAAAGATACATAAAACAACGTATTAGCAATTAAAAAAAGTCTATTTTGTGATTGAGAGCACTTTTTGCAAATTTTTTTTTCACATTTTTCTGTGAATGTTGACATTTTTTCAAAAGTAATTGTTAAGTAATCCATAAAATTGGTTTTATTATTTTATTACTAATATTTTAATTCGTTTGAAACAAGTAACAAAATAATTTTTTCAATTCTGACATAAATCACAAGTTTCATATGAATTCAACCCCAGCGTGTAAACAGAGTCAAAAAAATCCAAGAGAAATTCCTTGTTACTTTTGTGAACAGACCTATTTTTGACATTTCTAAACTAACAAAAAACAAACAAAAAAAAATTGTTTATCTGCATTAATTTCACTATGGAACATTTTTATTTTCCACTCTATACAATTGCTTAAGGTTTTTGACAAACATTATTCACTTGTTTGTGCGAATTTGGCAAAAAGAATTTATTTGTTTACTTTTATTGGTTTGACAACTGATCAAGAACACCAACCCTCAAATAAAGAAAGCCGCGCTGTCCGGGAAGCGTTTTTTTTGGATATCATGTTATGTACATAACAGCCTTGTGAAAAAAACACACCTATTGTCATCAAACAGGGACACAGAACATCGACGAATTGGACAAAACGTCACAATAGACAGACATAACTTCGAGGTTGTACAGGATTTCGTCTACCTAGGATCCGCTGTAGACACGGACAACAACATCAGTACGGAGATCGAACGGAGAATAACTCTTGCCAACCGTTGCTTCTTTGGGTTAAGAAGGCAATTGAAAAACAAAATCCTCTCTAGCAGAGCAAAGGTTACCCTACATATGTAAGACATTGATCATCCCAGTCCTGCTTTACGTCACGGAAGTATGGATATCGAAAGAAGATGAGAAAACCCTTGGTCGTTTCGAAAGAAAAATTCTCCGAATGATCTTTGGCCCCGTATGCGAGGGCAATGTGTGGAGAAGAAGATACAACAACGAGCTGTATGAGCTATACCGCGACATGGGCATAGCCAGAAGAGTACGCATCGCGAGGCTACGATGGTTGGGCCATGTAGAGCGGATGGACCCAAGCGCTCCGGCTCGTCGGGTGTTCGAAAGCACATTGCAGGGAAATCGCGGAAGGGGAAGACCTCGTCTCAGGTGGCGGAATCAAGTGGATGAAGACCTCAACCGACTTAGTGTGCAAAACTGGAGAGAGCTCGGCCGAAATCTAAGTCGTTATAGAGGGATGTTTGTTAAGAAACGGACTTTATTGTAGAACAATTTTTTTTTTAGAATAATACCAAGAATCCCAAAGTATGTAACACGAATTACCGGATACCCTGTATATGTACAAATATCATATGCAATGTTTTTGCTGTGGTTGTTTCAGTTTGTTATTCATAAGGCACCTTTGAGGTAAACGTACCTATACATTAACTTTCTCGTGCTACTAATGCTACACTTAAAAAAGAGAACCTTTAAATTCTGTTCAATGATGCTTATTGCTTATCCTCAACAGCAGACACCAAGCAAACATTTTGCACATTTCATCTTAATTAAAAATTCCAAAAATTTTACCTATTCACGCCTACTCATAATAAATCCCTTGTGAAAATGATAAATAAGCATGGCATTACAAACAAAACAATTTGTTTCATAATGAGAAAATCATGTTGCTTCAATTAAGTCCCAAAAGCCAAACGTCCCACATCCTTATTGCTCCCAGGCAAAGGTAAAACGTCAAAGTCAGTACTAATTCAGAAGGTGTGTGTGTATGTATGTACGTATGTTCATGTATAAACATTAAACACATGAATGGACTCCTTAATTACCTAGGACATGCGTAGAATATACATATACTCTGGATATATTCCATAGGAATGACCTTTGTAAATATAAACTTTAGAGCTCATTTTCAATTTTCAAGCACGAGTACATACATAGCTATACTCAATTCATGTTATGTTTGCGTTATGAAAATTGCAACCCCTTTTCAAAAGCCCTGGTTGACAAAACTGAGCATCTAACACATAAATATAAACTCTGAGTAGAGTAATTGAAATTAAATAATGAATAAGGTTGGTTTTGTGGGAGTTAGGAAGAAAGTAGGCATGTACCTATACATTAAATGGTTGTTCAACTTTGTAAAGCACACACATAGATACATAGCGTAGAAACTTGATGCAAAGCAAGCAAAATAGAAATGCAAGCCTGTTGTTTGTGTTTGAATTCTTTATTTTATGTTGTAAAAAGTTCTGAGTGATTTTTGGGCAAAAGTTTATCAGCTGTATAAATGGCAGCCTAGAGCATTACAAAAAGTAATACATATCAAGTGGGCATGAATAACTTTGTTCAGGTTTACTTTCTATTCATAAATTAAATGTCGGAATTCTTTGCCTTTCTTCTTTGTTCTGTAGGTATGGAGTCAGTTGGTTTTTGACAAATTTGATTTTCAAATATTCTTCTTCTGTAGAATTGTAGCTACTCCATCCATGAACAATTCAATAATTTGTGGGAAATTTGCCAAATGAAAATTGTTTGTTTAGTTGATTGATCGATAATGATGAATTTGAATATCATCGCAGTATGTCTCAAATGTTTACCGCGAATAAATATCAACCGTTACTGACAAAAGCTAAGAATAACTGCACCCAATCTTCGTCAAAAGTTTAAGATCTAAAATATATAAAATATCTAGCTGACCCGGCCACGCGTTGCTGTGGCTAAGGACTTTGTTATATTACATTGTAGCAAACTATTTAAGAGGAACGGTTGGAGAATATCTGTTATTCACCAGTGAACTAACCAGTGAGTCCAGTCTTTTCCTTAGGTCAGTCTTCTAAGTCCCACAACTAATGACCTCAACAAAATGGCAAAATTCGCACTTTTTCATATGAAAAATACAAAAATCGTCATATCTGAAATATTCATCAGCGCTGTTTTTTTTGTCGATTATATTGCGGCCTTGTCCTTCTGGGTTGAACCAATTCAGTAGTGGGATGCTACAAATACCCACTTAACTAGGGTGGGAAAAGTCGGGGTCGTTGACGTCCAGGTTTTCCCTGAGCCTAAAGTGAAATGAAAAATTCTGATTAGAAAGAAAAACGATACACAACAATCTAAGAACTTAAAAATAAGAAACCGAAAAATACAAAAAACATAAAAAAAAAACATATACCTAATGATAAGAATGCAAAAAATAAAAAACATAAAAATACAAAAACCAAAATAGATCTAAGAATAAGATTTAGCTTAAGGATTTATATTTATTTATTACTTTTCTGTTGATTTACTTCTAAGATGGTTTGTTTAATTGTGTACATGGTTAAAAATGCGACCTATTCTAATTTCAATTGCAAAAAATACAACTCGGTCCAGCCTCACGATGTTGGAAACAACAGATGCTTCGACTTACTATAGCTTACCAAATTGCCAGACGCATAGTCATCTAATGATTTGAATACAAATTTAAGTAATTTTTTTTTTTTTTTTGTCAGGAGTAAATCCTCAAAAGACACTTAGCAGTATTCGATACCAAGTAGTGTGGGATTCTTACCCACTAAAAACTCCTCGTAATCAGAACCAATCTATGAACGATCGACAACAGATTTTTCTTTCTCAATAATATTATCGCTTTAAGGGAAGCTTAAACTTTTAATGCTTCCCACGACTTTTAGGCCATTAGCTCGTGTGGCTTGGTTCTTCTTAACCTCTGAGCATTGCCTTTCATATTTAATACGGACTCCATTTCAGAGTTGATATGACTATGCAGTCGCTGATTGTGTGATACAGCATGTTTTCTTACAACTTCTGTAACCGTTTCTATTTGTAGGTCACGATGTAAATCGATATTTCTTATATACCATGGTGCATTTACTATTCCACGAAGGACTTTGTTTTGGAACTTTTGGATGATTTCAGTATTTGTTTTCTTTGTACAGCCCCAGAATTGGATTCCATAGGTGCAAACAGGTCTTCTAAGTACTTGTTTATAAAGCATTATTTTTTTTTCGACGGATAAATCCGAATTTCTACCGACTAACCAGTACATTTTTCTATATTTCAAGTTGAGCTCTTCCCTTTTCTTTTTGATATGCTCTTTCTATTTTAGCTTTGCATCCAAATTCATCCCAAGGTATTTGGCCGTATTGGTTTAAGGTACACTTTGATTGTTGATGAATATTTGAACGTAGCTTAACTTTTTATTTGTAAAGTTTATATGTGCAGATTTAGCTTCATTGAGCTTGATACGCCATTTTTTGGTCCAATCACTAACCGTGTCGACGTCATTTTGCAATTTCTCAGCAGCCTTGACGACGCACTTACTGGATGCCAAAATTGCGGTATCATCTGCAAAAGTAGCCATAATGGTGTTGTTATCCACTGGAATATACCTTGTATATAGCAAATACAGGGTAGGTCCTAGGACGCTTCCTTGTGGAACACCGGCTTGTATATTACATAGCTTTGAATATTCTTGATCATACCGTGCTCTGAAGAGCCGGTTTGAGATATAAGATTTTAGTATTTCGTAGTACTGCCTGGGTAGGTCCCTTTGCAGTTTGTACGCTAGCCCCTCATGCCATACTTTGTCGAATGCTTGAGCAACATCTAAAAATATAGCCGAACATACTTGTTTTTCTTCTAATGCTTTTTCAACTGCATCGGTTATTCTATGAACTTGGTCTATCGTGGAATGTTTATTTCTAAATCCAAACTGATGATTTGGGATTAGATTTCTTTCTTCTATGACTTTGCTCAGTCTTTTCAGTAGCAATTTTCAAAGACTTTTGCCTTCTTCTTTTCATTTCCGGCGTTACGAGTAGTGATCTTGAAGCGATCACAACTCTCCCACTTTTCCGCTTCACACTAGTGATCCGACTTCAAAGACTTTTGCCATTATTGGTATAAGCGATATTGGTCTGTAAGACGTCACTTCTGTTGGTGGCTTACCTGTTACCTTGCTTTGGTATAACAATTACTTCAGCAATTTCCCAATGATGTGGGACCCATTGGGTCTTTAGGCATGCATTTATTCTGAATTGGAGTTTTATGAAGGCTTTTGATGGCTATTCTTTCATAACCTGAGCAGTTATTAGATCGTACCCAGGTGATTTTTTGTTCGATAGTTGATTTCGACACATACTTTTTATTTCTTTGAGTGTGACAATTGGTATGTCAACTTCATCGCCTCGCTCAGTAAACTGTAAGCTGTTTTCAGATGTATTTGCTTGGAATGGCTTTAAAACATTCGCAAGATATTCTGCAAACAGGTTAGCTTTTTCTTTCGGATTTCCGATCCAATTCCCGTTTAGAGATTTTATTGGCGGGTTTTGTAACTGTGGTCTTTTCAGGCGCTTAGCTGCTTTCCAAAGCGAATAATCGGTTGAAGCATCAGTCGTTAAATTTTTCAGGAATCTACTTAATGAATCATTTTTGAATTCGTAGTTTTGTTTTTTCAGTTCATTGCTTAGCCGGTCAGACGCTGTTTTGTCGTCTGGAAATTTAGTATTTTGCCAGTCAAATAAATGTTCTTTTGAGTTCGATAACGACTGACGACCAGTAAAAACTAATCTTTTATTTTTTATTTTGTGCTACTGCTATTCTCCCAACATTAGTAAGGTGGTATTAGTACAAGGTTTAATATGGTTTGTGTTTTGAGTTTAAGTTAATTTTTTTAATTTTTAATTTCTTTTTTGTCAGTATTTTTTATTTTTCATAATTTTTGTTTTCGTTTCCTTATGTTTTTTTTTTGTAAAATAATTAAATGAAAAGAGGTGCATATTTTCTTATGCGTGGTAAGTGGATGGTTGGGAATGCATCGGTGGTAGTTCGGCTTCTCCTGGCTGCAGTATTCGTCGGAACTTAACAACATGACCGACCGAGTTCCATGGTCCATGCTATGTCAACTGGCAGTGCCTGAAGTGTGGTAAGATTATTGTGGTGGTGGGTTTATGGCATGATTTATGTATTTGTAATGTGGTACCGGTCTGACGAAGAGGCAGACACCCCCCCCCCCTCCCAATCCGGCTAACTCAGCCGTGCATCGCCAGTCAGTCCTCTAATGCCCAGATGCCCACAACTAATGACCTCAACAAATTGCCAAAAATCGCACTTTTTCATATGAAACAAAAAATATCGCCAAAAAAAAATTAAAAAAATAAAAATTATGAATTTTTTTGGAGTTTTCCTGAACGGGGGTCAGTTAGTGACTTCTTCAGTGAGTTCACCAGTGAAACCACCAGTGAACTCAGCATTAGAATTACCAGTGAAAAGTCGATTTCACATTTGAATTCATTGGTGAATTCACTTGTAATTTCACTTGTGATTTGTTTTTGTTTTTTGAGATTTTCTTACCTTTTAAATAAATGCAATTATTTGATAATTGATACCAACGCTTAAAAGAAACCTTATTTACATAAAGAAAAAAAAAATAGTGCAAAGAGCAGCTTTTGTTGAGATTCGAAGCCGCTGCTGTAACTCTTAAACCGTCACTGCTAAGTTATTCGGAAATGCTGCCTTCAATATTGTAAGGAAATTAAAAGACGTTTAAATTACAAATAAATGCGTAACATAAAAGTACGTGGCACATCCAAAGTGGATTTTTGGAAACATTTTTTTTGATGCTTGACGTTATTTAGTGGTGACGTGCGGTTGTTACTAAGAAATAAACAAACAATTTTTCCAGTTTCATTTCTCATTTCCAGAACCAACAACATTCAGGTGCATATTGAATTGTCCACACTAAGAAAGAATACAGCATAAACTTTTAAAGGTGTATTTGCCTCTAGTGTAACCGGAAAGTGGTTATGCCCAATTCCCCCGCCCTGCATCCGGAACCTGCTTACATCGGAAAACCATTTTGCTCACAATACTCAAACAAACAGAAAAAGAACCCTCCACATCCAAGATGAAAATAAAATAGAAAAAGAAATTCTTTTTAAAGTCTGAAATTGGATGCAAGTTTTGAAGACGATGTTTAATTTATAATGGAGATGAAATTTACAGTAGAAATGAGGAAGGCAAACTTTAGAATAAAAAAAAAGAAAAAATTACAACTCCCCCAGGGGGAATAAATCTCAAAAAGTTCCGTCTATATCTTTCTACCGAGGCAGCTTTGTTGAAGTATCACAGCCAACGACCGACCGTTGCGACTACGACGATTTTGTTTTGTATTTTTTTTTTTGGAAAAGTTTTCGTGTTTAGTTGAACAAACTCAAAGTTCTTCATAGGTAACTCTATAGATATAGATACTAGTATATCACCTTTGAAATAAATAACTGGACGTGTCAGCAGTCAAACATCATTGAAAAACTCACACAACCAACTGGAAACAAATAAATTTAGGCCATTGGATGAACAATATTGATTCTCTGGTCGCGTACAATAGGGGTGATTGTTTGATTAGGTAACAACACTACTTGCAATATTTAATTGAGTTGTTACACCAGACGATGCGTTGATGGGTTCACTGGCAGGTCGTTTACCGATACCAGGGCAAACAAATATTTAACGAACCTCTTAATGGTATAGGTTAATGGAAAAGTTTTGGGATAAGAAGTGGAGCTGAGTCTTATTTACAATTAGTAGGACAAACGAAAACTTTTTCCCTCGAAATGAAGTTCTTTTTTAAAATGGCTAAAAGGGACCCTGACAATTTACTTACTTACTTACTTAGGTGGGCATTACAGTTCGGGGTGAACCTGGGCTTCAACCAACATCCTTCGATAACGACTTCTATTTCGGGCGAGCTCTCTCCAGTTTCGCACTCCAAATCGGTTGAGGTCTTCTTCCACTTGATTGCGCCACCTAAGACGAGGTCTTCCCCTTCCGCGATTTCCCTGCAATGTGCTTTCGAACACCCGACGAGCCGGAGCGCTTGGGTCCATCCGCTCTTCATAGCCCAACCATCGTAGCCTCGCGATGCGTACTCTTATGGCTATGCCCATGTCGCGGTACAGCTCATACAGCTCGTTGGGACCAACGATCATTCGGAGAATTTTTCTTTCGAAACGACCAAGGGTTTCCTCATCCGCTTTCGATAAGGTCCATGCTTCCGCGCCGTAAAGCAGGACTGGGATGATTAAGGTCTTATATAAGGTTACCTTGGTTTTTCTGGAGAGGGTTTTGTTTCTCAATTGCCTTCTTAACCCAAAGAAGCAACGGTTGGCAAGAGTTATTCTCCGTTTGATCTCCGCACTGATGTTGTTGTCCGTGTCTACAGCGGATCCTAGGTAGACGAAGTCCTGTACTACCTCGAAGTTATGTCTGTCTATTGTGACGTTTTGTCCAATTCGTCGATGTTCTGTGTCCTTATTTGATGACAACATATACTTATAGTTATGCCCTCATTAACCATCAAACCCATTTTTGCCGCTTCTGTTTCAATACTCGCAAAAGCACCTACGACACCACGCTTTTTTCTTCCCATTACGTCAATATCGTCTGCATATGCGAGTAATTGCACAGACTTTTGAAAGATTGTTCCTCTGGTGTTGACGTTTGAGTTTCTTACAATATGTTCAAGTATGATGTTGAAAAAATCGCATGACAGTTTATCGCCTTGCCTAAAACCTTTTTCGACATTAAAGGTCTCGGTGAGTTCTTTACCTTGACGGAGCAGCGTGAATTTTCCAAAGTCATCCTGCATAGTCGTACGAGTTTTGCAGGGATGCCGAAACTAGACATGGCTCTGTTCAACTCGTCTCTGTAGATACTGTCATAAGCGGCCTTGAAATCGATAAAGAGATGGTGAATATCGATATTATGTTCACGGGTTTTTTCCAATATCTGCCGTAATGTGAAAATTTGGTCTATTGTGGACTTCTCCGGTCTAAAACCACATTGATAAGGACCTATCAAGTTGTTGACGTGGGGTTTCAGACGTTCACATATTACAGCAGACAAGATCTTGTTCGCGACGTTAAGGAGGCTTATCCCTCTATAATTGGCGCAGTTGTGAGGGTCTCCTTTCTTTAGGATCGGGCATACGATACTGAGGTACCATTCATCGGGCATGCTTTCTTCCGACCATATCATAAATATCAGTTGGTGCATGCTCTTTCCAACTGATCTCCAGCTGCCTTGAAAAGTTCGGCATCAAGGCCATCTGCACCTGTATTCTTATTTGATTTAAGTTTGCATATAGCAAGCTTAACTTCTTCTTGGTCGGGAGGACGGCATTCTTGATCATCGTCCAGGCTGAATGGGGCAGTCTGGCTGACAGCAGAATTTGTGTCCTCATCGCCGTTAAGCAGTCTGCAGAAATGATCTTTCCAGATCCTCAGTAGCGATTGTGACTCTATAACTATGTTTCCCTGCTGGTCTTTACAGGCTTGAGTTCAGGGTTTGCCATCCTGGCAGGATCTTTTTACCTTTTGGTAAAACTTCCGAGTCTCGTTTCTGTCATGGCACCTCTCTATTTCCTCAAACGAGCGCTTCTCATGCTGCTTCTTTTTCTTTTTGAGAAGTCGGTGTTCTTCCCTTCTTCTCTCCTTGTAAATCTCGTTATATCGATCGTAAGCAGCCCTCGTTCGTGTTTGCAAAAGCATTTGTCGTGCTCTTTGCTTGGCTGCATTTGCCTGCCTACATTCTTCATCGAACCATGGGTTTCGGTTTGGTGGCCGAGTGAAACCCAGAACCTCAGAGGCAGCGGTTCTGATGGCTTCTTGGCATTGCTGCCACTGGTCTTCAATGCTTAATGCTGGCGGCATGGGATTCAAGGATAATTGAAGGGACACTCGATTGGAAAAGGTACTGGCAATCTCTTGCGATTGTAGCTTTCCGACGTCATATCTCTTCACAGCGTTAGTTCGGGCTGGTCGTAAACAAGATATCCTCATTCGTACCTTGGCTACAACAAGGTAGTGGTCCGAGTCAAAGTTGGCCCCTCGGAAAGTTCGGACATGTAGCACACTGGAAGAGTGCCTTGCGACGATCGGAACATGGTCAATTAGGTTGACGGTTGATTGATCTGGGGATCGCCATGTGCCTTTATGAATTTTGAGATGCGGGAAGCGTGTACCTACTACTTACAACAAGATTTAGCCCCGCAGCAAAATCGATTAGCCTCAATCCGTTTTCGGAGGTTTTGTCGTGGAGGCTATGCTTACCGATTGTGTTTCCAAAGATGTCCTCCTTCCCTAGTTTTGCGTTGAAATCGCCAAGAACGATTTTCACGTCGTATCTAGGGCATTGCTCATATGTTTCTTCGAGGAGCTCGTAGAAACAGTCTTTGGAATCGTCGTCTTTCTCTTCTGTGGGGGCGTGGGCGCATATAAGGCTAATGTTGGCGAATTTAGTTCTGATGCGGATGGTCATTATACGCTCATTGACTGGATTTTGGCTAATCATCTTATCCCTGAGTCGTCCTCTAACGACAAATCCGAACCCAAATAAACGCTTTTTCTGTTGTCTGTAGCAGTCGCCATAGTATATGTCACAGTTTTTCATTTTCTTTATGCCCGGTCCACTCCATCGCACTTCTTGGATGGCGGTTATGTCTGCTTTGCAGCAGTCCAGGGCGTCCGCTAATTCTCCAGCTGCACCTAGTCCGTTAAGAGATCTTACGTTCCAAGTGCAGATCCGGAGGTCGTTGTCCTTTTTTTCGTTTGCATGGGTCGTCAACTTTGAAATCATTATCGTTATCCGAGGCTGTTGATTGTTTCGGAACTGGGCTTTTTTACGTGGTTGGGTAGTTAACCCTACGCACAACCCCCAACCTGGAGGGCCAGGTCCTTTTGGATCCCTTCGGACACAAAGGGCTGGAGTATCCAGAGTCAGTACCCTGCTGCAGGGGTGTGAGTGCTGCCGTTGGCTCACCAGGAGCTCGTCCGCCACCATCTCTACTTCAACACCCTGTCCTCGTATTGAAAGACCCCAAAAGACCTTTAAACCAAATATGTTGGAGTAGCTCTTTCAGGGGTTTCTGCTTTTATGGCTGCTGAAGTCCACCGTTGATTCTGTCCTTCGAATTCATCCGCTGGGACAATTACACGAAAGCTCTCGTAGACCACTGAGATTCGTGCAGTCAGTCATTGTTCGCAGAGCAATTATAGTGTTGATCGATCACAATTCTTTGTTCCGGACTCCCTTATCAACACTCGCACTTACTAGTTTAGCAGGTCAGCTCTGGACGGAGCATCCCAGGTCCCACGTCCCAGTGGATACTGCTTGGAGGTATAGTAAGCACAATTGACGCGTACTATAAGTTACAGCATCTGGGCGCCGCCAAGTTGGCACCAATCAGAGCCTACCCGAATAGTACAACGCCCATCCACTACATACTTTTTTTTTTGGAAAACTACATATTTTGTTTACTCACAAACATTTTGCTGTGTTTATAATTTGATAGCATCATTCGTTTTCACTCCATGAAATTGTTATGATTTACGTGTCTCACTTTTATATTCTACAACCATTCGAAACCGCTCTATCCTAGGTCCTTCTTAATCGACAAACTACCACACGGCAAGCATGTGTTCATGTTCATCCAAGATTTTCATTGTTATTCTGATGTAGCGTAATATCAAATTCACTCCGTCACAGTGTCAGATTTCACGACTAATATGTGTAATATCTTTACTGTCACCAAGCCCCGACACAGGGAATTGGATTGTTAAATATTTTTCCATTTCGAGGATCACGTTTAATCTATCTATAGGTACTTATCCTTACTTACCAGGGCTCATGACACGCAAAACACAACATTCTTTTTTTCAATTGTGCTGTTAAAAGTTAATACAGTAAAATAACAAATTGCTTGTGGGCTCAAAATTCATTGAAGCACAGTAAAAAAATAAACGTGCCAAGAGCCTGCGTATCACGTGTGGATGTGTGATGGCTTGAAACAAGGCAAAATTAACAACTTCATTTGAATATAGCTTTTAAGTCGAATCATTTATGCAGGCGGCATTAAATGCAGATGTGTGTTTGTATGTGTGTGTGTGTTTGGTATAAGCAGATTAAAGTATATGATTCACTTTACGAATTCAAATGAATTCACCATGTGCAAGGACTTTGCTACTGGCTTTTCTTGATGAACAAGATTCTGAATAAACCCCTTCAATGTGTACCCTTAATGCGAGTGGTTGGTATTTGGGAGTTAAGACTTGGAAGAAACTTATAGATGAGAAACCTCACAAATTTATGTATGGATGTGTGTGTAGTATACTGTGCAGTTCATCAGAGATTGATTTTAAATGCTTGTGCATCGGTATGGCGGCGAGGGGCCTTCAACATATTACTCTGTTGTCTGTTCTTAGTATGGTATGAAACATAAGAATCCTGTTTTTCATCCTGTGGGCAGGAAAACTGATACTATGCCTGGTATTTAACAGAAGCTGATTTCGTAGAGCAGGAACTAACCTCTTTCTCTTGATTTCAATGAGCTTCTTTGAGGCCTTTGAATAGAAGCATTTCTCGAAATTCTCCAAACCTTAGCGTTGTTCTTGAAAATAAGTCTAACCTGAATTTGAATGCAAAAAAACTAATTGAACTAGCAGAATTGTTTCATAATATTAAGCATGCTTTCGTTAATTCGCTGCTTCTACACATTTTCATCTTCTTTAGTTCTTCAACTAGCTAAGCCACCCGGCGGCGGCGTTGCTTGGGTTTGTAGTTTTAAGGTATTACAGACCCAAGCAACTGCGGGACTTTTTCCCATTTCTGTTTACGTGGGAATATAGGGATGACATTTATTAAAAGTTAATAAACTAGGAACCACAGGGCCTAGCGCATTTCTCACAACCATGCCTTTTGAGGGAATGGAGGAGACCTACAATGTTCTGCCGTTTCCGAACGGGTAACCGCGAAAGCTCTTTTCATAGCCATGAATTTAGTAACGGAGGACTTGCGAAGTCCTCGCGAAAGGTGATACAGGTGCTAGGATTCGAACCTGAGTTAATAGCAGACATGCTCACCCACACCACGGGCACCGGAGTTTCTGAGGGATAATGCAGCATCGTAATGCTGAATTTGAAATCTGTATAGCAGGTTCTAAGTTTCCGTTTCCAATCCCGTTCAGGTGGGAATATGGAGACTAGAACTTGACAGAAACCATCCCAAGGCTTAACTTTATTTTACCAAAAAATTTAAAAAAAAATAATTTAGCGGCTTAGGAGTCTATTTCTTACAAGCAGACAAAGTAAGAAACCCGCATCCATTTTAATATATGTGGAAAGATAAAAATGGTCTTCAAATTTGCTACAAAAACTTTTTCGTATTTTTAAATTTTTTTTTTATTGGCTTGTGCTTTAGCTAAGTAAAACAACATTTTAGTTTTGAAAGCCTGGATCTTCGGAAACAGTTCGAAAATTTTCAGCAAAACCTTATATTGCGGATATTTATTTTCCTGTTTTGTTTCTCGATGAATTTTTTAGCTCAAAATGACCTTTGCGCTAAAATGAGATCAGGTCAATTAACATTTTAGTTCAGGTTGATTTAGTGAATAATTTTTGAGTAGTAAAGTCTCAAAGTCAAAATTAAAAAAAAAAAAAAAAAACATAAAAAACTTACTTTATTGTGGATTGTTTTCTATAAATAGTCAATGCTCTTATAAATTTTTAGTCAAACACAGAAATCCAAAAGCAAAAATGTTTCTTTGTTTTTGAGAAGTAAAAAAAAAAAAATTCAAAGCTCTTTGTCTCCTTTCTGCTTAAGAAAGTGGAAAACGCACCAGTTTGAGTTTCTGAGGAAATGAGTCTTTAATTTCATTGAAATTCCTCAAAATATAAGAAAGATTTTCTCGTTCGGTTTTCTGTGTTTGAGTAAAAACTAATAGATGGATGGAAACAAAAGTGATTCCTCATACTTAAAGAAAAAAAATTTGATCTATTTTTAATAATTTGACTTTGAGATTTGAATACTCAAAATTCATTCCCCAAATTATTTCGAACTGGAAAGTTTTTCTTAAAGATCAAAGTATTGTCTTTTACAAATACTATTGTTTGTGCTCGTAATATACATATAAACCCAATTTGAATACAGTCTTAAAGAAAAGTATTTCTACTAAAAATAAAATCCAAAGTTAAGTGTCTTGTCTACCATCAGTATTGACAGAGAAATCGAATTTAACATATATCAGGGTAAACCAAAGTTAGTCTCTTTTTAATTCGTCGAAAAGTGATGTCAAAGTTGACAAGGGGACTTTATTGGAGAACAATCCCAAAGTATGTAGAACGAATTACGGGATACCCTTTAGAAAAAGAATCATTTTTTCTAGCTCAATATTTTAAGTTCATTGTAAAAAGTAACAAAAAATAGAAGAAATTCCAGCTCTTTCGCAAAAACCTTTAAATTAAGACTGATTAGAATCCAAGATGTCTTTCATTTGTCTCGTCAAACTCATTTTTTATTCGCCTTTCTAATGTCTATTTATTCGCAGCCCAAAATGTATGAAACTAGCTCCACCCTTAATAACTCAACCTCTTTAAATTTTTAAATAAGCTACCTAGTCTTACATTAGGTTAGGTTAGGGTAACGTTAAAGTGGCTGTTAACTCAACTGACAAACTTAGACCCGTTGCGTTGGGCGGTTGGGCCATCCTAATAGAACCATTTTGGGCTTACAATGAAGCGGGAGAGACGCAGGCGAAGTAGCGTCAATGTGAGTAACGTCACTTAGGGATCGTTAAAGAAACATGAACCTGAAACGGGACATGAACAGAGAAGGTGAGGAATGGTCTCCTCCCATTCCTCAACCAGCTTCTGCAAAATCTACACCACACTTCTTACACACGGTATGTGTTACGCCACCACCAGGATATTAACATCTGATTCTCTTCTCAGCCCAAAAGAATGACCAACTTGGCTTCCGAAATATCTTTCTTACAAGTAACACTAAATAGGTTTGAAAGAGTTTTTTTTTACTATCGTCCGTCGTAGTGGCAAAGTGATTTAAAATGGACATGGACAACAACTTGAGATTTGGTTAGGAGTTTTTCATTTGTTGCTGTTATGTCAGACAGTAAAAAATCTATCTATTCTTCCTTTTTCTTTCGAAAGTCTTTAAAAGAATAGTTCAAACTCATTTAAACTAATTTTTGCGAGGCAATACCCGTGTTTTTTGGCAAGGCTGTGCTGTTATAAATATAACTTGGATATCCCAAAAAAAAACTAATCGCCAACAACACGGTTAAGTGAAAAAAATGTAAATGTCAAAAAATGTCTTTGTTCACAAAAAAAAAAACAAGGAATTTCTCTTGTGTATCTTTGACTCTGTTTCTATATTTGAGTTGAATTTACATGGGACTTGTAATTTATATGCGAGTTGAAAAATTCCTTGTGATTTTTTTCAGAAAGTTCAACTTTGTTCAAAAAGAGATAAAAGAAAGTTATGGACTGTCCTTTGCGATTTCATGATCCAATACACTCTAAATCCGTTGAAGTCTTCTTATACTTGATTGCATCACCTAAGACGAGGTCTTTCCCTTCCACGATTTCCCTGCAATGTGCTTTCGAAAATCTGCTAAGCGGAGTGTGTAGGTCAATCCACTCTACATGGCCCAGCCATCTTAGCCTCGCCATGCGTATTCTTCTAGGTTTGCCTATGTCGTGATATAGCTCATACGGCTCGTTGACGTATCTTTTTCTCCTCATATTGTCTTAGCAAACGGTCCTAAAAATTATTCAGAGTATTTTGTTTTCGAATTGAGCGAGGGTTTTTTCACCCGCTTTAGATAAGGCCAATGCTTCTGCGCCATGAAGCTGGACTTGGATAATCGAGGTATTATAGGGTTAGCATGGTGTTTTCTGGAGAGGGTTTTTATTTCGCCTTTGCCTTCGCAGCCCAAAGATGCTCTGTGTCCTTGTCTGATGACAACATATACTTTGTTTTACCCTCATTAACCGTCATTTTTGCCACTTTTGTTTCAATACTCGCAAAAGCACCTATGACATGACGCTTTTTTCTTCCCATTACGTCAATATCGTCTGCGTAGGCGAATAATTGTACAGGCTTTTGAAAGATTGTTCCTCTGGTGTTGATACTTCCTTTTCGACATCAAAGGTCTCGGTGAGTTCTCTACCGATCTTGACGGAGCAGTCCAAAGTCATCCTGCATAGTCGTAAGAGTTTTGCAAGGATGTCGAAACTAGACATGGCTCTGCACAGCTTGTCTCTGTAAATACTGACATACGCGGCCTCAAAGTCGATAAAAAGATGGTGTATATCGACCGATATCATATTCTAGAGTTTTTTTCAATATCTGCATGTAAAAATGTTGTCCATTGAAGACATATCTGGTCTAAAACCGCATTGATGGACGTGGGGTTTCAGAGATCTCACATATTACAGCAGGCAAGATCTTATGAGCGACGTTTAGGCGGCTTATCCATCCCTCTACAATTGGCGCAATTGTGAGGATCTTCTTTTTTTCGGATCGCGCCTACGATACAGACGTTGCATTCATCGGGCATAATTTCTTCCGACCATATCATGCAGATCAGCTGGTGCATGCTCCTTTCAAACTGATCTCCAGCTGCCTTGAAAAGTTCGGCACGGGTGCTCTAAACTATTTTTTAACTTGAATCTAATACGATTTGGTCTTAAGATAGCTTCTGAATTAGATAAAACAAAAACACTTCCCTATTGAGTGGTCAAATTCGCAGACCTTTTTTTTGTGCTACGATTTAATTGACATCTGTTAGCATTTTCAATCGGCAACTCTGAAATTTTCCTCAATCGAACCCTTTATCGATTCACATCCTACTGTGAATTTTGTGCTGCATAAATTTGATTCTACTTATGCACACATTTACCTCCATACTTTTTTACTTTCTTTCTTACTTCCTTATTTATTTACTTATTTGGTATAGGTAAAGCAATGACTTCAATTAAAGTGAAATTTCCTCCATATCTCAATGCTTTACCAGCGCTTTAGAAGAAACCAAATACATGTCCCATTACCAAAACTTCTGTCTGAAAAGTACATACTTAAGCAGAGGAAAATTAGAAAATAACTTTCACTCATCCAAAAATGAACGATGGTGCGATGCTTCATCATTCATCAACAAAGCAATTATATTGTATGAATGACAAATTCAGATAAGTCTACGCGTAGTTATGGTTTACAATGATAAATTATTATTTATCAAGCAATCACAGTCATTTTGCTTACTTTATTGATGATGATGATTTATGGTGCTGCTGTTCCATATCGATATGAAACGCAACGAAATCGAATTTCGAACTTTATGTAGTTTGCATTTGGAAATCAATGTGCTCGCAGATTGATAAATTGCCATCATCTTCAAAAAAAGTCTTCAACCTTGGTCATAAATATAATCATTGGGTCGATATTAATCGGTTTAATGTTGAACAAAACCGAATTAAGTATCGTGAGTTAAATTTTAAACCTTATTAGAATTAAATTGAATTTCATTAAATTTTGTGTTTCCGCTTGTATAGGAAGCATCTGCTTCACTATATTTCGAGAGAGCAATAAAGTGTAGTCAGTTGAGTTGAGAGATTAATTGAAAACTTTTTTTTTTTTTGATAAGTACACAGCATAAGGGTTGGAATGGTTAATCTAGAAGAACATAAAATTGGTAGTGATTTCCAAGCGGAATGAATCTGCAACCAAGTAGGTTAGAGCCGGGTTAAAAAAAAAAATGAATGATGTCTCAAAATAATAACTGAAATAGGTATAAAAAAGTGGAAAATCTGATATCAATTGTCTTAACGAAAAAGAAGTTTCTGCTAAGGTGAGCTACTGTATTGAGTCAGAAGTTTTTAATAGGTATAGGTATATTGTCTAATACATCTTCATTTCTGTGTAATATAATTGCTATATCGTGAAGTGTTTGCGCATTTAATATTGAAAACGTTTTTGGTCATGTCGGGCAAGATGACATGACTCTCGTCCGTCCAAGCTGACATATGTCATCTTACCATCTTGTCATCTTAAATTAGGGTTCAGATACAGGCCAAAAATGCAAAAAAGAGAACCGTAAACGTCCGTCACCACCACAAAATAAAACGATTTATAACGAGTTTTTCAATAATAATAATTTTTAAATGAAACAAAAACGGTTTAAGATATGAATGAAATTCTTTATTCTTGTGAAAGTACGTTCGATGCCATTATACTCTTATATGGAACTCGATTTCTTTTGCATGGCCACCACGAGCACGCTTGCAGATGTCCAGACGCTGACATCTTTCGACAGTTTTCAAGCATAAATCGCCCGATACTGCTGCAATTTCACGTTCGATATTCGTACGAAGTTCATCAATCGTCGCTGGCTTGTTTTCATAGACCATAGACTTGGAGTAGTCCCACATGAAATAGTCTAACGGCATCAAATCGCACAACTGAGGCGGTCAAGCGACTGGACCATTTCGTGAGATAACACGTTCTCCAAACTTGGTTTCCAATAAATTGATTGCGACATTCGCTGTGTGGCTTGTGGCGCCGCGCACACCGGTTGGAACCACATGTCCTCCAAGTCTATATCATCCAATTGGATGATCATTGAATGGTAGCGATCCCCATTCACAGTAACGTGCCGGTCTTGATCATCACGGAAGAAGTAAACCACACCAAACTGTAATTTTTTCGAGATGCAATGATGACTCATGGACTACGTGTGGATTGCTGCCTGACCAATGCCGCATATTTTGTTTATTGACGAAGCCATTCAGCCAGAAATGAGCCTAATCATAAATTGGACGTAGCGCTCTTAACGTTGAGGACACCGACTCCGAATTTCGGTAGTAAATTTTAATAATTTCGACTCTTTGTCGGCTCATATATCTTTTTATCATAAAATGGCAAACTTTACTAAAGGGAAATGTCAAAAGAGCGGCCAGAAATATGGCGTCGTTTGCTGTCCCTGTCGCTCTTCTTTTGTAGCGTCCTTGTTGAAAACCCCTTACACCATATTTAAGATTTATTTTTCGATGCAGTCGGCAAATTCTTAAGACTTGTCGGCATTTCATAAAAATTCGCCCCCTATGGTCTGGACTCTCGCTATGCCCCTGTTCATTCGGAATGAAGTCAAATAATAATGGTTTCAACTTTTTGAAAAACTGCTTGCATCATTTTCATAGATACACTTTTTCGGGCGATCATCCAACGACAGGAATGTTGAATGGATCAAGTTCAAGTAGTTACACAAGTTACAGCGATTTGGACCAAACCCTCAAATGTGGAAAACACTAAATTCAAAATTTAATAAAAAAAGAAATTTCTTAAGAAGTGCTAGGTAATTTCAAAAAAATAAAATTCAACAAACTTATTTAATATGCCGTGTTTTTATAGCAAACTAAAATAATTTCTCTTATCCATATGGAACTAAGAGACTTATGAATTTTTTTTGTATTATGTGATACCAGCTGACCCGCCGGTCGGTAACTACGGTATGGTCTAGAGTAGATATAGCATCAACTCTGCTTTTTGATTTATTCGGTCGAGCCGTTTTCAAGTGATGCAATGACAACCAACCGTACACTTCTTTTTATATATTGAGACATAATCTTTGTTACTGAGTAATTTTGAAGCATTCTAATAACCAAAGAATTTCAGTTGAGCGGTTCTTAAGTTCCACTTTACGTTCTCGTAGGAATATGGAGATCAAATATTGTCCAGGCAGCTCTAGATTAACGTACAAGGTACAACTCTAACGTTAATCGTAACAAAAATTATGGAGTACGATCAGTATTGTCCTAGTTCCCGGTTACGATAGGATCGTATAAAATATAGCCTACTAACTGTGCCTGCGCCTTCATCCGCGTGAAATAGTGACTTTATGCAGTAAATCGGTATGTGTGGCAGCAATGCCCCTACCAATCTGTTTTTAAATCGTTACTTGTTTGTAGATAGTTTGTATCCGATCCGGAACTGTTAATTTCATTCCTGGCAATTTTTAAATAAATAAAATAAATGAATAGAACCTGTAACAAACTTCATAACTCGTAGCTGTAAGAAAATAAAGTTTGAGAAATGAAATTTTGATCACTGTCTGTCTTCCAAACATTTGAATGAGCAGCAGCCTTAACTTAAAATCATCTTTTATTAAATTAGTCAATCGGACGGTATAACAGTAATTTTATAAAATTATTTGAGGAGCAAATTAAAAACCAACCTCTTCATTCAAAGCGTATCATTTAAACTTATGTTGAAGAGAACCCAAATGATCCGGATACAGACCACATGGTCGTTTGAACATTTGTGCCCGACTTCCAATCCAAACGTTTGCAACTGTGGGTGAAAAGGAATAAAAGACTTTTTATGTTAACATAAGACTCTCAATATCTTACCCCATTTTTCGCCCTTCAATACAGGACAAGCGGCATGCAGTGTTCTGAAGTCCGGTTTTTCTGATTTGTATAAATTATACCAGAGCATCATACTGCCTTTTTCTGGTTTTATGGCTCTCTTTAAGAATATAAAACTAGTAGCACCCCCTTGGTCAACATCTGACAGCTGAATAAAGTATGTGAGTAAAATTCCACCTTTCAATTGTTTTCAATTCTTATGCATTAGTATAAAGAAAAACTTACATAGAAAATAGCAGTGGCTATTCTATTTCCAGCATTTTCTTTGTAGTCTTTTTCACGGAAAAAACAGTCGTAATGCGGTTCATAGTACTCATCGATTCCATAGTTGGCAACCTGAAGAGCTTCACAAGCTTCCATGTCCAAACCGGTAATATCACCTACTCTTTGGCGAAGACTTATTGCTGCTTGTAGATTATCATATTCAATCCAAGTGTTTTGACTCGTTCTGATCAAAGAGGTGGTTTGTCTATCATTAATAGCATCATTAACAGCCGAACGGGCCAAAGAAGGCTTGGCCATCTCTTTAATTGATTCGGTTTCTCCATCGGACATGAGATCATGGAAGACAACAATATATGGATCTAGATTAACTTCTTCCATTTTGAACGGCATCAAGAGCCGGTATGGGACGTCTCTATGGAAGAACTTACATCGAAGTTCCCTTTCCTCCCTAGGCTCTGGTTTAACTTCTCCAATGCATATTTTTCGGTAGGTTGCGTATTCGTGTGTGTTCTTTAATAAATATAATTGTGTAAGTCTCCGAACACCACAAAACTCAAAAAGATAAAAGTAAAATCATAAGATAAATTTCTACTTACACGTCTTAACAACGTGTCATCGGATGGTCCATTTCCTTTCTGAATCATTGACACCAGATGTTTTTTGAGACCTATCACATATTCACGGTCAGGTTGCAATTCAAGCAACTTGTCTACTGGATCCATGGCACTTTGGAAATCACCTTAAAGACAGAGGGACAACGAGTTGATGAATATATTTGCGAAAAGGGTGAAAAGATCACGTTACCAATTGCTGAGTGAGAAACTGCCAACAGTTCCAAGATCTTAACTGTCTCTGACGAATTTTTATTCATTTCGGATTGCCCATATCTTTGATACGATTCCTTCAGCCATGGAATTGCGTGGTTGAACTCTTTTAAGTTGTACAACTCCTGACCCAGATGAAAGCAGTCTTTCCATGACATTGAATGACTATACATACAATTTTCAAAATACAATAGTCAGGATTGATCAATTTAAGAGCTCACTCATATTTAACACCATTGTTGTATCCAGCCACAAATTGTGAGACATCCAATTGATGACTTTCCTGTAGGCGAACCATTGCCAGAGCATCTTCTTCACTGAGAAATTTTAAGTGGGCACGAGCAAATCCAATTACATACAGCAAAGCTAATGATTGTTTTAAAAAATAAATGTTTTTGTTTAAAATCTAATACTCACCTTGGGGGGCGTCTTCGTTGCGAAAGGTGTATTCATAAAATCGCCATATCTTCTGCAGACGTTGTATTAGAATATAAACGTTGACTGGATTTGAAAAGTATTCTTCCGCATTGTTAGCTGCAGTGGAGTGTTGATTTTGAATTTCCGCAACTTTACTGAAAAGACGTAAGTTTTGTTTTTAAATTTCTAGTTTCACACCATGCAAGTATTGAACACCAAAACTGAACATATCCATAATGCGCGATTTCACAAGCAATAATAATCTGATAATAAGCGAAGTAACTGAATGCCAAAACAATAGATTACCGTAAAGACAATATGCGAAAAAAAGTTATCGAATTAAATGAAGTCCAAATAATCATTTGTAAGTTCAATGAAAATGCGAAAAAAAATGGTAAGCAAAATAAGAAATGCAAAGTAAGTGCGCAGCGAAATGATTGCAAATCTAAGTAACAGAAAAACAAAACAGGCAATGCGAAATAAACAAAAATAATGGCGTCAAAAACAAAATAGTGGAATGTGTAATAAAATGTGCGAATCAATAGGCACCCAGTTGTAGTAGTAGTAGTAGTAAGATTTATAACAAAAGCTTATGGGTTTACAAGTTCAGCTAACAAATGTTTTACGACATGGCAAAAGCCGTCTGCCAGAATGACAAGTTTAAAGTAAAACCAAATAAAAAAAATGTTACATATTTATATAAATTAAAACGCTTCATTTAATATTTGGTATTTGGTATATCGTAGCGCATTTTTCACAAAATTGATAAGAGCAGTCCAGTCTCGACCGTTCAGTATTTGAATCACTTCATCCGTTTCGTAGTTCGATTTTCCAAGTGTAGTTTTCTTAGTTCTGTTAGTATGGGGCAGACTCCAATTAAATGCTTTATATCTTCACGAGCCTCCAAATTATACAAGCTGCGTATTATGGGAAAATCGGACCGGTGGGGTATGTAATTTAATGGCAGCAACTCTCCCAACTTAAAGCTTAAAATATTGTTGAGACTTTGTCTGCATTCATATTATCTTCGAAGTCATTTAACGTTCTAAGGTCATACTCCAGTTTTGAGTAATATATTCTGTATATTGATGATTTTGCCTTTCAGTAAAGGCTCTATGCATTTTTTCATCAATAGCCTGCAGTACATTGTAAAGCTCTTCATTGGTTTGTCTTAGACTTACTCCCGTAAGGTTAAGAGGACATCCTACACCCTCCGCTAGTTCCTTCCATTTTTCGAAGCATGCTGTTTTTTTGACGCGAGCATGCGTTGCTACTATTTTAGGTAAGCGAGCTTCTTCCATACTAAACACTTTAAGGACGTAATCAAAATGGAGCTTCAGCGTAGAGATAAACATTAATGGCAGTTCTGTTTCGATGTGCAACATATAAGTGGGCGTAGTTAAAGGAAGGAGCAATACTCTTTTCAAAAAGAATCTGAACAGTTGCTCCTTTCTCTCATTTTGAAGGTATACCCAAATTTGGGCTGCGTACAACATAACCGACCTCGCTGTAGCATCGAAGATTTGGTATTTCGCTCGGAGTCTTTTTTTTTATTCTTCATACATGTTGAACAGGTTGTGTTTATGGCCATTTTCGCTGTTTTTAATTTTCCTGCTAAGTGAAGTTTCATGTTGTTTTATGGAGTTAGTATAACACCAAGATATTTATAATTATCGACTACTTCCACAACTTCCCTCTCCCGTTTCCAGATCTAGTTCCCATTCCTCTGTCTCTTTCCTCTACCAAAAATTATTATTTGGGACTTACTTTGGTTTATTGTAAGGTTCCACAAATTGCAAAACTCATCTTGCTTATTTATCATCATCTGAAGCTTTATTAGGCGTATCAGCTAACAGAATTTTGATTTTAGTTCCACTTATTTCGATCAATCTTTTGAGATAGGATACTATATCATTTATGTAAAAGGAGAAAAGGAGAGTACTAAAGACGCATCCTTGCCTCAATCCTGATGTGGTTCCGAAACTTTCTGACATTTTGACGCCATTCCAGACCTTTGCAGTACAGTAATGGTATATTTTTTTTAATGTTTTCAGCATTTTAAAAGGATGTTCTAATGCAGACAGTTTATAAAACATTAAATCACGATCAACGCTTTCAAATGCGGATTTGAAGTCTACAAAATATGCATAAATGTTTTAGCCTTCAGAACGATAAATGTCTATATTAGTACTAAGTGTAAAAACTTGGTCAACAGTGGAGTAGCTTGGTCGGAATCCAGCTTGGCATTCACGGAGTATCTGATGCTCTTCCACCCAATTCGTGAGACGTTTATATAAAATACTTCCAAAAATCTTACGAACAGTCACCCTTATTATGAATGGCGTTTTAATAAAACGTTAACAAAGTGACTCATCTTTAGGTGCCACGATTGTCGTTTAAATAAAATAACTTTTGAGGGTATGGTTAGAGCAATGAGGAACAGATAGAGGGCTGAACTTATATTTTTATGAAAACAAAAATTATCGCGGTTGAGCTCTGTCATTTTTTAGGCGTTTTAGTGAAACGCCTATCGCAATAAGGCTGAGTATTTTGCAATGAGATACCTCTACAATTATTGTAGTTGTATAAATTGAAACTATTTAAATAATGCAGCGGCACGCTGTTCAAAATTGAGAACATACTATTTGAAGCTTATCTATTCCGTAGCCCGGTAAGAACAGCTTTTAATACACAAAATTGTTGGTAAGGATTTTAGTTCTTAAAAGGCTCTATACTTGTTGATTTGACCTAGTGTCTGCGTTTGTTTCTTTTTTTTTCTGTTTTCGTTATTCGTTATGTGTCGGGTAGATTTTGGGTCGATTTTATAGCAACGTTAATTGCGTTCGATCTTTTTTTGCTGTGTACCCTCAATCTGCAAAATGCAGGCTCTGAGTAAAACACAGGTGGGTTTCGATTTTGATTCCTCAGAATTCAACCTGCTTCGATATAGCGTAGTGCCGTTCTTCTTTTCCTATCATGGCCTCGCCTTATATGTTCGTAATGATATTTACTGCCTACCCACTTGTACCACAATACGATCAACTTTACTGAGTTGAATCATTTTACCCAGCTCATTGATGGGCTCGGGTTACAGATATTGAAGGCCGTGCGGCAACAACTCTTGACCTATTTCCCGCATCTCATGCCATATAGCGTTCAAGTATCACCTCCTTCATGCAAATCGGACCATTATGTCATATCGGTTGGTTTTTCGTTTTCCGTCATGGTTAAAGTAGATAAAGTCGCAAAAAGAACTGTGTGGCAATATGAGAAAAACAATTGGGACAGCCTCAATAATTTTCAAAAACAACAAAAAAAAAAAAAAAAAATCTTGTGAAAACTGGTGCAAAATAAAATTTTCCAAATGCTGGTATGCAATCTTTCGCAATCAGTACTAAGTGAACAGCCACTAACGATAGAAATTTTGCAAAGCATTATAACTTCAACAGCATCGTAACAGCAAGCAAAACCTTACGCTTGAAAAAATAAATAACCCTGGTTTGGTAAGGATTGTGTGTCTGCCAGGAAACGATCTTTTGCGCAATGCACATGCATGCACTACAACTTCAATGCTATTTTACTAAAAAAAAAGATTATCTTGAAGCAAATGTTATGCCAACCAAGAACACTTCAGATTTTCGGAAGGTAATACAAAATATCAAAGGAAAAATTTTGGCAGCAAAGATGCCTATAGGTGCATCCATTTTAGGAGCCTATTTCAAAAGACAGTTAAATACTGAAATCTCCTCCCGACCTATTCAATACGCTAAACCAAATCTGGTGGTACCCGTGGCGTGATGGTTAGCATGTCTACCTGCTAACCTAGAGGTTCGAGGTTCGAATCCCAGCAGGGGCAAAAATGTTTTTTCACTGTTATCGCCTTTCGGGAGGAATTTGCAAATCTTCCGTTAGTAAATTCATAAAAACGTTTTCTTAATTAAGCCGTTCGGAACCGGCAAAAAATTGTAGGCCCCTCCATTCCCTCTCAAGGCACGATTGTGTGAAATGCGCTAGGCCCAGGGGCTTCTCGCTCTGTTGCGCCAACCTATTTATTTAACGCTCTTGGTTTGACGATTGGAAAAAATTGGAGGACATGTGTGAACTCAATTTCCACCATTATATCAGATGCAACCGTCTGGCAGGTTTCTTTTTCAGCCGTGGGCGGGGGTGGGCGTTTGAAAATGGTAATTTTTCAGATTTTGAGATCGAAGTGATAACCACATAAATGATACATCAAAAAATCAGAAAAATTCCCCTGATTACAAAAAACTCGGTCCCAGACGATTTGGTTTCAGCCTACTGCTTGCCAGACGCATTTTAACACTTTTCAAGTGCATTTTTCAGCTTTAAGCATTTATAACTTTTTTCCTATTACATATAACCAAGAAAGTGGTACGCCAAAAAATAAGAAAATTTACCCTGATTTCAAAAAAGTGTATTTCAGATGATTTAGTTTCAGCCTACTGCTTGCCAGACGCACTTTAACATTTTTTTAAACGCACATTTCAACTTAAAGTATTGATAACTTTTTTCTTATCACATGTAACCAAGAAAATGGTTCGCCAAAACATCAGAAAAATTCCCCTAATTACAAAAAAGTCGGTCTCAGACGATGTGGTTTCAGCCTACTGCTCGCCAGATGCATTTGAACATTTTTAAGTGCATTTTCAGCTTAAAGCACTAATAACTTTTTCCCCATTACAAATAACCAAGAAAGTGGTACACCAAAAAACAAAAAAAGTTACCCTGATTTCAAAAAAGTGCGCTTTAGACGATTTGGTTTCAGTTTACTGCTTGCCAGACGCTCTTTAACATTTTAGTAAAATGCATTTTTCAACTTAAAGTACTGCTAACTTTTTTCCTACCACATATAACCAAGAAAGTGGTATGTAAAAACATCAGAAAATTTATTCTGATTACAAAAAAGTCGGCATCAGACGATTTGGTGTCAGCCTTCTCCATGCCAGACGCATTTTAGCTTAAGCATGTTTATCAAATTCAATGAAAATCAAAAATTTCATTTAAATGAACGCTACTCAAATACCAAACAATTATTCATTGAATTTGATAAACATGCTTAAGCTAAAATGCGTCTGGCATGGAGAAGGCTGACACCAAATCGTCTGATGCCGACTTTTTTGTAATCAGAATAAATTTTCTGATGTTTTTACATACCACTTTCTTGGTTATATGTGGTAGGAAAAAAGTTAGCAGTACTTTAAGTTGAAAAATGCATTTTACTAAAATGTTAAAGAGCGTCTGGCAAGCAGTAAACTGAAACCAAATCGTCTAAAGCGCACTTTTTTGAAATCAGGGTAACTTTTTTTGTTTTTTGGTGTACCACTTTCTTGGTTATTTGTAATGGGGAAAAAGTTATTAGTGCTTTAAGCTGAAAATGCACTTAAAAATGTTCAAATGCATCTGGCGAGCAGTAGGCTGAAACCACATCGTCTGAGACCGACTTTTTTGTAATTAGGGGAATTTTTCTGATGTTTTGGCGAACCATTTTCTTGGTTACATGTGATAAGAAAAAAGTTATCAATACTTTAAGTTGAAATGTGCGTTTAAAAAAATGTTAAAGTGCGTCTGGCAAGCAGTAGGCTGAAACTAAATCATCTGAAATACACTTTTTTGAAATCAGGGTAAATTTTCTTATTTTTTGGCGTACCACTTTCTTGGTTATATGTAATAGGAAAAAAGTTATAAATGCTTAAAGCTGAAAAATGCACTTGAAAAGTGTTAAAATGCGTCTGGCAAGCAGTAGGCTGAAACCAAATCGTCTGGGACCGAGTTTTTTGTAATCAGGGGAATTTTTCTGATTTTTTGATGTATCATTTATGTGGTTATCACTTCGACCTCAAAATCTGAAAAATTACCATTTTCGAACGCCCACCCCCGCCCACGGCTGAAAAAGAAACCTGCCAGACGGTTGAATCTGATATAATGGTGCGTGTATCTACACATACATGTGCAATATTTTTGGTTATCACTCCACTCCAAAAATTTGCTTCCAGCTCTTGGTTTATAAGAAAAGACTATGTGAAACAGGCTAGAGTTCACCTTATAGGGAAACCTATTCGAAGCTGCAGTACGACCTAGGCGACAAAAACTACTTCAAGGGCCGCCTTAGCACTGAAACAATATGGAACCTTTTCCCAGCAAGAGTAAAGCTGTTACCGCTCAATTTCACACCGCAACGTAACGATCTAGCACTAAAATGCTCTTTGTGTAACATCAACGAAAGAGAAAATGTATTTCACTTCATCGCAAGATGCCCAATTTTGGTACAGATACGACGACAAACATGGCAAGAAAGCTGTTTGCAACAAACCGAGTTTTCAGCAATTTTGAATTCAAAGGACTGGCAAAAACTTTCACATTTCACTAAAACAGCTCTTACTTATAGAAAACGAATTATACGAGAAGACTTCTAAATTCAAGGTTTTGTCAAAACTCAATTATCTTACATAACATATCAACATTAACATATTTTTTTTTTATATCTAACTACTTGCACCAATATAAAATTGCATACCAGTTTAATTTCATTGAACGTACCTAACTCTTCGTAACTTTTTTTGGGGATGTTCAAACACATTTCCTTTTATTTTGGGCGATAGTTGAAAGTTACTCAATCTAGACATAGAATAATGTAAAAGCTCCAGCACTTAATTTAATTCTATATGTAGTTTAATCCAACCGTCGAACTCTGATATGTGTTCGAACTAAAATTGTGATGTTGTATAAGATTATTCTAAAGCACTACAATATAATTGGCAGGTATCTGAACAAAAGTGTAATAAGATCATAAAAAAGTACACAATATCACTCACCTCTTGAGCATTTCCAATTGCGTAGTCATGGAAGTCACATAAAGTTGTAACTTATCTACTAGGAAGGCCTCTGTTCTCAATAGTTCTTCAAATCCATCTGATGACTTGACAAACTCTTTTTCAGCGATCACTTTATTTCCACCGACAAGAACTAGCCAAACGCTACTCAAATACCAAATTAATTTCGCAGATAACATATTTTATGAATCAATGAAGAACAATTTGAGCACGTGGGCCTATTTTTTTTTTTTTTTCAACATACATTGACTTTATTTGGCAACTTTTGTGCACAATCACCCAGTTACTTTAAACAACAGAAGACAATTGACAACTATTAGAAGAGATCATTTGAAATATTGAATAAAATAATCTATCTATCTATCTATCTATCTATCTATCTATCTATCTATCTATCTATCTATCTATCTATCTATCTATGTATCTATCTATTAGAAGAGATCATAAGACCTGCACCGGGCTTAAGTGGGCTGATTTTTGAGCAGCAATACTCATTATATAATTTGACATAGAAAATATTTTTAAAGAATTTAGGGAAATGTAAACAAAACTGTACGCATTTATAGGCTTAAACTGCTCGTAAGCAGTGCTGCCAGGGCAGTTTTTCAAATCCAGGAAAAATTCAGCTGTTGACTGGATATTGCTTTGCTAAGTGAATTAAAACAAAATTCAGTCATATTGTTTAGGTAGACAGAAAAGCTGTAAGAAATAAGTCTGTCAGTTATCCTCTTTTTCTTCTTCTTTCTCGCCTTCTTCTTCCTCTTCTCTTCTTCTTCTTCTTTTTCTTCCCTTTTTTCTACAGCTTCTTATATTCTGCTTGCTATTCACTTCTTCCTTTCCTTCTTCTTTTTTTTTCGTTGTCTTCCTCTTCTTCTTGTTCTTTTTCTTCTTCTAATATTCTTTCTTATTTTGCTTCTTTTTCTTCTGCTCAACCACTTCTTCTTTAGACTTTCGTCTTGTAGACTTTCTCTTCTCCATCGTTGTCTTCCTCTTCTTCTTCTTCTGCTTTGAGTTTTTACTTCATTCTACTTAAAACAACTTGGATATGTATTTTACTTCCAGGTAGTTAGTTTGAATGGGAACAAGTCGAAATGGCAACAGTGTTCTTGGGGTGGAACAAAATTTCTACAAAAACAAAAAAGTCTGGTTTCAAAGCCAACTGTCTGTCACTCAGTAAACATTGAAAGCAAACAAGTGAAGTAATTAAGGATTTTAAAATACCTAGGTATATTTTGTTTAATATCTACATCTTTTCAGACAAGTCAATGCTAGCCGTCGAGACGCTTTTTAAAGTTCTTGATGAAGATGTTGTCGGATGTCCATTTTATTTGAAAACGTGTCATCCGGTTTCTGCATTGACTCAATTTTTTTCTATTTGGTCAATTGTCTGTGATTCGATATGTACTCAAGACTGAGATCCCGGTCACAGTGACTTTACTAAACTTCAGCGAATTAATCAAATTAATTTTTTCAAAAAAACTTATGTGGCATAATGGTTTACTATGTCATATAAATATTTTAAAAAGAAAGTTTTTTGTGACCTTCACTCCATTTATGCGTTTCGCCCAGGTACAACAGTGGGCTCATCAGTTAGATGCTGTTGTACCCTTCTAATACGCAATGTTTTGGTTTTAAATGGAGTGAAGGTCACAAAAAAACTTTCTTTTTCGATTTTTAAATCACAATACTCCAACTAACAATAATAAAATTCTTTTATTATTAAATTTTTGTATGTAAACATTAGCCAGACCACGGGCAAAACATATTTTTAGGTGCATGAATGTAATCACATTCCCCTAAAAGTATAAAGTTTACTGTGTCTTTGCACTGTTAACTTTATATAGGTGTCGGTAAACATCGACCAAAACATTGCGTATTAGAAGGGTACAACAGCATCTAACTGATGAGGCCACTGTTGTTCCTGGGCGAAACGCATAAATGGAGTGAAGGTCACAAAAAACTTTCTTTTTCGATTTTTAAATCACAACACTCCAACTAACAATAATAAAATTCTTTTATTATTAAATTTTTGTAGGTATAAATATTTTATGCTAAATGAAAAATATGCAACATAAGAACATGAAATGCTTGCTGAAAAAAAGTGTTGTTGATATGACGCATGTTGAAAGGAAACAAGTAAAGTTTTGCTAACCTCCTTGCTTAAATTCTGAAAATAAAGTTACTTTTTTGTTCGGGGGGCCACTATATACAGAAACAGCTGTTGGCAAAGGTTATACAAATTTTTGAAGTCTGCTCGAAACCGACACAGACTTTGAGGGTAATTGTCGCCGTGGAAAAAAAGTGTTAAATGGCGGAAGGCAACGGAGATGGTGATTTTTTAATGAAGAAATGAGATAAACTATTATGCCATATGTTTCATTTTCTTCTTTATTTTCGTACATATGTAAGTTTTAGTTGAATTGTTATCTTGTAAAAGAGGACAAGTTGGAGAAAGTAGAATAAGAACGTGATTTATTTTCTATGTGTATCCACGAATGTAACTCCTTTTTCCACGCGCCTAGTCAGGGTCTTTGTATGATATTTTTTGATTATCACAAACTCTTGTTGACAGTTTCATTTAATACGACCGTTTAACTTTATTGTCTTGGGGTCGCACTGTTTTCATTTATACTCAATACCACACTAAACTTATTAACAAAACCAGCATCCAAAGCTTAAAAAAGATAACGCACTTTTTTTGGCGTATGGTTTGATATTTCAACTGATCAGTTGTGAATCTAAGATTAGATACAGATACAAATAAGAGGAAAACAGAGCTGAGGAATCAGCATTTCAGTTTAAATAAACTACCAGTAACATTATTTTTCCTACCAAACATGGTGATGATTGGTGAAATGATGATGCTAGAGCAGTGAATATTAGTAAGTGGCTCTCAAAGGGTAAATTACCCCTCAAATAGTAGATATGAACAGATTCGCCTTGACATCGCAAAATTGCAAGAAACAGAGAAAAATTTTACCAAAATCTAAGGAAAAGCGTAGAGGGGTTGTATCGAAAGCTGGAAGAAATTTGTCCCCTCGAAAGGTTTAGACATCTATCAGACTGGAAGAGTGTCCTGCGTCGATCGCCACATGGTGAATTTGTTTGACGGTTGATTTGTCTGGGGATTTCCTTGTTCCTTTCTGAATTTTGAGTTGCCTGAATCGCATACTACTAACAACAAGATCCAGCCCTGCAGCAAAATCGATTCTCCTCAGTCAGTTTTTGGATTATTTGTCATGCAGTCTATACTGACCGATAGTGTTTCCAAAGATGTTCTCCCTTCTCCTTACCTACGATACCCAGAGTTGACTCTGGGGTACAGCCAAATTAGGTTGCTGCGAGGATCTCGTTAAAAAATTCTTTCAAAATTTCGCCATTATACGCTCGTTTACTAGATTTTCTCTGATAACTTTATCCCTGAGTCTATCTCTAACAACAAATCCGCACCCCAATAAACCTGTTGCTGTTGTCTGTAGCAGTCGTCATAGTGGATGTTGCAGTTTTTCATCTTCTTTATGCCAGTGTCAATCTACGCACTTCTTGCTTGATGTACGCCGGAGATCTGAAATTGATTTTAAGCATAAAATCTGTCCTTGATTGCATTAATCTACAGGAAGATCTATCGAATTTATCTGTTTGGTGTTATAACAACAATCTTCACCTAAATGTTTCAAAGTGTAGGTCAGGTTCATTTGATTACATATGCATTATAAAATCAATCTTCTGTTTTTCTTTTTAAATATATCCACTACTTCACCTACGTCAATATCTATCCCATATAGTGAATATTCATTCATAAGAGCCAAGCCCTTCAGTCTGTTTTCACTCGTTGTGTTCCGCAAGTAGTTTTTAAGCCTCCGTAGTCCGTTGGCTTGAAATAGTCTTTTCTGGTGTACCAGTGGAAACAGATATGGTAGCCAATGTCTGTAGCAACGTGTAAATATTTGGCTATAATATTTTGTCGCACTTATCAAAGCATTCCAAAGCAGATTTTGGACTAGGGGATGAGATAATCATAGCTGCTCTTCACACTTCAAGTTCTACTTCTTTCGGGTAGCACTGCCGAATAAAAATTGCGCCAATAACTTTAACAGAAAACCATTTCGTTCGTCAGTAATTTTTTCCCTTTCTTTTTTTGCTTTTTATGGGTTTTGTGTTCAATGTCAACTTTTTTTTGGAAAAAGAGTACAGTGTTGCTATTCCTAGCAGCTGGTAGTTGTAATTTATCTTGATTTTAGTTTAGTGCTGAAGGACCGAACGGGGTATGTAAGTTGATTATTTTTTAGGATAAGTTGACTAATTTTTTTCCTTGGTAATTTCAAGAAGGGTATATGTGCGAAAAACCGCGAGAGCGTCGAAACCAAAGGTTTTTTTTATGTTTTTTTTTCTTTTTACTTCTTTTATAAAAAAAAGTAATGTTTTATGTATAAGAAGGTTTTTTCCGTTTTGATATCCCTTTTAGTTTCTTTTTAAAAAAAGATAAAATTTTTAATCTACTAACCCCGGTCTCCCCTACTTTTTGTCAACTTTATTTCTCAAAAGTTGCAAAGTATTAATAACTTTATCCACGTGACTGAGTGCTGAGATCGGTGTTAACTGTTTGCAGTTGTTTTGATAGCGACAATGTAAAACTCATGACTTTTTGAAGAATCACTAGGCACATCAAAAAATTGGAAGATCGAAGTGGTTAAGCATTTGAACAGCTTGCTTCGACGTTTCTTTTCTCTGGCTAGTTTGAAGTTCTTCGAGTGCATTGACAATAGCTTGATAAATTGCCTTAAATCTCGTTACGGCTTCATGCTTGTGAGCCTACCGTGTTTCACACAGGTTTTTTTTTTTTATTTCCAGCCGGTAATATCTACCGAATTTACCCATTCAAAACAGCAGTGCTTTCAGCAGAATGTCCAAAGTAGGAACCAAAAGACTGCACGATCCCAACGCAATTTGAACCACAAAAACCTCCCTTGGCTACGCCCAAGAGCGAGGAGCCCCTGTGCCTAGCGCAATTCTCACGACCATGCCTTGTGACGGAATTGAGGGGACCTAACGGTTTCGAACGGCTTATTGAGAAAGCGCTTTTCATGGCAATGAATTTACTAATGGAGGACTTGCCAATTTCTCGCGAAAGGCGATACCCGTGAAGAAACATTTTTGCCTCTGCTAAGATTCGAACCTCGAACCTCTGCGTTAGCAGATGGAAATGCTAATCATCACGCCACGGGTACCACTTGAATGTGCAGCAGCCTCAACTTAAAATGATCTTTTATTAAATTAGTCGATCGGACGGTATTAAAGTAGTCTTATTAAATTGTTTAGGTAACAAATTAAAAACCAAGCTCTTCATTCAAGGCCTGTCTTTTAATCTTATATTGAAGAGAAGCCAAATGATCCGGATACAAACCACATGGTCGTTTGAAGATTTGTGCCCGACTTTTAATCCAAACATTTGCAACTGTGGGTGAAAAAGAATGAAACATTTTTCTTGTTTTTGCTAACATTGGACTCTCAATATCTTACCCCATATTTCGCCCTTCAATACAGGGCAGGCGGCATGCAGGGTTCTGTGGTCCGGTTCGTCTGATTTGTGTAAATTATACCAGAGCATCATACTGCCTTTTTCTGGTTGTATGGCTCTCTTCAAAAATATAAAACTAGTAGCACCCCCTAGCTCAACATCTGACAGCTGAATAAAGTAAGTGAGTAAAATTCAACCTTTCATCTAAATTCAATTTATGATTATGTACATATAAAAAAAACTTACATAGAAAATAGCAGTGGCTATTCTATCATTTCCATCATTTACTTTGTAGTCTTTTTCACCTAAAAAGCAGTCGTAATGCGGTTCAAAATACCCATCGACTCCATAGTTGGCAACTTGAAGATTTTCACAAGCTTCCATATTCAATCCGGTAATATCACCAACTCTTTGGCGAAGACTTATTGTTGCTGGAAGAGTATCGTATTCAATCCAAGTGTTCTGACTCGTTCTGATCAAGGCGTAGGTTTGTCTAATATTTTTAGCAATATTAGCATCATCAACAGCCGAACGGGCCAAAGAAGGCTTGGCCATCTCTTTAATTGATTCGGTTTCTCCATCGGACATGAGATCATGGAAGAAAACAATATATGGATCTAGATTAACTTCTTCCATTTTGAAAGGTACAAGAGCCGGTATGGGACGTCTCTATGGAAGAACTTACATCGAAGTTCCCTTTCCTCCCTAGGCTCTGGTTTAACTTCTCCAATGCATATTTTTTGGTAGGTTGCGTATTCGAGTGTGTTCTTTAATAAATATAATTGTGTAAGTCTCCGAACACCACAAAACTCAAAAAGAAAAAAGTAAAATCATAAGATAAATTTCTATTTACACGTATTAACAAAGCGATGTCTTTGATACGATTCCTTCAGCCATGGGATTGCGTGGTTGAACTCTTTTAAGTTGTACAACTCCTGACCCAGATGAAAGCAGTCTTTCCATGACATTGAATGACTATACATACAATTTTCAAAATACAATAGTCAGGATTGATCAATTTAAGAGCTCACTCATATTTAACACCATTGTTGTATCCAGCCACAAATTGTGAGACATCCAATTGATGACTATCCTGTAGGCAAACCATTGCCAGAGCATCTTCTTCACTGAGAAATTTTAAGTGAGCACGAGCAAATCCAATTAAATACATTAAAGCTAAAGATTATTGTAAAATATAAATGTTTTGTGCGTGAAGTCGAATACTCACTCACCTTGGGGGGCGACTTCGTTTCGAACGGTGTATTCATAAAATCGCCATATCTTCTGCAGACGTTGTATTAGAAGATAAACGTTGACTGGATTTGAAAAGTATTTCTCCACTTTGTTAGCTGCAGCGGAGTGTTTTTGAATTTCCACAACTTTACTGAAAGGACGTAAGTTTTGTTTCTAAATTTCTAACTTCACACCATACAAGTATTACTCAGATATTGTTGACATATCCTGCATGTACCCTTCCCTGACCTTTTCTTGATTAAGTTTTGTATTCAATTACTTTCACTCACTATGAGCTATTAGTAGTATAAATTTAAACTATTTGAATGCAGCGGCGCGCTGTTCAAAATTAAGAACATACGTTGAAGCTTATCTATTCCGTAGTCCGGAGAAATCAGCTTTTAATACACAAAATTGTTTAAAGGTTTTGGTTTTTGAAAGGGATCTATACTTCTTGTTGATTTGATTTATTTAGCGTGTGCGTTTGTTTCTTTGTTTTTCTGTTTTTGTTATTCGTTATGTCGGGTAGATTTCGGGTCGATTTTATAGCAACGTTAGAGGGTTGCGTCTGATTTTTTTTTGTTGCTAACGCTCAATCACAAAGAAAGAAATATGTATTTTAGTATGACTTCTGTTGTAGCAAGCTCGATGCCAAATAGTTTTTATCAGGGCTGTATTTCGTGTGATACGTGTGATGTGATGGATAGCATGTGGCATGTCCGCCTGTTAATCCAGAGGTTCGAGTTCGAATCCCAACAGAGGCAAAAATGTTTTTTCCACGGGTATCGCCTTTCGCGAGGAATTGGCAAGTCCTCCGTTAGTATTCATTGCCATGAAAAGCGCTTTCTCGATAAGCCGTTCGGAACCGGCAGAAAATTGTAGGTCCCTTCCACTCCCTCACAAGGCATGGTTGTGAGAAATGCGCAGGCCCAGGGGCTCCTCGCTCTGTTGCGCCACCCTATTTATTTTCATTTATTTTATGTATTTCGTCGCCTTAAGCAAAAGCAAGCTTAACTGGAGTCATCGGCCAAACGGTTTCTAAGCGAATCTTTAATATTATTCATTTTAGAAAATAAGAACTTACACGCGTAAGTGGGCAAAAATATCGTCAAAATAGCAAATGCCAGCTTTTCAAACAGCTATAGGTATGTGCAAGGAATTGAATTCGAAGTTTCCATTAATTAGTAATCACAAACACCTCTTTTCAAAACTTTCAAAACCAGTTTGAAATCCCGAAAATAAAGTGGTGGTGGAAGCAATGGTTTTCCCTCATGTTCTTTATTCCTCTAAGCTTTTGACTTATTTAATTCATAAGTCACTTACTAACTTACATTTTAATGAGTTTAATTCACGAACTCGCAACCTTGAAATATATACCTGTATCGAAATCTGAATCCTAATCCGATTCGATTACCCGATCCTAAAAATAAAAATGAAACTTTTTGAACACAGCCATTGCGAAAAAAAATTAAAATGACATTTGTTTGTTTACCTCGAAAGTAAAAAGTTGAAACGCAGCAAATAAATTGAGAATCGAGAAATAAGTTGAGAAAAATAGAAATGAAAAAGAAAAGGTATGCATTTATATTCTTCTGAATGCAAATTTTTAATGTTTCTTATCCTGAGAACAAGTGCCAAGGGTACCAAAATTGAAAGAAAAATTGAATGTGAGCTTGCTAAGTGAATATAGCCAAAAATCGTTTTATTGTGAAGTGAATATAAGTGAATATAGAAAATTCCCAATAAAACGCGGCTAGTGTAAGTAAAGTCTTCCGTTTCCGTGGGAATATGAGGGCTGTTTCCGGAGGATGACTTAAAGTTTAAATTACTCGGAAATAGTGTAGCATTGAAACGATCGAAGAACTTTTTAAAATCGGTGCAGTAGTTTGTTAGTTCCCGTTTACGTTGGGATAAAACATGTAGCCCATGTCCTTAAACAGGTTTTAAACTATCTCTGTACAAAAATTTACTATCACAATGCCAGTGGTATCCGAACAAAAGTCGTTGATCTTTTTAATAACTCCTGTCATTGTTTTTATGACATTATTGTGATTGTTGAATCATGGCTTTATAATGGAATTACATCAACCGAAATCTTTGACTGCAGATTGTACAGCGTTTATCGTCTCGACCGCTGCAAATCTTCTAAGGAACGTGGAGGTGGAATTATTGTAGCTGTCCGGAATCATTTATCATGCAACCAAATTAATCTTCCTATTGAAGACATAGAACAAATTTGCGTATCTGTTACAGTAAATACTCTTCCTAAATCAAATATATTTTTTCTAGTAAGTTATGTGCCTTCAGGCAGCTGTCTTGATATATATGAAAAACATATTAGTAACATTGAACATGTAAATAATCTTTGCTTTGATTCTGATAACATTTGTGTTATAGGTGATTTTAATTTATCTAATGTAAGATGGATTTGGTCTGAATCTGATAAGATGTTAATTCCTTTTAATATGAAAACTGATTTTGAGCTCACATTTATTGATTATATTTATTCGTTAAATTTAATTCAACTAAATGATATTCCTAATTCTCTGATGAAAATATTAGATTTAATTTGTATATGTTGTGATGATTTGCGAAGTAATGTGATTAAGGCTCCTTTTTCTTTGTTAAATAACTCAATGCACCATAAGGAATTAATGTTTGAAATTAAATATTATGCTTATTCGTTAAACGATATAAATTTAAACTGTAGATCCTTTAATTTTGTTAAATCCAATTTCCTTGATTTAAATAACTATCTCTCCAACATTGACTGGTGTAACGAACTTTTGTCTTTAGATCTGCAATCTATGTATGGTCGCTTCATTGAGATATTAGCAATTGGTTTCGATAAGTTTACCCCTCTTATGCATAAAAAAAGGTCATCTGAACCACCGTGGAGTAATAAACAGCTCAGTAATCTTAAAAAGCTTAAACGTAAGGCTTATGCAAAATACAAGAAATCAAAAAATCAAGCTAATTATCTAATATTTAGTAAGCTTCGTAAAAACTTTGTCGTTCTCAGTAAATTTCTATATAGATCATATATCTTGAATATCGAGAGTAACATAAAAAGTAATAGCAAATCCTTTTGGTCATATATCAATTCGAAAAGAAATTCTATAGGAATACCGAATTCTATGTTCTATAAAGATGTTGAGTCTGCTAATTTAAAATCAACGGTAGACTTGTTTGCAGAATTTTTCCAATCGGTTTATACTTCTTCTACATTCAATAGTAGCTCATTGAATAATGTGGTGAATAAAATTGATGTTGGAAGTATCCAATTAAATCATGAAGAAATTATAATGGCGATTAATTCTCTCAAGCCAAACTCAAATCCTGGTCCAGATGGTATACCTGCCATAGTTCTCAAAAATTGTTGCAATTCAATTTATCTACCGTTGCTCACTATTTTCAATAAATCGCTTCAGGAAGGTTACTTCTTAGAGGAATGGAAACTCTCGTATCTCGTGCCCATTCACAAATCTGGTGCTAAGAATAATATTGAAAATTATAGAGGTATCTGTAAGCTTTCTGCTATTCCTAAATTGTTTGAAAGTTTAGTGAAAGGAAAACTAGATTTTCTAACATCCGAGTTCTTGTCACCAGAACAGCATGGCTTTGTATCTGGTAGGTCTACTGTAACAAATTTAGCGCATTTTGTATCTTATGTCACTAATTCCATGGAAGAAAAATTTCAAGTAGACGCTGTGTACACCGACTTCAGTAAGGCTTTTGACTCTGTCAACCACCAAACACTTCTGAAAAAGCTTGAAGTATTTGGATTTCACTCTAATTTGCTTGGTTGGTTGGCATCTTACCTCACTCATAGAAGTCAACAAGTGCAAATAAATAATACCTGCTCTAGGAAAATTATTTGTTCATCAGGAGTTCCTCAGGGAAGCCACTTTGGCCCCCTTCTCTTCATTATCTTTATTAATGATATTGTTTCAGTCATAAGACATTGTGATTGTCTGATTTACGCAGACGACTTAAAACTTTTCTTAAAAATTAAAACTTTTGAAGATTGCCAGTTGCTTCAGTCTGACCTTAATGGCTTGTCAAATTGGTGCCATATAAATGGTCTAAGACTCAATATCAAAAAGTGTAATGCAATCTCTTTCTCACGAAAAACACTCAATCTATTATTGGACTATGCTATCGATTCTAAGCCAGTAAATCGTCTTTCACAAGTTAATGATTTAGGCATTATACTTGATTCCGCCTTTTCTTTTAAATTACATTTTGAATACCTAATCTCGAAGGCCAACTCGTTGGTGGGATTCATTAAGCGAAATGCAAAGGATTTCAGAGATCCTTATGTACTTCTTTGTTTAACTCTCTTGTTAGGTCGGTTCTAGAATATGCAGATGTTATTTGGAGCCCAGCATATAACGCTCATTCTATCCGACTAGAAAAAATTCAAAGGAAATTCACCAAATTCATATTTATACAAATGCGCTGGAGCTTTTCTCCTGATTATAAGGCTAGATGCCAATTACTTGGCATAAAATCTCTAGAATCTCGAAGAAAAATTCATGGTGTTATGTTCATTAGAGATTTACTGTGCTACCACATAAAGTGTCCATCTCTTCTTGCACTGGTTCCAATTTACGTTCCCGCTAGAACACTAAGAGCTAGAATTTTTCTATTTGAAAGAACGCACAAAACCAGGTATGGAAGTAATGCGCCCTTATCAAGATCAATTGTGTGTTTCAATGAAGTGTCTTTAAATATTGATTTTTCATGCCTTACACGTGAAAATTTTAAATTCCAATTATTGTACTTAATTACATTTTAAGTTATTTTTGTAGAGCCTACAATTTTAATTATGTATATGTATCTGTTAGCTGTAAAACTGCTTGTAGATAAATAAATAAATAAATAAATAAATTTCATCTAAATCGGTTCAGTAGTTTGGGCGGGAGACGTTAACTTAAAGACGGACAGACAAAGCCACTTTCACATTTATAATAGCCGAGTTTTATTGGGAATCTATACTCACTTTAGCAAATAATTGCAAAACATCGTTCATGGGAAAACACCAACGATTAGTAAACAACGATAAAGGAACAAAAATAAATCACTTTCAGAAGTGAAGATCAGAGTGTTTAATAATAAAGTATCTACACCTAAACTTTATTAAAGGTCATTTCTTATTTAAATGTCAGATTATAACAGACATAAGGCAGACTGTTGTTTAGGTTTGATATTGTTGTGCTTAGGGTACATACATAACGACTTACTATAATCGCAAATACTACATTTTGTAAAATACTTGTCCACTGTGCCGAATCATTCAGCTCTTACTTACTGAGCAGCGAATCAAAATCATAAATTCAATTGGTTTATTTTTAAAAAGTGAAATTATTTGCGAGAAATGCAAGAGTAGTTTTGTTTTATTTCAGTTTAAGAAAAACTCTCGAACTGTATTTCTTTTTCGTTCGTAAGCCTTCCCCAGCGCACTTTGTGGGCTCAAAATAAAACAACACGACCACTGAGCAAGAAATGCAACCAATTTGAAACGCTCAGTTCAAGACACGTTTTAGATTTCGGTTTTAAACTAAAAAAGAAAAACGCCAAAAGCAAGCATCAGTGAGTGAGTATATCAAACTACTTGTACCAATATAAAATTGCATACCAGTTTAATGTCATTGAACGTACCTCGTAACTTTTTATTGAGATGTTCAAACACATTTCCTCAGTCTCTATATTTTGGGCGATATTTGTTTTGAAAGTTACTCAATCTGGACATAGAATAATGTAAAAGCTTCAGCACTTAATTTAATTCTTTATGTAGTTTAATCCAACCGTTGAACTCTGATATGTATTCGAACTAAAATTTTGATGTTGTGTAAGATTATTCTAAAGCACTACAAAATAAGTTGGCAGGTATCTGAACAATTGTGCACTGTAATAAAATCATACTAACACAATACAACTTGAATAAGGGAGCAACCATTTTCAAAATAGCCGCTCAGAGAAAGAGAAATGCGCAGGAGATTCGTTCGCCGAAGTTCATCAATGATGCTCAAGGAGTGCTACTTGTGGATGACGACAAAATTCTTCACAGGTGGCGACAGTATTGTGATGATCTTTTGAATGAACAGTTTCCTCGGCGCCACTTTCCAACAGCTGCACCTAACTTTACGGAAGTATCCGACGTCACAGTCGAAGAAGTTAGGGAGGCAGTTAAGAACTCCAAAAAAAGCAAAGCGATTGGGCCAGACGAGGTACCATATGAGTTTTGGAAAAATATGGGAGACATCGGGTTAAGATGGCTCACGATTCTCATCTCCAAACTTGTAAGAGGTGACAGTTTGCCTAATCAATGGAGGGAAAGTTTTCTTCTTCCAATGTACAAGGGAAAGGGAGATACCAGAAGCTGTGATAACTATCGTTCGATCAAGTTGATGTCCCACACTATGAAGATCGTTGAGCGGGTTTTGGATAGCCGACTGCGGAAAATAATAAGGCTGCCTGATGACCAATGCGGGTTTGTCGCGGGTAAGTCAACTACAGACGCAATCCAAAGCATAAGGATCATTATGGAAAAACACCGAGATGCCTTAGAGGATTTGCATATTGTGTTGGTTGACTTCGAAAAGGCATTCGATCGACAACCACGAGATCTGATATGGGTGGCCCTCAGACACCGAGGAGTTCCTGAAGCCTATGTGCGAATAATTATGGACATGTACGAAGGAGCAGTTACAAAAGTGAGATGCCCAGCTGGAGTCACCGAAGAATTCCAAATAACAGTAGGTGTACATCAGGGAAGTGTCTTGAGTCCACTGCTCTTTATTGCTGTTCTGGATTATTTGCTCGAAGGAAAAGTAACGGACAATAAAGTACAACAATTATTCTTTGCTGACGATGGAGCCATCATAAGCGAGGATCCTACATCCCTGCAACGAGCACTTGACGTTTGGATTGATGTTCTGGAAGGAAATGGGTACCGTATTAGCGCTAAAAAGACTGAATACCTGTGCTGCCCTTTTTCTGATCCAGACAAGCCTATTCCAGACATTTATTTGAATGAAAATGTGCTTCCCAAGTGTGAAAAGTTTAAATATCTGGGATCTATGATCAATAGTGAAGCATCTTGTGATGACGACATCAATCATCGAGTAAGCGTAGGGTGGATGAAGTGGCGAGAAAACTCCGCTATCTTCTGTGATCGAAAAATGCCCCCTAAGCTGAAGGGAAGACTCTACACAGCAGTTGTCCGTCCAGCTCTGACATACGGTTCACAATGTTGGACAATGTACAAAAAGTATGAGAGCCAATTGACGGCAGCCGAAATGAAGATGCTTCGGATGACAGCAGGAGTAACAAAGCTTGATCGAATTAGAAGTACTAAGATCCGTGGAAGCCTTCATGTCAAAAGTACCATCTTGGACAAAATTCAGCACGACCGGCTCAGTTGGTATTGTCATGTTCAAAGGAGAGATCCGCAGAACCCCGTCAAAAAGGCAATATCGTACAACGTTTCAACAAATTCGCGACGAAAAAGAAAAGGCAGGCCAAAACACTCCTGGTACAAGCAAATGCAAAAACAGCAGCATTTGGTTGGCCTCAGACATGGAACAATCCAAAACCGGGAGGCTTGCCGACGCTTTCTGAGGTCAACGCGGCGTACCCCACAGGCGGATCACTAGTGTGAAGCAGAAAAGTGGGAGAGTTGTGATCGCTTCAAGATCACTACTCGTAACGCCGAAAATGAAGAAGAAGAAGAAGAATAAAATCATACTAAGGTACGCAATATCACTCACCTCTTGAGCATTTCCAATTGCGTAGTCATGGAAGTCACATAAAGTTGTAACTTCTCTACTAGAAAGGCCTCTGTTCTCAAAAGTTCTTCAACTCCATCTGATGACTTGACAAACTCTTTTTCAGCGTTCACTTTATTTCCACCGACAAGAACTAGCCAAACGCTACTCAAATACCCAATTAATCTTGCAGATAACATATTTTATGAATCAATGAACAATGTCAGCACGTGTGCAATCAAAGGCCTTTTTTTTACTATAAACATACATAAACCTGGTTTTTGAACTTTTGTGCACAATTACCCAGTTACTTTAAACAACAGAAGACAATTGACAACTATTAGAATCAAATCATAAGACTTGCTCCGGGCTTAAGTTGGTTGATTTTTGAGCAGCAATGATCATTAAATAGTTTGAGAGTGTTTTTTAAGAACTTAGGCTTAAACTGCTCGTAAGCAGTGTTGCCAGGCCATATTATTAAATCCAGGAAAAATTCAGCTGTTGGCTGGGTATTGCTTTGCTTAGTGAATTAAAAAAAAAAAAACAGTTTTTATGTTGACAGAAAAGCTTTACGAAATACTAAGTCTGTCAGGAATCCTCTTTTTCTTTTTCGTTTTCTCTTCTTTTTCTTCCCCTTTTTCTATAATTTCTAATGTTCTGCTTGCTATTCACTTCATCTTCTGTTACTTCTTTTTTTCGCTGTCTTCCTCTTCTTGTTCTTGTTTGTTTTCTTCTTCTAATACCTATTCCCTCTTATGTTGCTTCTTTTTCTTCTTCCTCAACTTCTTTTTCAACGTTCTCTTCTTTTAGACTTTCGTCTTGTAGACTTTCTCCTCTCCATCGTTGTTTTCGTCGTCTTCTTCTTTTGCTTTGAGTTTTTTCATTCTACTTAGAACAACTTGGACTTGTATTTTACTTCCAGGTAGTTTAAATGGGAACAAGGGGAAATGGCAACAGTGTTCTTGGGGTGGAACAAAATTTCCACAAAAACAAAAAAGTCTGGTTTCAATGCCAACAGTCTGTCACTCAGTAAACATTGAGAGCAAACTAGTGAAGCAATTAAAAAGTTTAAATTATTTTTTCTTTTAAATGCATCTTTTCAGACAAGTCAATGCTTGCAATCGAGATGCTTCTTAAAGTTCTTGATGAAGATATTGTCGGATGTCCATTATTGGCAAACTTCTCATCCGAGTTGTTGCTAACATTGGATTGGCTCAATTTTTTTTTCGATTTCTTCAGTTGTATTTGATTCGATACAGGTTTAGATCCCGGATACAGCGCCTTAAACAAATGAATTTTTTCAAAAAAACTTATGTGGCATAAACATGAAATGTTTTCTAAAAAAAGTTTTGTTGATATGACGCATGTTAAAACAAGTAAAGTTTTGCTTACCTGTTGGATTCTAATTTCTAAAAATAAATTTATTTTTTTGTTCGAGGCCACTATACTCCTACGTCGACATAAGCCAGAGAGGGGAAAATGAGCATAAACAGCTGTTGGTAAAGGTTGTACAGATTTGAAAGTCTGCTCGATATCGACACAGACTTTGAGGCATGGAAAAAAAGGGTTAAATGGCGGAAGGAGCGGAGCGGGTGATTTTTTTTAAGAAGAAATGAGGTAAACAAATATGCCATATGTTTCATTTTCTTCTTTATTTTCAAATATAAGAGTTTTCATTTCATTTCATTTGATACGACCGTTTAACTTTATTGTTTTGGGGTCGCACTATTTTCATTTATACTCAATACCACACTAAACTTAATAACAAAACAAACCCTTAGTTCAAAAATGATAATGTTCTATTTTCTGATCAGTAGTGCATCTTAAATTATAAACAGATACAAATAAGAGGAAAACAGAGCTGAGGAATCAGCATTTCAGTTTAAATAAACTACAAGTAACATTATTTTTGCCACCAAACATGGTGGTGATTGGTGAAATGATGATGCTAGAGCAGTGAATATTAGTAAGTGGCTCTCAAAGGATAATCAAAGTAACCCTCAAATATTAAGAATGAACAGATTCGCCTCGATATCGAAAAATTTAAAGAAAGTAGCAGAGAAAAATTGAACCTAAATTAAAGAAAAAAGCGCGGGGCTTCTATTGAGAGCTGGAATAAATTTCTACCCCAGGTGCTCATGCAAACTAAGCTATTCCAAATAGAGCCGAACAACTTGAATAAGGAGGCAACCATCTTCAAAATAGCGGCTCTAAAAAAGAGGATTGCACAGGAGATTTGTTCGCCAAACTTTGTTACCGACGCTCAAGAACAGCTTCTTGTGGCTGACAACGAAATACTGCACAGTACTTTGATGGCAGTTGGTTTGGAAACAAAGTGTAATTATCCTAAATGAAAAGTGTTCCTAAGATAACTTTCTTGTTGTATTGGTTGATTTCGAAAGAGAATTCGATCAAAAACTGCTAGATCTAGTGTGGGAGGCCCTCAGACTACTGGGGTTTTGAGAGGCCTTAGTTCTTTTTTTATAATAAGCGCGCACATCAAGGGGCAATGAGTACCCTTTTAATGGCGCAGTACGAGAATTTATGACAATAGGAGAGGATTTGACAGGAGACAGATATGCACGTTGCTTTTGAATTTGGGAAAAACAGAGTCAGTGAGACCATTCCATATTCGGGCTGTGCGACTAAAATACTTGACTACGTTCGAAGTTGGGCTCATGCACTGAAGCAAATCACGAAGGTGATATTGACGAAAATATTTTGTTAATTTTTGAAGAATCAATTACTCAAAACAAAAATTTTTCATAGTTTTTTTTTCTTTAAATTGAAGTCCAAATATTCAAAACGATCATATTTTCTTCAAATGATGCATGGTTTAGTTTTTTATTCAATCAAACGAAATTTTGTCATGCTGACAAACTGGTATAGATCCACCTCATCTTGTAAGTGATATTGACAAAACATTTTCTTAAATTTTTTTGAGAATAAATTATTCAAATCAAATATTTTTCAAATTGAAGACTAAATAATCAAAACGATCATGGTTTCTTCAAATTTAAATTGACTTAAATTGTCCTTTAAATTAAATTTTAAATTCAACTTTAAATTCAACTTTAAATTATACTTTAAATTAAACTTTACATTCAACTTTAAATTCAACTTTAAATTTAACTTTAAATTCAACTTTAATTTTAACTTTAAATTCAACTTTAAATTGAACTTTAAATTCAACTTTAAATTTGACTTTAAATTCAACTCTAAATTCAACTTTAAATTCAACTTTGAATTCCTCTTTAAATTCAACTTTAAATTAAACTTTAAATTCAACTTTACATTCAACTTTAAATTCAACTTTAAATTTAACTTTAAATTCAACTTTAAATTTAACTATAAATTTAACTTTAAATTCAACTTTAAATTTAACTTTAAATTCAACTTTACATTCAACTTTAAATTCAACTTTAAATTTAACTTTAAATTCAACTCTAAATTCAACTTTAAATTCAACTTTAAATTCAACTTTAAATTTAACTTTAAATTTTTCTTTAAATTCAACTTAAAATTAAATTTTATGTGCTAATTCAACTTTCAATTCAACTATTAATTTAACTTTAAATTCAACTTTAAATTCAACTTTAAATTCAACTTTACATTCAACTTTAAATTCAACTTTAAATTTAACTTTAAATTTAACTTTAAATTCAACTTTAAATTTAACTTTAAATTCAACTTTAAATTCAACTTTAAATTTAGCTTTAAATTTATCTTTAAATTCAACTTAAAATTAAATTTTATGTGCCAATTCAACTTTAAATTCAACTTTCAATTCAACTATTAATTTAACTTTAAATTTAACTTTAAATTAAATTTTAAATTCAACTATAAATTCAACTTTAAATTATACTTTAAATTAAACTTTACATTTAACTTTAAATTCAACTTTAAATTTAACTTTAAATTTTACTTTAAATTCACTTTTAATTTTAACTTTAGATTCAACTTTAAATTCAACTTTACATTCAACTTTAAATTCAACTTTAAATTTAACTTTAAATTCAACTCTAAATTCAACTTTAAATTCAACTTTAAATTTATTTATAAATTAAACTTCAAATTCAACTTTAAATTTAACTTTAAATTTAACTTTAAATTCAACTTAAAATTAAATTTTATGTGCTAATTCAACTTTCAATTCAACTATTAATTTAACTTTAAATTCAACTTTAAATTCAACTTTAAATTCAACTTTACATTCAACTTTAAATTCAACTTTAAATTTAACTTTAAATTTAACTTTAAATTCAACTTTAAATTTAACTTTAAATTCAACTTTAAATTCAACTTTAAATTTAGCTTTAAATTTATCTTTAAATTCAACTTAAAATTAAATTTTATGTGCCAATTCAACTTTAAATTCAACTTTCAATTCAACTATTAATTTAACTTTAAATTTAACTTTAAATTAAATTTTAAATTCAACTATAAATTCAACTTTAAATTATACTTTAAATTAAACTTTACATTTAACTTTAAATTCAACTTTAAATTTAACTTTAAATTTTACTTTAAATTCACTTTTAATTTTAACTTTAGATTCAACTTTAAATTCAACTTTACATTCAACTTTAAATGCAACTTTAAATTTAACTTTAAATTCAACTCTAAATTCAACTTTAAATTCAACTTTAAATTCAACTTTAAATTCAACTTTAAATTTAACTTTAAATTTATCTTTAAATTCAACTTAAAATTAAATTTTATGTGCCAATTCAACTTTAAATTCAACTTTCAATTCAACTATTAATTTAACTTTAAATTCAACTTGGAATTCAACTTTAAATTCAACTTTAAATTTTACTTTAAATTTAACTTTAAATTCAACTTTAAATTTAACTTTAAATTTAACTTAAAATTCAACTTAAAATTAAATTTTATGTGCCAAATCAACTTTAAATTCAACTTTCAATTCAACTATAAATTTAACTTTAAATTCAACTTTATATTCAACTTTAAATTAAACTTTAAATTCAACTCTAAATTCAACTTTAAATTCAACTTTGAACTCCACTTTAAATTCAACTTTAAATTAAATTTTAAATTCAACTTTACATTCAACTTTAAATTCAACTTTAAATTTAACTTTAAATTTAACTTTAAATTCAACTTTAATTTTAACTTTAAATTAAACTTTAAATTCATTTTTACATTCAACTTTAAATTCAACTTTAAATTTAACTTTAAATTCAACTCTAAATTCAACTTTAAATTCAACTTTGAATTCAACTTTAAATTCAACTTTAAATTAAACTTCAAATTCAACTTAACATTCAACTTCAAATTCAACTATTAATTTAACTTTAAATTTAATTTTAAATTCAACTTTAATTTTAACTTTAAATTCAACTTTAAATTAAACTTTAAATTCAACTTTACATTCAACTTTAAATTCAACTTTGAATTTAACACTAAATTTAACTTTAAATTCAACTTTAAATTAAATTTTATGTGCCAATTCAACTTTAAATTCAACTTTCAATTCAACTATTAATTTAACTTTAAATTAAACTTTAAATTCAACTTTAAATTAAACTTTAAATTCAACTCTAAATTCAACTTTTAATTCAACTTTGAATTCCAATTTAAATTCAACTTTAAATTAAACTTTAAATTCAACTTTAAATTTAACTATAAATTTAACTTCAAATTCAACTTTAAATTTAACTTTAAATTTTACTTTAAATTCAACTTTAAATTCAACTTTAAATTCAACTTTAAATTTAACTTTAAATTTAACTTTAAATTCAACTTTAAATTTAACTATAAATTTAACTTCAAATTCAACTTTAAATTTAACTTTAAATTTAACTTTAAATTCAACTTAAAATTAAATTTTATGTGCTAATTCAACTTTAAATTCAACTTTCAATTCAACTATTAATTTAGCTTTAAATTCAACTTTAAATTAAACTTTAAATTCAACTTTACATTCAACTTTAAATTCAACTTTAAATCTAACTTTAAATTTAACTTTAAATTCAACTTTAAATTTAACTTTAAATTCAACTTTAAATTCAACTTTAAATTTAACTTTAAATTTATCTTTAAATTCAACTTAAAATTAAATTTTATGTGCCAATTCAACTTTAAATTCAACTTTCAATTCAACTATTGATTTAGCTTTAAATTCAACTTTAAATTAAACTTTAAATTCAACTTTACATTCAACTTTAAATTCAACTTTAAATCTAACTTTAAATTTAACTTTAAATTCAACTTTAAATTCAACTTTAAATTCAACTTTAAATTTAACTTTAAATTTAACTTTAAATTCAACTTTAAATTTAACTATAAATTTAACTTCAAATTCAACTTTAAATTTAACTTTAAATTTAACTTTAAATTCAACTTAAAATTAAATTTTATGTGCTAATTCAACTTTAAATTCAACTTTCAATTCAACTATTAATTTAGCTTTAAATTCAACTTTAAATTAAACTTTAAATTCAACTTTACATTCAACTTTAAATTCAACTTTAAATCTAACTTTAAATTTAACTTTAAATTCAACTTTAAATTTAACTTTAAATTCAACTTTAAATTCAACTTTAAATTTAACTTTAAATTTATCTTTAAATTCAACTTAAAATTAAATTTTATGTGCCAATTCAACTTTAAATTCAACTTTCAATTCAACTATTAATTTAACTTTAAATGCAACTTTAAATTAAACTTTAAATTCAACTTTACATTCAACTTTAAATTCAACTTTAAATTCAACTTTAAATTTAACTTTAAGTTCAACTTTAAATTTTACTTTAAATTTAACTTTGAATTCAACTTTAAATTTAACTTTAAATTTAACTTAAAATTCAACTTAAAATTAAATTTTATGTGCCAATTCAACTTTAAATTCAACTTTAAATTCAACTTTAAATTCAACTTTAAATTTAACTTTAAATTTAACTTTAAGTTCAACTTTAAATTTAACTTTAAATTCAACTTTAAATTCAACTTTAAATTTAACTTTAAATTTATCTTTAAATTCAACTTAAAATTAAATTTTAAATTTTACTATAAATTTAACTTTAAATTCAACTTTAAATTTAACTTTAAATTTAACTTAAAATTCAACTTAAAATTAAATTTTATGTGCCAATTCAACTTTGAATTCAACTTTCAATTCAACTATAAATTTAACTTTAAATTCAACTTTATATTCAACTTTAAATTAAACTTTAAATTCAACGTCTTAAATGATATTCCCCCATCGTACAACCCCAAAAAAATCATTATTTTTCGTCTATCTCGCTTCGTTCTCGAGATATGGAGCTTTTTACATTTTGGTCACTGGGATCGTATTAAGCGTCTCAAATGATATTCCCCCATCGTACAACCCCAAAAAAATCGTTATTTTTCGTCTATCTCGCTTCGTTCTCGAGATATGGAGCTTTTTTCATTTTGGATCGTATTAAGCGTCTTAAATGATATTCCCCCATCGTACAACCCCAAAAAAATCATTATTTTTCATCTATCTCGCTTCGTTCTCGAGATATGGAGCTTTTTACATTTTGGTCACTGGGATCGTATTAAGCGTCTTAAATGATATTCCCCCATCGTACAACCCCAAAAAAATCATTATTTTTCTTCTATCTCGCTTCGTTCTCGAGATATGGAGCTTTTTACATTTTGGTCACTGGGATCGTATTAAGCGTCTTAAATGATATTCCCCCATCGTACAACCCCAAAAAAATCATTATTTTTCTTCTATCTCGCTTCGTTCTCGAGATATGGAGCTTTTTACATTTTGGTCACTGGGATCGTATTAAGCGTCTTAAATGATATTCCCCCATCGTACAACCCCAAAAAAATCATTATTTTTCGTCTATATCGCTTCGTTCTCGAGATATGGAGCTTTTTTCATTTTGGTCACTGGGATCGTACTAAGCGTCTTAAATGATATTCCCCCATCGTACAACCCTCAAAAAATCATTATTTTTCGTCTATCTCGCTTCGTTCTCGAGATATGGAGCTTTTTACATTTTGGTCACTGGGATCGTATTAAGCGTCTTAAATGGAGTTTCCCCATCAATCCCAAAAAAATCGTTATTTTTCGTCTATCTCGCTTCGTTCTCGAGATATGGAGCTTTTTACATTTTGGTCACTGGGATCGTATTAAGCGTCTTAAATGGAGTTCCCCCATCGTACAACCCCAAAAAAATCGTTATTTTTCGTCTATCTCGCTTCGTTTTCGAGATATGGAGCTTTTTACATTTTTGTCACTGGGATCGTATTAAGCGTCTTAAATGATATTCCCCCATCGTACAACCCCAAAAAAAATCGTTATTTTTCGTCTATCTCGCTTCGTTCTCGAGATATGGAGCTTTTTGCATTTTGGTCACTGGGATCGTATTAAGCGTCTTAAATGATATTCCCCCATCGTACAACCCCAAAAAAATCGTTATTTTTCGTCTATCTCGTTTCGTTTTCGAGATATGGAGCTTTTTACATTTTTGTCACTGGGATCGTATTAAGCGTCTTAAATGATATTCCCCCATCGTACAACCCCAAAAAAAATCATTATTTTTCGTCTATCTCGCTTCGTTCTCGAGATATGGAGCTTTTTACATTTTGGTCACTGGGATCGTATTAAGCGTCTTAATTGATAATCCCCCATCGTACAACCCCCAAAAAATCGTTATTTTTCGTCTATCTCGCTTCGTTCTCGAGATATGGAGCTTTTTGCATTTTGGTCACTGGGATCGTATTAAGCGTCTTAAATGATATTCCCCCATCGTACAACCCCAAAAAAATCATTATTTTTCGTCTATCTCGCTTCGTTCTCGAGATATGGAGCTTTTTACATTTTGGTCACTGGGATCGTATTAAGCGTCTTAAATCCCCATCGTACAACCCCAAAAAAATCGTTATTTTTCGTCTATCTCGCTTCGTTCTCGAGATATGGAGCTTTTTACATTTTGGTCACTGGGATCGTATTAAGCGTCTTAAATGATATTCCCCCATCGTACAACCTCAAAAAAATCGTTATTTTTCGTCTATCTCGCTTCGTTCTCGAGATATGGAGCTTTTTACATTTTGGTCACTGGGATCGTATTAAGCGTCTTAAATGATATTCCCCCATCGTACAACCCCAAAAAAATCGTTATTTTTCGTCTATCTCGCTTCGTTCTCGAGATATGGAGCTTTTTACATTTTGGTCACTGGAATCGTATTAAGCGTCTTAAATGGAGTTTTCCCATCGTACAACCAAAAAAAAATCGTTATTTTTCGTCTATCTCGCTTCGTTCTCGAGATATGGAGCTTTTTACATTTTGGTCACTGGGATCGTATTAAGCGTCTTAAATGATATTCCCCCATCGTACAACCCCAAAAAAATCGTTATTTTTCGTCTATCTCGCTTCGTTCTCGAGATATGGAGCTTTTTACATTTTGGTCACTGGGATCGTATTAAGCGTCTTAAATGGAGTTTTCCCATCGTACAACCAAAAAAAAAATCGTTATTTTTCGTCTATCTCGCTTCGTTCTCGAGATATGGAGCTTTTTACATTTTGGTCACTGGGATCGTATTAAGCGTCTCAAATGATATTCCCCCATCGTACAACCCCAAAAAAATCGTTATTTTTCGTCTATCTCGCTTCGTTCTCGAGATATGGAGCTTTTTTCATTTTGGATCGTATTAAGCGTTTTAAATGATATTCCCCCATCGTACAACCCCAAAAAAATCATTATTTTTCATCTATCTCGCTTCGTTCTCGAGATATGGAGCTTTTTACATTTTGGTCACTGGGATCGTATTAAGCGTCTTAAATGATATTCCCCCATCGTACAACCCCAAAAAAATCATTATTTTTCTTCTATCTCGCTTCGTTCTCGAGATATGGAGCTTTTTACATTTTGGTCACTGGGATCGTATTAAGCGTCTTAAATGATATTCCCCCATCGTACAACCCCAAAAAAATCATTATTTTTCTTCTATCTCGCTTCGTTCTCGAGATATGGAGCTTTTTACATTTTGGTCACTGGGATCGTATTAAGCGTCTTAAATGATATTCCCCCATCGTACAACCCCAAAAAAATCATTATTTTTCGTCTATATCGCTTCGTTCTCGAGATATGGAGCTTTTTTCATTTTGGTCACTGGGATCGTACTAAGCGTCTTAAATGATATTCCCCCATCGTACAACCCTCAAAAAATCATTTTTTTTCGTCTATCTCGCTTCGTTCTCGAGATATGGAGCTTTTTACATTTTGGTCACTGGGATCGTATTAAGCGTCTTAAATGGAGTTTCCCCATCAATCCCAAAAAAATCGTTATTTTTCGTCTATCTCGCTTCGTTCTCGAGATATGGAGCTTTTTACATTTTGGTCACTGGGATCGTATTAAGCGTCTTAAATGGAGTTCCCCCATCGTACAACCCCAAAAAAATCGTTATTTTTCGTCTATCTCGCTTCGTTTTCGAGATATGGAGCTTTTTACATTTTTGTCACTGGGATCGTATTAAGCGTCTTAAATGATATTCCCCCATCGTACAACCCCAAAAAAAATCGTTATTTTTCGTCTATCTCGCTTCGTTCTCGAGATATGGAGCTTTTTGCATTTTGGTCACTGGGATCGTATTAAGCGTCTTAAATGATATTCCCCCATCGTACAACCCCAAAAAAATCGTTATTTTTCGTCTATCTCGTTTCGTTTTCGAGATATGGAGCTTTTTACATTTTTGTCACTGGGATCGTATTAAGCGTCTTAAATGATATTCCCCCATCGTACAACCCCAAAAAAAATCATTATTTTTCGTCTATCTCGCTTCGTTCTCGAGATATGGAGCTTTTTACATTTTGGTCACTGGGATCGTATTAAGCGTCTTAAATGATAATCCCCCATCGTACAACCCCCAAAAAATCGTTATTTTTCGTCTATCTCGCTTCGTTCTCGAGATATGGAGCTTTTTGCATTTTGGTCACTGGGATCGTATTAAGCGTCTTAAATGATATTCCCCCATCGTACAACCCCAAAAAAATCATTATTTTTCGTCTATCTCGCTTCGTTCTCGAGATATGGAGCTTTTTACATTTTGGTCACTGGGATCGTATTAAGCGTCTTAATTCCCCATCGTACAACCCCAAAAAAATCGTTATTTTTCGTCTATCTCGCTTCGTTCTCGAGATATGGAGCTTTTTACATTTTGGTCACTGGGATCGTATTAAGCGTCTTAAATGATATTCCCCCATCGTACAACCTCAAAAAAATCGTTATTTTTCGTCTATCTCGCTTCGTTCTCGAGATATGGAGCTTTTTACATTTTGGTCACTGGGATCGTATTAAGCGTCTTAAATGATATTCCCCCATCGGTCAACCCCAAAAAAATCATTATTTTTCGTCTATCTCGCTTCGTTCTCGAGATATGGAGCTTTTTACATTTTGGTCACTGGGATCGTATTAAGCGTCTTAAATGGAGTTTCCCCATCAATCCCAAAAAAATCGTTATTTTTCGTCTATCTCGCTTCGTTCTCGAGATATGGAGCTTTTTACATTTTGGTCACTGGGATCGTATTAAGCGTCTTAAATGGAGTTCCCCCATCGTACAACCCCAAAAAAATCATTATTTTTCGTCTATCTCGCTTCGTTCTCGAGATATGGAGCTTTTTACATTTTGGTCACTGGGATCGTATTAAGCGTCTTAAATGATATTCCCCCATCGTACAACCCCAAAAAAATCATTATTTTTCTTCTATCTCGCTTCGTTCTCGAGATATGGAGCTTTTTACATTTTGGTCATTGGGATCGTATTAAGCGTCTTACATGATATTCCCCCATCGTACAACCCCAAAAAAATCGTTATTTTTCGTCTATCTCGCTTCGTTTTCGAGATATGGAGCTTTTTACATTTTTGTCACTGCGATCGTATTAAGCGTCTTAAATGATATTCCCCCATCGTACAACCCCAAAAAAAATCGTTATTTTTCGTCTATCTCGCTTCGTTCTCGAGATATGGAGCTTTTTGCATTTTGGTCACTGGGATCGTATTAAGCGTCTTAAATGATATTCCCCCATCGTACAACCCCAAAAAAATCGTTATTTTTCGTCTATCTCGTTTCGTTTTCGAGATATGGAGCTTTTTACATTTTTGTCACTGGGATCGTATTAAGCGTCTTAAATGATATTCCCCCATCGTACAACCCCAAAAAAATCATTATTTTTCGTCTATCTCGCTTCGTTCTCGAGATATGGAGCTTTTTACATTTTGGTCACTGGGATCGTATTAAGCGTCTTAAATGATAATCCCCCATCGTACAACCCCCAAAAAATCGTTATTTTTCGTCTATCTCGCTTCGTTCTCGAGATATGGAGCTTTTTGCATTTTGGTCACTGGGATCGTATTAAGCGTCTTAAATGATATTCCCCCATCGTACAACCCCAAAAAAATCATTATTTTTCGTCTATCTCGCTTCGTTCTCGAGATATGGAGCTTTTTACATTTTGGTCACTGGGATCGTATTAAGCGTCTTAAATGATATTCCCCCATCGTACAACCCCAAAAAAATCGTTATTTTTCGTCTATCTCGCTTCGTTCTCGAGATATGGAGCTTTTTACATTTTGGTCACTGGGATCGTATTAAGCGTCTTAAATGATATTCCCCCATCGTACAACCTCAAAAAAATCGTTATTTTTCGTCTATCTCGCTTCGTTTTCGAGATATGGAGCTTTTTACATTTTGGTCACTGGGATCGTATTAAGCGTCTTACATGATATTCCCCCATCGTACAACCCCAAAAAAATCGTTATTTTTCGTCTATCTCGCTTCGTTCTCGAGATATGGAGCTTTTTACATTTTGGTCACTGGGATCGTATTAAGCGTCTTAAATGATATTCCCCCATCGTACAACCCCAAAAAAATCATTATTTTTCGTCTATCTCGCTTCGTTCTCGAGATATGGAGCTTTTTGCATTTTGGTCACTGGGATCGTATTAAGCGTCTTAAATGATATTCCCCCATCGTACAACCCCAAAAAAATCATTATTTTTCGTCTATCTCGCTTCGTTCTCGAGATATGGAGCTTTTTACATTTTGGTCACTGGGATCGTATTAAGCGTCTTAAATGATATTCCCCCATCGTACAACCCCAAAAAAATCATTATTTTTCGTCTATCTCGCTTCGTTCTCGAGATATGGAGCTTTTTTCATTTTGGTCACTGGGATCGTATTAAGCGTCTTAAATGGAGTTTCCCCATCGTACAACCCCAAAAAAATCATTATTTTTCGTCTATCTCGCTTCGTTCTCGAGATATGGAGCTTTTTACATTTTGGTCACTGGGATCGTATTAAACGTCTTAAATGGAGTTTCCCCATCGTACAACCCCAAAAAAATCATTATTTTTCGTCTATCTCGCTTCGTTCTCGAGATATGGAGCTTTTTTCATTTTGGTCACTGGGATCGTATTAAGCGTCTTAAATGGAGTTTCCCCATCGTACAACCCCAAAAAAATCATTATTTTTCGTCTATCTCGCTTCGTTCTCGAGATATGGAGCTTTTTACATTTTTGTCACTGCGATCGTATTAAGCGTCTTAAATGATATTCCCCCATCGTACAACCCCAAAAAAAATCGTTATTTTTCGTCTATCTCGCTTCGTTCTCGAGATATGGAGCTTTTTGCATTTTGGTCACTGGGATCGTATTAAGCGTCTTAAATGATATTCCCCCATCGTACAACCCCAAAAAAATCGTTATTTTTCGTCTATCTCGTTTCGTTTTCGAGATATGGAGCTTTTTACATTTTTGTCACTGGGATCGTATTAAGCGTCTTAAATGATATTCCCCCATCGTACAACCCCAAAAAAATCATTATTTTTCGTCTATCTCGCTTCGTTCTCGAGATATGGAGCTTTTTACATTTTGGTCACTGGGATCGTATTAAGCGTCTTAAATGGAGTTCCCCCATCGTACAACCCCAAAAAAAATCATTATTTTTCGTCTATCTCGCTTCGTTCTCGAGATATGGAGCTTTTTACATTTTGGTCACTGGGATCGTATTAAGCGTCTTAAATGATATTCCCCCATCGTACAACCCCAAAAAAATCGTTATTTTTCGTCTATCTCGCTTCGTTCTCGAGATATGGAGCTTTTTACATTTTGGTCACTGGGATCGTATTAAGCGTCTTAAATGATATTCCCCCATCGTACAACCTCAAAAAAAATCGTTATTTTTCGTCTATCTCGCTTCGTTTTCGAGATATGGAGCTTTTTACATTTTGGTCACTGGGATCGTATTAAGCGTCTTACATGATATTCCCCCATCGTACAACCCCAAAAAAATCGTTATTTTTCGTCTATCTCGCTTCGTTCTCGAGATATGGAGCTTTTTACATTTTGGTCACTGGGATCGTATTAAGCGTCTTAAATGATATTCCCCCATCGGTCAACCCCAAAAAAATCATTATTTTTCGTCTATCTCGCTTCGTTCTCGAGATATGGAGCTTTTTACATTTTGGTCACTGGGATCGTATTAAGCGTCTTAAATGATATTCCCCCATCGTACAACCCCAAAAAAATCATTATTTTTCGTCTATCTCGCTTCGTTCTCGAGATATGGAGCTTTTTGCATTTTGGTCACTGGGATCGTATTAAGCGTCTTAAATGATATTCCCCCATCGTACAACCCCAAAAAAATCATTATTTTTCGTCTATCTCGCTTCGTTCTCGAGATATGGAGCTTTTTACATTTTGGTCACTGGGATCGTATTAAGCGTCTTAAATGATATTCCCCCATCGTACAACCCCAAAAAAATCATTATTTTTCGTCTATCTCGCTTCGTTCTCGAGATATGGAGCTTTTTTCATTTTGGTCACTGGGATCGTATTAAGCGTCTTAAATGGAGTTTCCCCATCGTACAACCCCAAAAAAATCATTATTTTTCGTCTATCTCGCTTCGTTCTCGAGATATGGAGCTTTTTACATTTTGGTCACTGGGATCGTATTAAACGTCTTAAATGGAGTTTCCCCATCGTACAACCCCAAAAAAATCATTATTTTTCGTCTATCTCGCTTCGTTCTCGAGATATGGAGCTTTTTTCATTTTGGTCACTGGGATCGTATTAAGCGTCTTAAATGGAGTTTCCCCATCGTACAACCCCAAAAAAATCATTATTTTTCGTCTATCTCGCTTCGTTCTCGAGATATGGAGCTTTTTTCATTTTGGTCACTGGGATCGTATTAAGCGTCTTAAATGATATTCCCCCATCGTACAACCCCAAAAAAATCGTTATTTTTCGTCTATCTCGCTTCGTTCTCGAGATATGGAGCTTTTTACATTTTGGTCACTGGGATCGTATTAAGCGTCTTAAATGATATTCCCCCATCGTACAACCCCCAAAAAATCGTTATTTTTCGTCTATCTCGCTTCGTTCTCGAGATATGGAGCTTTTTACATTTTGGTCACTGGGATCGTATTAAGCGTCTTAAATGATATTCCCCCATCGTACAACCCCAAAAAAATCGTTATTTTTCGTCTATCTCGCTTCGTTCTCGAGATATGGAGCTTTTTACATTTTGGTCACTGGGATCGTATTAAGCGTCTTAAATGGAGTTTTCCCATCGTACAACCAAAAAAAAATCGTTATTTTTCGTCTATCTCGCTTCGTTCTCGAGATATGGAGCTTTTTACATTTTGGTCACTGGGATCGTATTAAGCGTCTCAAATGATATTCCCCCATCGTACAACCCCAAAAAAATCGTTATTTTTCGTCTATCTCGCTTCGTTCTCGAGATATGGAGCTTTTTTCATTTTGGATCGTATTAAGCGTCTTAAATGATATTCCCCCATCGTACAACCCCAAAAAAATCATTATTTTTCATCTATCTCGCTTCGTTCTCGAGATATGGAGCTTTTTACATTTTGGTCACTGGGATCGTATTAAGCGTCTTAAATGATATTCCCCCATCGTACAACCCCAAAAAAATCATTATTTTTCGTCTATCTCGCTTCGTTCTCGAGATATGGAGCTTTTTACATTTTGGTCACTGGGATCGTATTAAGCGTCTTAAGTGATAATCCCCCATCGTAAAACCCAAAAAAAATCATTATTTTTCGTCTATCTCGCTTCGTTCTCGAGATATGGAGCTTTTTTCATTTTGGTCACTGGGATCGTATTAAGCGTCTTAAATGGAGTTCCCCCATCGTACAACCCCAAAAAAATCATTATTTTTCGTCTATCTCGCTTCGTTCTCGAGATATGGAGCTTTTTACATTTTGGTCACTGGGATCGTATTAAGCGTCTTAAATGATATTCCCCCATCGTACAACCCCAAAAAAATCATTATTTTTCTTCTATCTCGCTTCGTTCTCGAGATATGGAGCTTTTTACATTTTGGTCACTGGGATCGTATTAAGCGTCTTAAATGATATTCCCCCATCGTACAACCCCAAAAAAATCATTATTTTTCTTCTATCTCGCTTCGTTCTCGAGATATGGAGCTTTTTACATTTTGGTCACTGGGATCGTATTAAGCGTCTTAAATGGAGTTCCCCCATCGTACAACCCCAAAAAAATCATTATTTTTCGTCTATCTCGCTTCGTTCTCGAGATATGGAGCTTTTTACATTTTGGTCACTGGGATCGTATTAAGCGTCTTAAATGATATTCCCCCATCGTACAACCCCAAAAAAATCATTATTTTTCTTCTATCTCGCTTCGTTCTCGAGATATGGAGCTTTTTACATTTTGGTCACTGGGATCGTATTAAGCGTCTTAAATGGAGTTCCCCCGTCGTACAACCCCAAAAAAATCATTATTTTTCGTCTATCTCGCTTCGTTCTCGAGATATGGAGCTTTTTACATTTTGGTCACTGGGATCGTATTAAGCGTCTTAAATGATATTCCCCCATCGTACAACCCCAAAAAAATCATTATTTTTCGTCTATCTCGCTTCGTTCTCGAGATATGGAGCTTTTTTCATTTTGGTCACTGGGATCGTATTAAGCGTCTTAAATGATATTCCCCCATCGTACAACCCCAAAAAAATCGTTATTTTTCGTCTATCTCGCTTCGTTCTCGAGATATGGAGCTTTTTTCATTTTGGTCACTGGGATCGTATTAAGCGTCTTAAATGATATTCCCCCATCGTACAACCCCAAAAAAATCATTTTTTTTCGTCTATCTCGCTTCGTTCTCGAGATATGGAGCTTTTTACATTTTGGTCACTGGGATCGTATTAAGCGTCTTAAATGGAGTTTCCCCATCAATCCCAAAAAAATCGTTATTTTTCGTCTATCTCGCTTCGTTCTCGAGATATGGAGCTTTTTACATTTTGGTCACTGGGATCGTATTAAGCGTCTTAAATGGAGTTCCCCCATCGTACAACCCCAAAAAAATCATTATTTTTCGTCTATCTCGCTTCGTTCTCGAGATATGGAGCTTTTTACATTTTGGTCACTGGGATCGTATTAAGCGTCTTAAATGATATTCCCCCATCGTACAACCCCAAAAAAATCATTATTTTTCTTCTATCTCGCTTCGTTCTCGAGATATGGAGCTTTTTACATTTTGGTCACTGGGATCGTATTAAGCGTCTTAAATGATATTCCCCCATCGTACAACCCCAAAAAAATCATTATTTTTCGTCTATCTCGCTTCGTTCTCGAGATATGGAGCTTTTTTCATTTTGGTCACTGGGATCGTATTAAGCGTCTTAAATGATATTCCCCCATCGTACAACCCCAAAAAAATCGTTATTTTTCGTCTATCTCGCTTCGTTCTCGAGATATGGAGCTTTTTACATTTTGGTCACTGGGATCGTATTAAGCGTCTTAAATGATATTCCCCCATCGTACAACCCCAAAAAAATCATTATTTTTCTTCTATCTCGCTTCGTTCTCGAGATATGGAGCTTTTTACATTTTGGTCACTGGGATCGTATTAAGCGTCTTAAATGATATTCCCCCATCGTACAACCCCAAAAAAATCATTATTTTTCTTCTATCTCGCTTCGTTCTCGAGATATGGAGCTTTTTACATTTTGGTCACTGGGATCGTATTAAGCGTCTTAAATGGAGTTCCCCCATCGTACAACCCCAAAAAAATCATTATTTTTCGTCTATCTCGCTTCGTTCTCGAGATATGGAGCTTTTTACATTTTGGTCACTGGGATCGTATTAAGCGTCTTAAATGGAGTTTCCCCATCGTACAATCCAAAAAAAATCGTTATTTTTCGTCTATCTCGCTTCGTTCTCGAGATATGGAGCTTTTTACATTTTGGTCACTGGGATCGTATTAAGCGTCTTAAATGATATTCCCCCATCGTACAACCCCAAAAAAATCATTATTTTTCGTCTATCTCGCTTCGTTCTCGAGATATGGAGCTTTTTTCATTTTGGTCACTGGGATCGTATTAAGCGTCTTAAATGATATTCCCCCATCGTACAACCCCAAAAAAATCGTTATTTTTCGTCTATCTCGCTTCGTTCTCGAGATATGGAGCTTTTTACATTTTGGTCACTGGGATCGTATTAAGCGTCTTAAATGGAGTTCCCCCATCGTACAACCCCAAAAAAATCGTTATTTTTCGTCTATCTCGCTTCGTTCTCGAGATATGGAGCTTTTTGCATTTTGGTCACTGGGATCGTATTAAGCGTCTTAAATGATATTCCCCCATAGTACAACCCCAAAAAAATCGTTATTTTTCGTCTATCTCGCTTCGTTCTCGAGATATGGAGCTTTTTACATTTTGGTCACTGGGATCGTATTAAGCGTCTTAAATGGAGTTCCCCCATCGTACAACCCCAAAAAAATCGTTATTTTTCGTCTATCTCGCTTCGTTCTCGAGATATGGAGCTTTTTGCATTTTGGTCACTGGGATCGTATTAAGCGTCTTAAATGATATTCCCCCATAGTACAACCCCAAAAAAATCGTTATTTTTCGTCTATCTCGCTTCGTTCTCGAGATATGGAGCTTTTTTACATTTTGGTCACTGGGATCGTATTAAGCGTCTTAAATGATATTCCCCCATCGTACAACCTCAAAAAAATCGTTATTTTTCGTCTATCTCGCTTCGTTTTCGAGATATGGAGCTTTTTACATTTTGGTCACTGGGATC